>JAUTXW010000845.1:0-632837 GCA_030620095.1 Kuschelorhynchus macadamiae | reverse complement strand
ATATTTCTTGATTTAATATTTCACATCTAAAACTTATTTTTTTTTATTTTGTAGGATATAGAATAATATTACAAGCCCTAGAGGAGAAGAAGGACATATGTATAGTAAATATAGGACCAACCAGAGCAGACAAACTAGTAAAATATAAAATTGAAGCAAAGTGTGGTGATATTTTACCAAAAATGAGGAGATAACAAATACTATATGCACATTATTTATAAAGAAATAAATATTTTGTATGTATCAGAATATTTATTATGCAAGTTTCCTCAGCCAATGTAATTCAGACTTTGTGTCCTACTCTAAATCGTGTGATGCAGTGTGCTGATAACACTAGCTTGACAGTTGTGGATAAATGTAAATGGATTAAACATTAACATAGGATCAATATTTTGTATGCAGTTCCTGCTAAAGAATGTAAGGCCGATCTAGATATCCATATTAAGATACATTTAATAGGAGTGCGAAAACTTTTAAGATTTATATGGGCCAAAAATTAATATAGATAGACACTAGTGATGTTACTAGTGTCTGCAAGATATTGACGTTTTCCAGTTATAAGAAGTGGTACTCAGTCTATCAGAGATCTGAAAATGCTTTATTATATTCTAACATTTCCTTCTACAGTATGGGTTGGTTTAGTGAGGCTCCTTTTGTTAAATGTAAAAGAGCATTTAATATCAAATAAGAAAGTAAGATACTTGAACAATTGTAACTTTAATCATGCCAACCACTTTTTCAAAACTTTTTGATATTTCACTACATCTGCTGGCGTCATTTATGACCAAGTTATGAATATGGCAAGCACTGAGAATATATTCCACATTAGGCTGAATATTTAAAATTTGTATTTCTACCCCATTATAGGCAGCATTCACACTGGCATTATATCCTTGACCATAACAATTTTTATTGGACTATTAAGGAAGGCTAATATGGATAATACCTCATTAGTCATACATAAGGTTGACTGAGTATATAGCTGATAAAAACCAAAAAAAAGTTTTTTTTATTTCACAATTATTTATAACACTGATCTTGCTGTTAGATCTAATAATAATTTTTGAGAACTACTACTAATAATTCGTTTTGAATTTTCGGGGTTAGATATTTAAATGATTCTGAAGGCATTGCAAAAAAACGGTTCATGATATTGTCATAGTTGGCTAGAAACTTACTTGTGATAATAATTTTGATTCTGTTTGTCTTGAAGACTTAATGGATTAAATATGATCTGATCCGGTATAAAATATAAATAACTAAGTAAATAGAAAGATAATTTATTAAATGTTTTAAAATAATATTTTCCCTTTGCTTAACCAAACAGTTTCAACTGTATCAGAGCGCCCACAAAATATTGTTTTTTACTAAATGCAGTAACGATAAACGATGTAAAACTCGAATTATTTTAACCAAGGGATTCGAGACCAGCAATAAAATAATATGAATAAAATGAAGACTAAGACCATTTTAAACCAATCAGTCTTCTATTGTATAGAGCTATTTAAAAACTAAAAATATACACAATTATTTCTTGCTATCTGTTTCTGTTTCTGCAACATTAGGCGCCGATTCCGAATCGGTGCTGAATTCGTCTCTGGCGACAGCCTTGACGACCTCGGTTTGCATCTCTTCATTGGTTTGACCGCTTTCTCGAAGAACTGTCATCAGTTGCGGAGCGTATTGTTCGACTTTATCTAAGAGACTGTCAGGATACCCTACAAGAAAGACAATTAAAATTTGTCTAAAATCATATACAAGATTTTTTTTTATATTTTGACACGCTTTTTCGTGTTTTATCTTTTCAGATACAAAAAATACAGAACTTGCAGATTTTGATGTGGGATATCTTTTAGTGATATTATAAAAAACACGATATGTTTTTTTTTAATGGGGCACCCAATATTTTTTATGATGGTTAAAAAGATATTTTCTGCATGATTTAAAAAGTATATAATATGACGATATTTGTTGTAATCGTTTTTGCATAACTAAATCTTAAAATAGTAAAAAGACATTAACAAACATTCAGGGAAAATGGGTATACTTATTTTGAAACATGGAATTGATATGGTGGCAATCAGACCCATTTTGTTTACCGCCCTCAAAAAATGAAGAGGTTATCAATTTGGATGAAATGTTCAGGCTGTTACGAGAAATCGGAAAAATGTTAAAAATGAAAGCGCCATTTTGAACGATTTACACGATGTTACATTAAACAATTTATGCGTTTACCATTCTGTGAGGCACAAAAGTATGTATGTTATTATACATTGATGTTATGTAAAAGTGGACCCAGTGGCTATTTCTTAAACTTGACTTTTACAAGACATCAAAACTTTCAGTATATAATTAAATACAAATAAATTTAGTATGAAAACTCTCACGGCTGGAGTCAATTAAGAAACCATGGTTCTTGGGTTTAGCGCGTGTTTTCTGCTTCTTTGTGACGTTTCGCCTGCGATTGCACCAAGCATCTTCACTGCAATAGAGACGCGGGCTACCTACGTACTACATCATGCGTGGAAACCAATCATTCCAATGAGTCACGCGTCGGTGGGCACAGATCGAGTATAAATACCTGCTTATCGGAGCTCATTCAATGTTTTGATATTATGCAGTGAAGATCCCTAACGATGCTTCGTGCGATCGCTGGCGAAACGTCGGAAAGTAATTCTAATTCGACACTGTCTAAACTCAAGAACCATAATTTCTTAATAAGAATACTTTTTTGTAAGGTAATTATGAATAAGTTTGACGCCGACCTTTTAGAGTAAAATTTTCCAGATGAAATAAAATTGTTTTTCACTTTTTTTTATTGCATTTTTTGAGGTCGATTTTATTTTTTTATTTACCAATTTTTTTAAATTTAGTATTTGAAAAATGGTTACGTCGAATGTTAACATATTATATATTTTTGAGGTCAGGAGGAAAATATATTTCGAATCATTATAAAAAATATAAGGTGCTTCATATCTACACTTTTTCGTACCTACCTCAAAAGGTAACTTTCGAAAATGCATGACAAAATATTAAAAAAAACACCCTGTTAAAGGGGGTACTCCACGGGAACATTAAAGTAAAATAACTTATAAAATCTGCGGCTAAAGATCTGTATTGATGCAAGTATTTAATTGTGATGGTTCCAATCACAGCATGCAGAGTACATTTTACTGGGGAACAGCATAAATGTTTCCAGACCAAAATAGCAAAATCTTACTTATTTTAGTATACTAATTAACCATCTGTCGTGCTAAAGTCTCAGGCTCCGGTTTTATAGATTTATGTTTATTATGATAATTTACCTATCTGTCCTTAATGTATGGGAAAGTTCGACGATTAAATGAGAAATACCTGGATTTATTATACCAGGTATACCTTATAAAGGGTTTAAATACATATAACATAAATTCTAATTTGTTAGTTAGTTGTTTTTCGACCACCATTTAATCGAGAGCTGTTCGAATTTGAGAAATTAAAGAGTTTTGCACGTCGCGAGTTTGTGTAAAAAAACCGGATCATTTTTGTTATATATGTGGTGAAGTGACTTTTGTGAAACAAAAACATACTCTTAGCCCTTTAATAAAAAAGCTTAGCACTTGTATTTTGCCTTCAAAGTTGGCGACCATACACATTGGTCTCCCCCTAACTGTTGCAACATTCGCGGCTGGCTAAGTGGAAAAAAACGTAAGATGCTCTTCGCTGTTCCTATGATCTGGTGAGAACCGAAAGACCACGTTGACTGTTACTTTTGCTTGTCACCTCCCATCAAAAAAGGCTTTTCGGAGAAAAAAAGGCCTGCGATACAGTATCCATATTTACAATCGCTATGCGCCCGTGTCTCATAGTGACGAATTACCTGTACCTAATCTACTTCAGGAATATATCCTTGGTTCTGAAGATGATCAAACCGATTTAAACGGTAGTGTACCGAAAAATGTCGCCGGCCTATCAACCTCGCAAAACTCCGATTTTGTCTGTGAACTTCTCAGTAAAAAACTAAACAAAATAAGTCGAAAGTGACCTTATAAAGGATTTGAAATTGCCCAAGAAAAAAGCAGAACTATGGGCCTCTCGATTGCAACAATGGAATTTAATTCAAGATGAAGTAAGTTTCTGTGTACCGAAGCCGTCAGAAAAAATCTAACACTAGTTTTTAACATGGAAAATAATTTGGTAACCTGTAGGGACATTGAGGAATTAATGGCAGCTTTAAATCTGGACTATGATCCAAAATTGAAGACTATTGATTCCTCAAAAGTAAGTCTTAAAGCTTGTATTACTCCATATTGAAAACAAGTTGCCTTCAGTCCCAATTGCTCATGTAATCCACATAAAAGAAACGTATAGCAATTTGAAATTGTTACTGACGACCATACAATATGAAAGATATGTATAGCAAATTTAAGGAGATTCTGCTTCTGCGAATGTCGAGCACGATCGGATCACTACAGAAAGAAAATTTGGCCAGGAAAGAAAAGTGTTTGCTACCGCATTTTTATATAAAATTGGGACTGTGGGTCTCCATATTAAGAAACATAAAATCATAAAACTATAAAGACCTGATTGTCCAACTTCTTTGGTATTATCAAAATCTAGGCCGTACGTCATTGAAAATTCATTTCCCGGATTCTCATCTGGATTACTTTCCGGAAAATTGGGGTGCTGTAGGTGACGAGCACGGGAGAGGTCCTACTAGGATATTTTAACCATGGAAAGAAGGTATCAGGAAAAATAGAACTGTGAGGTGTTAGCCGACTATTGCTTGACTATTACGAGAGATACCATAGAGGGTGCTTTCAAAGGTAGGCTAAGAAGCGCAAAATGAGTGTCTAAACTTATTTAGTTGCTTTTGTTGAACCAACAATATATTGTTATCTATGGAACGCCGTTTTACTTTTTAGTCTGCTATATGCCCGGTATTAATTTAAATTGAATGGGACTTCATTATGGCAATTTATTTTATAATATTATAATAAAAATGTAATTTTAACTGAATCCTTGGAACACCCAGAGCTAAAGCCTTCATCTAGATTTTTAACAATCAATTAATTTGATTTAGCTATTAAAATGTATGTCAGGATATTTGGATGGGTCTTTACAAAATTAATTCAATTTTCATTATATTATTATAATTAAAATGCATTTTTTTTATTATAATTGTATTACTTACAAATTTGTTGATATTAATATTTATCCAATATTTAAGGAATAACTTTGTAGTATTCTGTGGGAAACAATATAACCGATTATCAATTTTTATGAATGTTATTTTCATTTACAGCAATTTCTATGATTATCTATTTTCATTGAAACCAATTTCCATTGATATCAATTTCGATTGAATACAAGCCCTCGAATGCATTTTTATTATCGCCATCTATAGCCTCCCAAAAGAAACATAATGTGTTTGCGTGAGTGTGTTCGATAACTCAAATTAATTTGCGAATGTGTCGTCTTACGAAAGAGAAGTCTTCGCGCCCAAAAAGGTTTATAAAATTCTGGAGCCCCTCTGGTCTGGTATTCTGTGTTCTGAAGTATGAGCCGACTTCGTTAGTTTGCGTATTGCGCTAACATTGGGTTGCATTCTAATAATCTTGCTTGCTGAATTTTTAATATCATTTGTGCAATAAAAGACGATGATACGGACCGAATTTAAACTCGTCTTTCATTCGCAAGTACGTCACATCGATATACAGCGTTTGGGAGTCGAATAGGCCGTAATGCAGTGTTACCAATTAGTGGATTAAAATCCGATTTGCTGATTTTTTCAGAGAGTGGATTTTTTTCGGATTTTAAAATATTTCGGAGTTTATTCGGATATTTTGTTAAAAAGTGGATATTTGGCGGATTTTTGTGCTCTAATATAAACTATGTAAAATAAGAGACGACAATCGGGAAATTTATTAAAAATTTCGGAAAGACTGAAGATAAATAGTTACAGCCGGCAACTGCGCAATATCTGTCGATCAAGTCGATACTTCTTTCTCCTCCTTAATAAAACGGGTTGCGAAACTGACACATATTGTATTCTCTTTTTATTCAGGACTGCCATCCTTCTCTAACGCATTATTTGAATGGCAAGAAATGAGAGAGGAGTGCGGGTCCACCAGATCATTATTTTATATGTTTGCAGATTTTAGAGTGTTTGGATGTTCGAAGCAAAAGCCAACACTGGTTATTTCTCGATTTTTTTATGTTTAAAAAATGCTATTTGTTCCTTGTACTTTTATTCCTAGTTTTGTATTATTCTACCTGTACATACTTTTTTCAAGTACCTGGATATGGCTGTGGTTTATAGTAAATTTATATAAAAACAAGCGACACGGACCCGGAATCCAATTGCTAATTTGATTGGCTAACTTCGGTCACGTTTCTAATGCGGACATCTATGGTGCGGACATATCGAAGATTATTTCAAGAACGCATAAATCCTGTATATTCAGTGGTGCTGATTGCGGCATTTTGCTTAATTATATTAGAGATATCTGAGAAAGATCCTTAAACTTTCGCCTTGGAACAGTGACAAGGCATTCAACTACGAATACAATGGATCCCCGTCCCGTGCAGGCCGTGACTTTTTATATATTTTTTTAACTAAAATCTATAGTAAAAAATATATATTAGGTTAGGCTTGGATTGGTTAGGTTTGCTTTAAAGAATTCCGAGTCAATATTATAGCAACTATTTAATCATAATCATGAAAGAATATGGCAACACTGTAAAATATACAAGATTTGAGCTTCTGATCATTTCGATCAAAGATGATAGTTTAACTGGAATATTTTTCCGTAATTCCGAACAGCAAATTAAAAAAACAATAGATATAAAATTTTTTAAAATATTTAATAAATGGTCTACATATTTATTAACAATATAAAAAATTTTTTTAGGGCATACCTACCGATAATTTAATTTTATCGACAAGTTTTCAGCTAATTCATTTTCCATCCCTATCGGGGAGGATTTTGAACAAAAATCGGATAAAAATCGGATTTTTTGAGAGGAATGGAGGATATTTTCGTGTCGGAGCATTGGTAACACTGCCGTAATGCATTGTCATTTAAAAACGTTTGTAGAATTTACGCTTCAATAAAATGTTTTTAAAATTATTAAACTAATTATCTTGAATCTATAGATTTTATTTTCAATACTGTCTATTACGTCCTACCTGTGCAGTTGCAGGCAGTAGAAATCGAGATTGAAATTATAATAAAAAAACAAAAGTTACAGATATAAGATATTTCAAATTTCCAAAATTATACATTTTCAAAAATGTGGATTGTTGCTTACCGTCAAGCTGTTAAGATAAATTTAAAAAATGGTAATTTAAGATATATTTACTATAATGATAGAACAATATGGTTTTAGCTACCTGTATAAAGCACTTTTGAAGTGCAGCAACTCAAGTAACAAATGTTATAAAATATGAATGGAAGTTTCCCCTGCAATTATTTTACTTGCAGCATTTTTAACTTTTATTTTAAATTAATTAATTATTTTAATCTAAATAAATTTCACGAATCCTCACGATGAGCACTTTAGATAATCTGATATTTGTAACTTCAATTTTATTTTCTTGCTGAATGCTGAAGAGACCGGCGCGGCGTGGGCATACGTGGTGTTAATCATAATTGTATAAACAATGAGTATTAAAAGGGGACTCGTATGTTGCTTTTCCATAAGCATATATATATATACGACAACACAACCTGTTTTAAGTAACATAATGGCGTTCCTCATGAACGTGTTTTCAATAATCCCTCAATTTTTTTTTTTTTTTTTAATTTTTAATCATGTATAACAGTTAAATAACAATATTTTCGTATTTAAATGTTCCAAAGTGTGATGGTTTGTTTTAGAATAGACATTACATAAATTCTTGTTTGATGGAATGCAATCTTGCTTTTATTTTAAACCCAAAATATATATATATATATATATATATATATATATATATATATATATATATATATATATATATATATATATATATATATATATATATATATATATATATATATACAACTATTATTGTTAAGCCCCCGATTATACAATG
Source organism: Kuschelorhynchus macadamiae (assembly GCA_030620095.1). Classification (NCBI taxonomy): domain Eukaryota; kingdom Metazoa; phylum Arthropoda; class Insecta; order Coleoptera; family Curculionidae; genus Kuschelorhynchus; species Kuschelorhynchus macadamiae. Next base: position 624,778 of record JAUTXW010000845.1, on the reverse strand, counting down.
ATATAAGAATTTCAATCAAACAACACATCCTTTATTTTATTGGTAGGTGTAAAATAAAGCAATGAATGTCCATCCAGCAAAAGCTGAATCTGATTTTTATCCAAAAAGCTATTTTTATGTTCTGAAATCTGAAATGCGTGTTTAAACGTTCTATCTTCTGTCTGTAGCACCTCCACTTTTGGGTTTTTACCTATTTTGTTTTATGGTATATATTACTGTAACAGTGTTGCCGTATCCGTAAATTAATTAGAAATTAAAAAATAGCATTCAATGTGAGAATTACATATGGTTGTACTTGGAATATCTCAAATATTGAGGTAGTATACCGGAACGGTCCCAACGAATCAAAACACGCAAACATATACAGGGTGTTACAAATTCGAGTTAGAAACATTGAGATCTTGGAAACCGTAAGAGATACAATGCCGGTTAAAATAGGGCAAAGTTGCGCAATTTAACATCGAATAATAAGTAGTTGACAAAGTTAGATAATTCTGACTACCCCCGAGGATATAGGTACGTAAAATACCGAAAAATCAGCTATATACATTTTTTTTCAGGCTGCATTTGAAGAGATATCACAAAATAAATTTTATATCTTTATAGCTACTTTTCATTATCAACAAGATGGTGCACATAGATTTGAAATCCGACGTTTATTCTCCGCGGTCAGATCTACTTATTTTTTTTTTCACCTTCATTTTTTATTATATTATTACATTAAGTATGATACATCGTTAGTTTTGGCAGGTCGAACGTTTCTTAATAATTAAATAAAAAATACAGTTCCGTATTTAAAAAAAATTGATTTTGATTTTCAATCTGAGTGTACATACTGTTTCCGTAGGTAAGTATTGGTTACAATTCACAGTGTATCAAATTTTAATAAATTATCTCTAAAAGTTTAAAAGGTGCATTATATAAACTAAAAGAAAACAAAATCTTTGACACCCTTTATCTCGAAAATAAAGCATTTCTGCACATGTCTATAAGAACTTTTATTCATAATTTTTGATGTAAAAACTACCTCTAAAATTACATTATGACTTTTAGTAACACCCTGTACTTAGGTTCAACATATACTATATGTAGGTACATATGAATATGATTCCAGGTTTGAATCCAGACAGAAATCACCATGTCGTGGATTCGTATCGAAAGATTCTCTAGAATCTCTACGTGACAAGAAGAGTACACGTTGCTTTGAATATTTACCGTTATTACAGTTAGATGTGGAGGCATTAAATCTAATACAAGACACAACCATCAATCGGTTTTTATGATATATAAAACTATCACATATTTTGCCCTGGCTTACATCCATAATATGTGCCTGAGTACCAGAATGTAAGAACTAAAAATAGAAAAAAAATCAGCTTTCTAGATTACACTTGTGTATTGAGCAAAGAGACCTTGTGAACAAAATTACCAAGCTAATAGGGCATGCATGCTATGTTTTTGTTTTGGGGTATTCTTCAATATAACATGTTCTGCATTCCAACATACGACAGTTTCGGTTTGGGTACGTGCAGGAGACGAATGCACCCTGCACCCCGCCCCCCCGAGCTAATAACCTAAGCAAAAATTACATTATATAAAGCATTTCAGGACTTTTACCTCACAAACATTGAGAACGTTTTTTAGTTATCAAATGTTTGCCTCCCCCTCTAAGACGGCATTCTAAAAACACTACTGAGCAGATGTGTTCATTTTTGTAAATCTGTATCTTGATCGACATGCAGCTTTGAAAATGAAGTGCACATACCTATAAATTATAATAATTGCTCACATATTAAACAAGGGAGACAAACATGAAAATAGTGTCCTAATGATCAAATAAATATTGTAAATAAAGATATAGTGATATAGCTATATAAGCTTACTACAATTTGCTTTAAATAGGTTGTACTCTTTTTCGGGTCCATGTACTCTGGTACTCTTACTGTTTCCATAAATACGACAAATATCCTCTATTATGAGAAATCTAGGACAAATGATCTCTATTTTGCTAAATCTGGTGCCATTTTCTAATTATTTTTGTTATTTTTAGTCCATATTATTATGTGTATTATAATTATTATTGAAAGTCATTGAATTCTGCGAAAGTGACAAGACTTTACTTAATTATTATACGCTGGTACCTATTTTTACATTTCGTCAAAATGTACTCTTTTCATTTTAAAAAAATCTGGACAGCCTACTTTAAATCACGTTTAAGAACCCAAAAAAACCTGCAGTAGAGCATGTGGCCGGCACACAGCTTCCAAGAGAAATTGCAATTTGCTATTACAAATTATAGTGTGTGGTAATCTGTGAATTATATTAAATATTTAAACAGATTTTTGTATATGGCATTTATTTTATACCAATTTTTATTAACATCGATTTGATGAAATGCAATAACTAGAGAAAGTCGCATGTATATAGAAATTTTAAGTAGGCTGTATACGTGTTAAAAAAGGATAAACAACTACTTTTTTGTGGTATCAATTGAAATGGTCTGCAAAGAAATTGCTTATCATAAAAATGCCATTCGGTAAAATCGGTATCCGCAAAAATTCGATATCGGAAGAATTAAAACGAATAAAAATTGTATGCAGGTAGCATCATTTATATGTTTTGCAATTAAATTTGGTATCAAAGACGCGTATGACTAAAAAGTAAAACGGCGTTCCATAGTTATCTATATTTTGTATGTTCATTGTATATGCCTATAAATTAAAATTTTGTAACAAATAATTCATTTAGTAGGTATTTTTTAGTTACTTGGATATAGTTGAATAAAAAAATAGGTTTTCTTGAAGAAACAAAAAAAAATTTGTTCCCAATTTTTATTTCGATGCTGAGGAAGATGAGGAAGCAGGACAATTAAAGCTTTTTGAGAGCTCTTTTTATCTAGGTGAAGTACGCATTGCTAGACCGGCAGATGCAAAATAATGCAAACATTTTTATATCGACCAAAATATTGCGAAGAGCATTTTATAAGTATAAAAAATAGAGATCAAGGATACTGTGAACAGAAATGGTTCTGATTACTTTTCTCCAAAATATGATAGTTTATCGAGAGAAAATATGGAAATCGTGAGCTCGCTACAGAACTAAATTTACAATAATTCTACCCGAAATTATTTTTTTTTTAATTAAAAATAAATTTTATAAATAAATCCGTGGCTACAGCATGTGATATTTAGTTTTTAATCCGAGTTTATCAGCCGATATTCGGTGAAAATCCATAATATTACGGAAAATGTAAAAACAGAACTGTTAAGTGGAAGTGTTTGTAAAAAATATTGTTTTTACATTTTACATAATATTATTAAGGATTTCCACAAAGTATCGGCTGATACAATCATATTGTTAAAAGAAGCTTCCCAGCCAACTGGTGTTTTAAACTATTTTTGAGAGTCGATTTGTTCTCATAACGTGTTTTTTACAGTTATTCAAAAACCGTAATTTTTTCCGTACATTAAATTGAAGAGCACCAACAATAGTAAAACAGCACAAGTTTTATCGCTGGTCTTAAAAAAGTGGAAGTGTTTGAAAAAATAGTTGTGGTTTTGCATTTTACATAATATTAATTACTTTTTGCCTATAAAGTGGGCAATACGGCAACTACTGAAACGTTGTCTGCATGATTCATTTGCTCTCAGTTAAAAAGTTGTATTATTTTCTCTACAATCCACATGCTCAAAAGAATGGATCATGAATTCATCTTTGATTTTATATATGAAATACAAGGAAAATAACTTCGGAAAAAGAAGTAAGTGATTTAAAGGGAAAAAATAGAAAAAGAAAATAATTATTTAAAAGTTGATACTTCAATCTTTCTACGAATACTAGATATATAACGATATCATAGTTACTTAGGTTGTTGTTTGAAAGGACTAAAAAGTAAGATTATTTGCATTTTCTGCAAGATCAAGCTCAAATTTGCTTAGCACTAGCCACCAACTAGGTTTTTTGATAGGACTGTAATATCTTGTACCTTATGTACTTATTATGTCTTATAGGAAGTAATTAATTGACCATTCACATCTAGCATCACCAACCTGGAGAATAAAATCTAACAATTTCTTCTGGAAAGCATGAGTTGATGACGGTTATGTATTCCATCAAACTACTTCCCGGTTTTGCATCGATTTGTTGAACTTTCTTCAAACCTCCTGACGTGACGAACAATCTTCTGGCTTTTGGATCGTTTGGAAGCACCTAGAAACAAAAAAGTTAAATCAACAACCCTGCAGCCAAAGTCTTTAAAAATAAATATATTTATTGCTTCGTTATAATTAACAGGAAATTGATAATTTTTATATAATTTTGGTTATTAAGGGTGTTTAGGTTCCTTGTACAGCCATCTTGCAAACATAGCTTATACAAAAGTAGGTGTTGTAATGTAAGTAGAATTCCCTTAAGTCATCGAGCAAATGTAATACTGTCCCATCTTTTTATCATTGAGCCTCATATTGTGAACGATCTTTCCTGTGCTGATTGTCTCCAGAAGAACATATCCGTTTTAGTACAGCAGCTATTAGTTTTAACCCATAACTTTTCAAATTAATTACGGGTGTTTTCTTCAATAATTTGTATAGTATGCTGCAATTGATAAAAATATATTTATTCTGGCGTCAATTACTCAGCTTCTTTGTTGCCTTTGCATTACTAGTGTCCTTTAAAACAAAATGGAAACTCAATTTTTTGCTCATGACATCTACTGGTGCATCATGTCATGCGTTATGAATATCATGATAATTCCTCTAGAGTGGAATGCTGGCAGCAGTGGCGTATTTAGGAAAGGGGAGCCCCAAGCAAAATATTTGAAAGCAAAACAAAAATGGTTTATAAGAGATTACCTCATTACCACGATTTTATTCGGTTACAAAAAGTGAGAACTTCAAATAAATTAGCAAGCTTCACGGGTAAATGTCGCAGCAAAGGGAGCTCTTTGTTCTTAATCTTCATATCTTCGTTTTTAATTATATATTTTCCCACACCAATGTGCGATTTGAGATGAAGCGTCAAAATTTAACAATTTCCTGTCAAATTAGAAATTGGTGTCAGGAGATAGATTAGGTAACTGAAAACCAAAATAAGAAAGTGCAATTCATTTTGTTTCAAGTTAAGGGGGTCAAAAATGTAAAATTTTCAAGTGTCAATCTAGTCATTGATTATCCAGGTACTTCTGTATATAATAATAAAAAATTAAATCGAACTGGTATTAACTGAGCTATGAAGATGTTACCGTAAAAATAGGACATCCTTTATATTAAAAATACAGTATCTCATTTTTATAAAACAGACTCTATATTTACCTATAATGTTTGTGTATTAAGCTCTAGAACATGTAGAAAATATAAAACTAAAAATTCATTTTTTGCGCATAATGTAGAAAAGGCAGGTTTTTAAAATCCGAAACCCGCATCGGAAAAGTTGATTTTTATAAAAGTGAAATCAATTTAAAGGAGTTATTAAAAATTGAAAGGATCAATATTTTTGTCGAGTAGCTTACATCACCGAATATTTGCTGACTTTATTCTTAAAAATGCCATCTTATGGGAATAAATTGAGATAGCGGGTATAGGTTCCTATTCAGATATGTTAAAGCACGACCCATCTCACGTAACTTGAAGTGAGAAGACAACTGAGAGTCATGAGCAAACCACCTAATATTTACGTTCTTTAAATTTCTTTGCATATCGCGGCAGTATAAATCAAAAGCAAAATAGGTTCAAGCATAATTCACTTCTACTGTAGTTCAAGTATAGACCCCCTGGGTACGCCCAACGAAATCTGTGGTGCAACTAAATATGCATCATTGACAATAGCTCCATGACACCCTTGGTCTATATAACTTGTAATACACCCACACATCCCCAAAATTCTTGGACCCCTTTAGTAATTTTTATATAAATATTTTGTTTACGCTAAGTTTATTGTTAATGTAAAGTATTTTTGGTTCCAAGGAACAACAAATGTCTTTAAAAAATTGTTTACACTCAACCAGAAACAATTTAGATCAAATAAGTCAATAATACTTGCCTTGATATATGCATATTGGGTGTACCTTTTGCTTTAAAATTCCGGAAAATGTGATTTCGAAATTTGATAGAGCAAAAATAGTCACTTTGCATCAACAACATTTTTCAAATCATGCAATTTCTAATAGACTGAATAGAATTCCAAGAAGTTCTGTCGTTCGTATCGTGCATTTGTATGAAGAAACTGGAATCGTTAATCAAAGATGTGAAACTGCTCATCCTAGAGTAACAACCGAAAGGGAAAGTCGTTAGGTAATAAATTTTGTCCGTAGGAACCGGACAATTTCAGTCACAGCTCTGTAAAGTCATTTTTTGAGGATATACCGAAGACCAATATCATCTTCTACCATAGAAAAGAGACTATGCTGATAATTTAAGATCTAGAAGAGTTTTACGTCCTTAGGCTATTACTCGATACATAGCTATATGTCTTCATTGGGCACAGGAACATGGAGGATGGCTTTTGCCCCAGTGGCATAACATGCTTTTTTCGGAAGAAACAAGATTTGGTTCGGTAAGTGATAGTCGGCGTAGTAGAGGGAATCTGGAAGGCAAGAAAAGCTGGCATTTTCTCGAATAACTGCTCCATAGCAAGGAGAAACATTTATGTTCTGAGGGTGGGGTATAATGTTTAATCGCCACACAGCTCATATTGCGATAGATGGCGTCTTAATGGATGACAACGCCAGCCCCATCGCACTAGAAAGGTACAAGAGGCATTACAAAACGTAAATATTGAAAGATTGGAGTGGCCTGCGAACTCTCCAGACATTAATCCGATTCATAATAGGGATAATCCATCTTTAACTCTTGAAGATCTAAGAATTGCAGCTAAAGAGGACTGGAATAATCCTGCAAGAAATTATTCATAACCTAATTGTTTCCATGCATAGGCGTGTCAACTTTTTGTGGCAGAGACGGGGAAGATACAAGGATTATTAAAAGTGAAACTTTTTGTTTTGTAAAAAAAATAAGATTCAATTTTTGCATGTTTTTTGTAAATTTTTTTTGCTTTGTATATGAAATCTCCAAAATTCACAATTTCTTACTGATAATTAAATATTATTTACTATACGTTTCGATATTTATATAAAAAAACAGTTCCTTATATAAGGAGGGGTCCAAGATGTGGCGATGTGTGTAGTATATTACATATTTAGTGTTGAGAATATATATACAGTGACCGTCTAAAGTCCGTTCCCCCCCTACTAATTTTTGAGCCAACTCGTATATCGCAACGAAATTTGGAGGGCTTTATTAGGAGATGAAAAGCTATTTTTTTATGAAAAAATGATAGCTAAAAGTTATAAAATGGCGGCTACGCGCCATCTTGAAATAATATTTTAAATACAACACCCCGCATGTTATTCCATTTTCAAAATCTGCTCATTATTCTTAACATTTTTCTCCAATACACTTTATTCCTAAATGTAATTGCTTTCGAAATAATGACGTTTGAAAATTGACATTTTGGTCATTTCAAATTCAATCAAAAATACGATCAAGTTTGCGTTGGAAACAAAATCGTTGTCGCGGTAACATCTTGATAACTAACTGTCAAATAGTCCGTTGAGCATCTTAATTATTTTATGAAAAGTGTGACCATGGCTCGCAGTTTACACGATAAATTTGAAGCAGTTTTGATTTTTGGAGAAGCTGGAAGAAATTTTCATCTAGCAGTCCGTATGTTTAACGATAGATTTCCCGAAAACCCTATTTCGCGGTCATATTTGCGCAAACTTTTAAATAAGCTCCAAGCAACTGGTACGATGAAAGATGCTCCAAGATCAGGAAGACCACCTCTTTCAGAAGAAAAAAAAATTGAAATTGTTGCTGAAATGGTAATTAATCCTACTCAGTCGACGTCTGCAGTTGCTGAATCCCGCGAAGTAAGTCCGAAAAGTGTCCAAAGAGTCCTAAAAAATGAAAAATTTCATCCGTATAAAATGAAAATCCTGCATGCTCTCACGGAGGATGATCCAGACCGGAGGGTTGAATTTTGTGAGTGGTTAACAAGAAAAATTGAAGGAGAACGATCCTTCCTAAAACGTGTATGTTTCTCAGATGAATGCACGTTTTTCCTTAATGGAAAAGTCAACAAACAGAACGTACGATACTGGAGCGATACTAATCCGTATATTTTTAGAGAAGGGCATACCCAGTTTCCTGAAAAAGTTAATGTTTGGGCGGGGATTTTGGGCAACCACGTTGTTGGACCGATTTTCATCAGAGGCAATCTTACAGGAGATCTTTACAGAAATCTTTTAGAAACTGAAATTGAACCTCGAATAAGACAAATTGTATTAAACGATCAGGAAGAGTTTGAAAATCGTGAAATCATATTTCAGCAGGACGGAGCACCTCCCCATTTTTATCGCATGGCTAGAGAGTTTCTCGATACAAACTTTCCTGGGCGATGGATAGGTCGCAGGGGAAGTACAGAATGGCCACCAAAATCTCCGGATCTTACCCCTCTAGATTTTTTCCTTTGGGGATATCTGAAGTTAAAAATCTACGCCACTGAATGTCAAACAATAGAAGAGTTGGAACGCAGAATAAGAGAAGCATGTGAAGAAATACATGAACAGACTCATCAACGTGAGAGAAGCTATTCATAATAGGGCACTTTATTGTCAAGATTTAGGAGGGGGCCACATCGAACACTTGATAAAATAATTATTGTTGGGGTTAAATAAGTGTTATTCAAAAATAAATAAAATATTTTTTTACCAACTAATTTGTTTTCCTTGTGAATTTACAGAACAAATTGGTAACCTTCAAGATTTTTCGGTAAGTGGTACTGTTTATCCTTAAAATACTGTCTTTACGCCTCTTATTAGTCGAATTCATTAAAAGATTTAACTACAAATTAATTAAAAAATTTAGTTAGCAGAATTTTTTATCGAAAGTGACTAAAACCATTACTTCATTTTAAACCGGATTTTCAATTTTTAAACGTCATTATTTCGAAAACAATTACATTTAGGAATAAAGTGTATTAGAGAAAAATGTTAAGAATAATGAGCAGATTTTGAAAATGGAATAATATGCGGGGTGTTGTATTTAAAATATTAATTCAAGATGGCGCATAGCCGCCATTTTATAATTTTAGCTATCATTTTTTCATAAAAAAATAGCTTTTCATCTCCTATTTAAGCCCTCCAAATTTCGTTGCGATATACGTTGGCTCAAAAATTAGTAGGGGGGGAACGGACTTTAGACGGTCACTGTATATATATATATATATATATATATATATATATATATATATATATATATATATATATATATATATATATATATATATATATATATATATATATATATATATATACATTTTCAATACACGTGTGATATATGGCATTTTCTAGTACAGTTAACAGTGAATTTTTTGTCAGTTACGTAAGTGGTCGTAAGAAAATACGATAGGATTTACTTATAGCGTTAAACCTAAAATGGTCGATTGTACCGAATGCTTTTGAAAAATCTAAATAAAATTAGAGTACAGGCATTTCTCATCAAGAGATTTTAAAATCATTTAAAATATCTAGTAAAACTGTGCGCCATGATACGAAATCGAGACTAAATCAGGGGAATTGTTATCTGTAATACCAAACCAATTCTTTAATATTACCTGGATACTTATTTAGTTTCTCTTTTAAATTAACCATGGGAAAATCCCCTCCTTATTGAAAATTCCTTATATTTTGCAAACTAAAAATAATTAGTTTTCATATACATTTTTAAAAAAATTAATAAATCCGGGGAAGAGGAAAACATAAATTCCCGAAATAGGACCGCACAATGTAAACACCAAAACTCAAATACGATTTTTTAGTTTTGGATCTTGCCAAAATATATGTCCCAGGAAATTTTACAACACAAATAAATAGATCACAAATTTTACGAGAAAGATTTGTTGATAAAAAAATTAGTTTATTTTTCGAGAGCAGTTGATTCGCTGTAAAATTAGACTATTTTCCTAGTTTACGATTCTTTGATGGAGAAGACTGCTGTAAATTATTTTTGGAGATTATATGCTTTTTAAAGATCAATAAGTTCTCGAATTAATATCTAATTTTATAGATCATTATTTTCCAGATGATTTTATTAGACATTTTAGTGTTTTAGAGAGTTGATGTTAGCTGAATGCAGCAGGACTAAACAAACAAGCTTGTGTTTTAAACATTTTCGAATGTGAATCATTGTCAGTCATTGAGTTTATTTGTTTTAATCAAAACAGGAAAATTACAGGCTTTTTAATTGCATGCAATACGTTTAAACGCGAGGGAAGAATAAAGTGCATTTAAATTATGGAAAATAAAAAAGATATTAAACTGGGTAAATATTTATATTGAAAATTATTTTTTGTATATTCGTTTGCAGTAATAGCCCTATAAATCTGATATTAATATTTTCGAGATTATTACTAAAATGTTTGTTCCTCGAGGCTCTCTATTAAATTTGTCACTTTTTCCTAATTATATTGCGTATATACTATATTCTAGTCTTTGAATTATTATAAGGTTAAATCAACAATGATATTCTCTACGTTTGTTGTTGTTTCTAGACTGTTATAGACTCTGGTAAAACTGTATACTATACTTTTTGTATGATTATTTTGAAATTACTGGGTGGGGCGCTGTTTAAGTTTTAAATAATAACAATAATTATTACCAATTTAAACCTCAAATCTCAAATAATGTCGCTGTCACCGGTCAATACAAACAAATAACAATAAAAAATGCCAAAAAAATCTAAACAATGGTAATGCGATGCAGAGCGGTTCAAGGCTAATTTCATTGCCGCACTATGCACCAAAACGCACAACTGTGCGATATTATTTTTTACTTCTTGAGTAAACTGCGTAAGAGAATGTTTACTAATATAGGATAAATCATATTTATGTTATTAGTGAAGTCAATCTATCGCAAATTTGTTTGACAAGGAACTAATGTTCCCGTGGGGAATTTTTATATAAACATGTTGATAGGATCACAGAGCAAGGGAATCCCGAGTTTTTGCATTGTACAATGACTGGAAGTCAGTTTTTTTACTTTTGTAGGAAATGGCGATTTTGACTTTTTTTTAACAAAGTTATATAGCGGTTCCTGTTTGCCCGGCTGAGGAAATTTGAATAAACAGTTTTTTAGTAATAATTTTTTAACATTTCACTAGACAGCCATTTTGTTTCGCCATATTGGATTTTTACCAAAATGTTACCAAGTTATCCTCACGTGACCTTTAATTTTTGACCAAAATTTGAAGTCAATCGGGTAAGTAGTTTTTAACTATGCCGCGAACTGGGGACTCTAAAGCGTAAAGATCTAAAAGAGTCTCGGAGGGTGATTTTTTCACGATTACAATACTTTTACGAAAGAAGTAAAAGTTTTTTCGTTCTCAAATTTCCGACAAAACTGCGCTGGTTTTACATACCGGTGACGTAACCTCCAAAACAAGAAAAACCACATGGCATGAAGAATTTTCGAATTTTGTTCGTAATTTTACTTGTGTTTAATACATTTTGATAGAAACTTGGGGATAGTGGCCATTAATAAGCATACCAAATTTTAGGGCTTTGTATCTAATGAAACGCTTAAAAACTGCAATTATTCATTTCGAAAATTAAATCGGCTGTAGTTTTTTTATGTGTGTTTTTTCTTATTTTCTTTAAAATATCACTAAACCGTTATTTTTGAAATAAGAGATTCTACATAATTTTCTTAATTAAAAAAAGTACAAGACATAACCTTTTTTTACCTTTTAAATATCTATTTTTATAAATATAGAAAAAAAGCAATTATACCCAAAGAAAAACTAAATAATGACATAAGCTTATTTTTAAAGAAAAAGGAATTACGTTTAATATAGTTTTTTTAAATTAAATACGGCCCCAACATGTCTATACCAAAAAAAAATATTTTTCGGTACGTCTCCAGATAAATCGGAAGTAACCTAATTGTCACAATGAACAAAATTAATTACATAATAAACGAGTATATAGTATTAAATTTTATTTGTCCTCAATTGTTTGTTGAACAGAATTATTTATTGACATTTTTGAGGTTTCATTTGCCATTTTCTCGAAAACTGTTAAAATTTGGCATAGGGTATAATAGATGTTTTATAATAAGAATTTTGTGCAGAAATTACTTTTGAGTAAAAATGTTTTTCATAACCAACCATACATCACTATAAAATTTAAAATTGGTAGCGCTTGTCACAAAAAAGCCCAGCCGTGAGTGTGTGAGTAGTAATTTCGCGATTACAAGATATGTATTATGTTTCGTAAGGGAGGAGAACGACTTCTTACACTGTGTCTTACGTGAGAGATTTGAAGCGAACGCGAAGCGGTGGCGACGCGACGCGAATATGAGCTATTTAAAAGCGACACAAACAACGTTTTGTGTGTCCTACGTAGGCGATCGCGGTGTAGAACGGAATGGTATGGTATTTTCTGAATTTTAAACTTGTGTTTGACATGATGTTGTGTGCACGAAGACGTATTTTGCTGCTAGAAAATTATTTTAAATATTTACATACGAATATTGCCTTCAACATTTGACTACATAGTTAATGCCATCAAATCTATATTAAAACTTTTAGAGACAAATTTTCAACGACCAATTTCCGTAGAAGAGCGATTAATGCTGACGTTAAGGTAAGTAAATATTCCATATATTACTTTTTATAATACGAAATTATTTCACATCAAATATGTATTTTAAGAATATTCAGCAGGGAAGTGTCTGGACAGTTCATTTATTAATAATGCCTAAGTTTGTGTTCGGAATTTTAGCCGACTTAAGGTTGGAAGTTTTTTTACATGTAGGAGTATTGATTTAAACCAGTGTATATCCTCGTCTTCTTCATCGTTGTTTTTTGACAGTAATTCAATTTTCTTTTTTTGAATGTCGAGAAATGATTGTTCAAAATTGTTGTTTTCAGAGCTTTGATTTCTTGATTTCTTTAAAACTGACATTTTTTTGGGTGCTTAACAGAAAGGGAATGTTTTTGCGATAATTGACGCGAAGTGGAGGGTGTGACTTCAACTGGTGTGAGCATGGTTAAAATGGGAGAAGCATCTAAGGAGGTACGTGGCGCCGGATTCTGTATTTTTAACTGGTACACGGTTATTGGGGCAAAAAAAAGGTCATCAGCAAAGTCATGTGATAGTATGTCATCTTGAGTGGAAGATAAAGATTCATCTGAGATATGTTCAACATTTGACTGAGCGTAAGAATTTTGCGTAACATTAGTCTCTTCGCTTTCTGTCATATTTTCTGTTTCCTGCAACTCAGAAAAATTGCTTTCTGTCTGTCGTGGTTTCATAACCACGCGTAAAAAGTTCATTATTTCGAAGTAAGGCCACGATATACAAGGGGTATTGTGAATCTTCGTCACCATCGGCCCCGGAACGAGGTTTGGATATTTTCTTTAGTTCCTTCCTATAAGTGTCACGTACATTTTTCCATTTTGCCTTCACTGCATCCACTGCAAAAACACGTTTACTTAATACTATGGAAATAGTAGGTTTAAAAATTTAGAGTAGCTAGCATTAAAATCTAAACATTTATTTAAAAAAAAATGTTGCTATTTAAAAATTTCAAGTTATTTCCAGCACTTATAATGTATTTTAAAAAATAATTTTTAATTGTAGCGCTTTAAAAGTTAATGGAATTTTGTATTAATTATTTTTTTGAAAACTAACTCATTAAGAACCTACAAAGAGAATTTAGACTGTATAACATAAAAAAAAACAGTATAGTTAAAAAAAACGATTTCTACATACAAAAAAAATTCGTTTAAAAAAGTCTAAATAAGATACATAATTGTAAAATCTAAATACTTTAATTAAAGTTATCTTTTGAACAAGCAATTTTTTTTGTTCCAGGTATTTGGCTACTGGTATATAATTTCGGCAACTTGCATTTTCCTTCCTTATTTCAAAAAGTGCCGTATCATATATTGTGAGGGAAGTTTGCCAAGAAATATGGAAGATGCTAGTTAAAAAACATATGCCCCCACCCACAGAAAATATTTTTAAAAAAATAGCTGAAGATTTTTGGGAAAGGTGGTAGTTTCCTAACTGTATCGGTAGTATAGACGGAAAACACATCCGTATAAAGAAACCTAAGCAATCCGGAAGCATGTGTTACAATTATAAGGGCTTCTTTTCCATAGGTTTGTTAGCCGTTACCGACGCAAATTACAAATTTTTAATGGTAAATGGGATCTTATGGAAAAGAAAATGACGCTGTCGGGTTTGATGATTGTCCACTAAAACGAGTAATAGAATCACGAAAAACACAGTTGCCCGAACCAAAACCTCTTTCCGGAACCAACACTATAGTCCCGTTTATTCTCGTGGGAGATGAAGCCTTCCCTCCAAAGGAATACCTTTTTGAAGCCTTATCCATGTAAAACAACTACAAAGGGGGACGACAGCCGAGCTAGGATGGTTGTGGAGTGTTCTTTTGGTTCAATAGTTGCAAAATTTAGAATTCTGAACAAAGCCATAGAAACCAATATTGAAAATGCGGTAAACATTGTTAAAGCTATTACGTTACTTCATAATATCATACGTGACCTCGAATCACAGCTAGATTCAGACGCTAGTCGAGAAGCATACAGAATTCATCAAAATATGCTAAAAGATTACCAAAAAAGAAATATAATGCTTCCTCTCGAGCAGCTTTTAAGATTAGAGAAATATTTAAATCATTTTTGGTAGATCATCCTATTTATACTTAAATAGATAGTACCTGCAAGCTTTTTGTTTGATTTGAGAATCTATGTAATGATTCAAGAAAGCATGTTATGCTAGGACGCTGTAGCAAAGTTTAAAGTCATGCCATGTTGTAAGGTAATTATACTTAAAAACAAAAATATACTAGAGGTACTCACCTTCCTTATTCACTATTTTTGCCACTTTGGCCCATTCTCGATGAGTTAATAGGCGATTATGGTAGTCTCGTCTTCTCTGGTCCCAAATTATTGGGTGTTCTCGCACTGTAATTATTAACATTTCGTCAGGCAACGACATGTTTGCTATTCAAAATAATCAAAACAACTGAAAATCGCACAGTATCCTCCTGAAATAAACGGGAAAATATTAAACCATTTGATCGCGTCGCTTCGCCCCATTTCGCCATCGCTTTTGCTCGCGAGTTAATTCGCTCACTTTGGACATCTGTATAGGTATCTTTTATTCCAATATTTTCGCGTCGCGTCGCCATGGCTTCGCGTTCGCTTCAAATCGCTCACGTAAGACACAGTGTTAGAGCCACAACACCTAGACCCGATTCAGCTTCAACATGTTTTCTTGATTCTTCAATTGATGACTACTTGATAATACTGCAGGCCAACTAACAAGGTTAGATAGATATTTGTTTTAACGTATTTAGATACTCATTTAACATTTCTGTCTTACTGTTCATATAGTAACAAAAAACTTGAAAAACATGAAAATTATTTCAGACATCTTTAATTTCGTATTATTTCATCGTCGCGGTCTTCCTAATGGACCCAAAAAATGTAATTCCCTCACAATCAAGAAGTATTGTAATCGTGAAAAAATCACCCTCCGAGATTTTTTCAGATCTTTACATTTTAAGATTCCTAGATGCCGAAAAACATGTTTTTCTCGATTCGGTCGGTCTGTCTGTGCCTATGTCTATGCACGGCATAGTTAAAAAACTATTTACCCGATTGACTTCAAATTTTATTAAAAAATTAAGGGTCACATAGGACTGACCTGGTAACATTTTGATAAAACTCCAATATTACTAAAAAAGTGTTTATTCAATTTATCTCAGATTTTGTACAAAAATCAAGTATTACGTAGGAATCAACTGGTAATATTCTGGTAAAAAGAACAAAATGGCGGCTTAGTGAAATGCAAAAAAAAACTAATTATCCAAGGAAGCAAAACAAAATGGCGGCTTAACAAGATGTTTAAAAAATCAGCCTAAAAACTACTTTAGATTAATTTCAAATACGTATGCAAGCATTGAGGGTGATATAGATATAAACTGGTAAAATTGTGGTACAAATTCAAGATGGGAGAATAAAACGACGGCCAAATAGAATGTTTAAAAAATCAACAAAAAAAAACACGTTATTTAGTTGACTTTAAATTTTGCAAAAAAATGAAATGTGATATAGGGATAAACAGGTACCAATTCAACATGACGGAACAAAATGGCTGTCTTAAAAATGTATTGTAAAAACTACTTATTCAATTTATTTTAAATTATACCCAAAGATCAAAGGTGGCATAAGCAGACACAGAACAAAATGGCGCGCAATAAATATCTTTGAAACGATAGTATATATGTGCTATTAAATGATTATGTGCGGAATTAAAATTTGGTCGCACTATTCCTAATAAAAATAATAAAAATTCATAACGAGGTATGTTCCAGGTAAATTAACGATTTTTTAATTTGATTGCTTCAAAAATTTTAATTTCTTAATTTTTTGGCCTACTTACTTTTACGTGTAATATATAAATGATTTTTTTATAAGCAAAACCTTTTGTTAAGATTAACTTTTTTTTTGCTAAAATCGATAATAAAAAACTAAAATTAGACAGACCCTAACTAAAATTAGACAGACCCTGCATCCCTAATTTCTTTGTGTTTTTATAAATGCTGTTAGGAACCGAAAATAATATATAAAATACAAACCAATTAACGTCTTTCTTCTTTGTTCCATTATTCCTGTATTTCTTAGCTTGGCATGATTGCTGGAAGCTATTTACCAGAATTATTTACTATATAATGTCGAGAAGTACAAAACTATGTTAGAATAACTAAACTAATTTATGTTTCATATAATTTTCTTGGGTGCACGACATGCAGAAAATTGTTAGATCGATAAATACAAAGTTTCAATTAATGATTAATTGCTGTATGAAATGCACCAAGGAGTTAATGCGACAACTAATAAAAGTTTATCCATAGTGTGAGTTTACGTAATTTCGCCGCAATCTTCCCATAAATAAATAAAATCCTCCATTATCTGGACATCGGCAGAATCGGTTTGGACTCCATTTAATTTCCCTGACATGAAGGCAGCGCTATTATAGCCCTATCCTCGTAAAAACGATCTGAAGAGTACAGGGGAGAAAAGTTCCGGTTTTCAAGATGCTACTTTTTTATGAAACGAAAGATTACCCAAACAAAATTTTCATAGCCCCCTTCGTTTTTAAGATACAGTGTGAAATTGATAATATTGCATTTTTGGGCACCCCTCGTATTTCGGTTGTTGTTTAACTTATCGAAAAGGTAAAAACTGGCTCCGTTACAGTTTTTCACGTAGATCTAATGGCGTTGTCAGATTTTTTATGTGAGCTGTCACGTTTGAGATATAACACAAACTTATAATTTTTTAAATGGGACAGCCCGTATATCTTATTTTATATTATTCAGTTCACAATAAGCTTCTCGAAAATATACGCCACTGGATTCTACGTGAAAAACTGTATCAGAACAAGTTTTTACCTTTTCGATAAGTTAAACAACAACCGAAATACGAGGGGGGCCAA
The DNA here is from genome assembly GCA_030620095.1 of Kuschelorhynchus macadamiae. Taxonomy (NCBI): domain Eukaryota; kingdom Metazoa; phylum Arthropoda; class Insecta; order Coleoptera; family Curculionidae; genus Kuschelorhynchus; species Kuschelorhynchus macadamiae. The sequence goes on along the minus strand of JAUTXW010000845.1, from coordinate 607,192 downwards.
AACTGCAATATATTCAATTTCACACTGTATCTTAAAAACAAAGGAGGCTATGAAAATTTTGGTTGGGATCATCTTTCGTTTTACAAAAAAGTAGCACCATGCCGCAAAAACCGCAACCCTCTATCTTCACTAATAAGAGACATACCCCATAAAAACAACGAAAACGGGACACCCTGTACATACATACAAACATACATATGATTGAATTGATATCCTTCTCCTCCTTTTTTGAAGTCAGTTAAAAAATTTCCGAAATAAACATATATTATAAAGAACCACAAATTGATGTTGAATTTTAAATATTTACATATGAAATTATTTATTGAAAGTTATGTTGGCTATTTAGGCAACAATTTTGAATAATTTTAAATTTTTGTGAGATTATGAATAATTTTTTTTAGTAAGTAGTACAGCACTATGGGGACATAGGGGGTCCAGACTTCATGGGCCCCTCCATTTTCTTTATTTAAAAACAAGTCCATATATATTTTCAATAAACAAAAAGACAAACTTTTTTAGAAATTGTAGCATTACAAAATTTTCCTAGAATCTTCTTAAAAAAAAACACATATTATTACTGGAGACATTTTTCTCCTCATCGCAAAAAAAGCCCTTAAAAAGAAATATCTATATATAATTGGCAACCCCGATTAAAAATTATTTACATTGTTACATATTCCGTAAAAGCATACTAGAAAGATTTTCCCTGTGGCATAAACTGAATATTATCTACAAGAAGTTTGCTAAATTTCTGCTCGTCTTATTGCTAAAAAGAATAGCTGTATTCAATATTTCTAGGTATGTATGGAAAAATAAAACCTCGAAGAGTATAGATACAATCATTAAATATGAATCAAACCCGCCACTGAGATTTAAGTTTTACATGTTACGTAAATCCTCTAGGGCTACCGCGAGGACAAACAAAACAATTGAATGGTCCTAATGGGACCAATCACAAATAATTAATCCCATAATGATGGGATTAATGATTCATTTTGGAATTTGAGTTTCGGTCGGTCGTAATGGATAGCTGAACTTTTGGCTGTCAAATGCGACAGTTTTAAATTGGCTAAAATTGACTTCATTTACTAATTAAATTAGGCGAAATGTTTAATTTATAGCAGACACACTATTGCTAACTGCTGACTTTAATCAGCTTTAATATACTCCAATACTCCAAAACACTTCTAACTAGGCCATTATATAGGCAATAAATCGTTTTGGTGTCATTTATATATTGAGTATGTTGCCTAATAAATTCCAGTAGTTGAAATGCGTATAGACGAAGAGAACTCTCAAAAGTTACGCCTAGATCATTGATGATCGATCGTACTAGTTCCAATCTGTTAGCCCACGTGGAATATTCTCTGTGTATTATGGCGTTTCTCCTCAAAAATCGAATTACTTTACATTCCTCGGTGTTAAATTTGAGATGGACCAGTCAGAAACGGGATTCAGATCTGTCTGAAGATGATACTTTTGGGAGTCGATGTCACTATAAAATTTTAAATCATCGGCGAATGTAAATGCGAATGCCTAAAATAGTACGTCGTTTATGAAAAATGAAAATAAAACCGACCCAATGTGAGGTTCTTGAGGCACACGCACACCAGAAGTTACCTCTACCTTGCAAAAAATCGATTCGCCAACAACCACACGCTACCTACGATTGAACAAGTTTGAATTATGACTATATGCACTTTAAATAAGCGCCATGAATATCGATATTGCCTGTAGTTTTTAATGAACCAAAAGATAAAATTTTTTAAAAATAAAAATCAACATAAAATTGTTGAGTTTTCTATAATTCTCATGAAAAAAAAATACAACATACTGGAGACATTTTTCTCCTCTTCAAAATTAAGGCTTTGAAAGAAAACCGGTGTTGGAGTTCCTCTGATATGCTCTTAATCTTATATAATTGGCAGCCCCGATTAATATTATTTTTTTCCTTCCACCACATTTAAGTAGTATATTACATAACGAGAATTGGTAAAGGGTTGATTACGAGGGCGAGCGAGTAATCGAGTGAGTTTTTAATAAGCTAACTACCATTCAGGTTGTATTCTATACTTTACCTAGGACCACTATAGAAAATATACAAAAACACAGGACCTATAGGCTTAGTAAACAGTTCATTACATACGGTAAAATAATCACACGGTCACCGTAAACCAAATGCACGGCTACCGTAAATAAACGTACAGATGCATGCAATTTATGCGGGACCTTTAATATTCCGTGAGTAGGCCATAATAGCGCGATCGCCTGTAAGCAGCTACAGTCATGGCAACTATGAAATACAAAAAAAAAATAATAACCGATTTGAACCTCAAATCTCAAAAAATACAAACAATAAAAAATGTCAAAATGGTAGGAATGGTTTTACTTATTGAGTAAACTGTACGTAAGGAAATGTTTATTAATATAGAAGTAGAAAAACATATAAAACTGAGTGTTAATTTGGCTAGGACTATCACATGCGTGCCATTACCAGCTTACAGTTCAGAAGGAATACAATTCGTTTATTGTTCACCATCACGCACAGAGTCTTTCATTGAAGAAGAAAACCTGATTTTTTTTACTTCCCCGTATTTCTCAAGAAATTCAAAATAGCCAATCGACTTATTTTAGCTCAGAGAATTCGAAAATCGTAACAAAAAAACAATTGAATGATAAAGAAAAGACTTACGCCAAGGATGTTGCGTTTTTTAAACGGAACACCCTATATTATTACATTTTTGTATTCTATGGTCAATGGTCTAAGTGTTTTTTTAAAAAGGGTGCTATATGTCTATCTTCAACTGTTTTTGATTTATTGATGTTTGCAAATTTACATTTTTGCTTGTTTGAGCCGTCATAGCACCTGAGCAGTTGGACCTAGAGCAAAATGACTTTAACATTCTTAGTTTTTGATAAGCTATCTTATAATGCCAGTCAAACAGAAAAAACGGAAATTATTTTTGCTATATATTTAATTGAATATATTTATATGAAATGCAGGTGATCACCTTACTTCAAAATCACTGTAATTTTGACGTATTAGTAGATATTATATTAGTTTGCCGTAATGAGATATTCATTAAATTAAAAAGTACAGATTGTAACGCTGTGTTATAAGTGTCAAGAAAACGCCAGTGAAGTAAGAGGAACATATATTGCCAGTTTCCATAGAAATATATCCGTAAAAACAATTATAGGGATTAAAAACCTATTTGAAGAAACTAAATCATTACATAACAAAAAAAGAAACTCAGGACGAAAAGTATATCGAGACAGGACTATTTTAAATTATTTTATAAAAAATCCCTCCAAGTCAATTTGGAATGCAGTTCGGGACATTCGTCCGTCTACCTCTGCGTCGAAGGGTTAGCCAGGGAACCGTTCACAGAACTTTACAAATTTATAAACTGAGGCCTTTTCACATACTTCCACGTCAGCATTTAACCGCTGCAAAGAGGATACCACTGTTGCTTCGAGAATAATGGGGTACACATTGAGCATTTAAATTATTAGTTATTATGTTTTGTGACTTTATTGTTAATATTAACTATTGTTTTTTTGTTATGTAATGATTTAGTTTCTTCAAATAGATCTTTAATCCTTATAATTATTTTTGCGGTTATATTTCTATGAAAATTGACAATATATGTTCTTCTTGCTTCACTGGCGTTTTCTTGACACATACCTAATACAGCGTTACAATCTATAGTTTTTCATTTAAAGAATATCTCATTACGGCAAATTAATATAATATCTACTAATACGTCAAAATTACAGTGATTTTGAAGTAATGTGATCACCTTCATCACCTACATTTCATATGAATACATATATTCAATTAAATAGGTAGCAAAATAATTTCAGATTTTTTGTTTGACTGGCATCATAAGATAGCTTATTAAAAACTAAGATGGAATGTGAAAGTTATTTTGCTCTAGGTCCAGCCGTTCAGGTGCTATGACGGCTCAAAGAAGCAAGAATGTACATTTTCAAACATCAATAAATCAAAAACAGTTGATGATAGACCTATAGTACCCTTATTAAAAAACACTTAGAATTGACTATAGAATCCAAAAATGTAATAATATATAGGGTGTTAAGTCTTTTGTTTCTCATTCAATTGTATTTTTATTGCGATTTTCGAATTCTCCGATTAAATACATGGATTGGGTATTTTGAATTTCTTGAGAAATACGGGGGAAGGCAAAATACTGCCGTTTTTCCTCCTCAATACAGGGTGTTCGGTTATATTTTGAATGGGGTTTATAGGCATTATTTCTCAAGATGTCAAAACATTTTACACACAAAAGTTTTAGGATTTAGTCCGAATCGTCAGAATTTATTATCAAAAAAAAACATATGAACATCGGAAAAATGAGCATCAGCTTTGTTATTTTAAATAGAACCCCCTGTATATTTTTAGTTTATTGAGAAGAGCTTTTTCTCCTGATTCCAAAAATATATGGTTTGTCTATGCTCACTGTAACCATTATCCCATAATTTTGAAAAAACGTGGAAAAATTATCCGCTCCGGCTTAAATATAGTAGAAATAATAGAAAGCTTTGGTTTCAATTGTTTTTAGTTCACGCTTTGGCGTATTGGAAAAATAATGGGATGCTTTGAAATCAATTATTATTGTTCTTATGTTTTTCATTCAATATGGCCGTTCTGTCATCAATTAGGTACTTAGCCACTTTTTTGCCTTTATTTTCAAGACTATGGGATTCACTGATCAAGAAAAAGCCAATATTTTAAAAATATACTTTCGTGTAAATAATTATCGTGAAACACGAAATCAATACAGGAGAGAGTATCCTAATTTAGTTGCTCCCTCAATATCTACGATTTATTGCATTGTGAAGAATTTTGAGAACAGAAAAACTTTCATTAGAAAAAAGAGGACAGCTACTAGAAATGCAGATAACGATTTGGAAGTATTGTTATATTTTGAAGGTAAGGAAATTAAACTTATTATTATTGTTTTCAATAAAATATAACTCATGTTTTTTTTTGTAGAAGACCCAGAACGATCTATCGAAGACGCAGTGATAAACTTAAATAAAAAAGGTGGAAAATTTACGAAACCTTGAAGCAGTACAAGTATAAACCTTATAGCTTTAGACCAGTACAAAATTTAACTCCATTGAATAAAAGACAAAGAGTCGCATTTTCTAAAGAGATGTTGACAAGAATACAGAATGATCCTAAAATCTGTAGGAGAATTTTATTCACCGACGAGGCTGCGTTTACCACCGCAGGGATGTTTAATAGAAAAAACAAACATTTTTGGACAACCACAAATCCCTATAAAAAACAAATTGTGCGAATTCAGGGTAGGAAGTCTTAACATTTGGTGCGGTATGATATCGTTATTGTAACTTGTTTAATATAAAAATAATATCAAAAAGCTTCTTACTTCATTTTCTTATGCTAACATTTCTCCTATCATTTCAAGTAATATTAGGTATTATTATTTTCGACAAGGGAGTAGGTATATGAGTTAATGACAGAACGACCATATATGAAAAGCAAAACACTTGAATTAAAAGCCGCACATTACTTTTCCAAGGCAAAGCGCATAATATTTTAACACAAGTTGATAAGCTTTCTATTATTTCTACTATACTTAAGTCAGAGCGGATAATTTTTCCACGTTTTTTTCAAAATTATGGGATAATGGTTATAGTGAGCATAGGCAAACCATATAGTTTTGGAATCAGGAGAAAAATCTCTTCTCATTAAACTAAAAATATACAGGGTGTTTCATTTAAAATAACAAAGCTGATGCTCATTTTCCCAATTTCCGATGTTCATATGTTTTTTTTGGTAACAAATTGTGACGATTCAGACTAAATCCTAAAACTTTTGTGTGTAAAATTTTTTGATATCTTGAGAAATAAAGCGTATAGACCCCGTTCAAAATATAACCGAACCCCCTGTACATATTGACATTAGCTAAAAATCTCCAAAATGCAAGCAACTGTACTTTCTATATAAATATTGTTAAGAAAAAAACAGGAAATATTTAATTTTTGTGTATGAGGTAATTTTTATTTATGGTCGATGTATGCACTTGGTCGTAAAAGAAATATTATACATTACACATTCGGAAGTTGTCTTTTCCGTACTCGACTGATGACCGCGCTGCAGTCGCGTCCGAAAAGTGCCACTTTCTACACATGTTGGTAAAATACTACTTCAACACGACAGTATTTGAAAGATCATGATTCAAAGGAAAGTTGAAAAAGCAAAACCTACTTTTAACGTATTTTATTTACAATTAATCAAAGTTATTATTCAGTTTTGAGATCAACTTTTTCAACACTAGTGTAGAAAACTAAATAAAAGTCCTAGTGAAAATTCTTTGTGATCGTAGAAAAAATAGTGAATATAAGTGGTGTAAAAGTAACCGGCTTCAAACTCGAAGGATTTCTGCCTAAATACCTCCCCGTTTGAAAACTTCCGTTTTCAATACTAATTTATATACTTCGTAAAAAGTTTGTTAAACTTCCGCACTTTATTAATAAAAAGCTTATCTGTATTCAGTATTTTTATGCATGGAGAAAAAATAAAACCTCGGAAAGAATAGAATCATTAAATATGAATCAAACCCACCCCTGAGATTTAAGTTTTGCATGTCGTTACGTAAATCTTCTAGGGCTACTTCAAGGACAAACAAAACAATTGAATCATCCTAATGGGACCAATCGCATAATGGTCGAATTAATCCAATCCGGATTTTGAGGACCAGTCGGTCGTAATGAATGGCTGAACTTTTGGCTGTTAAATGCGATAGTTTTAAATGAGCTAAAACTGACTTTATTTACTGATTAAGTTAAATATTTCATTTAAAGTCTATACTGCTATTGATAACTTTGATTAGCTTCAATTAAAATGAATTTAAATATATAAATTAAATTAAACATGTTATATCATCTGAAAAAAAAATCGGTAATTTCTTTCACCGTGAACTTTCTTCGTTTTGAATAATTCCTTATTAGGAATATTGAAGTGTCCCTATTTAATTCGGCACATAGCCAACACATGATTTTGTTTTCTTTTACATTTATATACGAAAGGAAGGTTTTTAGGAGGAAATTACCGGTTAGATTCCATTACAGATTAGTTTTAAAGGAATTTGGATGAAAGGAATCCCTTCTTTTGTCTAGAAAGTGAAAAGCATACAGAATTTGATGCAGAACACGTTTCAGACAGGGATCAAAGGATCCTTATTATGATGTTGGTGTATGTGGAAGAAAAATATATTAACATTTTTGTATTTTATTACATTTTGCAATTCTACTAATTGCTCTAAAGATGTTTCCTGAGATACATTTTATTCCTACATTTAAGGATTTTTGAGTAAATTTATTTAGATATTCTTATATTTCTAAATACGTGCCTGGCTAAGTAAACGCAGTTTAGAAGCACGATGTTATCATTTCCAGTGCGTTAATTAAACTGTATTTATGTGTATATCTCGTGTCTGTTTACCGACAAATTATGCATGTTACTGCGTAGCCAACCTGTACATCCCTTATACACCTACAAACATAAATTTAATTTTTTATTAGTGAGAGCATACTTTTTTTTCCTTTATTTTGTAATATGTTATGTAGACTCGATTTGTTTGGACTAAGTAAATACGTATGTTTTGTGAATTACAATCGTGGCGTATTTAGGGAAAGTCCACGGGGTCGGGACCCCCACGTACAGTATAATATTACAGACATATGATGATATTCTTTTAGATTTTTTATTGTTCCGGGGGTCTGAACCCTTCCCCGTACATTAATGAAAGGCATAATATTCGTAATTCCCTCGTAAAGGGAAATATTGTAATAGTGAAAAATCACCCATCGAGATTTTTTCAAATATTTGCGTTTCAGGAGCCCTAGATGCTGAAAAACATGTTTGATCAATTCCGACGGTCTGCCTGTCTGTCTGTCCACGGCATAGCTAAAAAACTACTAATGAGACTGATTTCAAATTTTAGTGGAAAATTAAGGGTGGTATGGGGATGACCTGCTAATATTTTGGTAAAAATCTAATATGGCGAAACAAAATTGCGGCCTAGTGAAATGTTAAAAAAACTATTACTAAAAAACTTCTTATCCAATATACCTTAAATTTTGCACAAAAATCAATTATTATGAGAAAAACAAATGGTAAAATCTTGGTACGAATTCAAGATTCGTGAAACAAACTGGCGACTTAATAAAATATTTAAAAATCCAGCCTGAAAAACTACTTAATGAACTGATTTCCAATTTTGTGCAATAATTAATTATGGTTTTGAGATTAACTGGTAAAATTGAAATATGAATTCAAAATGGCGGAAAAAAGCGTCCCTAGATGCCAAAAAATATGTATTATTAGTTCCGTCGGTATATCTGTCGGTCTGTCTGTCTGTTTGTCGGTCTGTCAGTTCGCGTTTAAAAACTACTTATCCAATTGACCTCAAATATGGGGATGACCTGGTAATATTTTGGTAAAAATCTAGAATGGTAGAACAAGATGGCGGCTTAGTGAAACGTTAGAAAACGTATTACTAAAAAACTAAATATCCAATTTACCTCAAATTTTGCACAAAAATCAAGTGTCATATAAGAATGAATTGGTAACATTTTGGTATGAACTCAACATAGCCAAACAAAACGGCAGCATAATAAAATATTTAAAAATCAGCCTGAAAAAACTATTTATTAGATTATTTTTAAATTTTTGTTCAAGCATTAAGTATGATATACAGATATACTGTCAAAGTTTTTAGACGAATTCATGTGGACCCAAACAAAATGACGGTCAAATAAAATGTTAAAAAAGTCTTATTCAGTTGACTTAAAAATTAACAGTGATATATAGGAATAAACTGATACGAATGCAACATGACGGAACAAAATGGCGGTGTGTGTCAATTATAACCAAAAATCAAGTGTGCCATAGGAAAATGATAAAACATTGGTAGGAATCCAATATGGTGAAACAAAACGGTGCCTAATATAAATGTTCCAAAATACAGTGTATGTCTTACTAAATGACTATATTGGGTCACACTTCACTATTCCTAATAAAAGGAAAGATTTATAACCAGGGAAGTTTTTTCATGCCCACTTTCATTGATTAAGGTTTTTGTATATTTGCTAAGAAACATTTTCATATTTTCTATTATTTCTTGAAAATTAAACAAAATTAATGAATTTCAAACATATGAAGTAGTTTATTAACATCCAGTCTTAAAAAAATAAAAATTTTTTTAACATATATATACCATTATAATCCTAAAAAATCTGAAGATAGAAATTGAAAGATTGGTTTGAAGCTTATGTGTTTTATATTAGTTTTATGCAAATGGATGCTGTGTTCGTATTTTTAAATGTATTAAATAGTGTTAAAAAGGTTGTTCTAGTATCTTTTTGTAACATTTTGATCGATTATCCAATAATATTCACGTTTTTACCTTTAAATTATGCCAAAATTATCACAATATTTAAAAATCTCCCAATTAAGAGCGAATATGAAGCTTATGTTAAAACTGCTATATACCATTAACCCGATGTGCAGAATGTACGGTCTCTTGACTTAAACCAACAACTCCTATAACACATTAAAACCATTTATCTGTGGGGCATGAAGTTAATCAAATAATACAAAATATTAATGTGTTTAAGTTTAGAATAATGAAACAGAGTTTTGAAACAGATATTTATAGCATGTGTGTTTACCAAAGAATCATGCATCTAGGTTTGGATAAAATTGAGATTCGTTTTCGATATTTCTATATAGCTTTTGTTTTGGAATTGGCGACTCTGGAAATAATTTATTCTAGTTCTAATTATATATTCTTTTGTGAAGAGCCGTATATTTTATTTCAATATGATAAAGTGTAAACTTCCTTTTCAAGTTCCTTTCTTTGGTATTTAAAACATTTACGTTTAAATCAATTTACCTTAAAATATATATAACATATATTTTCAATATTTTATAGAATTTATAGTGTCATATAAAACAAAACTTAATTTTATATAACATCCTGTAAATAACCATTACCAAGTAGAGACAGTATTTTCAATAGCCATAGATTTTCATTATCTATCTTTGTATCAAAGTTAGGAAACATGGTATAATGACAAACAATTTAAACTGAGGACGCTCAATATGTTCTTAAGGAAACAACGTGGCGTTATGTGCTTTCAGAGCTTCAGAGACAATGGTCTCTACGGAATAATAACTCACTATGACAATGGCTCTAATAGTTAGATTTAGCCGACATAACATTTTTTAGACAGTCAGTTATATAAAAGGCTAATACAAGAAAGCCATAGGGTCCGTTATATAGGATGACGGGGGATACTGTACTGAAACGGATCATATTTTTATTAATTTGATTTGAACATTATCTAACGAATATAACAAATTATACAAGGGTTTTAGTTTAGTAGTAGTATAGTAAGATTGGAAGACAAGCCTAGCAAACAATACCAGGTTAAAATTTTTTGTAAATATTTTTTTAAAATCTTTTTGCTATGCATTGTGCATTTCTCTGATTAAAATTTTATAATGGATTTTTCGTCCACCTCCACAACCGATTAACTGAAATTTCGCATGCGTATACAGGTTGCGTTACAATGAATCTGACACTTTTGCATATACAAAAATTCAGGATGGTGGCTTCAATAGAGTGGATAAGTATTGTTAAGTGCGGTCCAATTTGACTGAAAATCAGTATTAGGATGTTTGAGAGTGAAAATTATGACCTTTAATCGACATTTCAAAATTCAAATTGGCTTCGAAAACATGGGTCGAGTTTCGTTCTTAGTGCAGAATCAACTGAAAATCGATATCTGGGTGTATTTAAGAGCGCAAATTATACAATTTTAATCAACATTTAAAAACCTAAAACTGCGGCGCCAACATGGCGGACGAATTTTGTCATTTATGTAGATTCAACAAAAAATTGGCATTTCGGAGTTTTTACCTGGATAGGAATGAATATGGGCATTTACTGTATATCGGATATGGTGGCTAATTTTCTCACTAAGGTCTTTTTAAATTGGGGAGACAATTCTGTGCCAAAATGTGATTACTAATCAGAAGCATCCAAATTTTATCCAGCCAGTGCTAAAAGGAGTTGTTTTGAAACCGCAAAAGTAAATAAAATGTAAATAAATGTTTATTCATTCATCTTTGACAGATCAGGTAATTTTTAACAAGGGCAATCCGATATTTGTGAAAATCTCCGATTTTGGTAAAAAATGTAACTTTTTAGGTTTTTTTCCGATAGGGTCTGTTTTTCGCCAGGACCTAGAGACATCGATGTATTTTTCATTAAAAAAATCTAATAGCTTCAAAAAGTAGCGCAAAATTATAATAGATTTTAATTTTGGTCAGTGTCGGTAAATTTAAAAGAAATTGAAAACAATTATATTTTTAGTGGCAAATAATTACTTTATTGAGACGCAGTTTTGTACTTTTTGCCGCCTCATCATTTTGGTCTTGTGTCATTTCTCAATGGAACAATTTTTGACCGAAGCTACAGCGAAAAAGTGGAGAGGAAAACAAAAAAAAATAATTTTTTAAAACAATCTCTACACGTTTTAAACACTAAAGGTTTTAGTATTTTTCTAGTATTTTATAGTTATGCCCATTCAGAATAATTTCTACTTTTTTCTGAACAGGGCAGCGTTTTAACCGCTGGAGTGGGTTAAGATTACCCTATTTTGTGACTCAAAAGAATTAAAAAACAATAAATTTGCTAATCTTCGATCCCACCAATTTTAAATTGGATTTGGAAGACTATAAAGAAGAAGGTTCTCTGAAAATGTCATCGAAATCGGTTAGTTTTTTTTAACAGTTATCAATTAAACAGTGCATAATAGCGTATTTCTTTGCGACACCACCTTATCGTCCATATCTCCCAAACCGAAAAAAACACATAATACTTTCTTATCGTTCGAAAGCCCCAGATTGGCCCAAAATCATGTTCAATTTCAATCATTTATTCCCAGCGATTTTTCAGATACTACGAATTAGCCATGCCGTAAATGAATGCTATTAAAAAAAAATGCAGCTTGCCTATTCCTCCTTGGAAAGGGACTTGACACCGAAGAAGGTATTCTAACGTAGTCTTGTCCATCTTTCGCACATGCTAACGAGATATCCCACATTTGGTGCACTAACCCTAGCCAATAACGTGCTTTTAGCTTTGTTTAGTTTAGAGAGACCTGTCAAAAAATCAATTAGCTCCCCAACAACCTATTGGCTCCTTCATATCTACCAGGCTGAGCTGGTTAGCATTTCTTTTCTCCGTCTGCAGTAGATCGTCCTTGACCAATTTTCCCTTGTCTTTTTTCAAGCCCATATGTTTAGCAGTATTGTTCGCTTATATTCAGGAAGTTCTGAGCTTCCCAGTAGCCTTGAGCGCCGACTGACTGTGTAAGTGAATGCGGATTTCCGCTCCCATTCTGACTTCGCCTTTTGTTGCTACCTGCAGGCACTATAGCATAGACTATGCTAGACTGCCTGAGAAACAGCAACGTCTTCCTAGTGGAAATACCTCTCCTTTGTATCAAGAGTTTTAGATAACTGAACTTTTCTTTAATACTGTGAGTTTATGTTCTAGTCACGTTTCAGCCCTTCTGTCTATTTCCGTTGCTAGGGAGATCCTATGATACTCCAACAGAAAATCCACAATGCCACTGGCAGGTAAGGATATACTTTCACGATACCAAACTAAATAACACTGCTGTTTGTAAAGAACACGAACAGGAAGACAGTTGCATATTTACTCTGTGATTATCTTACTTTCTCATCGTTCAGGGAATTCATTTCGGGATAGCGCTGAAACTTATTTTGTAAGAACAGGCTGGTTGATACAATTTTATTTTTTCTTCATCTTCCATAGGTGAATTCTACGCCTGTGTTAAACATATAAGTAGAAATTGATTACTACTGTAATAGATTATGTAAGCATATGCCTATGACAGTCATGTCATTGCTTATTAGTTGACTTTTTGTGTGAAAAATTTTAAGCAAAAATATGTTTTATGACAGGCAAATAAATAATTGTAAGTTTTTACATTTATATTAAAATATGATGTTGAAAAAAAATTAATACCAGTACCTAACAGAGAATAGTATTTTTGAGGATGACGTTGATTTGTAATGTGCAATTTTCGGAACATAAGCAGCTTTCGGAAGAGAAAAAACAGTTTTTTTTGCAACTAACCAATATGCTTGTACACAAGATCCTAAACAGTTTCTTTGGTAAACGTGGAGTTAAGCCAACCTTGTCCGATTTTAACAGTTTTTGGTGAACTTGTAGATTTTGGGACGCTAATCAACGTATCTGTTATATCAGGGTTCATAATACAGTAGTCACAGTTTTCAGCTTCTTTTTAAATTTATTCAGTAATGTTTAAGTAAATCGATTGAATATACAAAATGTCAAAAAATACATCATATTTTCAAAATTCCCTATTAAAAATAGCAATTGATCGTTGCGATTTTACTGGAGTTGTTTTAGAATGAAAATGAAATAAAATTATACTTTGAGAAATATGTATTATTTTGATATCGATTTACTATAAAATCTCTGAATGACGGTAAAAATATGTATTTACTTTGTTGCAATATCTCTTCCAACTAAATTACATTTTAAGGTAATTCTGTTATCAATGGTTAAGAAGAAAAACAATATTATCTAGATTTTTCAAAACTCCATCTTTCAGGGGGTTGAATGTGATTTTACTTTTTGTACAATATCTTTCCGATTGATTTTATCTTTCCCGAATCTCTAGTATCACATTTGTGTTATTTATAGTTATTATATTAGACTCTTATTTCTCCATTTCAATATGAAACCGAAATTTCTTTTGCCTGTCTGCAGTAGTTCGTCTTTGACCAATTTTCCTTCCTCTTTCTCCAGGCCTATTTGTTCAGGATCTGAAAACAATATTGTTTTATACCCAGGAAAGGTCCTGGGCTCGCCGATAGCCTTGAGAGCCCATTGGCTGCCTGAGTGAATGCGGATTTCACTTTTCAGTCGTGTGTTTTTCTATCATAAATCCTCTCCTTTACATAAAGGATTGAGGGAATGTTTGATGTTTAATTAAACTCAAAAACTAAACTGGCGATGTCAAGGCAATACTTTCACGATATGAAGCTAAATGACACTCCTTTTTTTTTGTAAAAAACGTGAATAGGAAGACAGTTGCATGTATATTCTGTGATTATTCTACTCTCTCATAGATCAGGGAATTCACTTCAAGATACCACTGGAAATTATTTTATAAGAACAAGCTGACAATTTTTTTTATCTTCGTTGATAATGATGATGATATGCGATTTTATTGAAATAATTTTTGAGAGAAATAACTTTATACATTCAAAAGGTGTATTATTTATATATCTATCTATTTGCTGGAATGGGTAACAACTCCTTTTCGTGCTGTAGATTGATTAGGCTCCCCAGATGCAGTTTATAGAAAAGGATTACTTTAAATAATTTTAGATTTAGCTTATATCTATTATCACACTTATATAAGTTATTATTATTACTATATCTTCAATAAAACCGAGGCTAAGGTGAAACACTTTCATCGTTAAATCAATATGTGCTCAAAAGCATATATAATCGTCCAACATTGAAAATTTTTCAAGATGTATATTTTCTCAGAGGAAATTACGTTTTCGCGATGAAATATATATGAAATTGAAATGCTTATCTTTCGCCCGCGTATCAGCGTGAATAGTAGTCCTTTCGCTACGCAATTTATTTAAATGCGTATATTGCAATAATTCTAACGATTACAGTCAAAACGCATTTCATTTCCTTATGAAATTCCTTCGTTCTTGGAGCCGATCCAAATTCGAAACGCATGGTATTCGTATCCGAATAATAAAAAAATATATTGACTGCGATTTTCTAAAAATACGCATTCGAAAATACATAAAAGTCTTGTTGATCTTCTAAACTTAGATTTAATGTTGTTGTAGGTCAACATCGTTATTTTGATTATTTGCAGAGGCGTATATTTGAAAAAAAAAATGATTTTGCTGTACAGATTGCTTACTCTTACGTAAATGCTGATTTTTATAGTGCAATTACATTTATTTATAAAAAAGTTTAGATTTATATTCTTGAAACACGTATTTTTCTTTTCATTAGATCGTCAATCTTCTTTTACCATTTATATTTACAAATATTCCTAGGTTTTTTTTTGTACGTTGTACATAGACATAAGGTTGTTTTAACTTCTCGGACAACCATAGAGTTTCAGGGGAACGCACGCTTGTGAACTTTATTTGTACCACAGTCTTAGCCTCATTCCATGTCATGTCAGTCTTGACTAACATTTACATTATATTTTTTTAAGCTTTTCTCACCTTAAAAAAAAATCTTAAACCAGCTCTTAAATATGGGGAAAACATCACACTGTTGCGCGTCTAACTTAAGTTCGAATTCTTGATTGGCGCAGGGGATTTAAATATTGATAAGCGCGATTTTGAAAATAAGTCCTGGAGGATTTTCATTCGCTGCTGGAATCATTCGATCTAGGTCAGTTAGTGAAGGAACCAACTCGATATACCCCACACAGTGCGAAACTCCTAGATGTCTTGTTCTGCTCAAATAACATACCTGAAATTTTTTCCCAAGTATCCGCTTCTAATGAAATATCTGATCATCTTGTATCCTGTCTAGTTCTAAGTATAAAATTAAAAATTACACCATTTTTACATACTTCTCGAAACCTTAAACATATTGACATTAACGAGTTTACCCAGGATTTGAACTTGACATTGATTTAAAGATTTCTCGATTCAACTCAATTATACTTAATGATTATTATGCTCCAATAAAAACCGTTCGCATCTCAAAGAATTCGGCATCCTGACTAGCCAATGCTTTGAAGTTGCTCATGCGCGGACGCAATAAAGCTCTACTTAAATTTCAACAGCACAAGAGACCTAGGATTGGAATTTCTATAAGGTTTTGAGAAATAAGATCAACCACGTAGATAAGAGCGAAAAAAGGCCTATTTTGAATATAATATCCCTTCTGGAGGGAGGTAAAGAAGCTGAATATAGTTACTACGAAACCCTCATCATTATGATCTTCCTGAGCATCTGTCTGATCCACAGAAGATAAATAATTATTTTTTCATTTGAAACGACAAGTGAACTAGAGATTTATCGCACTCTCCTCTCAATAAAGTCCAAATCCGTTGGTCCAGATGGTATAAGCGCGAATATGCTCCTTTACTGTTGCCCTCGTATTCTCCCAGTGATTGAACACATTTACTTTTTGCACAACTCATAAAATGTTTCTGGCGAAGACAACACAAGTTTTTCCTCTAGCTAAAAAAGCCGATCCTAAGAACTTTCAAGACCTGAGATCCATTAGTTTATTATGCGGGCTCTCTAAAGTACTCGAAAAAAATTGTGATCGTCAAATCAGGGGATTTGAGCAACTCCTTAAGTTTCAATCAGGATTTAGCAGCAATCACAGCTCTCTTTCGGCATTAACTAAGGTCACAGATGACATCCAGATTGAATCAGATAGTGGTAGACTAACCTTATTAATCCTGCTTGATTACTCGAAGGCGTATGATCGCGTAAATCATAGATTTCTGCTGGCTCTTTTGAACTATTTGGGTTTCTCGAGGATTTCATCAGATCTCCTACATTCATATTTACACAACAGATCTCAATCGGTTAAGCTGTGTGGAAAAATATACGAACCATCCTACATAACTTGTGGGGTACCTAAGGGTTCCATACTCGACCCTTTGCTTCTTATCTCTATATATTTCTCAGTTCCCTAAAGTTCTGCAATTTTGTAGATACTATATGTATGACGATGACACGCAGGTCTATTTTTTATTTTCTGAAAACCTCTTGACTGAAGCATGCACCAAATTTAAACAGGATATGCCATCTCTTTGTTACTTCTCTTGGTTGACTTTAAATGCCTCGTGCATGATGTTGTTTGGAGAGTCCTCCCAGCATCTATGTTGCGATGAATGGAGTACATCTTTGAAGGAGAGTTCAAAAAACTTGGGTTTGGTTCTATACTGCAGAATGAGATTTTTGGAACACGTCTCTTCTGTTATCAGAAAAGCGTTCATAAATCTTAAAATGGTTTACCTTAATAGATATTTATCGTCCCAAGAACTGGTTAAACAATCGTTGACTTTTATTATGCTTTTTTCGCTTTTTGCTGAATCTGGTATTGTATATTTTTCTCCTGTTTTTTTTTTCATCCATTGTTTTTTTTTGTATAAATTCTACATTATTATATTTACATTAGTTTCACGCGTAGTTTTATCCTTAACTTCTTTAGTACATTTCAGTCTTTATCTTATCACGAGTAAAGATCTATGAGGCGGTCTATCATATACCATTTTCTTTCAGGTAGTCTTCGTGATTAACCTCTGGGAGAAACAGGACATCGAATAGATCTGTACATCGCAGATTTGTGTTAATTGGAAGAGCGCTGCTCTCCGTGAAGGCTATAAATGCCTTTGTTATAGATAGTAGTAGTATTTTGTTTTTTAGTATAATATCCTTGTAATTTATGCTATTTCTCTTTGTTACTTCTCTTTCTTTTCCTGTTTTTTTTTTTCATCCATTGTTTTTTTTTGTATAAATTCTACATTATTATTTTACATTAGTATAATATCTTTAGTACATTGTAATTTATGCCATTTCTACCATTTTAGCTTAAATAAAAGTGTGTTAATTGGAAGAGCGGGTGAAAGCTATAAATGCCTTTGTTATAGATAGTAGTAGTATCTTATTTTTTAGTATAATATCCTTGTAATTTATGCCATTTCTACTCATTTTAGCTTAAATAAAAGTGGTTCGGGGGTAAATACGCCACTGACAATCAGTGCTATAGGTGCCAATTTTGTATCCTTTCCCAATGCAAATATACGACACAGATATGCTAATGTGCAAGAGGATGGGACTTAATATTAATGAGTGTACTCACACTTAGGAGTTAAAGGCAAAACGTGCTGCCTATAGAGGTGATTACGTTAATGATGTGATGCCAAATTAATCAGTACACAAGGTTTGCTGCAGCAATTTACGAAAACATTGAGACTGCAAATTAATATCTTTAATCTCTGATCTGAATGTCAAAAAGTTGCCGGATTTTGATTTTGATACATCCCTCAATATTGTTATAAAAACTGTCTGATCACTTCATCGCTTAAAAACAGCTTTCAATTTCATTAAATTTGTAAGCATGCTGAAACAATCCCATTGAAAAAGAAGAGATAACGTTTATCACTTAAAAGCTATAGGCCTATTAGTTTAAAACAGTTAAAAGAGTAATTCTACAATAACTTAACATATTTCCCCCACAACATCCTTCTAATCCAGCAATTTGGTTTTAATAAAGAGCTAAGAACTAGGCCTTACAGATCGTTTAAGCTTTGGATATTTTTTATATTGCTACGAAACCAAAATGCGCGAGTTTTTGCAATTACTAAATACAAACATAAATGTTTTATAGAAAATTTTCTGAAGGGATTGTATTTCTTAAGCCGTAAAATAAGCCATATAAGGCAATTTATAGATTAAAGTCGATGAAGAAGGCTATATATATTAGAAATATACCTTCTGAGGAAGATGAAGAGTCGATTGATGTGATTGGAAAAATAACTACCTTGAAGTGAAACGGCTGCATGGTGTTGAAAGAAGAGAATATTTAGAGACCCAAAACACATGCGTACTTAAACTAGGGAAGATAAACAACTAAAAAATTTGACATCGAAATGCATGGTCTACATCTAGCAATGAACATGATTATGATATCTCAGTTTTTCATATGAGATCCCATAAAATTTCAAAGTGCAGATTAAAGATATTTTTCTTCAAACTTATTGAGATATTTTATTTAAGAACGACTCTAAATACAGCCCAGATTTTTGTGGTTTTGATTATCCTTAGCAACTTTTATTTTTTAATCCAAGTAAGCATTGCTTTTGTACTAACGGGAATGCTTTTTCAAAATTTACGAAAGTAAAATACAAAATAGTTTATTTTGTGTCAAATTTACAAACAGAATTTACACACATCATAATATAAAATAAGTCTGAGATGTATAAAAAACTGGAAAATCCACTACTGCTAGCTATTTTTAATTAGAAATAAAACCAGCTAGCTAGAAAATTTAAAAAAAGAATAAAAATATGAACGGTGCACAAAATAGTTCCACAAATTACAACAAACTGCAAAATTATTGATAAAATCTTCATTTACATATTAAAATGAGATATTAGATATTCTATACTGTAGGGAGTTATTGATAACAAATATAATTACATTTTACTTTTAAAATATAGGAATTCAGTACTTCTTACATGTACAGGGTCATCATTTATATTTCGCCACCCATTTTCAGGGTTTATTTTTGTAGATAGAAAAAAATAATAAATACAAAAGTTGTGTGGATTTCAGGGAACTTCCTAGAAAAAATAATTTTGAATATACAGGGTGAGTCAGGAACTAGTACCAAATTTTGGTTTTTTTAAACGAAATGCCCTAAATATTTTTGATTTGTTTAGATTCTCCTTATTATTCCCTTTCCAAAAATGTGTGATATGTCTATCTTGGATCGGTAGTTTTTGAACTATCCTACTTCAAAACTTCCCCTTAACTGAAATTCAACATATAATGTCCTAGTTAATTTATGTGAAATCGTGCCTAAGGTGTTTTGATGATAATGTAAAAAATGATATGATTTAAAAGTATAGAAATATTTTATTATGAACAATAAATGATAAATGCAAATTTATAATATTTAAGAAAAAATAACAAATAAAATTAAAAACTATAAATTCTTGTTATTCACATGTTGGCGAAGCACCTCACAATATTTTGTAACAATTTGCGATTAATGCAGTTAAAAATAAAATCAGAGGGATTTTCGATCAATCTTGCAATTTCTTCCCTAATTCTCTGTTCCAATACAACTATATTTTCAGTTCTATTGTAGTAAATTTTGTTTTTAGGTATCTCCATAGAAATACGTCAAGCGGCGTCAGGTCTGGACCGTTTACTAGCCATCTTATATGTCTATTTCGTCCAATGTACAGATCATAGTGCGGATTCAAAAATTGAGTAGCATTTAAAACATTACGCTCTGGAGTGCCATCCTCTTGACAAATGAATCTAAATCTCTGATTTAAAAGAATGTTATCTAACTGCTATTCTGTATCATTTTCCAAATATTGGAGATATCTGACACAAGTAAGACTTTCACGGAAACGTCATTTATGTGATTGAATAAAACAAACTGACTCCTGTGAAACACTTATTTGTCAAGCTAAGAGTCTAGAAATTTGATATTGTTATTGCTAAATTGATAAAATTTCAGCGCCGCGCAAAATACCATGAGGGACACAATCGAAACCCCTGCTTAAGTCATAAAATATAGATATGTTGTATTCTAAACTTTCAAAAAAGTCCATTATTGTCGAGAGGAGATCAATAATTCCAAAAGATGTGTCTCTGTCCACCCGAAAGCCAAACTGACTCTCCGAGAAAATATCGTTCCCTGAAAGTAGTTGTAGTTGGCAATTCTTTTGGTCAGCCTAATCTCCTTTTTTTTTAAATAGAAATGATAACTGCACTTTTCAGGGGACTAGGCAAGATGTCGTCCTTAAAGCAGTGGTTCATTAATTTTGTTAAGGGATATACTATAATATTTTAACAGTTTTAGTGAGCTTAACTCAGAGGTCAAACATATCCATACTCTTTTTGGTTTTCAGTGAGTCTATGTTATTTCTCACTTTAACAAATGTAACATATTCAAATTTAAATTCACGGTCTGGAACTTTAATGTTTTTTGTGTTTTCTAGATGGGAAACGTTTGTTTGGATGTTCCGGATTATTGTAAAAAATCATTAAATTGTTTAGGTGAGATTGAACGTTTATATCTTGATTAAGTTTTCCTCTGTTGCTATTTGTAATATTCCACACGCATCGGATTCTTAACTGTTTGAATTAAGTTATAGTTTGATGTAGGTACGTTTTGAATTTTTAATTGCTTTCTTGTATAGTTGTTAAAATTACGGTAAATCTCCTGGTTATGTATCGTATTGTTTACATAGCTCCCCAAAAAATTGGTATCTGTCCCTCATTTGTTGAAGTATCTCGCCAAACCACTCCACCCTGTTTGGTTCACCAGTACGAGCATGATAAACTTTTTCAGGAAAAGATTCCATGTAAAAGGCTCTCAAAGACATTCCGAACCGTTTCAATTTTGTTAAAAAAATCTCTAAGAGTCCTTGTTGTGTGATAAGTCTAAAAATCATTTTGAAAAAGTAAGTGTGTTTATTTATATTATTTATAACCTAAAAAAGCAGTGTCTGACCATAGTGATCGTATATATTAAGATCTACAATCTTCGCCGCAAAAAAGTCGACCTCAAAGTTAACAAAATCATTGTCCAGACATGCGGAATATTGTGTGGATTCTATAATCATTTTTTTAAAACCAAAAAATCGTTCCAGTGGCTGGCCTCTCTTTGACTAATGCCAATGAAGCTATTATTTTCTTTGCTAATGCCAAACAAAACATTGAAATCACCTGTCAGGACAACGTCTTGGCCCCCTGAAACACAAATTTCATCTACTCTAGGAAGGCCTCAAAGCAGCCAGGTGGACCTCTATAGTGATTATATACAAGTTATATGTTTTAATTAGGGCACATCTAACGTCAATACATCTTTCTATATTAATTGTTAAAATATCTACATAGTCCAACTTTAAAGTATTAAGGTACAACCCCCCTCGATCCTCTCTTCGGATTGAAGAACTCCCTAAAAGGTAGCCACAAACATTCAATATTTCAATCTCTTCTCGCGGTAACCAGTGCTCTTTCAGACACAAACCATAAAGGTTGTTACTGATGTATCTTGTTACTATTTTCGAGAGAGTATTTCTTACCTCCTTTGGTAGCGATAGCGCAGCCCGTAGTTATTTCTTTTCTGGCATTGCTGGAGGTAGTGGAAAATTTTGAGTTTTATATATTACGCTAGTATCAATTATTACATGTAGGTCCTTATCTCCTGAGTTATGTCACCTTCTGACAGTTTTATAGAAAGTCCAACTTGATGAATTGTCTCTGATGGTAGAGGATATTTTTTTGGAAACCTTGTTATGCTTGGATACCAGTCATCTCGAACAATAAGAGGAGTAATAAATTTTCCCGCCCTGTCTGCATTGATTTTAGCCTGGCTTTCGTTATTCAATATTGTAGAAGATATTATGTTATTCTTAAGTCAAGTTATCTTCGTTCCCATGAGGGTCTTAGTAAAAATCTAGCGCACTGCTCGTGGTAGAAAGTTTTGAGTAAAGTATTAAACTTGTAAATAAACTGATTGTACTCTTCTTTTATTAATATAGGAAAGTCCAACTATTACAAAATTGGCATCTTTAAATTGTTCAAAGAGTATGGTGAATACTTTTAAAAGTATTGTCTCGCTGGCGAACCCTCTTAACAAATCAGAAATTCTTTGTGTCTTCATACATACAGGCCGTAGAGTGTTATGTAGGTATATTAGTTGGTGAGAGCAGTGTATCTATGTTCCTTATATTTTACGCATTGTTTGTAATATAATAGATCTTTTTTTTTTTCGTGAACTCAAAAACAAAAATCAAAAGCCTATTGTATTCTGGCGTTGTTTCAATTAATATTTTAATGTTCCAAAACTGAAATATCTGACACGGAAATAACGAGATCCACCTCTGGCACGTTTTCGTCTTTTTATGTATGACACGCAATGAATACAAACATGTGGACAAATACCGCTTTAAAACCCTTAATCCGAGGCTACAACATATATGCTAAATACTTCTCCATATTTCCATTTTGTTACAAGCATCTAAACGTGGAATATTAAAATACACTTAGCCTAAAATATAAAAAAGGTGCTTTATTAAGGAACAAACAGAACAAAGAAAAATATATTGCTAAAAAAAATGACATTAGTCTTCTGAACGTTTATTTTTTTATTACAGCGGCTTGAGCAGACTGATGTTGAAGGAAATATAATTATAAATATAATAATTAAATTATAATAAAAAGGGATCGAAACTGGAGAAATGAATATAAATTATAGGATGGGTCATAAAATACTTTTTTGAAGAATACCCTGCGATAACAAAGATAACTTTGACTTTGAAGGAAACCAGACACAGATTCATTAAAGACAATAAGTATGTTAGGATCGATAGTAATATTTTGTGATTTAATAAAGCGAAAGCCTTAGACATGTCAATTAAAAGAAAACATCTCGTCCTTATCCACGAAGCGAAAAATAACAATTGTTTTTTAGGCAAAATATTTTTTTTTAGTAAGTTTAAACAAAATTGTCTTCAAGACTATGAGAAACAATTTTCTTGAATGCATTCATATCAAATCAAATTTTCACAATAAAAGGACATTATTATACGGTGGGCCATTGAAAACATTGAAGTTTTATATCGCGCCTGCAAAAAATTTACCAATTTATCTTTTAACCCATAACAGAGGTGTCGCTTACCCTGAAAATCTTAAGCGGACAAGAGTTTCGGGAGACACCTTGTTTTAAAGACTTTAAATTTTCATTTCAACGACTCCTACATTTTTGAAATTGGACTGGTATGTTTCGACAAATTAAAATAAACATTTATTTTTGATTTGGAGTTCATCAAAAGTGAAACGAAATATAAAATGTAAACTTAACCAAACCAAAAAAACTGCTACTTGAATAACAATAGGCCGGTGAAATACTATAGTCATTTTGTTTGACTGGTAAGTTTAGTTAGAACGGAGGCTTTCACAGCTTTGGTCAATTAAGAAATCATGGCTCTTCGAATTACTATTCGACGTTTCGCCTTCGATTATACGAGGCATCTTCAGGGATCTTTACTCCATGAGATATGAACACTGAATAAGCTCGGAGAGATTCAGGCCCAGGATTCAGATACCCGACTTGTGCTCCCTGTGTTAAGATCGGTTTCCACGTCTGATGTAGACCGTAAATCTCTATTGAAATTATTTGTATGTTTAAATGTCCGTAAACTTCTAGATATTCACCTGAAATTAGCTTTTAGACTTGAAAGAAACATATTTACCACTCTGGACAACATCACCAATGCGCAGGCAAAAAAATCCATCAAGAACTTACAGTTAAGCAACAAAAGAAGTTTGAAGCACTCCTGATCAGAAAAATCTAGTGAAACTCCGCAGAATACAGTTATCAAATTGTCATCGAAGCCGTTAACCGAAGCAGAACAGTCCGTCCTTTCCAAAGGCCAAAATTCCGCAATAGCAACAAGGAGCATTCCTGTAGAAGACATAGTATCCTCCGCTGAAGCACTGAGCACTGGACCACTGTCAGTTGCGTCAAGTATTTTGCCTACAACTTTACAAATCTTAAAACACCATACATTTCATCCAGATCAAATTTTGGAAGAATATTTATTTTTCCTTAATGGTACATTTAATCAACATGACTGTTGATACTGGTCATACTTTATTCTCAGTATTTTTTTGGGAAACACAGGCCTAGCACCCCAAAATATAATTATATAGACAGGAATTTATGTAGACCGTCTCGTATGCCCATTTTTTTTACCTGGCAATTTAACGAAATCTATTTAGAGTTGTTAGAAAACGCTAGTATTCCAACAATAACAACTATGATCGATGAAAATAATCAATATCGTTCAGAAAATTTGACTTTCCAAGTAGACAGTGCTTCGCCACATTACCCAATTTTCGAATAAAAATTATCCAAAGAAATGGATCAGCAGAAGAAGTTCTATTCAGTAGTCCGCTCGTTCTCCCGCTTTAACTTCACTCGTCTTTTTTTGTGGGACTATTTAAAGTAAAAAATGTATATGAAAAAGCCGAACTCTGTAAAAGGTTTACGTCAACGGATTATGCACCAATGCAGACTACTATTATACAAGCCCAATTTTAAAAATGTATGTTCGTTCGAAAAAGCATTTAAAGTTTTTAAAACAAGGTGTCACTCGATAGCTCTTTCCATTTAAGATCTTGTGGGTAAGTGACATCTCCGCTAGGTGGTGAGAATTCAGTTGATAAAAATATTTCAGGAATGTGTCCCTCTAAAACCAAATATTGAAGGATTCTGGCGGTTTTTAATTTTTTTAACAACAGCGATAAAACTTTTTTCGATGGCCCATCCTGTAAAATTATTATCACTTAAAGCTGATCGCTTCCAAGAACATCTATAGATGTGTCAGCAATTATAGTTTTTTTTAAACTTAAACCAAATATTTGTTTTACGGATAATGGAAGGAGTTAGGTTCCTCATATATTTCTAATGATGTCGGCATTTTTTTGTTTAAAATATGTCGTTTCTCTTGCTTATAGCATATTTAACGTTGTCCGTTATCTATGTAAGACGAATAAAATCCGAATATAATAAATATTGTATATAAAATAGCGGTCAATAGCACCTGATAGGGTTCTTTCCTTACCAGTCTTCCAGAGTTGCAAAATATATATTTTTGTTTTCTATGGAATCATGTTACTGTTAGTAAATCACTAACATGTATAAACATCCATTGAAATATTTATTCTATACTCTTCGAAACTTCGTAACGTCTCCTACTTCAATTTCACTAGTTTACGACAATGTTATATTAGAGAAATTTACTATATAACATTAATTTACTTAAGAATATGCACAGGTTACAAAATGAGTGATGAAATTATTTTCTTTTAAAGCCAAAGTCCTTTTAACACGCGAACAAGAAACAAAATCATTTCTTGACAGCCCATCATTCTCACTTAGCATAAATGCTCCTAAAACGTCTAAAAGCTGCACTTTTAAGAAATATTTTGCTTATCACTCTAAACTCTCTTTCAAATTTCTCCCTTCTGGCATTATCGCTTTTACCATAAAATATTCACGAAATTATGCAGCGAATTCTTATAATAATATCAGCAAGTCTTCTGGTTTAGATTATATCTCACCCGAGCCATTTAATGAGAGGACTGTAAAAGCGCTTCCCGTGCTTAATAAATAGAACTATTTCTGCTATATTTAGGGTAATTCGTTCAAAGGGTAGTCCTACGTTGTGTGGCTTCATATTTAATTTTTAATCCTTTGCTGGAAGCGCAGTCCTTATAGGTTTGCTACCAATATTTTACATTTGAACGACCTCCCAACCAGAAACCCATTCCTCAAACATCATTATATAATCATATAGTCTTAATGACATCAAAAAGTCCGTAGATAACAGCAGCGCCAGAGTTATTATTAGCCCAGTGTCCAAAAGGGCCTGTCCTAGGGCCCCGCCTATTGGACGCCTTGTCGTAATTTATGAACAAAAAAAAACACATTTTACTTTTTTAGATTTTTAAAAAAACATTTTTTTCTCAATTCTCTCGGCCTGTCTGTCTATCGGTCTGTCTTTTCGCGGCATAGCTCAAAAACTACTAACCCGATTTACTTCAAATTTATATCAAAAATTAAGGGTCATATGGGGATGACCTGGTAACAGCTATGATTGAAGAAGATAATTGATATCGCGCAGAAAACTTGCCTTCTTAGGAAGACGGTGCTCTGCCACACTACGCCATTTTGAAATGAAAATTTTCCAGAGAGGTGGATCCGCAGAAGAGGTTCTATTCAGTTGCCCGCTCGCTCTCCCGATTATAGTTTACTCGTCGTTTTTTTGTGGGTCCATTTAAAGTCGAACATTTATTTGATAAAACCAAATTCTTTAAAAAATTTGGCTCAACGGATTATGCACGAATGCAGGCAAATAACACCAGAAGTACTTCAGAAATCCGACAATCCTTTGAATCCTTGTATAGAGGTTGATGGTGGTCATTTTCAACAAGCCTAAATATTGTAAGAAATTTTAATTTTGTATACGTAAGTTCTTGGAAAATATAAATTCAATTTCAAAAATGTAGGTGTCGTTGGAAAGAGAATTTAAAATTTTTAAAGGTATCACTTCTTTTATGTAAGGTTTTGTGGGTGAGGACACCCTCGCTAGGGGGTGATAGTTCAATTGATAAAAATATCTCAGAAATG
Organism: Kuschelorhynchus macadamiae; assembly: GCA_030620095.1. NCBI lineage: Eukaryota > Metazoa > Arthropoda > Insecta > Coleoptera > Curculionidae > Kuschelorhynchus > Kuschelorhynchus macadamiae. Next base: position 580,112 of record JAUTXW010000845.1, on the reverse strand, counting down.
TGTCCCCTAAAACCAAAAGGGTATTAACAAAACACACCGATGTCAAGTGATATACAAAAACTATTACTAAGGGTTTAATAGTAGGTATACCCAAAGTGAAAACAAATTGCTGGTTCATACAAACTAGCACTGCAAACTTAGAAAATAAGACCCAAGCATAGCTTTGAAAGAGTACATTGATAATTCGAATAAGTCTCTACTATTACACTGTTTGTTAAATTAATTAAGCATTCTAACAAGTGGAGAATATTTACTAGAATTAGTTCTGTTGAACGGTATGTAAAAGAGTTCATGATGCCTGAAAGTTCTATTAAAAATATTAAGTTGTGCTCCAGAATGAATGTGTGGAATGAACGTTAAGCCTTTCATAATCTTGAACAATATTACCCAATGTGATCTTCTATTTTCCGATGTTAATAGTTTGTATTCATTCATAATATTTGTACAATCTCTATCCCTAATTAAAACATTAGTTTTAAAGGCATGATGTGGGCATTTTTTTTTATTAAAAAGTTTCACTTCTCTTACGTATAGCATAACGTTCTCCGTTATCAATCTAAGATAAAGCAATGAAACCATTTGCAACCAGCCAAGTTTATCAATTATATGTCCAAATATAATATACAATTAAAGAATGGCGGTCAATTGACCTCGATGGGATTTTTTCTTTGCCAGTCATCCAAAGTTGCAAAATTTATATTTTTTTGGTCTGGAAACATGTCTGTTTGCTAATAAATCACAAATAAACAGGCATAGAAATATGTATTCCATAATATCGAAACTTCTCCTTCATAAACTTTGGTTTTCAATGTCAATAGCTTGCGACATTGCTATATTGCTATATTTAATTATTAAGAATATTTACTCTGAAAATGCACAGGTTACAAAATGAGTCATGAAATTATTTCCTTTTAAAGCCAAAATTCTTTTAACACTCGAACAAGAAGCAAAGTCCTTCCTTGACAGCCCAACATTCTTACTTTGTAGAAATGCTTCTAAAGCATCTAAAAGCTGCACTTTTAAGTAATATTTTGCTTAACATAATAAAATTTCTTTCAAATTTCTCCCTTCTGGCATTATTGCTTTTACCATAAAATATTCACGAAATTATGCAGCGAATTCTTATAATAATATCGGCAAGTGTTCCGGTTTAGATTATATCTCAGCCGAGCCAGATAATGAGAGGACCATCAAAGGGGTTTTCGGGTTTAATAAATAGAACTATTCCTGCTATGTTTAGGGTAACTCGTTCAAAGGGTACTCCTGCGTTGTATGGCTTCATATTTAATTTTTAATCCTTTGCTGGAAGCGCAGTCCTTATAGATTCGGCACCAATATTTTACATTTGAACGACCTCCCAACCAGCAAACCCATTCCTTAAACATCATAATATAGTCATATCGTCTTTATGACATCAAAAAGTCCATAGCTAACATCAGCGCTAGAGTTGCATTGACTCAATACCCAAAAGGGCAACTGTCCTAGGGCCTCGCTTACTGGGGGACCTCGCCATAATTGGTGAACAAAAAAAAAACATATTTTAGTACAATTTATTTTTTATTTAGGCCTGATAGCACTTGTTTCTTGTTATTTTTTTAGTCTGTTTCTAAATAAAAATGAAACTAATATGAGTGCGAATCCAAAGTAAAATGTGTGATATCATAAAAATAGTTTGGTATAATAGAAAATTTAGTTTTTAGCCGGTAACACTAGTTTTTCTTGTCTTTCATTATTATTTTGATTTAGATAAAAGGACAAACTTTTTGTCCTTTTAAAACACACTACACCATAAGAATTTAGGAAATTCCGAATTACACCTGACATTCGGGGTTTTATAACTTTCTCACCAAATGTTTTTTTTTTCTAATGAGATTTGATTGACCTTCAAAACGCAGTTATAAAAGCATACATAGCCCAGTCAAATTAGACTTTTTATTTCCGTTAATTCGTAAAAAGGAATGGATTTTATTTCATTTTGGGCATCCTAAATAAGAGCGATAAGAGTTTGCGATGGTTTCTGAGGAGGGCTAAACTTTTGAGAGTCAAAAAAACGTGATTTTTTCGGCAATTTTTCAGTTTTTGACTTATTACATCTAAGGGGTGCATCGTACAGAAAATTAAACTTGGTTTAACTTGGTCATAAACGCCTGTGACCCGAAAACGAATATTCCAAATGGAAAATGTAAAGTTTTAGAGCATCTGGTTCTCCATTCAGGGAGCAGTTAATTTGCTCATTCTTTCGTATAGATACACGCAAAAATCCAAACGTAGGCCAAGAGCCCATTTTTCACTAAGCAGCTCTTCTGCAGTTTCAACGTGTTTGAAACCAAAATTACCCATATTCGCTTTTGAAAAGTAAACCGAACTTTGCCTCAATGCTTATGAAAACCTAGTTTTAAGCTCTCCACTGGGCGTCCCCGTTGATAGATTTTAAGTGAGTAATATTCTCCCATTTAATCTTCCCCTGCGCTACTATCAAAATACTGTCGATAGTGGTGAGATTTATTTAATAAAAAAAATCTACATACCATATTTGGGCAAAGACCAACTTTCTGGGTTTGTTTTCTAGACGTCATTCCGAATCCAATGAGCCTTCACTCACATTTTAACTAACAGTAGCAAGCATTAACACCATTTTGAGTTTTTGAACTAGACTATAATTATTTGCGTTGCAATTTCTATAAGCACAACAGCAGTGTGGACGCCCAATATCGTCTAAAAAGACAAAATTATCGCCATTTCAAATTTAAACGCATATTCTTGGTAGTTTGGTTTTGATTTTGAATTTAATTTCAATTGTCTACTTTCAGCTTATCTATAAGGCAGATAGATACATTATCGTTAATATTTTTTTGGTCCTAGTCTTGGGAGTTTGAAACTTAAATTCCTCCTCAATACCAATTATCAGGATATTCAGGGTCTTCTTGTGTTTCCTGTCTACTCCAGTGTTTACAATTAAACAGAACTTACACTTTACAAAGGTAAGTAAGATAACTACAAAATTTCAGAATGAATTTGTCTAAACTACGAAATCTAAAATACTACTTCAAAGAGGATGCCTTTCGCGCTGATGTAGCCTTAGAATAGGGCATAATGTTCTAAAATATTCGAGATTATATATACTACAGGATGGGAGGAATTAAATGTAGTATAACACATAGAACAAAAACGAAAATAAGTATAATTTAAATAAATAAATTTGCCTAACAGTACCTACTTAATGTTGAAAATTCATCATAGAAACTCAATTAGTCAAAACTGAACAAGAAGAGCAAACACCTAAGATACTCTGCAGACATGGCAGAAGGAAGTTACATCAACTGAGAGATAGGTTATACTATCATTTTATGGAGATTCTGTAATGTAAGATCTATTCTCCAATGTAACTTCTAACATACGACGACCGACTGTTTGAATTATTTTAATTTATTACATTTTTATTGCAGTTGCTGGTATTTTTTTTAAATAAGTCTCTTGACTCGTCTAACATCTAATGACAAATAAATGCACTTTGAAAGTGCTTCTTAACTAATCAAAGTTTATTTTGATTTTTAGAATTGATTTTAAATGAGAAAATTCATGGATACAACATGTAATAATAATTGGTTTTTACCTGCAAATTGCTATTTTTAGGGTTTTATATATTTGATCTGATTTTTATAAATAATTGTTTAATCACCTTGTGTGTATGGTGTTAACTTCCATAGAGAAAGTCTGACGATATTGTTGCATTGAGAAATCTTTTTTTCTTGAGGGGTTTTTCCTGGTGTTTGATATATAAAATCTAAACTGAATTTACGATCTTCCCATTGATTATATTTAGCATTGTCTTTTGTGAATATGGAGAAAAGATATCAACTCTGGGTAAAAATGGACTACGCAGAAAACGCTTCAGCAGCTGCAGCTTTTCGAGTTGCAGATAAAAACCAGTTATTACGATATAGAACGCAATCTTTCATGGCTGTGGTCATTTTAGAAATCATGGTTTTTGGGATTAGACCCCATCAAAATGGAATCACTTTCCGACGTTTCGTCTTAGATTACACGAGACACCTTCAGGGATCATTATTTCACGAGGTCGGAACACTGAATGAGCTCAAAGGAACCTAGGCCGGCTGTTTATAGTCAACCTACGTTATAAATTTCAATAAATTATCTAATTCCGTTTATAGAATGTAGGTTTCCTATGCAAGAACTTTGGTCATTCATGTTCCTTAAGCCTAGTCGATATGGATCGTCCAATTTCTCCAATATAGACATTATCACAGGAACAAGGAATTGCATATTTTCCTTCAGTTTGGAAAGGAATAATGTCCTTTAGCGATCGCAAACATTGTCCAATTTTCTAGTGTGTGTTGAAGATTGTACGTATGTTGGACCGGCGAAGTAACCTTGCAATCTTGCCTGTAGTTGCGTGTATACATGGAAGAACTACACTACAAATCGGTAATTCCTTATTAGTTCCATTTCGTGTAGTATGATTATTATATTTCTAAATGACCGATTAATATCCTCAATGCAATATCCATTCCCTCTTAGAGCATGAGTCAGTTCCTTTGTTTCCGACTGTAAAACATTTTGGTCACAAATTGCGAGTGCTCTGTAAATCAAAGAATTAATCATTGATCGTTTTTGTGCCGGATGATGATAGGAATTTGTATTTAGGTATCTGTTCGCATGCGTTGGTTCTCTAAATACATACTGTCGTAAGGAATTATCCCCTTTCCTTTGTACAAGAACATCTAGAAAGGGAATCGTGCCTTCTGATTCAATTTCCATTGTAAATTGTTATTAGCATGTTGTTGATTCAGACGATTAAGAGGCACGGTGGGGTTTTCTGGACAATGCGGCCATGTTACAAAAGTGTCGTCCACATATCTAAACCACGATTTTGGCTTTAATGGAGATGACTCTAAGGTTTCCCTCTCAAAAGGTTCCATGAAGATACTGGCTACCACTGCCTGACAGCCGAGATCTCAGGGCTGCTCCTGAGGTTTGTTCATAAAAAGTTCCATGAAAAACAAAATATGTTGACGTGAGACATGCTTCAATCAGATCTAAAAGTGAGTTGTCAATATTATTATGGTGAAATAAATCTGATAATGGAAATTGAATCATTTATAGGCACATTCGTAGATAGCGATTCTACCTCGAAACTGACTAAGATATCTTTTGGATCTAATTGAATTGCTTTTAGTTTCTCTACAAAATGCGTAGAATTTCTAATATATAAATGTGTTTTTCCTGTAAAATTATCCAGAATATTTGAAAGATATTTACCGATTTTGTAATTAGTAGATCCTATTGCACTGACAATCGGTCGAAGTGGTACACTGACCTTGTGTGTTTTAGGTAGTCCGTAGAACCGCGAGATCCTTGAGCTGCTTGGCCTTAATATCTTTTCCTCTGTTGGCAGGTTGGATACGTTTATAAGGTTGGTTATCCGTCTCTCAATTTTGTTGGTCGGGTATAGTTGTATTTTCTCTACGTAATCTGTTTTGTCATAACGACAGTGGCATTTCGCTTGTCTGCTGGAAGGACCAAAATATCTGTACTGCTATTTAATCTCTTTATCGCCGTTTTCGCCGCAGCTGCTAGAATCGGCTTAGGCGGGTTAGAATTGTCGATGCTCTTCACTGTACCATAAGAATATAATAGATCATAATTTTAAAAATAGTTAACACAGGCCAACACACATTTTGGTGCCTGCGATTTTTTAACTGTTCCTGGGTAATTTTTGGATGCAGAATGTAAAAAAGTTCTCAGATTTTGTCTATCAAATCTAGTTTAAAAAAAAAAATAATTGTGTATATATTTTACGTTGTAACTATTATAATATATAATATTACTATTGTCAGTTAAGAAAACAAAGACACATGGATTTAAGTATTTATTGCAAAAACTTAATTTACATAATTACATTAGTCACTAATCACATACAAATTTTCTTTTATACGACTTTCTAGAATGGAGTTTACTAGGGCAGTCTCGCTGAAGGCTCCAGCAGTAGTCCGCCATCATGTGGCTATCCCATCGTCCTTGATAACGATCCTCCATAGTTTTAATATCCTTATGGAATCTTTCCCCCTGTTCTTCACTACAATCATCTAAGTATTCTGGAAAACGATCTAGGTGGTTGTGGAGGTAGTGAACTTTTATACTCATGTTACAGACGAGAATATTAAAATTTGAAAGCATGGTTTCCACTAATTCTACGTAATTATCTGCTTTATGATTGTCAAGAAAATTTTGTACTACTTGAACAAATGAACACCAAGCGTTAGATTCAGTCTCGTTCATTGATGTGGTGAATTGTGGATCTTTAACAAGTTGCCTTATTTGAGGATCATCAAGTATACCAGCTTTTAGTTTTTCCGTGCTAATGCCAGGAAATTTACGTGACAAATACCCAAAACAATTTCCATCTCGATTTAAAGCCTTCACAAATTTCCTCACTAGGCCTAGCTTGATATGCAAGGGCGGAAGAAAGATTTTTTCTCTTGAAACCAAAGGTTCGTTGATCACGTTTTGTTTTCCTTAAATCATCACATCTTTTGAAGGCCAATTTTTGTTAACCCCGTGCTCATTTTTAGCTCTGCTGTCCCAAAGGCACAAAAAACAAGGATATTTTGTATAACCACTCTGCTGTCCAAGGAGGAAGTTAACCATTTTTAAATCGACACAAATTGCCCACTGATGTTCTTCGTATTTAATTTTTCTCAAAAGTAATGCAATTGTTTCATATTCTTTCTTCAGGGTAGTAGAATGACCAATAGGAATTGAGCCATATTTGTTACCGTTATGTAAAAGAACACATTTTAAACTACGTTTTGAACTGTCAATAAAAAGGCGCCAATCATCTGGAGTGTATTCAGGGAAACCCATTTTTTCTAAGAGCTCTTTTATATTGTTACAGAATACCAAGTCATTTTCCTGAGCGAAAAAAGGCGGCAGATCCTTATCTCTTTGACGATAAAATGTAATATTAGTACCTCGACAAAGTAGATTTTCTTTAATCTGGATTTATAAGATCGTTTAGTTCTTCTTGATTGAAACACTGCGGAGTTGCTAAATCTGCTTCAAATTCGCTGTCGTTTTCTGATTGAATTCATTGAACTTCGTCAGACGTCGATGTTTCTGTATCATCTTCTGTCAGTTCGGGTAGACTGCTGAATGATGGAACGGGTATTTCTTCCGAATGCGCTACAAGCCTTCTTGCAGAATCTAGATTGGTACACCAAACTTTAGGCACATCCTCTTTCCAGTTGTCCACTGTCGCAAATGTTCAACCATGTTTTACATATGAAATGTGGGGCCCAAGATTTATCTTGATCTCCTAAATGAATGCCAAAATAGGCAAGATAAGCTCTTTTCACAAAGTCAGAAATCCTTTTTCTGCTCTCTTTTAAAGTGTATTCACAGCACACATAACAAAAACATCGGGATGATTTACACAAGTACGTCTGCTTGTGGATGCCATCGTTTAGTGTCTTGATACTACAAAACGACCAAAATTTACACAAAATGATAGCACAACTTTACTTGGGAAAACTTGAGAAAAATTTGTTTAATTAGATTCTGGGAAATTTCTATTTTGACGATTAAGTACATATTTATCTCTTTATTTGTTGTCCTTTATCAGAAAAAAATATTAATTAACCTGTAACCTGTATCTCAAAAACTAGAGCTGATAGAAAAAAATCTGGTAGCATTTTTGGAATCAGCACATTAAAAACATCTAAAATCAGATGTTAGATTTCCGGCACCAAATTTTTGTTTTCATTTTGTTACCCTGTGTAATTATTCTACGCGACCTTGGACGTATAGTGAACCCATCAAGATTTTAATTTTTATACAAAAGCCAATTAATAATCATTCTAGTTTTACAGTTAAAAGAAATATAAATCTTACATTAGTGGCATAGTTTGTCTATAATTTTATGGGCCACATTGTATATTTTTATTTACAATAGTTATATTCATAGGCTATATTTACTGAGAAGGTTCGTTCTATAATTAATTGGTATCACTTTTACCGGCCACATAAATATCCCTGCAATATCCTGCTAGTACAAAACGTGTGTTAAAATTCATGGCCACGGCAATGTCAGCTATTTACAATTTTTTAATCTTTATATAATTTTAATAAACATATTAAAAAATCAGCTAAATCTGACTATTTGTGTTACCTTAATTGAACTTTTTTGTAAAAATTGGAATTTTAGTGTTTCAGGTGCGGTTGAATATGTAACAAAAATCACCTCAATGTGGAAAACAGTTGCACCCTGTATAATATGCATATAACTTTTAATCTCAGACATTCTAAACAACTGACTATTTGATCGCGTATTAAGTATTTAAAAACAAAATAATAAAAACAATTGCATATAATGAGGAACAGGCAAAATTCCAGCTTTGAACGCCCTGTATATCGAAAACTAGCCGCAGGAATGAGTTGTGCATATAAAAGGTTTTAATCAGGATTTCGTGAATTGCAACATAGTAAATTTTCAGGAAAATTGACTGAAAGCTATTTCTAATAAGGATTGTATGAGGTCCTTTATTTGCCCAAGATAGTTTACAGCATTCCTATTGTCACCTAATCCTTAACATAACTTGATCGGAAAACAATCCCAAATTATATACAATAGCAAATAGTTTGCAACCGAACTTCTCAAAGCCAAAATCGAATTCCTACCCCGTCACCATGCACCACTTAATACCACTTAACTCAAGAAAGATAAATAAAGAACTAATGTATAGTCGTGAGCGCAGTTTCGCGCCGAAACATTTCCGTGATGTCATTAAAGCCTATATTATTCCCCATGTTGCATGTCCAATCGAAGAGTTTTGGATACTTATGAGTAGAAAAGTATACGATGGAGGTTGGCAAGCTAAAAATGAAGAGCATTTAAGGCGAATAATTTAACAAAAAATTGCGTCTCGTTGAAGAGTACAGACTCCTTCATTTAACATAAGATGATAGTTTAGTTATTTATAAAATAGTTATGATATAATAAAAGTTTAAATAAAATTATATTTGTTAATAATAATTTCATAAATTAATTGCTCCCCACATTTTTTAGATATACATTAAAGTAGTTCTTTGGCTCATGAATTTCTTCGCCGGATTTCCAATTGACTCAATATTTCTGATCTCTCCATAGTTAAAAAACTGTATATTCACTTTATAATTTTTAATATTTATTCATACCAATTGAGAGTCTGATATTTATGAACCTGAAGAAAATATTCATGGGGGGCATTTCAGTTTTTGCAAGTTCTTTTTATCACTTGGCTCATTCCCAATATTAACCGGTCATTAGATTATTAGTATAAACACATTTTGACCGAGCACATTAGAGTTAAACAAAACATATGGCATTCGTTTTTCTTTACTCAAAATTGGTTTATCATTAATCTCTCGAATTCCAAAACCGTCACTGATCTCTATTAATCGCAAGACGAATAAAAAGCAGGTCTCCAAAAATCAGAATTCCCGACTATTTTTGGTCTGACTGCGACGCCAGGAAACCTCAACGAACGGATCTTATTAAATACTTAAAGAGTTTATCGAAGATTAATTTTAGACGTCAAGTTGAATGAAATATCTATAAATAAATCGACTACATGTACGATTTATTTGTTAATGGGAAAATGACTTTTGGATAAAAAAACTTGCTAATTTTAGATATGAATGTGCGTCAGTTTGCTTAAGGATATACATTTTATCACGGCCCGCCCCCCTTTAAATTATTGAGAACATTTTTAACGCTGATTAAACATGCCTACTCTATTTTTGAAGAAGTAGTTATTAACATTCCAGTTTTGTTTTCAGTAAGTTATTGAGCTCATAATATCCTACTCAATAATTGCAAAGGGAAGCTGAGATATGTTGATGGTATGTTAGAAAATGCTTGTTTTACTAATTACGTTTTTATTTTCATTTGAAAGTTCAGTTCAAGTTGAAAAAGTTTAATGGCATAGTGGAAAAAATGAAACAATAATTTCCCCAGATGTGTATTTAAGCGGGTTCAAAATAATATTAAATCATTGTTTCCTCTGAGAGTGTCAGACATTAGGTTTCGAAGAAATCGTTTAATTTTTTAAATGATCATGCACAAGTACTGAAAAAGAAGAGAGCGAATATTTACTTAATGACGTGGATCTGGAGGAAATTTACGAAGCAAGAATTTTTACTCCCCTCGTCAAAGGGAAGTATTGTAATCGTGAAAAAATCACCCTCTGAGATTTTTTCAGATCTTTATGTTTTCGGGTCCCTAGATGACGAAAAACATGTTTTCTCGATTCCGTCGGTCTGTCTGTCTGTCTGCTTGTTCGCGGCCACCTCTAGATGTCAAAAAATATGTTTCAAGTTCGTCAGTTCGTGTGTCGGTTTGTCTATCTGTCAATTCGCGGCATAGCTTAAACACTACTCATCAGTCTCTCTTTTGCAGGCACAGTCGGAAAAAAATCGCACTAAAAAAATATATTTCAAATAAGAAACAAGTATAAATTAATTAAAAAACAAGAGCCCCGACTGCTTAACATAGGAAAAGAAACCACAAAAATAATAAAATATGCGATACTTTATATACTAGATATACCGTATAAAGCAAAAAAATCAAAATACTCCTACTAATAGTGAATCCCACGTATATCGAAGAAAGCATCTCCTTCGATATCATGTTTGCACCACTAATTTATTTCTTATTTTTATTATAATTACGTTTAATTGGTCAACAAAATTCGGAATGAAATATATGTAAAGACAGTGGCGTACTCAAAAAAGCTTTGAGGAGCAAGAAATTAAAAAGATAAAGATTTTAAATGTAACCATTACTTAGTCTAACCTACACACTATTCAGGATTTTTGAAAATAGCATATTACGTATTTACCAAAATTGTATATTATTATTTTTTTGCGTTCTTCCTCAAGTCTTGGAGGGGCAAATGCGCCCTCTTACCCTCCTTCCCTGGGTACGTCACTGATGTTAGAATTTAGAGATTGTCCGTATAATTTATTCTCTGTTTCGATCTTTATCCATTTCTACCGCCCCTAAAAACATTTGAAGCGATATTTGCAAATTTCTGCCTTGTCAAAATGTCTATTCTGACCTCGTTTTTCAAGCCACACATTGAAAAATTGACAGGCTCCTTTAAAAATGAAAAATTTAACCATTTTTTTTTAAACTCGATTTAACGCAAATTCGTGACCAGGACAAATTCAATTTAAAATTATGTTTTGTATGGAACTTTTGACCTGCCCAATCGTATTTGTCCTAGGAGATATATTAAAACGTTTCGGTCTATTTTGACTTTAAAAAAATTTAACTGTTAAATCATGTTCTCTATCGTACAATTTTTTACTTTCACTTACCTAGGAACAATCAATCTAGCAAAATGCATTGCTTTAGTCATAAACTATAATTTCCTGGATAATTTCTCCTAAAACACAAATTAGTTTTAGTCATTACACGTAAGTACATTTAACACGACGTTTAGTACTTACGTGTAATGGTTAAAAATAATTTGTGTTTTATGAGAAATTATCCAGCTGCCATCTTCTATTGTACCTAAACCATTTATTTTAGAAAAATCATTTAAAGGCCACTGTATATTGTTGGTTAGAGAGCACATTGTAAAAATATCTTTGATTATACAGGATATTCCAAAAAATAGTGGCGCATTTTTTTAAATGAAACTTCCTGTATTTTTTTTACATTTTTGAAACCCGCTTTGCCTAGTCTATACATTCCCAGAATATTATCAATATTTTTTTAAATAGTTTCGAAGAAGAAAAAAATAAAATTAAAAAAACATATTTTATGACCTACTTTTGAAATATTTATAAAACATAGATTAAACATTTTAAAAACTAAAGTAAGCCAGTAAGCCATTCGAAATATTCGTTTATTTATTTATTTAGATTCTTTTTGAGGTACGAAAAAGTCCGAATGAGTTTTGATTTCATATTTAGATATAAAAATTAATTGTAAACAAGATTACTTTTTTGTATATCTTTAAAAATAAAATGTACTTTACTTTTTGGAAAGTGTTTAAAATTTTTTAGGATTTCAACAAAAACCAAAACATTTTATAAGGTATGAGGTTTTTCGTAAAGCCACAAATAAAAATGTTTAGAATTAGGGAAGTTCTGGTTAAAGGTCGTTAAAGATCAGTTTTAGCCAGTTACACGAGACTTTTTTCATAATGAATATTTCCCTTGTATCATTGAAACCGAACTATTTTTAAGCTATTCAAGGATTTGCTCTGTTGTGCCATATTTTCGCGTAAAAAACATTCATTTTCAGAATGATACCAGTAAGAAGAATTCAGAAAATGCATAAACATTACATGATATTTCAGTGAAACAATTAATTACCATACACGTATTTTTTACGTGATTTGGCACACAATGATGTTTTGAAAAAAAACATGTTAATGTGCTAAAGCTGCTGGATTTGGAGTGTTTACTTCAAAAAGAAAAATCATTTTAGAAAGGAGCAGGGTCGAATTCCTAGACGCAAAATTTCAAGTAAAGTAAATTTCAAAAAATTGATGCTAAATACATTACACAAAAATAAGTTTATTTGCAAATGTATCATAATTGTTTTATCCATTTTTTTCAACGATCCCTACTCACGAAAATCGAAATATAATTAGAAATAATTATGCTGGGACACTGAGACCTATAATATAGTACTAAAAACTTCAGGAACAGCGAGACATTTTTATGAGCAGAGAAAAACAATTATAAATAAGAATATAAAAAATCGGTAAGTTTCCTTTACCCGTAACTTCCTTGGTTATTAATTTTTAAAAAGTTAAGTGTGACCCAATTTAGTTCCGCACATAGTAATTTAGTAATACATATACTGTATTTTCAAACATTTTTATTTTACTAGTTTCTGGTAATGCCACACATTTTTGAACATAATCTAACATTGAATAAATTGTTTTTATACCGATTTCATAATGCCGAACTCATACCAGTTTAGCCCTATACCACATTTAATTATCGTAAAACATTTAAAGCCGATTGAATAAGAAATTTCTTTTAAGTTAATTTTTTAAACATTTTATTTGGTCGCCATTTTGTTCGGCATTTTGAATTCATACCACAATTTTACTAGTTTATCTCTATATAACACTTTATGCTCGCTCAAAATTTGAAATTAATATAATGAGTAGTTTTTCAGGTGATTTTTTAAAATATTTTATTAGTTCACAATCTTGGATTCATACCAAAATGTTACTAGTTAATTTTTATGTAAAAATTAATTTTCGTGTAAAAATTGAGAAAATTTCGATAATAAAGTTTTTACTGATTTTTTTAACCTTTCACCAGGCCACCATATTGGATATTTATACCAAAACGTTACTAGGTCAAGACCTTTCATTTTTGACCAAAATTTTAAGTCAGAATGTCTGTCAGACATACTGACAGACAGAGCGACGGAATTGAGAAAACATGTTTCTTGGAATCGAGAAACGCTAAAACTTGAAGCTATGTAAAACGTAAAAGGGGGATTTTTTTACGATTACAAACAATTTATTTGGCCTTTAGTTTGTTCCGTAATCTTGAATCTTATACCACAATTTTACCGGTTCAAATATTTTATTGAGCCGCCATTTCATTTTGCCATCTTATTTATATTAATATAATTTAAATTTGGTTAAACAATAAATGTATTATTATTATTATTTTTATTGTTATCTTGAAATCGTACCAAAATTTCACCAGTTGATTTCTACATAATATTTGATTTTTGTACAAAATTTCGGGTAAGTTAAATAAGTAGTTTTTTAGTAATATTTTGAATAATTCACTAGTACACTAGTACACACATTTTGTATCCCCATCATAGATTCGTACCAAAATGTAACTAGTTCTTCCCCTTCTGACCCCTGTTTTTTTTTACCAAAATTTATAGCGCGTACACACATCCTAAAATGTGAAGATCTGTAAAAACCTGGGAGAGTGGTTTTTTTAAGTTTACAATACTTCCCTTTTACGAGAGAAGTAAAAACGAGTTTAAGTTGCCAGTCTGCGTCGCACAGCATCGGATGTGTTGGTTAATTTCATTTATAGATCGGTTTTGCGCTATTACCCGGCAATCCTATGTGTCTGTTTAAAGCATAATTTTTAAATTATATTTCCAAACAAGAAGCCCTAAATCACGCCTCTCGCAACACCGATCCAAATATCGTTGCGTACATGATATTACGACTAAACGACCACACGAGCGATTGTTGTGGCCAATTTACGAAAGTGTATGTGTAAGATATTTAGAACGGAAAACAAATTGTAAAATATTTATAAGTAAGTTGTCTATATTTCATTTTCTTTTATAACCAGTATTCATGTGTTTAATTTCATTGAGTAATAATTATTAATTGGATTAAATTAATAGTAAGAAATTTGTTACTTTAATTATCCGTCTTGGCCTAGTAACAAAAACACATTTTTTAATTGAGGCTAACATTGTAGTTAATACTGAAAATATATACAGACTGTTATAATATGTTTTTAAAAAGCTGAAATTATACAAGTATACAATAAAAAACTAAACTTTGCGTTATATCTAAATAATGACAATCTACAACAAAAGCAGATTAAGCCACTGGATTCTACGTAAGAACGTGTATAAGAGATAGTTTTTACTTTTCCGATACGTTGAATTATGAAAGAGGTCTCAAAATGCAATATTTTCAATTGCGCCCGACATTTCGCAGAAATGAAAAGGGCAAAAAACGCAAACGTCTTTGCGGTAAATAACCGAGATATCCCGTAAAACCCTCGAAAATTGAACACCCTGTACATGGTAATTCTAAAGAGCTGAAACAGCCCCTGCAAATATAAAAAAATATATATCTCCAAAACGGTGAAACAAGTTACATTTATTTCATATTGTTACGTAAAACATTTTTTTAACTATACACTCTAGCCTTAGCCACCTGAAAATGAAACCGTATTTCATACCTATTTCGACTTTTAAAAAACCGGAAATATATTTTTATAAAGCAGTTAGTAAAAAAACGGTGAAAAATCTTGTATCTATTTGTATATGAAACATTTTTTTTACTCTACAGGGTAGCCCTAGGGTATTAAACAGTTACAATGTATTTTTGATTTCCATAACGCTTATTTGCAAATAAAAGCAATTTTTTCAGTGTTACTCTATTTCCCTAAATACAAAATAAAAATTTTAGTTTATTTTAAACGCTGAAAAATGTCAAAGTTGTTTAATTTTTTGGATATAATTTTATTTTCTACTACACCTGGTGATCCTATCCTGTATTAGATCAATGTACAAACGATCTCATTTTAGTCGTATAGTGAGTGTCTTAAGTAGAGTTGCTACTGTTCACAGTAGACCCCAAATCAACTTCCAGTCTCAAACCCACGATTTTTCTCTCAGAAGGCAAATACTCTTACCAGTGCATAGTGCTAAAATCTAAAAAAATACATCTAAACTTTGATATAGAGAGAATAATTTTGTTTTAAAATAAAGAAACCTGACATATATACAGTAAAAAACCTCCCAAAGAGTTTTATTATAAAATGACATACAACAATAAATATTTCTAAAAACTTAAAATTTAGTTCTTCCAAATTCCGCAATATGTCTTACAATCATCACCCACACGTTGATTACTTTCTAAGAAAATTTAAGATTACACAAAAAGTCAGCACAATTCGGTGATTAATGTTAAACATTGCTCAAAACCTAAAACAACCCACACGACATCCCGAGAAAAAAAATAATTTATGTAATTCTTAAAATTCGACAGGCAATATCTCATGAAAATCCTACCCAATCCGTTTCTGCATTTCAGGAGACAAGACCGACAATATCGATCGGTCGAAACCTGGAACGCATTTCCCACCAGTAACCGACTGAACTTTCCTCCTTTCACAACACTACGTATTCGATAGGCTAATGACAGAAACCTCTGTCTTGTTTACACTTATTTTTCGCGAGTTTTTTGAGTGAAATCTATTATTTAAGTGCTATTCTTCTTAAAAAGACTTAGTGTTTCAAGACATTTTCAAGATTTTTTAGTGAATTGTGTGAGATTACTGTTTATTTGCGGGTTTGAATAATTGCAAGTTCTCAGATAAGGAAACATGCCCTAAATTTTCAGGCTGCGCTCTCAAGCAGTTTAGTATTATTTATCTTGTCATATTAATGATTGCGTGTGAATCGTTGTACTATTCAAATAAGGAGTATGAGAAAAAGTGCCCTAAGCACTAAGAGCAACAAGGTCTACAATCCACACAGTCTAGAGGTGAGAGGTGAAAAAATTGCCCTTTTGATACCCGGCAAACCAAAAGCGTCTAAAGCTAGAAAAACCTTAAGAATCGACTCGGCTGAGAGAGACGAATTGTATACGATTCAAAAACCTTGCCAGATCCACACGAACCCTCCTCAAACAAAGCTAGTCCAGTACACCTACAATAATTTCCTCAAAACATCAGTAACAGAATACACAAACACGGAGGTTTCCAATAAGTTGCTGAGGCAAATCAGAGAAACCTCAAAAGTGGAGGATTTTGAAAGGATTCTCCAGAGCCTGTGCCAGAGCGATAATTTGTTAAAGGGTAAGAGTTACATAAGACGAGATAAAAGGGATAAGGTGCTAGAAAGTTTGGAGGCGGAAGATTTATATGAGGAGTTCTTCGGGAAACATTTTGACTATTTATGGAATGTGGTGAACAGAGCTAAAGGTGAAGAGACGCAAACTTGAAATAAATATAGTTTTTGAGAAGCTTTAGGCTATTTTCTAACCGTTTATTTACTATTAGTGTACAATACTAAGTTGAGTAACCAACAAAATTATGTACTAGTACCAATAACTGATGCCGAAAAATATACGTATCTGAATTGCCTTTTTTCAAAAAAATCATCCGCCTTGCGCTTGCATTTTAACCAAAATTCTGTGATATTTACAGGGAGTTTAGTTCGAGAGTCTGCCCTAGTCATTGCTTTTTATATCTATACAAGAACAAAACTATTTTTAGTCTCGAAGAGGTGGTTTCCTTGCTAATTCCGACTGCTCAACCGACAACCAATCAGCCTTGCTGTTTAATTAAGTACCGTGCCGGAAACCAAGAGTACAAACGTATTGCCGATCCGCGCTTTCCTCAGACAGTCGTCAACTTTATTAGCTAAAAACGATCGCCGCTCTCTAGAAGACAACTTTAAGTGCGCGCTTCTCGAATCTGTCAGAGGTCGAAAAACATTCGAAAATAGGCGACAAGACGTTGTAAATACAAGTGAAGATTTGTAAACAGTCGAATAACAGTGTTTTACATACGAACTAGTAACAAGTTTTTTTAGTCGCAGGTACTCTCAAATACTAATTACGCAACTTATTAGTGTTGATTACCAATAGACCTGCGGTTTCAGGTAAAGACGTTCAGTATAAACTGTTGTTATAATAACCAACAATAGCCTGCCAGTAGAAAATTGGCTGCAGTTTTGAAATTTTGGAACCTTGCTAATTTTTAGTGAATTTTCCGAAAATTTCGACCAAAACGGCCCCCAGTCAGACCAGGATGGAGTGCCGCGGGCCTCCACCTCTACCTCCAGCTGCTCCTCCTCAAATAAAAACAAGAGAGCTGGATCGGAAGGTCCTGAGGGAAACTCTGTATTCAGAAATCTTCCAGAGACATAGGAGGTCGATATTTGCCCTTGGTTCTTTCCTGAGGATGTTGAAGACGAAGAAATCCAACTACAATGTTATAAAGCAAGATGGAGAATCGGAAACTGAATAGCATTTACTTTTGTGGTAAGGAAGTGCGTGTGACTGACTGATTTGAATGAGTGTTTAGCGATCAGCATCCTAGTTAGCTATGATAAGTTTTTGAAAAATATTGTTGTGGTACATATTTTTTGGAGTGACTAGAGTAAGATTATTATTTTTTATATTATACAAAAATTCAAAAAATTGTATGTGAATATAAACTGTATTTACTCGTTGAGCAGATGCCGAGTGTTATTAACACAATATATATATATATATATATATATATATATATATATATATATATATATAGTAATTTAATACATACAGTTTTATTAACACAATATATATACAGTAATTTAATACATACAGATACTATAAACTTTTTAATAGTGGTGTCCCCTTAGGATTTAGGTAATTGGTTTATCCAAATTTTCTATAACCTAGATTAGAAGGAGACCTAAAAATGTTTAAATAATTTTTACTATTATCCTTTAAATGATTTTTTATAATTTACTCTTAAATATACTAATTCAAATATCACTATTATTTAACGAATCCAGGTACAGCGTGATCATCTTAACTTGTCCAAATTTAATCTGCAATAACTTTCTTATTTTTTTAGATATCAAAATGACACAAAAAACAAATTGTTTAGCTAGTTAGATATGAGATTAGATAGTGTAAATTTTCATAGATATAAAAATAACTTGCAGTTTTTTATTTAATGAGACCCTGTAAATTTTCAATAGGTTTCCTAAATCTAAATTTACCGAATTTAATAGCTTTATCTTTAAAAATAAATTTATATATAGAATATAGAGAGAAGGACCCATAAAAGAAATGTGGTGAATAGAGATTCTTTGTCACACACACTGGTAAATTTCAAGTCAGGACATATTATAGTTATTGTTTATTATTTGCAATATTAATAGTAAAATTGCAATTTTTTTGCCAAATTCAAATTAATAGCCCAAGTTAACTGACATTTTTCGACTGAAAGTTCCTCAGGAATCACGTTTGTAGATGGGATTGTTGATGCAGAGAAAGACGGTATGGGCAATTTGCTAGAGGTAGAGGGTGGAGTATTTCTGAGGTCTGTAGAGGAAGACAATATTTTACTGAACATTATGTTTTTCTGATTTGTTGAAATTTCCAAGTATCTTTCTGCAACTGCTGTTGATTTCCACCCTTACATTTTATGTTGTTTTGTGATCACCATTTTGTGAAACTAAAGTATTCTTTTTGGTAACGATCTTGTGAGTTTATTGGTAGATCAGCGTAAGTTGACTTCGCAGCGTATAAAACTGCCTCAGGTAATTCTTCATCGTAATTGTTCGACATTTCACAGGCATTAAAAGTAGGAAAAGGTATATTTATATAAGTGTTTGACAACTAACACTTTTTTATATGCTTCTATAGTTACGAAAAACTTGGTAAGTACCATGCAGTTTGTTTTTTGGATTATTTTGACATCCAGAAAAGTTAAAAATTAGAAAGTTATAGCAGAATAAAATGTGGACAAGTTAAAATGACCACGCTATATGACATTGTAAAAATTAGTGTTTTTATTTTTGTGCAATCTTCAAGGCTGTAACATTGATGTCGATAAATAAAAATGTATCTTGTTCTGATAAACATAGTTGTTTTTAATACATTAATTTATAAACAAGTTAATAAATAATTACTAAAGATAATTAGAGTGGTTGTTTTTCTTATAGAAATTGGCTTATCCAAAGCTGACGGAATTAAAACATTGCAAAATATTTTATACAATATTCATTGATAAAATTTTTCTGGTGGGACAAAATCCTAGTTCTCGATCTTTAAGACTTTCCTCAGCATTAAAAACACAGTTATGGCTCAAAAAATACATAAAGTAAAGACATAAAAGCAAAAAAAAAAACAAAAAAGAATTTATATGTTAGTAAGTAGATATACAAATAGATGTTCCAATATTTAAAAAAATATATTCATTTAATGCTGAATACTTAGCTATCCAAATGAGTAGTGTTTCTCAGTGTTATGCGTAAAGAGTTAACATAGGCACGAAACAACATTTTTATCCTAAATACTATTTAAAAGAAACAACAATGTTTTTACTCTGGGATAAAAAATATGTCACTTTTGAAACTTTAAATACAAACTGTGATGATTTTATTGAAATTTAATAAAGAAAAAAGTTACCTCTATTTATTAGAAAATAACGAACTACAGCAAATTCAAGATCGTAATTATTAAAAATATTGATTATTAAGAAATATAAAGAATTGAACATTTTTTCAGACTTATTTATCACAGTCAATTAAACATCGCAAACACTACTTTCCTAATGAGATTTGGTTTCAGGAATTTATTTTAACATTTCAGCCACATATTAAGAAGCTTAGTGTCGCATATATGCGCCTTAAGACAATAGTTGCTTTTAAAAAGCATTTGCCATCAAAAACTAAATTTTATTTATGTAATACTTCAATTTTATCCTGGCTTAATTATGATGATGTAGAGTAAGGTAGTTCCCTAAGCGTGCGGGTTACGTCGCCGTCGTCTATCAAAAAGCCTCAAAATAGTTGTATGCGTATCTCTTCCAATATTCCTTATAAGGACCATATAACTCCATATCTAAATAGATCATTAGAATTTAAATATGACTAGTAGGCGTAGATAGCACACGTTTCCTTTTGTTTATAAGATTATTAAAACCGGCCAGCTAGAATATTTAAAAATACTTTTTTACACTCATCAACATCCCTACTGTACAAGAAATATAGGTGCATATAGAATAAATACCACATCACAATACTTCCAACTTTCAAAAATGTTTCAGTTTTGTTGCCATTCAAATGTGGAATAGCCTTCCTGCGACCCTTTTTGTTAACGTAAAAAAAAGTATTTCCGTTCTTAAATATAATCCACATAAATATTCTATAAATATTTATGTGGATATTTCACAATTATTAATTAAAAACTAAGGGATGAATTGAAAAAGCTGTCATATCAATAAGTTTTAAATAGTTTTCAACAAATTTGTTTAAAAAGTTTGAGATGTGCAAAGCAAATGGCCGCAGTTTACTATGTAAAAGTAAGTCCACCTTGATTGTCAAACCAACTGGTCAGAATTTTAGTTATAAGAGGTGGGGTAGTAGTGGATAACGGGAATCGGTCCCTTATTAAGACATTTAGTGAATAACATTTCTAAAACGCCGACGACTCTCAGATGCAATATCTTGTGTCTAATTTTCGATCTTTTTTATATATTTTTACTTCCCTCGTAAAAGGGAAGTATTGTAATCATAAAGAAATTACCTTCCGAGATTTTTTCAGATCTTTAAGTTTTCTCAATTCCGTCGGTCGGTCTGTTCGTGGCATAGCTAAAAAATTACTTACTCGATTGACTTTAGTCAAAAATTAAGGTTTACATGAGGATCACATTTTGATAAAAATCAAATATGGAGAAACAAAATGACGGCCCTCACTGTTAAAAAACTTATTACTAAAAAACTCTATTTATCGCATTTATCTCAAATTTTGCACAAAAATCAAGTATTATGTAGGAATTAACAGGTAAAATTTGGGTATGAATTCAAGATGGCGGAACAAATTTAATCAAATATTTAAAAATTCAACCTTAAAAAACTACGGATTGATTTCAAATTGTGTGTCATGACTAATTTTGATACAGAGAAGAACTGGTAAAATTGTGACACGAATTCAAGATGGCGAAACAAAATGGCAGCCGAATAAAATTTTTGTAATTGTGAAAAAATCATCCTCTCAGGTTTTACATATCTTCACGTTTTAGCGTCCCTAGATGCCAAAAAATATGTTTTATCATTTCCGTCCGTCCGTCTGTCTGTCGGTCATAGCTTAAAAAAACTTATCAAATTGACTTCAAATTTTAGTCAAAAATTAAGGGTCATATGGGAATGATCTGATTTTATATTGTTTTCCGAGTTCTATTTCTTTGGCACATCCTGTAGCCGTCTTGATGAATTTTGGCGTGTGAAACATCAAAAGATTTCGTGTGCATATGCCGTGATTATTATAAGCTCTCATAATAATCAAAATGGTGGCACCATTTTGTCTGGCATTTTTCAATCCTATCGTGGTGGGCTTGGTAATGCAAATATCTTTACAACAAAAATTAAATTTACAAGAAGGTATCACACCAGGTTTCACAAAGAGTAATGAATATATTATCTTGTTTTCTGCTTTTTCTAGTTTTGTGTTTGTATTTATATTAATGTATTTATTTAATTCACATATTAATAACTGGTAACAAATCTAATTTGGCATTATGAATTTCGGTTTTTTTCAGTCTTCACAGTTTGAGATAATAAAGCCATTTCTGTGTTAGATATATACTTACACTACTTAGTCTAGTTTGTATGCAATTACTTAGCTTATGAGGGGATTACACTGTCCTTTTTGCTATTTACTTCTCAAGCCGATCTATTACTGTCGAATAACAAGACGACACTAAAAAGGTCATAGTTTAAATGTCTCTATTGTAAACACATGTAGATCACGAGACGATTTGTTGACGCAAACTGTTAATAAAATGGCGATAATAAATTAAAGAGATATATTTTCAAGTTTGTAAATAGGATTAATTCGTTCTTGCGTAAGTCAATCTGATATTAAATGTTTGAATTTTTATGAGTTTTCCTTCAGAATTAACTTGAAGCAAACAAATTAGAAAATTATAATATGCAAATGACTCTCTTCATAGGTTTTGACTTGATTAACGAAAGTTATGTTGTATAATTTTAAAGAAGGTAGAAGCCAGCACTCCTTATCATAATACCTGGTTTAAGAAACTCATATGAAGTAGTAGTATACGTATGATGTAGAGGTAGTTGGAGGGAGGTCTAGAGACCTGACAATTAGGCCTATAAGACCCTTTCAGTCTACCCCAGACCCTCCCTCAACCATCACCCGCCACAAGGTTTCTATCCTTAAATCTACCTGTCCTTCCTATATAGGTCTGGATTTGTTTCAAGGATAGTTCCTTGACTGCATCCCTATGCAAGACTGTAGTGGCAAAAATAACCTGGCGTAGAAACTCATATGAAACTAAAGCCTTTCTGGAACTCTAGTTTATATTATATTAAAAAATAGTTTTGAAGTTTGCAGAAATATTAAATTTAAAAACAATTTAATTTTTTTAATGTGCTTATGTTTCAAAAAACACTGTTCTCACTTCTTAGACAATGCAGAAGTTTCTTATAAAGAACGAAGAATGTGGAATGCTCGTTGCCTCGGCTGGTTATTAATTATAGAAGCTTGAATATTATTTTGGCATTCTCAATCATTTTTTTTGTTTGTTGCTTTGTTGCTTAGTTGAATTGCATTTTTTTTTTCTAACTAAGCGTCTTCTATCTTCGAATATCAGTTTTCGATGAGAGTTTTAGTCGGATTTTTCCCACCCTGTTCACATCATCGACAAAGACCAGTATCACAGTTCCTTGTGATGATAAAGAATCACTTATATCGATTATGTTGCTTGCAGAAATATTACATTTAAATGTTTTTTATTTCTTAAAGCCGCTTATGTTCAAAAATAAATGTTGTTACTTCTTGGACAATGCAGAAGTTTCTAAGGTTTATAAAGCACGGTGAAGAGATTTCGTTTTATTTCTTGAGCTCAAATTTTTGGAATTTCACGGCTTTAGACAGTTAAGCGATCATCTTTTTTGGAATTACAAGTGTCAAAATAGCATTACGTTTCGAGGTTTTACTTTCGATTACAAGAGGCTCCTTCAGAGATCTTTACTCCATGAGATCAGAGAAGTCATTAAGTTCAGACATTTAGACTACTTTCATACTCTAACATCTAAACCATGGCCCATATCTATTCAAACTGCATATTTATATTTAAATTTATTTTTATAAATTTAAATACTCTCCAATTTTTCAATTAGAGAATCCTTAGACGGATATAGGAACTTTGGTTACTTTTACATGTAGGTTCTGGTTAGTGGAATGCTGGTTGCCTCGGCTAGTTATTAATTATAGAAGATTGAATAATATTTTGTCGTTCTTTGGCATTCTTGGGTGGGTGTGAGTTTTAAAGATCGAAGTATGTCTGTGGTTTCGACGAAAATTGTGCAATCCCTTGTATAGTTATATGTAAAAATAAAAGAACTACAATTACTTTATTGCTTAGTTGAATTGCATTTTTTTCTAATTAAGCGCCTTCTATCTTTAATCGAATATTAGTTTTCGTTGAGAGCTTCAGTCAGATCTTTTTTACCCTGTTCACATCCTCAACCAGTATCACAGTTCTTTGTGATGATAAAAAATCACTTAAATCTATTATGTATATAAAAAATCAAATCGATCAAATAACAATCAATCAAATAACACTTATGTGTACAATGACGCCATTGTTGAATACCTAAAAAAACTACATAAAATGCATCATTGGGGATACTTACCAATCCTAAAACTGCTCCTCTGGAACATTTAACAGTTCCAACCGTTTTTGGCACCAACTTTACGAAAACTCCATAATTTTTGGGTACTATAACATGAACAACACTTTTAAACTCTAAAGTTTTGACACCCAATCATCAATCACAATAGTTCGTTTCTATAGTAACAACAAACAACAAAACCCCCCTATACAATATTATCCACTTTCTCTGATAAAAAAATGCATTCAAAATTATTAATATTGTTATTATCATTGCTTTAAGATAATATTGATTTTTTCATGAAGTTTAAATAGCGATAAAAAATACTGTATAAATCTAAAAAACCACTTATCCAAATTACCTGAAATTTTGCATAAGAATTAGTTTAATATGGAGATGAACTGGTAAAATTATACAACTTGTATGTTCAGAAGAAAATAGGTTTCATTAAAATGGTATTTAGTAGTTGGCTTAGACTTAGACATATAACAGGCAGGGCAATATAAAAAGCTACTTTTAAACAACTGACGTATTTATGATTTTATAAAATTTAACATAAACTACTTTAAAAAAAAAGTTTTGCAATAAAAACTTCTATAGTAATCAAACACACGTACATATATGTATTTTTTTTATAAATTGACGTACGTTTTTTTTTTTTTTGAGATACAGAGGAAGATTTTGACATATGATATATTTTAATTATAAAACAAATAACAAAAAAGCATAAAAAAACTGTGAAAATTACACAAAATGTGATTTTTAAATGGGATAGTCTAAATTCTTTAAGACGGTTGACAAAATGTCTTCTTCCGGATTTCAGAAATATATAATGTTATAACATTGCTTTAACTGTTTCTGAAATACTAACCTTAAAAATTGATAAAAGGTAATATAATAAAAACCAGAATAGCTTTAAATAATGTTAATAACAGAAACAACATTGGTATTGACAATTTTGAGAATTTATACGCTGGCAAAATATACCCATGTTGTTTTTTTTAATGTTATCCATGGCTACTTCGATTTGTATTGTATTATTTTTTTGCCAATTTTTAAAGCCTAATATTTCAAAAATGGTTATTGCTCGCACTTAAGTAAAATAACTCAACTAAATATTAAAGTTATTTTATATAAAATGTACAACTTCTGAAAAATGGAAATTTATACGTCTATACATACAGGGTGTTACAAATTCGATGGAATAGCATTGCCACCTTTTGGTTTGGTTTAGCGGGAAATTTGAATACGAATAAGATAAAAAATATACAGATTATGATCCGTTAAAAAATATTTAAATGAATATCGGAGTAAATTGAAATTCTAAGACATATGTAAACAAGACGTTGAAAACTTACCGAATTTTAGAGTTCCTGCGATATATTTGTAAGACTAGAAAATAAAATTAGTTGCGATTACATATGACGCTTCAAAAAACTCCGGTGACAATTTATCTTCATTCGAAAAATGGCACTTGAAAATAGCTGAAATGGCTGGCATTTAAGAAAAATAACTCAACCAAATATTAAAAGTTATTTTATATAAAATTTTGCAATTGGGGAAAAAGAGGTAAAATGTGATTCTACTACTTTTTTTAATACTTTTCAACTAAATGAGTTAAAACAATTCATTTGTCAGTGCCTTTTAAACATAATTATCTAAATATCGATTTCTAGATTTTTTGAAATTCCATCCTCAAGGGGGGTGAAATAAGGTGAATGTTATTTTTCAATGTTTATCTCTTCAACTGAATGAGTTATTAAAATAAGTCCTTTGTCAATGCCTTTCAAAAATATTTCTTTAAGAACTATTTTCTGGATTTTTTTTTAAATTCCACCCTTAAGTGGGCGAAATGAGGTGAATTGTGTTTTTCCGTTTTCTACAATATTACTTCAACTAAATGAATTTTTAAACCACTACTTTCATCAACAACTTTTAAAAATAATTATCTAAAAACCAATTTCTGAATTTTTCGAAATTGCACTTGTGGTAAAAAGTGGTGATGTGTTTTTAATTTTTCTTTCTCTCTAACTGAGTGTATAAAAATAACTTGGTTAATAGCTTTCAAAAATGATTATCTAAAAATTAGTTTCCGAATTTCCGAGTTTTTAAAACAATTCCTTCTCGCCAATAGCTTTTAGAAATAATTAAAATGATCCTGGAAATGAAAATGGGTAAATTTTGTTTTTACTTTTTTAACAATTTCCACTAACTAAATGATTTTTTGAAATCTCACCCTTAAAGGGGTGAAATGTGTTCTTAAGTTTTTTATAATATCTCTTCAACTAAAGATTTTTAAGACGATTCTTTAATCAACGGGGTTTAAAAATAAAAAAATCAGTGTCTTTCTCGACATTTCGCACTTAAAGGATGAAGAGGCGTGAAATGTAATTTTATTTTTTTTAAATACCTCTTTGAATAAATAACATTTTAAAATGATTTTGTTAACAGCTTTTGATAATAGTTATTTAATTCGGATTTCTCTATTGTTTGCAATTCCACCCTTAGAAATGTGGTTTTCCTTTAATGCAATATTTGTCGGTATGTTTGTTTAAAGTAGACGACTTTTATAAGAGATTTAAATGCGATTTTATAGGGTGGTCTCTTCCAGAGTTACAGAAAGGAATAATCTATGTCTGTTTAGGTACATCAAAACATTATTATCATTTTTAAATATTAGTTATTGTTGAAGACACATTTTTCGATTTGTAAAACATAAATCCCAATTTACGTAACAAAAATTGGAAGAGTTTGGTGACTTTCAAATCTAAGACTGTAACTGAATTTAGGTGACTTTTAAAATCCTCTATAGGAATTTTAACTGACTTTTAAATCTTTTGGGGGTATTTTAAATCTTTTGGGTGACATTAAGTCTTGGGTGACTTTTAAATGATCTGGAGGACTTATAGGGACTTATAAATCATTTTTATAAAAACTTTGGCTAGCTTGTACACAGACTTACGGGACTTATCTGCGCTTCGCAAAAAACTCGTTTCCTCAATTCCGTCGGTCTGTCTATCGATCAATTCGCGGCATAGCCAAAAAACTACATACCAGATTGACTTCAAATTTTGGTCAAAATTTAAGAGTCGTAGGAGATGACCTAGTCAAATGTTGTTAAAAATCCAAAGTGGTGGATCAAAAGTGTTATATAGAAATTAACTGAAAAAACTACTTATTAGATCATTTCAAATTGTGTGCAAGCACTAAGTGTGACATAGACAGAAACGAGTAAAATTGTGGTATAAATTCAAGATGGCGAAACAAAATGACGTCCAAATAAAAGTTTTGAAAAATCAACTCAAAAAAATCTTATTCAATTGACTTTGCACAAAAACTAAATGTGATATAAGGATAAGCTGGTACGATTTCAACATGATGGAACAAAATGGAGGTCTTAAAAAATAAATGTAAAAACTACTTATTTAAATATTTAATTTATTTAAAATTGTTACCAAAAATTAAAAGCATGGCAGAGGCAGGTAGAAACTGTTAAAATATTGGTACGAATCCAATATGGTGAAACAAAATGACGCCCAATAAAAATGAAAAGAAAGTATATGTTTTGTGTCAGACTTCACTATTCCTAATAAAAGGAATGATTCATAACGAGGGAAGTTCCGGGTAAAGGAAATTTACCGATTTTTTTATTCTCGTCCTACACCGACTTTTCAAAAATATAACTTTATACTATTAAAAATATATTTTTTTAATATATATTTATCTTAAAACAAATCCCAAAAGCTACAATTTTAACCAGTGAAATTATTTTTTATTTTACAACAAAAATAAATTAACATTATTTCCTGCTTTATTTCAACCTACATTTCATA
Source organism: Kuschelorhynchus macadamiae (assembly GCA_030620095.1). Taxonomy (NCBI): domain Eukaryota; kingdom Metazoa; phylum Arthropoda; class Insecta; order Coleoptera; family Curculionidae; genus Kuschelorhynchus; species Kuschelorhynchus macadamiae. The sequence goes on along the minus strand of JAUTXW010000845.1, from coordinate 552,107 downwards.
TATATCACCGAGCAAATCACCGGCTGGAGACAGGAAGTGAACAAGAATGAAAAAAATTATCTGGTCAAATACACTTTGTCAAATCAATATTATTATCTGTTTGCACTATACTGGAAAAGCGGATTTCCTTGAAAATGTCGTCGTTAAGCCTTTCATAGAGAGTTGTCGCAAAGAATGCACATGAAGTTGGTTGGTAACGGTATTCTTTATTTTAAGTTCGTCACAAAGTTAAAAGATGCAGAAATATATTGTATGAATTCATATTTTTAAGTGGTTTGTCCATTCATGCAAAGTATTTTTAATTTTACGCCTTCGTCCTAACTTAATTTCCATAGCAATACTTAACATAATGCACCTAATGTTAAATATACAGGGTAAAGTATAGAATCGTAGTAAGAAATAATACATCTTGGAATTAGATCATATGAAAGTGGAATTTCTTTCCGATGATTCGTCTTCGATTCTATGAAGCATATACAAGAATCTTAACTCGAGATTTAACTTGGCTTGTCCTCTTCTAACCGTGGCCCAGTATTAAGATCAGCTTACACATATGATGTAGATTGATATCAGTATTTCTATTGAACATTTTTAATTGTTTATAAATTTCAATAAGCCCACTAATTTTTCATTTATAGCATCCTAAGACTGACCTCAGAACTTTGGCTCCTTTTACATTGATGGCGTTCTCAGGGGAAATCTGGTAGCTTTAGATATTCGAGCAGTCTGTTTTTCTGATACATATTTCATGTTTCTTAAGTCCCGTGGTAATGAGACGTTCAATATCTCTTACATTCGCTTCACCACAGGAATAATCTTCTGTATGAATAGGTTTTACATCTTTAGACGATCATAAGCATCGTTCCTTTGTATAGTAACGATTGTACGTATATTCGATTACCAAAGTAATCTTTCGTAGTAATTTTCGTGAAAAGGGAACTGCTCTTTCCCCTCAGGTTTTTCGTAATCAAATGTTGGTGGGATGACAATGGAATGGAATCCTAAGTTTCTGTATTACACAATGACCAGAAGCTATATTTTTTGACTTTTGTAGCAAAATGGCATTATTTGCATTTTATAACAAATAGCATAGCGGTTTCAATGACAAAAGTTGCATATTTCTTACAGAACGACAAATAATCTCTATTGAGTAGTCTTCGAATCTGGAATTTGCACAATAAAATAAGCATCAAGTATATATCTTCAATATCGTCGATAGTCATTTTAACGAGTTCGTCTCTTCGACAGCCTCCAGCAATTCCAAAAATCAATATGTAAGAAGTTTTTTATTATTTTTTATCGATATTGTCATGTACGAATATTGTCAACTTTAACACTGAATAAATAGACCAAAGCGAAGGTGGCTTCATTACTTTGGCTTTTTCTGATCAATACGCAAACAAGGCATTTTCAGAGAACCTCGTTATTGTCTTTTCATTGCCTCAGGTGGTATTGTTTTTCAATTATACCTAATACCATAAGGACATAAAAATTTCTGAGAAAACGTGTTACCTGAAACCTGCATGAGTTTATTTTCTTTGACAAACAAAAATCTTTTTTGGCTTTTTCGCAACCGAATAAAAATATCTAACTTTAAATTGATTGACATAAATATTTAATAAACTTAAAGCAAATGACACAATTTCTTATGTTTGCTAAAATAATGTTGTTTATATTATGTAATGAAACATTCCGTAGACAGATTAGTCTATAGATATGTAATTTTATTAAATATTTGTTTCAATCAGTTTAAACTTAGATATTTTTATTCATTTACACAAAACCCAAAAAAGAGGTTGTTTGTCATTCTAAACGCAACAAATAATCTAAACTCATGTATATTCTTTATTTACTATTTTTTTAAACTGAAGAAAATAAACGAATGTTTTTTTTATAGACAACACGATCGCCGAGTAAAAATAATCAACATTATTTCATTTATTTATTTATTTATTTATTTAGTTATTTATGTATTTATATATTTATTTATCTATTTAATTAATTATTTATTATAAAAATTACCATGATATCATCGCAATTCGGCGAAAATATCACTCTTTATATTGACATTTTTATACATGTGGTGAGTTCTCATATTTACTTCTGGACTTCTCTGGTAATAAATTTAAAGTTGCGGATTTGGCTGCTTCAGAAATCACAGGACGAATACCGGAACAATAATCACTTTCGCTGTCCATATTGATTAAATAATTATTATACTAAAATATTTAATCAGTGGGCTAATTTGTTTTCGGTTGCCATCCATTCATAGCACACTCGACGGAAAAAGTGAGAGTTTTTTTTCCACGTACGCTTTAGAGCGCAAAATAAGGATGCTGCGGCATTCATGGATTTTGCGATATCATTTGAGTTTAGTTATTATGCGGCTGTAAAGAAATATATACATAGGGCTTCCGATCGTTGTGCAATGTGATAAACTCAAAATTAATTTCTTTTCCTTGGTATTTCCTTTTTCACGAAAATTTCCGGTAAATGACTTCACTAGGTCGCGGAATTGGTTTACCTATTATATTTTCTAACCGAACGCCTAATATCTGCAGTGCAATACCCATCCACTCTAAGAGCTTCAGTAAGTTTCTTATTTTCTAGTGATAAACAATCTTGATTAATAATCAAAAGGGCTCTAAAGGTATCTACTGGTATGAGTTGGTTTTCTATATACCGAATGTCCTAAGGTACCATTCTATTTCCTTTGCGCAAATACATCTAGGAAGAGAATCGTCCCATTTGATTCAATTTTGAGGGAATTCAATATTTTGATGATGTTCGTTTAGGTAGTCTACAAATATAGATTTTCCTATTCATGAAACTAAATGCCAAAAGTATTACCTATATACTAAACAAAATTTTGGTTTTAACGGAAATCGTACTAAAATATTTTCCTTCAAGGTTTCCATTTTTTTACATCTGGTGATCGGGAAAATCCCATGGTTGCTTACAAGGTCTACTCATAAAAGTTCATTGGAAGATAACGTATGTCAATAAGCGCTAATTAAGCTAACAGAGTGGTTTTAAACTTATCGTGTTGAAAAATACCCGATATTATTAAAAGTGCAAAAACATTTATATATAATGATTTTACTTCGAAAATGTCTTCAGGATTTAATTAGATGGTTTTAAGTGTTTTCACTAAGTACGAGTTTTTTATAGAACTTTATTTTTCGAATAAATTTTTTTAAGAAATACTTGAAATGTTACACTTCCCTTCAGTGGCGGCTCGCGGGTGAAAAAGTAAGTGAAGTGTAACTGAAGCAAGCAAATATCGCAATAATTTTTTTTCCAGAATTTGTAGATGGGGTAGAATATTTTTTTACAACTTACCTAAATTTTGTATACTAAATCAATTCTCCTATCCTTCATAACAGAAAATGTATTTATACATCCTCATAAAATAGATGAGTTGCCCTAATCTCCTCCAGAAATTCCTTTTGAATTGAAATATTGCCAAGAGAAGTAAGTTTTTTTTGAGATATTGTATTTCTTAAATAAGTTTTTACACATTTGAAGCAAGAAAAACTTTTTACCACTGAAGCACTTGTCGATGGTATTGTCAAAAATAAGTAAAAACAATTTATATGCTGCGGTAAAAATATATTTATTTTTATTAATTTTTTTCACTTGCTCTTGCAGCGATATATTCCAATTACTCTCATTGGCAAAAATAAGACCAAGCTCATTTTTAAGTCGTTGACTTTTTGAAAATATTTCCCCATATAACTGTGACAAATTTTTAAACGGGCCAGTCGGAAAATTTAAGCTATATTCGGAAAATTTAGCAGAACCTGCCAATTTTTTTGAGTATTGAAAACCCGGAGTAGAAAAAATATAATACACAACCCTGGAGGTAAGATTCTTGACCAGTCTGGGACTTTTGCCATCCATCGATGTCGCTCGGGCGCTGTTAAACGTATTGAAGTTTTTCGCGCTATTTGGCGGGTTTTAAAATAATGCGAGAAACTATAGAAATGGTGTATTACTCATTGGTGATTAGTTAAAACTCAGCACATCCATGGAAATGGTCAGTTTTAGATTAACTTCCCCCTTTCTCCGTGGCTTAAGATCCATGTGGAGTAAGGAGTACTATGGGCATTATGGCCTAAACCTTAGAATTACCGTTTCGATAAGTCAGGTCTGTTCTCCTTTCCTCCATATAGTATTGAAGACCGATTCTAGCTGGACGGATCAAACAGCTAATCTCCGCCAAAAATTGAAATGTTTTCCCTGAGGAAATATTTTTACTGCACGTGTTTTTGAAAGAGAATTATTGTTTTGGATTTTATCGGTAAAAATGAAAATAGTTTCAATTAGTTGATATAGACTTCCAAACGTTTTATACTTACATTTTATATTCAGGCTTTAGATTTAATCCTCCCCCCCACAGTCCGCCTGTATATGTACATACAAATTAATGCTTTACAAACTACATGATAAACCGTATGTATATTTATAGTGTGGTGTAATATTTATCTCTAGAATATCGAATATTTTCCCAGACTTTTTTTGCTCTATACTGAGAAAATGCTAAAAGAGGTGCTAAAATATCAAGCCTAATATGGTTTCTCCTTAATAAAGCTTCATCTCAGATACGGATGTGTAAATAACTGTTTGATACTGAACTTTTGTACAATTCATTAAGCGATCATTTTGTTTCGCCATAATGGCTTTACATCAAAAATTTCACCACCCCATACCACACTTGATTTTTACAAAAGAATTGAGGTTCAGTTGGTACGTATAATGCTTTTTTTACATTTTGTGAGGGCGCCATTTTGTTCCGTCATAGGACCCTTGATTTTTCACCATATTTTGAAATAAATCGGATAAGTAGTTCTTGAGCCGCGCACGCATGGATCTAAAGACCCTAAAACGCAAAGATCTGCAAAATCTCGATGAGTGATTTTTCGCTATTACAATACTCTCATGAATTAAAAAAGATAAAGTCAAGAATTATCATGAAGTTGTTGCCGTTATGCAGGGCATTTTTCATAGAAATGAAATCGAGAAAACGGATTTTATTTTGATTTCGAATCAGGTAATAAATTTCAAGATTATCTAATTTTGTAAACAGAGGTGACCTTATCAAAAAAGCAGACAGTACTAAAAAATCTTTATACATATGAGTGGATATAAAGGCAATGTGGCTTGACACTTTTTGTTCACACATAATTTATTTTGTATTATTTAAAAAAATGCTTTCTATTGCTGCGTGTGGAAAAATTAAGCTTTTATCTATGCTACTATCCTCACTTCAGCTTAACTTCTTTAAATTTGATTATATTTTTTTATCTGTTCTGTTCTTACTGGTGGACATAAGAAATTGATAAATTGGCTATTAAGGAGGACTTTAGTGTTTTACTTTTACTCGTAAATGGGAGTAGTGAAATCGTGAAAAAATCACTCTCAGAGGTTTTTCATTACTTCAGGCTTGCTAAAATTAGATGTAATCCCATTTCGTTGGATTGTTTGCGGATTAGCTGAAAAACTGTAATCATCAAGTGTTTGCTGTTATAAATTTAGTAAATATCTAGCGGGCTAATAAAATATTAAAATCAGTGTTAGCAATTTTGTAGGTAATAAAGCGACCGTTGCCCTTTGTTTTATTAAAGAACATAGAAAATTACATGACGATTTTATTTTAAATTAATAAATAAAATTAGACAAAAATAACATGCATACGCCCGTATTGATGTACAGATGTAAAGATTGAAATCCTTTTTTCTTCTTGATGCGTCACTTCGATTTTTTTAAATCCCAAAATATCTGTACTTTCATTCAATATTATACAATATTCATATACTATAGACATGATTTTAACAGTTATGTAAAAATGTAAATTCCAGATTTTAAGATTTCTACCTGTTTTTAAAATCGTTGACCAGAAAAACAATTTATAATATTAAGAATAATAAATATTTTTGCCCAAGAATATATTTTCTAATCATGAACATCCTGTATATATATTTTTGGAAATCAATATATCTTCAGAATTCATAGTCTCCCTTCACTATTTTTCCCACAATTAAATAAAACTTTTGTCATAAACCTAAACTGAAGAACTAAATATACTTTTTTGGTTTCCGCCACATGTGGATCTGTTACAATGTGCTTGTGAGAACTTTTTCATTTAATTAAGTAAGAATCGATCTAACTACGCAAAGAGATTTAGCGATTTCCTAAATAATATACTGAGTCTATTTATATATAAACAACACAAATTTAAATTTGAACTATATTTATTTCTGGAAATTTTAAACGAGGGGAATGCTAATATTCCTGTATATTTGAAATATAGGAAATAATATTCAAGAAAATACGTACTTATTTTGTTGTTCAATTTTAAACTTGATAAAGCATGACTACCCTATTTTTAAGTAGGACCTAAGAATAATTTTGACCTTAACATGATGTGACTAATGCGAGTGTAGGTTATACTGGTCTTTAAAATTATTATTTACTTAGTGACGGACCTTGCACTTTTCTGACTTGTATGGATAGCTGAAGGTCGCTTAAGTTGTTTCCATCTGTTTATATATTACCATATATTATACACAGCGCGTAATATTGTGAAGTATAGTTAACAGCGCAAAAACTAATTATCGAACTTGCCGAAACTATGCTTATTTTTAATAAGGTCAACTAAAGTCCTCTAAAATATATCTCACTTATATAAAAATCCTTTTTTAATAATTATATTACGCATATAGTTTTCTTTAGTGTGTAAGTGTACCAGAACTTCCCTCGTTATTTATCTTTCAACTTTTTAGAAATAGTGAAGTGTAACCCAATTTAATTCCGTACATAGTCGTTTAGAAACCAATATATACTGTCTTTTCAAACATTTTTATGCGATGCCATTTTGTTCCATCATTTCGGATTCCTTCCAATATTTTAGGAGTTTCTACCTAAGCCACACTTGATTTTTGGGTATAATTTAAAATAAATTCAATAAGTAGTTTATCTCTATATCACATTTAATTTTCCTGCAAATGAAAGTCAATTGAATAAGATTTTTTAAAAATCGTATTTGGCCGCCATTTTGTTCCGCTATCCTGAATTCGTAACACAACTTTACCAGCTTATATTTATATCACACTTAATGCTGGCACAAAATTTGAAATTAATCTAACAAGTTGAATAAATTTGTAAGTCAATGGGATAAGTAGATTTTAAGCTATACCGTGAAATGACAGGGAGACAGTCAAATCAAAAGACAGATCGACGCAGTTGATAAAACATATTTTTTGTTATATAGGGACGCTAAGACGTGAAGATATGAAAAGCCTGAGAGAGTAATTTTTTCACGATTACAAATATACAGGGAAAAAATGAATGAACTAAATTTTATTCCGCCATCTTGAATTAGTACCATAGTTTTACTAGTTCATCTGTATACCACCATTATTTATAGCACACAATTTGAAATCAGTCCATTAAGTAGTTTTTCTGGCTGATTTTTAAAATATTTTATTACCTCATCATTTTGTTTCGCCACCTTGGATTCACACCAAAATTTTACCAGTTGATTACTACATAACATTTGATTTTTGTGCAAAATTTAAGATAAACCGGATAAGCAATTTTTTATTAATTTTTTTTTACTTTTTATTAGTCCGTCGTTTTGTTTTGCTGAATTGGATTTTTACCAAAATATTACCAGGTCATTCCCACATGACCCTTAATTTTTGACTAAAATTTGAAGTCAATCTGAAGAGTAGTTTTTAAGTTATGCCACGAACTGACAGACAGACGTACAAACCGACACATGGACCGAAGGAATTGATAAAACATATTTTTTTTATCTAGGGATGTTAAAACGCTAAGATATACAAAACCTGAGCGGGTGATTTTTTCAGATTACAAAAATTTTATTTGAACGCCATTTTGTTCCGCCGTTTTGAATTAACACCACAGTTTTACTAGTGTATCTCTATATCATAATTAGTTATGGCACACAATTTGAAATCAGTTCATTAAGTAGTTTTTTCAGGCTAAATTTTTTAATATTTTTTAAGCCGCCATTTTGTTCCGCCATCTTATATTCGTACCAAAATTTTACCAGTTGATTCCTACATAACACTTGATTTTTATACAAAATTTGAGATAAATTAAATAAGCACTTTTTAATATTAATTTTTTTAACATTTTACCACCCCGCCATTTTGTTTGGCCATACTGAATTTTTACCAAAATGTTACCAGATCATCCCTATATTACCCTTTATTTTTGACCAAAATTGGAAGTCAATCGGTTAGTAGTTTTTTAGCTATTCCTTGAAAAGACAGACCGACAGACCGACGAAATCGAGAAAACATGTTTTTCGTCATCTAAGGACCCTGAAACGTAAAGATCTGAAAAAATCTCGCTGGGTGATTTTTTCACCGTTACAATACTTCTCTTTTATGAGGGAAGTAAAACATAAGTATTTTTAACTAATTTTCAAAAAGAACTGTTAATTTTAAAATGTCTGTAACACCAAATCAGCCCTTGCATCTTGACTCCCTGTGACCTTTTGTGCGTCAAATTACTTGTACTTTTACCTGTTGAAATATTTAGTCATTTCATTTTCTCCCTGTATATTATGCATAAAGTTATTACTAAATAACATAGCATATGTATATACAAAAATCTGTTTGTGGGGAAATTCGTTACGAAGGAAGTTTGGAGTAAAACCCAGTTCACCAATTTGTTTAATATTTAATACTTATTTCAAAATACACAAAAAAGTGAAAATATTTTGGTAGGACGTACTGAAACCAACAAAAGGAAATATATAAATTTATATAAAAAAAAATCGGTAAATTTCTTTTATTTCCCTTGTTATGAATCTTTCCTTTTATTAAGAATAGTAAAGTATGGCCCAATTTAGTTCAGTACATAGTCATTTAATAACACATATACTAACTCTCTTTTTAAATATTTTTCTTGGGCGCCATTTTGTTCTATCATGTGGATTCGTACCAATATTTTACTAGTTTCTTACAAACCGCCATTTTATTACGTCATGTTGAATTCGCTACAGTTTATCCCTATATCACATTTAATTTCTCAGCAAAATTTAAAATAAACTGAGTAAGATTTTTTATGTTCATTATTCATTAAAAAAAATTATTTGGCCGCCATTGTATTCCATCATCTTGAATTCGTACCACAACTTTAGCAGTTTATTTCTATATCACATTTAATGCATGCACAACATTTGAGATTAATCTAAGTAGTAGTTTTTTCAGGCCCATTTTTAAATATTTTTATAGGCCGCCATTTTGTTTTGCTATTTATATTCATACCAAAATGTTACAAGTTCATTCCTATGAAAAACTTGATTTTTGTGCAAAATTTGAAAAAATTGGATAATTAGTTTTTTAGTAATATTTTTTTAACGTTTCACTAGGCTGCCATCTTGTTTGGACGTTTAGATTTTTACCAAAATATTCCCAGGTTGTCCCCATACGATCCGTAATTTTTGAATAAAATTTGAAGTCACTTTGATGAGTAAGCTACGCCGCGAAATGACAGACAGGCAGACGGACCGACGGAATGAACATAGTGTTTATTTTTTTAATAACTGTTTCTTTCGTTATGCAGCACGCATTATACTATTTAAGTGAACAAAGTTGTATTGGTTGCGAGTTGGTTTGAAATTCATATTTTAACAATACATATTTATTAGGAAAAAATAATTATCATAAAACACAGAACGGAAGTTTTCACGGTTTTGGTCAATTAAGAAATTATGGTTCTTGGGGTTAGACGGTGCCTAATTGGATTTACTATCGAACAGTAATTTACAGTAATTTCAATTTGATATGGTTTCATCCCATAAATTATGATAAAACATAATTTCGGAATATTTGACTTATTATAAAACATATGTTCAGAATATTTGACTACTTCACTTAATTCCGCCAGTAGTCGCATAGTAGAAATAAACTATTATTTCTTCTATCGTAGTCGTATACGACATACTAACAACAAATGTATCTATAGACTCCAAAAAAACGGTATAGCATCGTATTTTTTTTAATCGAAGCCATAACGAAGAATACTACTTGAAAAGGGATCTACTATAGCTGTATCTTTCTTCTGGTTCTTATCCTTGGCGATTATCTTCTGCCGTCCTCTTTTTCCATTTAATTTTACCCTACATGATAAGCTGTAGAATGTGATCTGTGTTGTTTATCATCATATAATCGAAGTATTTTAACTTTTCTGTTTTACCGTTGTTGTTAATCTTGTTTGCTATTTATCTTTTCCAAGGCAGATTTGTTAGTATCGCCAGGTGTTCATAATATTCGCCTCATTCTTCAATAGCACCATATTTCAAAAAATATTTTTTTTGCTTGTTACTTTTGTCAAAGTACAAGAAAGATAAAAATACATAATATTCCAGAGCTATTAGTCTAATGTAAATATTGAAGTGAAGGTTGAGATGGAGGTTACATAAAATTTTCATTTTATAGAATATGCTTCTTAATTTTTCTGAGGGTATCACGCTAGTCTTCGTTTAGGTGAAAGTGGTGATTGGTATTTCTTTTTTACTGATTATCATTATTCTAGTTTTGCTATGACGCATGTTAGCGGGAGTAAAGCTATCTCAAAAAAGAAAAACTTTGTATAGTATAGCTTTTGGCAACTCCCGATGCTATTACGTCAGCGGTGATCCTATTGGAAAATTATGTTAGTATGTTAAATAAATTGTTTGGTTTTAAGAATTTAATTATTCGCTTCAATCCCGCAAGTGAAAAACAATAAGTTATGATATATTTGTTATAGCTGTATCTTGGTGGCGATAAAATTGACAAGGTATACGAATTGTTGGGTACGAGACAACCAGTACTTGATGCCTAGTGCAAGGTTTCGATAAACTTAGGATGGTATGTTGGTATGAAGGGTGATATAGTCCACATAGCTGTGGAAGGGTTTGCTGATAGAAAAAGCATACTGTAGAGTGTAGACAACAGAACAAATACTTTCACTGAATCCTGTAGGATCCACGCGTGTTAATTACTGACCAACGATTGACCAACAAAGAATTTTTTTCTGTAGTTCGGATGTAGAGAAGTTTTAATTAATGCCTTTGACTATGGACCGAAATAATTTGCTGCTAATTAAAAAAAAAAGAATTTTATTTTTATGCGTATGTTGAAAGTACATAAAATTGAAAAAGAAGCTGTTAGGGAGGCAAAATTTTCAGGTTGGATCTAACTTTTATGATATGTAGAATAAAGCCTAGAAAAATTGCAGGGTAAACGTCCTCTACTCGCTCCTGAGAAATAATTTGCTGCTGATTTGGCCAAAAAAGTAATTTGGTTTTTCTTGCAAGTGCTGAAACTCTATTAATATGAAGAAAAAACTGTTACACAGACACAATATTTAAGGTTGGGTCTAACTTTTATGATGCGTAGAATAAAACCTAAAAAAGTGCAGTGTATCTCTTCGTAATCCGTAAGGGATACGAAATATTAATATAAACATCCCCCCAATTTATCCAAGTAGATAACCAGTATTTTATTGTGAATAGCGCAAAACTCCTTAACTCAATATCTAGTTATCTATAGGCCAGTTCCTGTTATCACTTCGCAAAACTGTTATCAATATATAACAAATTACTTCAGATTGCTCAACGAGCAGTAGCATAAAAGGATTTCCATTTATGACATGCGTTACACAACATTGGAGTTAGTTTTAGGTTTTACCTGTACGAATGACTTTTTAAAAAAACTCAAAATTCGAAAAATACGGACTTTAATTAACCGGTACGACAGTTAGTGGCTTAAAGACGCCTTAACATGTTTACAAAAAGTATTTATATGTGGATAATTGTATGTCAGCGGTTTTCATCTTCCGTGGAACATCTCATCGTTACAGTTTCCCATCATAAAGTGCTGTGTTGGCTGTTCCCATAACTCCTCCGCCCTTAGTGTAGAATTCTGGGGTTGGCTACAGAATTCGGGGATACATGGCTGGGGATTTCTTCTAATTTCATTTCTTCATTTTCTTCTTTCTTGAAGTTTCTCGTTTTCCTTCTATAAAACTTGATTGCAAAAAATGGTATTAGTAAAATTAAAATAATGTAAATTAGTATTGTCCAGCCATTAATAGTTTTAAAATGAATTGGAGTGTTTTCGATGGAGTTGATTTCTTGTTTTTCAACTTCTAAAGCACTTTTAATAACACTTATGTCTTTTAGATCTACATCGTCTAGTTTCAATGGTTTTAGGTCTGTCGCGGATTTATATACCGGGTGTGTAAAATTAATTTTTGGAAGCAAAATATTTTTGTAATTGTTTTTGGAATTTTTGAAGTTTCGAATAAGTATGTCTTTTATACGCACTTCACAATTATATTTTAGTTCTAATACGTAACTTCCTTGTAAGGGTATATTTTCACTATTTTCATCGCATTTTGACTTAGCTACTGTGTAGTCGGGACAAAACATAATCCATTTGTTATTCTCAAGTTCTTGGATTTTGACCTTTTCGATTTTGACAGGAACCAATCGACAATTGGATAGGTTTTTTGAGAATTTCAGAAGTTGCGTTTCGCATGGGGAATTTTCTGTGGTTTTTATGGGATTTGTATTTTGGCAGATAAATTCTTCAGGAATGATTTCTTTACATTTTTTATTGAAAAAGATATGGTTTTGCTCATTAATTATTAAATATTGAGAATTCGGTATTATTGTTTTAAAGGAGTTATTTTGTGGAATCGGTAAAGGGTATAGGTGAAAATAATTATAATTATTTTTTTCAACAATTGGAATTTCCATTATAAATATTATTTGATTCTTTTTGCTGTAACTTTTTATTTCCATTATTTTTTCAAAAAGTAAGATGTTCTCTAATTTTGTTTCGAATGGTAGTTTATTATTTGTTAAGTGTTTAGAGATTAATTCTACTTCTCTTAGAAGCTCGTTGGGCTCAATTATAGAGTTATGAAAAAGTTATTGCGATTTGTATTTTTTCTAATATTTCGTATATTATTTGAAATTCGGTAATTATTTGGGAAATTATCATTTCGGTGTAAAAGTAAAAGTAGGTTCCTATATTTTCGACTTCCATGGTATGTAATAATTCTTCAATTCGGTTTATTCGATTTTTGAGAATTATTTGATTTTTTGTTAAGTTTTGGATATCATTTTGGAAGGTTTGGATTGATGTTTCTAGAAGTGAAATTTGGTCTTTTACAAGTGTTTTTATTTTTATTTGATTACTAGATAGAGTTTCTATAGCTTTTTCATATTTTCGAGCGTCTTCTTGGTCTAGGTTTCCGGTTATTGATTTTATTATTGATCCTAATCCGTCTATAAGACTTCGTTTTTGTCTATTTTTAAATAAAGGATTAATTTGGGTAATTTGACTTATTATTTTATTTTCGTAAGATAATGCCAAATTGTAGATATTATAGAAATTATTTTTATAGCTATTAGAAATATTAGTTTCATTTTCAAATGCGTTTTTTATACGTACGTATTGAGACTGAAGTGCATTGAATTGACTTATTATATTGGATATATCAAATATTTGAATAAATGACCATATATTTTCTTGGTTTTGGGCATTGCCGAGTTTGTGTGGGAGTAGTCCCGGATTGTCTTTCATGTTTTCGAATACTACGTATCCTGGGTTGCTGAAGGCCCCGGTGAAGAGTCTGAAACAATACGAGAAGGTTTCTTAAGTTCCTTTATGTGTATTGTTTCTTTTTTGTTAGGGTTATTACTTTGTGTAATTTCAACGCGGTTCCTTTCTAATATTTTGGTAATTTTATATGGTCCTAAAAATTTATTCCTTTTCTTACTTCTATTTTGGGGGTTTTGTTTAAATACAGTTTGTCCTAAGGTAAAGTCTTTATTTTCGTTACCATCGGAATTATGTTTTGAAATTATTTTCTGTTTTTGGGCTTCCAAATTATTTTGGACATTTTGGTAAACATGTTTTAATTTATTTTTATGGTTTTCAGCATAATCTGAGAAAAACTCTTTTTGGTTAAATATTTCGTTCGCGTCTCGTGAACTTGTATGTCCATGAGTTAGTTCGAATGGCGTATAGTTTGTTGCACTATGTATTGAATTATTATAGGCAATTATTGCATAATCCATTAAATTGTCATTGTCATTCGGATAACTCTCTTTTAGTAACCTTAAATGTTCGATAATTGTTGAGTGAAAGCGTTCCACATTGCTATTAGAATCGTGATGTTGTGGGGTGGTAAAATGAATTTTTATTTTGTGTAGATTTAATATTTCTTTCACTGTGTCATTGTTAAATTCGGTTCCATTGTCTATAATTAGTTTTTCAGGTATGCCACAATAAGAAAAGTATTTTATTAAGGCATTAGATATACTAATTGCATTTTTTCCAGGTATTAGTATCGCTTGTGCGAACTTGGAGAAAGAGTCGACTAGGGTTAAATAGAGTTTTTTGTCGTAAAAGAAAACATCTATATGTACGACTTGAAAGGGTTTCGAAGGCGTTTCTGTGAGCATTAGTGGTGAATAGGGCTTTTTTCTGGCATATTTTGCTCTTTGACAAATGTCGCATGAGTTTATGTACTGTGAAATAGTTGTTTTCATGTTTATCCAGTAATAATTGCGTTTAAGGTATTCTAGGGTTTCTAAGATTCCGCGGTGGTTTACTTTTCTTTCATGATGATTTTTTGTTAGAATAAGTTGTTCTTCTTTGTCGGTTATGGTGTTAACCATTTTGGTACAGCGTATTAATTTTGGTCCTTTCTCGGAAAAATGATTAAGATATATTTCATTAAATTTTATATATAGTTCGGGTCTATGAAAATATATAGAATATGTTTTTTCGGACATTGTGTAGTCTCGTAAAAATTGTAAAATTAATTGTTCATTGTTGGTGTTTGGAATTTTTACAGTAATTATTTTATGATGTTCATAATTTTCTTGTTTTACATCTAATTTAGGATATACATGCGGAAAAACTAAAATTTGGCTTACTTTATTATTTATGATTTCGTCTAAAATTCTGATTTCTCTATTAGTTGTTTCGTTGAAAGTAGAGTATTGTGTTTGTAAATCAGAATTATTTTCATGTTGTTTTTTCGGCGGTTTAACTTGTATATCAGACAAGATTTGTATTTTTTTTGGACTTTTATTTATTTCTTTACTAGTTGAAGGTTGGTTTTGAATAGAAGGGTTTGATTCTAGGGTACTAAAACTTTCGGCAATAGTACGCAGATATTCTAGACTTTCGAATTGATCCTGTTCAAAATTGCCAGGATTATTAATCATTGATTGGTTTTCTATGGCATTGATTTGGATTCTAGATAGGGCATCGGCATTAGTATTTAATTAGCCTTTTTTGTAAATTATGTCATAATCAAATTCTTCTAGTTTTAATCGCCATCTTACTAATTTACTGTTTGGTTCTCGTAGTTTGAATAGCCAAACAAAGGGTCGATGATCTGTGTATATGGTAAATTTCCGGCCAAATAAGTATGGTCTGAAATATTTACATGCCCATACGATTGCGAGTAATTCTTTTTCGATAGTGCTATATCGAGTTTCGCTTTCGTTAAGGGTTCTTGAGGCGAATGCAATGGGTTTGTCAGAACCTATAGTTCCTTGTGATAGAACAGCGCCTAGGGCTATGTTTGATGCATCGGTTGTTAGAATAAATTGTTTCGAGAAATCAGGATATTGTAATATGGGTGCATTAATTAATAGATTTTTACATGTATTAAATGATTCAATGAAATCTTGATCGTGAATTATTTTAGAACCTTTTTTTAGGCAACGGGTTAAGGGTTTAGTTATTTTGGCGAAGTCCTTCAAAAATTTCCTGTAGTAGCCTACCAGTCCTAAGAAGCTTTTTATGTCTTTAGGGGTTTTTGGAAGGGGAAAATTTTTGATTGCAATGATCTTGTCAGGATTTGGTTTTACTCCTTCGCGGGTAATGACATGTCCTAAATAGTTTACTTCTTTTCGTAAAAATTCGGATTTGTCAAGTTGTATTTTGAAGTTTGCTTGTCTTAATCGAGTAAATACGTTTTTTAGTCTTTGAATATGTTCTTGTAGTGACGTACTGAATATTACAATGTCGTCAAGATAAACGAGACATTCTTCGTTTTGAATACCTCTTAAAATATTATCCATCACTCTTTGAAAGGTTGATGGCGCGTTTTTTAAGCCAAAGGGCATGCGTTTAAATTCGTAATGCCCGTTTTCTGTAGAGAATGCGGTCTTTTGAATATCTTCGGGACTCATTTCGATTTGATGGAATCCATTGGCTAAATCAAGGGTTGAAAAATACTGACTTTTGCCAAGTTTATCGAGAATATCGGCAATATTGGGAATTGGATATTTGTCATTAATTGAGCGTTCATTGAGCTTACGATAATCGATTACAAGCCTCCACTTGCGTTTTCCGGAAGCGTCAATTTTTTTGGGCACGATCCAAATTGGACTTGACCATGGGGAAACAAAGTCTTGTATAATACCTTGGTCTAACATTTTTTTTATTTGTGTTCTGCCTTCATTTTTATGTATTTCTGGGTACCTATATGTTTTCGTAAAAATTGGTGAGTCGTCAGTCAATCTAATCTTATGTTGGATTTGATTTGTAAAGGTTAGAGGTATTTGATCGCAATAGAATATATCACGGAATTCAAAACATAAATCTCTAATAGCTTTACGTTCTTCTAGATTGCAGTGTTCTAATCGCAAATTTTTTAAGTTAGATTTCAATAAATTGTCTTGAGATTGATTGATTTCGATGTCATTATCGACTTCCATTTTTTCTATAAAATTTAGTTCGTTACAATTTAAAAGTTCGGTATCTAGGGGTTCGAAAATGTTTATCTTAATATCTTCGTTGCGACCATTTGTTATTGTAGTAAAAGCAAAATAATTTTCTATATTGGTAATAGCTTGTGGGGATTCGATTTGATCTCTAAATTTAATATAGTCAATAAGGCATAAACCTTTTTCGTATTTTACGGATAATTTAACAATTTTTGTTGTTCTTGCTGGAATTTCTATGAAATAATTTTTTAGTGTGTAATCGTTTTCTTTTTTTGATTCGTCCTCGCGTTCATAAATTATTGGTATCTTAACATTTGGTGTTATAATTTGTCTTTTATTGACGTCTACGACGGCTTTTAACTGGTCTAATAAATCTACTCCTATTAATCCATCATATTTTTTACTAAAATCAAAAATATAAAATTTGTGTTTTTCATTTACGTTAAATAATTTAAAAACTGGAATAAAAATTACTTGATTATGATTTGATATCATGTGAGCTGTTTGAATTTGAAAGTTTTCATTAAAAATATAATTTTTATAAAATTTTTGAACAATTTCTGGAGACATTAAACTTTTGGTACTCCCTGTATCTATTAAAAAGTTTGCATTTAATTCAGGAACATATATGTGAGGCAGATTAGCTGTCGTAATATTAGTGTTTATTAAGGTATCGAGTTTGCTCGGCTCTCCGTAATAAAATTTGCATCTTTACTGTTATCAGTTTCTCGTGAAATATAATCTAAGTTATTAATATTAGATTGCACGTATGTATCGTTCGGTGGGTTTCCTGCGTTTGAATAACAATTCATATTCGCATTGGAATAATTATAATACTGAGGTTCATGGTCATAATATCCGTCGTAATGAGAATTATGATAGGGTAAGTCAGGTTGATTTTCGTATATATAATTTTCGTTGTTAATAAAATTTTGGTCGAAATATTGATTTTCAATTTCGTTATTTGGATAATAAAAATTTGGGTCAAAATATTGATTTTCATGATTTTCATTATTTTGTACATCTTGCAGATGTAGTTCAGTTACAGTAAATTTGGGTTTTTGTCTAGTGTTGGTTGATGATGTGTCCATTGGTTCATCAAGTCTTTGATTTCGGGGTTGGTTTTGGTTTCTATTGTAATTAAATTGTGGTTGATTATTTATCGGTTGGTTTCTAATTATTTGACTAGGTCTTTGCATAAAATATGGATGTTTTTGTGTTGGGAAATTATTTGATCTAAATTGAAATGGTGTTTGATTTTGCATTATAGGTCTTGGTTGAAAATTAGGGTATTGTGGTCTGAAAAAATTATTATTAAATAGCGGTGGTCTAAAATAATTAAAGTTTGGTTGTGTGAGATTTGGTATCGAGTTTGTATTTCGATTATTTTGGTAATTAATGGGTTTTGAAAAATTTATATTTGCATTTATAGGCGTTACTCTTTGATTTGGGCGAAAATTTTGTGTGTTTAGTGAATGACTACGATTCTGACTGTAAAGAAAATTTTCTTCTTCTATTACTAGAGACATTGCTTTTTCTAAACTATCTGGGTTTCTTAATCTAACATTATTTTGTAGTTGGCCTGTTAAGTTTCTTATAAATGTTTTTAAAGCTAAATCTTCATAGTTTTGTACTCTAACTCTTTTTTCGTTTGGAGTCATAATTATTGAATTTATTTTTGAAAAAATTAAAGAGCTTGCGTCTTGGCATCTCATACCGAAATTATATGGTGTTTCATTTTTTTGAGGTGTTAATGTTATTAAATCTTGTACTAAACAATCCAAATTTCTTTGATCACCAAAACTTAATTCTAATGCAATTTTTATGTCTTGCCACGTATTTAATTCATGAATCCTAGAACCTATTAGACTTAATGCTCGACCTGATAATTTACCAATGATGGCTCGTACTATAAAATTGTTATGTGCGTTATCGCCTTCTTTATAAAAATTGTTTATTAAGCTAGAACAATTATTTATAAAAACTGAAAGTGTATGTGGGTTACCATCATACGTAGGAATTGTATCTATATATAAACGTAATAGTTGGTAGTTTACGCCTGCGGCATTTTGTGGTTGTTCCATTCTGTTATTTCTTAAATTAGTATTATTAATATTTGTGAGTCTAAACAAATTTATGATATCTTCAAGTTCTCGTTCAGAATCAGACATAAAAATTAGGGAAAATTAAAATTAAAATAGATTTTTGTGAAAAAGCGAAAATTTGAAAAATGTATTTAAAATTCACTTTTTTACGAAAATACGCAAATATGAGCAATATATACACGTGAGCAAAAATTGTATGCGAAAATATATACAAAATGGTTTTGACTTACATTAGGAATATTATTATTTTCATTCCTGAAGCACTTATTTTCTAGGGTGATGATGATTTTCTTCTTAGTCTACGAGGGTTGAAACGATGCTTGTTTTTCTATCTTGAATTTTCTTACAGCTAGGGTTTTCTTCTTAAAGCTAGGGTGCCAATAGGAGGTTGGGCGATGTTTGTCCCTTGATCCCTGGTCTTCCTATCCTAAGTTTTGCCAATAGGACGTTGAGCGATGTGTGTCTCTTGATCCCTGGACTTCCTATCCTAAGTTTTGCCAATAGGACGTTGAGCGATGTGTGTCTCTTGATCCCTGGACTTGTTTTTATTTTCCAAATTTGGTTATTTCTTGAGTCACTCGCGTTTTCGGATGTCCAAATTAACCGTCGATACGGACACTATTCGCGATTTTTGTCGAAACGCTTTGGACAATCCTACCGACTGCGCCAGTTTTAGGTTTTACCTGTACGAATGACTTTTTAAAAAAACTCAAAATTCGAAAAATACGGACTTTAATTAACCGGTACGTCAGTTAGTGGCTTAAAGACGCCTTAACATGTTTACAAAAAGTATTTATATGTGGATAATTGTATGTCAGCGGTTTTCATCTTCCGTGGAACATCTCATCGTTACAGTTTCCCATCATAAGGTGCTGTGTTGGCTGTTCCCATAACTAGTTATCAATATCAAATATGATGACATTCAATATTTGAACAGAAACATCATACCAAATAGTTCATAAAATATTAGTGAAGATAAAAACATGAACAGGCGCCTAGATTCAATACAGCAAGTGTTGCTGAGATAGAGCTGGTATTCTCTAGAGGCAGCCAGTGCTATTAAACCCATAAGAATTGTTTTCAACTAATATAAAGAAGATACGTGAAATGACGCGTAGAAAAATTTACGGGATAGAGGAAAGTAAACAAGTAATGATAAAATCCGAAATTTTGACAACTGTCAATCGACGTAACCCCATACAACATCTAACAAAATTATTATTTTTACTTCCCCTCGCTAGAAAGTATATTATACGAAAAATAAGTTTTTAGTTTCAAAATAATTTTTACGTTTCAGGGTCTCTAGACCTGAAAAAGTTTTTTTTTCATATACAACTAAATGTAACAAAAAAATTATAGAAAAACATATTTGATCAAAGTTATTCGACAACATTTAAAATAATATAAAATAAAGAAAATCGAAGCAAAACAAACGTACAGACGGGTGTTCAGAAACTCTCCCGGCAAACTTTAAAAAGTGATACTCCAACAAAAAAAATCTATAAACATGGGTTCAAAAACTAAATAATTTTTTGTTTATATTCTTTATGTATATTTCTATATGTATACATTCAATTAAGAAGCCGCAAATGGAATTAAAATAATATACATATGTGAATTTAAACGGTTAGGTATGTTTCATTATCTGTACTTCAATTTTAGAAATACTCTCCCATACCTTAGGAATTCTAACAACCACCGGTAATAGATAATTAAATGAGAAAAAATATATAAAATAGCTAATTGCGCCTAACAAACTTGCTTGCGACTGATTTGCACTGTTTTCTATTACCAACTATTCTAAACACTATTTTCCTACATGAGGTCGCCATAGGCCGCTGACCAACCTACAAATTAGTCCAGTGGCGCAGCCAAAATTTACGCTTGGGAGGGCCCATTAGAACGATACCTATTATATTTTAGTATATTATGAAATTCAAACATAACTAAAATCCCGATAAACAAACATCGATATCCTACTCATTAACATATTACCTTAACTAAACCAAAAATTACAAAACATAAAAAGTTATCTAAACAAAAAAACAAAAAAAGTTAAGTCTACGAGAGTCTAAAAATGATTCGGTCTAAAATTTTGGAAATAGAAAGACCATCTCGAATTTTAGAAAAGTGTATTACCGTACTCTTTAAATTAGCAACTTCCAATGTCTTTTTTTTTAATGCCTAAAGCCGTTGTTTTTAAAATTGCTTATGGGGGGGGGTGACCCCCTTCCTGGCTGGGCCACTGAATTCGCTTATAGGTCGCTTCAGCGCCTCAGCAACCCTATATGCGGCGCCTCCGCCTATGGGCGTGAATCCAATGCGATTTTTGTCAATGGCTGCAGCAAAAGATATAAACAGAAATTAAAAGAAATTGTAGTCG
Organism: Kuschelorhynchus macadamiae; assembly: GCA_030620095.1. NCBI lineage: Eukaryota > Metazoa > Arthropoda > Insecta > Coleoptera > Curculionidae > Kuschelorhynchus > Kuschelorhynchus macadamiae. The sequence continues at coordinate 530,833 of JAUTXW010000845.1, read as the reverse complement.
AAAATAAGGTACTTGCCTACTAGCTATATATGATATATTGCCAGATTATCGTAAATTGGACGATTTTAGAAAAGATTGGTGCTTCCATTCTTGTCAAAATCGCATCCGCAAATTGGGCGATTTCAGTAAAACGACTCGAAATACTAATAGTCCTACAGCTATCAGCCAGCAGACATTAGTTATCTAATTTTTAAACTATAAAAAATACGAAAGCGTAGAACGGTAAACAAAAATCCAAAATATGTTTTGTTAAATTCTGAATTCTAACCCGTCCTTCTACGCTTTCGTAAAAAAAAGACCTATAAATAAAAAAAATAATGAATGAGGAGCAATTTTAAATATGTATAGTTAGTTCTTAACCTAATTTATTGTTGATGTTGGCGACATAGACTCAGAAAATCTGAAAACACTGACTATGTACAGTGTGCTCATTTTGTTTTGTAACAATTTCAAACGGCCATAACCATATTTTCTTTATTTTTAAAGTTAGAGATTCGAAATATTATAATAACCTCATTTTTTTTAAATCGAAAGGCATATTCATTTATAGCTCATGTTGAAAGTCATTGTTTTCTGATTACAAAACGATATAAAATACATATACCTTCACTTCAGTCGTTTCCGAGTTATTAACGAAAATGGATCGTTATTGTAAAATAACTCATATTGACGTCATTAAATATCTTACTAGGCCATGGATCGTTATATCAATGAGGAACTTGAAATGAAATTTTTTCTATTTCTTCTACACATTTGTCGATCTATAAAAACTGCACATTTCAAAATATCCGCCCTCAAACCACAATATTTAATTTGCAATAAACAATTAAAGTTATGACAGCAAGCTATTCATTTTAAACGACATGAAACTCGCTGGAATGATTGTGACGTCATGCGTCTCATTGTCGGACATTATTGTCCAATGACGTATGATTTTGACGACTAACGAGCTGTATGACATCACATCCGGTCACAGTCAATGACAGCGTGTGACAAGAATGATTTGAATTATGAAATGTCCAATTGCTTGTAGTTATTACATAAAAATAAGATATGAGATTTTTTTTGTAAACTGTAGTTCTTTTAATTATAACAGATTACGTTTTTGAATAATATTTTGTTTTTTAAAATTTAATTTTTGTGTAAGTTCCCTATTGTTTCAATACCAATGGCTATTTTCGGGGAGTAATCCGGAACGCATTCCAAGTAGAATCATATGTGCAAACTGATCGGGCGCTGTGAAGAAACTTTCTTTAACGCGGATTGACTCCTCAAAAATATCTAATGATGAACGAAAGCAAGGAAGAATATAACATTTTATATATATATATATATATATATATATATATATATATATCTTGTTGCCAAATAACGTTTCTATAGACGTCCGAGATATATTTAATATGGAACCTAATACATAGTTTCCTACCACACCTCATCAAACTTAAATATTGTCTTCCTTGATATTGGATTTCTTCAATCTGCCTTGTGTTTTGATTTGACCAGAAATACGTGTTACCCCTGTGACACCCCCTGCTCGTAGAAAAACGACGATTTAAGAAATATTCTTCCAGTTCATTCCTTACCATTATTGTTCTACAGAATTCAGAACGTTTATTGAAGTCATGTTCTCTTAATCTTTGAACGCTTTTGAATTTGTAAGTGTGCCATTTATATTTTCTTAACATTTTCTTAATGTACCCTATACTAACTGATATCTCTCTAGCTAAATCCCTTATTGACTTAATTGGGAAGGCAACGAAAAATGTTAATATATCTATTTCGATGTCGTGTCCATTTCCTTGGTCTGATCAATTTTTTTTTCGCTATGAAACCAGTAGCTGCAACTCTTTCAAACAGCCGTTGAAAAGTATAACGCGAAGAAATCTGTGGACCTGGAAATCTCCGCCTGTATCTTTTTGTTGCTGCAATAGGACCTTTATTTTTTTTTTCATATATATCATAAACATATCACTCCTTTCTTCGTTAATAAACATTTTTAAAAACCATACAATTTTGACATAACATTGACAAATAAAATAATTGATATAATGTCACCTTAGCGATCAATGATATTTAAATGAAGTTTATATGAACTTTTTTCCAATAATATCATCTGTTTTCGTTAATAAATTAAAACCGATTGAAGTAAAGGATTATGTATTTTATGTCGTTGTAATAAAAATATTGTGTTCTAAAATTAGCTATAAACGAATATGCCTTAGTAACCAGGAAATGAAGATAGTGTTAGTATTTTCCGTTGCTTACCCCAGTAAATTAGTAAAGGCCGTTTTACATGCTGCAATTCTTCTTTGCAATATGCAATAGTCTTGAACAAAGGCATGCGCAGTTTGACAAAAGATACAAATGTCTTGCCACTGCGCATGCTTTTGTTCAAGACTATTGCCACTTGCAAGAAAGAATTGTAGCATGTAAAACGGCCTTAAGGAATTTAGCAGTGACATAACCGTTAGTAGCAGGTTGACTGAAAAAGTGCAACTTAATAAATTCAAAAAGGTTCAAAAACTAAAAAAACCATGACTACAATAAACATCACCCGTATTCACTAAAGATATTTAAATTTAGACCAGGACTAACTTGACAGTTGTAGGTTTAAAGTGACATAAGCAGCAATTGAACAAATAATTTCTCTAAATGTCATAATTACAAAATGACAGTGACATAAGTAAAACATAACAGGTGAACTAACAGTTTCAATTGGCATGGCGATTAGATATGGTCTAAATCTTAATCCCTATTAGTGAATACGAGGGTTTGAGGTCTGTAGTTTTGAAGTGAGCATATGATTATATCCTGAATGACTCCGCAAAAATAGCTATAATTTTTGAAACAATTATGGATATGTCTTTAGCGATCCGCGGCCTATTAAATTAAAAATATTTAAGTGAAGTCCATATAAGTTACATATCAATAATTGATCGATTCTCATTATTAACTAAAAAACGAGTGAAGTAAAGGTATATGTATTTTATATCGTTATAATCAGAAAAAAATGAGCTATAAATGAATGTGCCTTTCAATTTAAAGAAATTGAAGTTCAATTTTTTGTTTTCAAAAAATGATGTTCAATTTTTTGTTTTCAAAAAAACACAGGAAAATTGGAAAAAGTGTTTTTTAATCACATTTCTAACTTCTAAAAATAAAGAAGATATGGCCGTTTGAAATTGTTGCAGAACAAAATAAACACACTGTACAAGTATAGACATTGAACTGTTATGTAGTTAGTTGAGTTGTTAAATATACGGAATATTTCAAATTGGACTCCAATGTCCTTATTTAATTAATGATGTCATAATGTGCAGTATAATGTTGACTATTAACTGCTATCAATTTGACAAAATTAACATAAACAGCTAGTCTTAGTCTATATTTAAACTTCAAATTTGATAATTCGTGCGTCTACCTATTGAGCTTATTTAATGCACTCAATTAAACCTGATTAACCTAATTATCTAGACGTAAGGAAAGATCATTCGCTTTATTAGTGTAGCTTCTAGAAAAAGACTTTCCCAACTTGCTTTAGTTATTTAAGAGTAAACATGAAAGAAGGTAGATTATTTCAAATTTCATACAATCCATATAGTGAGTGTTTATTAATCATATCTCATTTAAAAAACAATAATCATTTATGGTTGCTTAGTGGTTTATAGATATTGTATTTACATAATAAAATAAAGGAAAGCTGATAATTTTATTTTATTGTGACTAAAAATGTAATTCTCAAAACCTTGCACATTTTGATCGTATTTACAAAAGTAAGCTGACCATTCGTCCTGTATTTTACAGGATTGTCTATTCTTTTTATCTGCTGGCCTGTATTGTGGGCGTCCTGTAAAATATCCTGTATTTTGTTCTTGATGGTAGAATTTTGATGTGGTATTGCTATTTTATCGCTTTGAATGCCAAGGTAGCCAAATGTATTTTGGTTGCGGCATACCGATGTTGCCAAATGATTTGTTTGATTACAGCACAGGTTAAAATAATGTGAAAATAAATAGTAAAAATGAGCAAAATTCCTTTCCGCAGAACTTTCTTCGTAACAATCTTTCCTACCAATATTTTACCCGTTTCTACTTATGCCACACATGATTTTTGGACATAATTTAAAATGCATTCAATAAGCAGTTTTTACATTGACATACACCGCCATTTTGTTACATCATGTTGAATTCGTACCAGTTTATCCCTATATTATATTTAATTTTTCTGCAAAATTTAAAGTCAATTGAATAAGATTTTTACGTTAATTTTTAAAAAAAATTGTTTGGCCGCCATTGTGTTCGGCCATCATTTTGTTTTACCATATTAGATTTTTACCAAAATATTATCAGGTCATCCTTATATAACCCTTAATTTTTGAAAATTTGAAGTCAATCGGGAAAGTAGTTTTTTAGCTATGCTGCGAACAGACAGACCGACGGAATTGAGAACACATGATTTTCAGCATCTAGGGACCCTGAAACGTAAATGTAATTTGAAATAATCGTGGAGGATAATTTTTTACGATTACAATACTTCCCTTTTACGAGAGCAGTAAAAATCTTCGGTCTCGGTCCTGCGGCCTTAAATCAAGCATAATTGAAGAACATAAATCCATCCCACCGCCTACCTCATTTCTTTATCTAATCATACGCCTCACCATGTATCTGGCTTAAGTTTGTTCATAACCAGGCTTCCCTCCCTCTTCTCTGCGTCTATTACTGTGATAGCAGATAAAATTACAATTTTAGAAGTTTCTAATGATAATGATAATTTAAAAATTAAATTGAAAGAAAGAGAAAATAACACATTTTTGCCGTTAGTATCAAAAAATTATTTCAAAACATTAAACATAAAACATTAAATCGAGAAATAAAGAGAGGGAAAATTATATCAAAATGTTTTACAGAAAGGCCTATGACTATTTGGATAAGTGCCCTGTTAATGTTTTACCTTTTATAGGTTTAAAATGAGTTATGCTAAATAAAGAAATCAGTTGGGATGAAATTCAAGACGAAGAAACTTGTTTTATTTAAATATTTAAAGAGTGATTATATTAATGAAAATTATTTAGAACCTGCCTAATTCCCTGTGAATTTTGAAAAATGCCTGATACCTATGTCCTGTATTGATTCACACAAAATATGGTCATCTTAAACAAAAGAAAAGAGTAAATAGTTTTGTTTCAGACTAATTTATTTATACAACAGTAATATAATTCATGATATTAATAATCATTACAAACAATCGGTATAATTAAGATTTTTTTACCACAACCCCTTAAGAAAACACATTTACTAAGCGCACAAAGTAGGCGCGAAAACAAATAACACAAACGTGTGACGTTTTTCTAACACACGCGTAGTGTTAATAACAACCTTTTAAAAATAGCTTATTCTGTAACTCTGTAATTAAAAAAACCATTATGTGTATTAATGCTTGAAGAAATAACGTTAATGTTATAATAATTAAGAATATTATTAATAATGTAATTTCCATGGAATCAGCTCCAACGTATGAAGTAAGCTGGGTCAGGTAAAATAAAACGGCAAATTACGCGTGATCGGCTGGCTATCATTTATGTTTATATATATGATATGTAATAATTATAGGTATTTTTTACACACTCGTATGTTATATGCCACTCTTCATGCTCATTTTGTAATATACTAGAGTAAACGCACCAGTTGTGACCATTGTCCCGTTTGTAGCCATTTCTTGTAAAATTCGTTAATTGTAAGATATTTAATAGATTTATATAGTACTCATGTCTAATCATAAATGAATATACCTAGCGTCATCTACAACTAAAAGTTGGTAACAAAAGTGACACAGTCGTGAGCTATGTTCTATCAAAACGCACGTGTTTTAATCCTGCTAAAATCCTAAACAGTTTTGCTTAGGATTGCGATGTAATTCATATTCATACAAGAAATCTAATTATAATTAATAACTAGTTGGCCCGGCAGACCTTGCTCTGCCTGTTCAGTTATATAGTGGATGAGTTTTCAATTATAATAATATGGGGCGCATTCACCACATCGTCCAGAAATGTTCTTGAAGAAAAATATATTGGTTTTATAGAAAAAATACGCAATAAAACAATACAAACAATAGTGTTGAAAGGTCTCGGTAACCAGACGATTATTTCAAAAAAAAAATCATGTAACTTGATGGATTAGTATTCCCTACTTTTACAAATTTTTGTGAAAAATTTGAGTATAAACTAAAGATTCTGTGATTTATAGGTCGAAAATAGCTCTGTATTATATAAATAAAGAGGTGGCTACAAATGAAGCAATTGTATAACTTATTTTTATATTCGTGACAGTGGCCATGAGGGGGTCAGAAATAGATCAGTGAAAAACCAATTTTGGCACAACCATGAACTAGTTAAAATTAAATTAAAATCTGAGCAGCAACATTGTTTTTTTTGTTTGTGCTGAACATAAAACGTCCAATTCTGTCCTATTTGCTTTCATGTAACTTTTGCAATACAGTTTTTTTACCATTATATTCGTTTTCTTAATTTTCGTTTTTAGCAGAAGTTTTTTTGCGGAATTAAATATGTCTGATAAAAGAGTCTTGTGCTGATATTAAGAGGAGTCTTTACAAGCTGCTCTGCATGCAATGAAGGAAGAAAATCTGATTGTTTCAACTGCTTGCAAGGCATTAATTAATATTAATTTAAGCCTAAGCAAATTAACTTATGTGCCAGAATTGACAGACTTGATGGAATTAATTGTATGTGTTTAAAGCTTGCTTCTAATTTTGTATATACTTTTTTAATTAAAATATTATTAATGAAAATGTACATCAGAATTGTTTAAAGGAAATCAAAAAAACTTTTAGACAAACAAATATATATCTCAACTTTTAAGTAAAATAGAAATAGAAAAAAGAATATGTGATTTTGATGTTGTAAACGTTATCCCTAAATTTGACAATGAGGGGGAAGCCCAAAAGTTTAATTGATTTCTCCTTAGTTTTCCCACCATGTACCTACCGTTCTAATGTTCTTAACCCCTGGCCACAACAGGAGTACCCGATGGTCACAACTGGCAAAATGTGGCCACAAATCGTGAAAATTGTCTTCTAATAAAACATAATTAATAATATATATTAAGCAAGTTTATATCCTCAAAAAGAATATAAATCTTTAAGGTAAGAAAGAAGAAACTACTGCGTCAAGTTTTGCCCAGTAAAAAATATTTATTACATAAACACTATTATGGCAATTTTGCAAAGTCTACTAACTACTAGCTTAATGTGGCCACAACCGGTGCTCTTATCCTATAAGACATACTGTAACGAAAAACTCCCTCTGTTTATTTTTTCATCTATAGAGCAATGCCATGTCTTATTTAATATTCTGAACACGATGGAAGCAGACGGCACAATATTAATGGCATGAGATTGGAAGGCAATCTATCGTACTTACATTTGTAGGATACACAAAGAAATTAGACAAGCTCTTCATCATAGTCAATTAAACAAATGAAATATAGAATATAAGATTATAACCCGTAAAGAGGTTAAACTGATAATGGCACAAAAATCAGTTTTTCAGGATTAAATGAAAACTATATAATTTATTTACGAAGAGTTAATTTTTAAGACCAATAAATTTCGAAACGTCATTTTTGAAAAACATTTATTTGGAGTGACAATAAAGTCTGAAATGACAATAAGTTCCAATAAATATAATTTCGAAAACCTATGAATATTTGTCAGTGATCATCGAAAAAGTTTCCCATCAATGCGATTTAAAATTTTTTGGTGTAATCAAATAGAATTTGGAATTAATTCGCTAGATTTTAGTTAGTTTTAATTATTGTTGCTTTGTGTTTATTTTGATTCTCACTGCTTTTGGTTTATTTTCAGGAAACACTGGTTTTCTTATCGTTTATTTTTTTTAATATTTGTAGATTCTTGCTTTAGGTCCTCCGTATTGTATTTCGCTGATAAGCTACCATTCCCCTCTTGACCATTGCTCGCGGGGCCTTGCTGCATGTGGGCCCAGCGGCAATTCAATGGTAAATCCCCGCACAGAGCCACGCCAACTCTGTGCTGAGGCCGCGGTTGTTGACTGGGCTTGGGAATGTAGTTCCACCCTTAAGACTGGCATGTAATTGAACTAAACATTGCTTGATATAAGGAAGGATTCATAACGAGGGAAGTTCCGGGTAATTTCTTCTTTTATTTTAAACAATTTATTAGGCCGCCGTTTTGTTCTGCCATATTGGATTCTTACGAAAATTCACACTTGATTTTTAGATGGATTTTTGAAATATTTTATTAAGCAGCCATTGTGTTCCACCATATTGGATTAATACCAAAAATTTACCAGTTTCTTCTTATATCACACTTGATTTTTATGTAAACGTTGAAGTAGATTAAATAAATGTTAAAAAATTATTAGGTTGCTATTTAGTTCTGCCACGTTGGATCTGCGGTTCCAGTGATTTTTACTTTTCTCTCACAAGGGAAGCAAAATGTGATTTGCTACTCAATTTGGAAATACAGTACAGCCTATTTAATCCCGACATCCAGTAATTCGGACGAAGAGTTTTGCGACTCATCCGAATGCACTTCGGTAATCCGGACGCGGGCCGTGAGAAAGTTTTCACGCGAATTTTCAGATACCTCATTATTTTATTAAGTTGGTAAGTTTAATTATTACAAATGATTAAAAAAGAACTTTTTAAATAAATCACATTATTTGGATACTATAATTAATCTGGCTTATTCAATATTTTTTATTAAGAATCTTGGTAAACCTGAATTTTTAAAAATATTTTGCCGAATGTTTTTCATCACTGCAAACAATATATCTATAAAAAAAACTAAAGAACATTATCATAAAACTTCACTATCTATCGCCTAAATTTTTTTAATTGAAAAATTAATTTCAGTATTCAAATAAAATTTTTGTAATATATAATAATCACTATCTGCTTAAGAATGTATTCAAAAATAATATATAATTTAAGAATACATTTTAAAAAGTTCAAATTTGATATTGATCCTATGGACTATTAGAAGAGTTTTTTATCAATTTTCTCGCTTGAAAGAGCTATCAAACATGGTATATTTATAATCGATAAGAAGAGGTTCATTTGTTGGAATAATAATATACACGATGTCCCATTAAAAAGCATAGGTTATGAATATTTTCAACTTTCTAATAATTTATAAACATTTTTCGTACTCTTAAAAGATAATCTAGTAAACGTAATAGGGTTTAACTGTAACGTCATTTCAAATCGACGTATCTACCCACCTTGGTTTGATGCTGATTAAGCACAGCATAGGACTTAAGGCTATTCACTGGAGGAAATATAAACGAACTGGTAGTAAACTAGAACATGACTCATTTTCCAAGTTAAGGCGTCAGGTGAAAATAGATATAGATAATGCCTATAACAATGATTCCTAACAAATTTTGGTCCTTTGCTGCTGTTAAAAGGGAATTACCAGGTATTGCAAAGGGAATGCGTTTCGATGAGTTAACCTTCTTTACAGCTGAAGAAATCGTCTGTGATTTTACAGATTTTGTTGGTAGTTCTTATCTTGTTCCCTCCAATATACTCGTAACTTTGCCATCTATGTCCTTGAATTTAAATATAAATATTTCTAATTTTAATGAGTCTGATGTCTTTAATAGATTGAAGCAAATAAAGCCCAAGTTGACAACGGATCTTGACGGCGTGTTCATTGTCTGAGATTGCGCAGTTATTTTTTCTCATTCACTGTTAATAATTTTTAATAAGCCTTTATCAAATTGTACTATGCCAGATATTTGGAAGTCTTCTAAAGTCTATCCGGTCTACAAAAAAGGTGACACATTGGACATCACCAATTTTAGACCTATTTTTATCATCGCTTTTCCAAAGTCTTTTGAAATACTCCTTTATGATAATATCTGGTGCAAAATAAAAAATCTGATTACGCCTGCGCAACATGGAACTAAGTTTAATATGTTTTTTTACTTCGTATTTACAGAACAGAAAGCAGTTTATGGCTTATGGCAGGTCGGGCGATTCTTTGGCAACTTCAGAGTTCCCCAAGCATCTATACTTGGACCGCTCTTAGTTACGCTATTTATAAATGATATTGTTAACAGTCTCTCGGTCCACTGTCTGCTTTATGCCGACGATCTGAAATTCTTTTCGAATATATCTACTGAGCTACAGCGAAACCTAGATATTTTGCATGAGTGGTGTATTGTGAATCGTCTGGATTTAAAGGTGTCTAAATTCAATGTTATGACATTTACAACAAAAAATACCTCAGTTAACTTTAACTATGTCATCAATGGGGTTACTCTTACCCGTCCAGATGTTTTTAGAGTCTGGGGTGTTGTTTTTGACAAAACTCTTTCTTTTGTACCTCATATAACTGATTTGCGTCAAGAATTCGGTATCCTTTTTATAAAGAACATATTGACTGTATTGAGTCAGTTCAGAGAAAGTTTGCCAAAGCATTGTGGTTTAGAGCTGATAGAGCTGATCCCATTAGAGGCTTTCCTCCTAATAAATTGCTGCAAAGGTTTCGCTTATCAGCTGTCGAGAGACGCTTGTCTTTTTCTCAGCCATTTCTACATAAACTCGTACATAATTCTATTATTTCTTGTAGAACAAACATTTGCAAGTTTTCACCAATTAACCGAATGTGTAGTAGTTATAATAATCACAAAGATATATATTATTATATTATCGAATAATATTTATGGTTTAAAAAAACACAAACAAATATATATATATATATATATATATATATATATATATATATATATATATATATATATATATATATATATATATATATATATATATATATATATATATATATATATATATATATATATATATATATATATATATATATATATATATATATATATATATATATATATATATATATATATATATATATATATATATATATATATATATATATATATATATATATATATATATATATATATATATATATATGCGTTTTTTTAAACCATAAATATTATTCGATAATGCTTATGTTTCTTGGGTATAGGTTTTTTTCGGTGAAATGAAACTACGCTATCTTCTTGACGTTTCGCTCGTCCTAGCAGGCTTTTTCAAAAGTTTTTTTTTAATTATTTTTCGTGGCAACTTACAAGTATTTAAAAAATGTAATATTTAAAATACACACATTTTCAAAATATTTGGTGGAACATGTACATTAATATATTCTTAGTCAGATATCAAAATTTATTTATATACAAAGAAGAATAAACATGTTTATATATACATATATGTATATATATATATATATATATATATATATATATATATATATATATATATATATATATATATATATATATATATAAATAAAAAAATGGAGTTCAATCAGTCCAAACATATTCAAGGAACATGGCATATCAGAAAAAAATAACGAAATGCAGAACTAAAATTTCTGATTTTATGAACAATAAAATTAGGGATACAATTTGTATGATGTACGTTAAAATGGAATACGTTACAATGGCCAGTTTACACAAGAAGTCAAATGAAAATCTCAGAGGTTTTTTTAATTATTCCCTTTCTTCTCTGCGGAATTGGTGCCGTAGTATAGGATTCAGATGGAAAAATACTGTAGTAACCGAAAATATTTAATGGAATTACCCTAGATTGAAATGAAGAGTATCAAATGTTTGCGTGAATATACAAGAAATATCGAATCGCAAGAACCTTATACTCCAGCATTTTTAAATGAAACATAAATTTTCAGCAAAGGAGCCTTCAGACGTAATAAATATTAATAAACCGTAAATACAATAAAACTTCAGTAGGTTGAATAAATACTGTTTTCACGGTACTAATGTAAAGGTTTCGTTGATGATACCTTCATCTTCTTATTTCTTTTCCTTTAAAATGTGTTTACCTTTTTTCGTGACAAATTAATAGTAAGAATGTTTTAGTGAAATAAATAACAGTAATTCATTCTCAAAACTTGTTGCGCTGTTTCTAAATTAACTTTACTGTTGTGACAGCATATCATTTTCAGAGCCTAGGTATATGCTCTAATACTTTCTTTAAATAATTGTATTGTATTGTAGGTAATAACCTAACAAATCGTTGTTAAAATAAGTTTTAGGTTTTCGGCATTACATATTATCTCAGTTTGCTAAAAAAATTCTTATTGGTGAAGCTTAGTGTACAAGGATCTAATCTAAAGCAAGAATGGTTATTATCAGAAAGTTAAATGCATGCAAAATTAATACATACATTAATACACAAAAGGTATACTAATTGTGAACTTATTTATAAGAAATGGATTTCTGACTGTCTCTACAGTGTTGATGATGAAAGTTTTCCAAGTCATACGTCCTTTTTAACGTGAATTACGTAGCAGCCAATTCCTATTACCTTTATTTTACAAGAAAAATCCTAGATTGTAGTTTTTTTGTATCTCCTATAGTTAAAGCTTTAATTAACAAAATAAAAATGAAAGCCACGTGCATAAAGTTTTATTACTTTTCAATAACCGTATGTAAACTTTTTGTTTGGACTTACATTTTTAGTATAGACGTATAGATTAAGAAGTACAGCACAACGATAGATATGCAACATTTTTTTTTAATAGCCAGTAATCTGGACAATCGCTAATCCGATAAACACCTTGCATTTGTATTGTACTATAAAAAGTATTCCACGAAAAATATTGTTACATAAAAGATAAGTTAAATGTATCAACTTTTTAATGTCAATTGAACTGTTTGTTTTCCAAATATTTTGTAATCGAAGTCATTGCTATTCTTTTTTTGCAGATTTCTTGGTTTCGAATGTATTGCACTGGAGCATGTATTTTTCAAACTTTTTGTAATTCGAACTAAATATTTTTCGAAATTTATGTTTTCGAACTAATTACATAGACCTGTTAACATCAAGCATATCGTATTCAGATTTTAACCGAATGTCTCCATTTTCGTGGAAATTCCATTACCGTCAATCTGTTTGCGACTCGCTTCATAATTCAATATTCCTGACTCTGCAGTTTCCTGTAGAATATAACTCAATTTTCCCGTAAATTTGGACTTGTCGGAGACGTTTCCGAACCGAGTTGGTTAATCGTAAAGCTGAATAAGTATCTATCGTAAACAGGGTGATTTTTGCAATAAAAACAATTGCGTTCTTTTAAATATACTTAAGAATAATAATACTTACACTTAACAAAAGTAATAATTCAACTAAAACCAGATTCTGTAGGTAATACCAAAGACATATTATACTCCGAATCCATCGAGAGTTATAGCTGGAGAGCTCGTGAATCCTCTGGGTGTAACAGTCTTTCTGTAAGGCTGGACATTTTTATAGTAACAATTCAGAGCACCTGGCAGGCATCAGCGCTACACATCATCATCCCTTATATTTTTAAAAGTGTAAAAAAATATTAATGCTGTAAGCTTGAAATTTTAACATGATTTACTTCATTTATTTTTAAGTATAAAGCAAATTGCCAGGCGATTTTGATGAGCACAAGTACCTGCCCGGCGAATAGAAAGGTGCGCACTTTAGGGTGAGGTAACGATTGAAAAAAGTACATTTACGCCAAATAGTTAAAATTTGGAAACACACTGTATCTGTTGTACTATACATATGTAAGTTGCTCATATCTTAAAAATATTTTCAATTTTTGTATTTTTGTTGTAGTTGCATTTTGTTTAATGGGACACTGGTATTTGACTTGTTTTTTTTTATTCTACGTGTATGTAATACTTTTTTGTATAACATCTTATATGGCTAAAGTTGATAGTTTTTTAAACATTTGACTATTAAAAAAATAGTTAAATTTGATAACTCATCTAGGATTAGCAATATAACGCCTATTTATGCAACTAAAATTAAAATATTTTGCTTCTGAGCAGATTAAATACTGAACTTTAATATCTTCGAACTAATTTATTTCAGTTTTTTTAAAAGGCATCCCCTGTATAAATGTCTTTCTTCTTGAAGAGCATAAAAAAATCTACAACTGGAGGGTCTGATCAAAACTTTTTTTTAAACTTGGAACATTTTCTTTTTTGACATTTTGTTGGAGGAAGGCTTGATAAAGAGTAAATAACCGTGATTGTTTTTATCCTGGCCTTCTCCGTTTTCCCATAAAATACAATTAAGTGGGAATTATAGCACATTTTTAAGTGGCTTTATTTGGAAAACATTTTAGTTATAGGTTATGTTATACAAAAGCTGTTTAGTATTGTTAAGAGAGTGCAAAAAACATAAAATATACAGGGTGTTTCATTTAAAATAATAAGATAAGTAAGAAACAATATTCAACCCTATCAACACACCAAATTCCATATTTTTATCTCTAGCCGTTTTCAAATGGCGCGCCGGGTAGTAGTTTCATTGTCACCCTGTATACCTCACAACAGTTTTCGAAATATTTTAAAATTTTCGTAATTTTGCGTAATTTAGAAAATTGTTAACTCGATCAAATTATCCATAGTAGTTGTCAATAAAACAAAAGTATTAAATACGAAAACAATAGGTTATTATATAAAATTAATCCAAAGAACGTTAAAAAAAATTGATAACAAAATTGCTACAAATAAAACAATAATATAAACGTAAGCCATGCCACAAGAAAATGTAAATATTATCTTTATTTATTTATTATGTAACTTGTTTATTTATTACCATTGAAGATAGGTATATAATATGTTTAGCAAAAGTTGTAGAGTTTTTTATGCTTTACAAGAATAAATAAAAGTATACAACGGATTATATTAAAAAAACTGAAATAAATTAGTTCAAAGAGGCATTTAAATTTGAACACCTTGTATGCGATATCTTCAAAATTATGATAGTAATCTTTTATTCGAGGCTTATTCTGTGCAGAAGCAAAATATTTTATTTTTAGTTGCACAAATATTGCTAATCATAGAAGTGCATTAAATTTGACTATTTTTTTAAGGCAAATATTTAAAAAAACTATCAACTTTCACGGGCTCTTGGACTACTGATTTATTCGTACCTTATGAACTATCTATTCGAAACATAATGGGTCTTTAGTAAAACCGAATCACTTGTATCCAGTTTTCTCCAAATTTGATATAATTACTCCTCATACAAGACAAAAATGACTGACCTCCTTAACACTATCAAACTCAAATAACTAACTTCCAACAATATACAATATTTCCAAAACTTTCTTGAAAATATTGTTTTTTTAGACCTGGGCCTGGCACACACGTTCTCCTGGACTAATAATAATTGATAAAAATATTCTTAAGTAAATGGACTAAAGTGTTTTTGGCAGCATAAATAAATTCTTTAATAATGACACACAAATATAAACAAAAAATTAAACTATTTAAAACTAGTCTTGCAAGTACGTTTTTATTTTTTTGTTCTCCTTTCATTAACTCTATTAAGTCGAACGTACCGATGCATCGAATCCCCTAAATCAGGAGGTTGCGAAGTACCAAAGTGCACTAATTTTTTTTGTAAATGGTACCTCTTGAGAGGCTGTTTAAGGATGTGCAGAGAACTCACACGTAGGCCGTCTGGTTCACAAAAAAAAAGGTAAAACAAAGCGGTTTTTTTCAATGTTTTCCATAATATTGCAGATAGAAAAAGAATGTTTTATGTAGAGCAGATCATTACCTACAAAAAAGGTTATAATGATTTTTTTCGAAAATGTAATAAGTTTCGAGATAAATTAATTTAAAGTCATCGTCGATTTTTCTTCTCCCATTCATTTCGGAAGAGAAAAATTCTTGAATTTATTGGCAAACGCGCGGACAAATTTTGCAATAACTTGAGTAAATATTATTTTTTAATTTAATTCATAATGCGTTTGGAAGAAAACATCCGTGGCTACATAACATAACCTCAAAAAATCGGTAAATTTCCTTTACCCGGGATTTGCCTTGTTATTAATCTTTCCCTTTATTAGGAATATAGAAGTGTGACCCAATTTAGTTCGTAACATAGTCATTTAGTAACCATTTTGGAATCCTACAAAATTTTTACTATGCCACTTTTGATTTTTGGGCATAATTTAAAATACATTGAATAAGTAGTTTTTAAAATGATACGTCGCCATTTTGTTCCGTCATGTGGAACTCGTATCAGTTTATCTCTATATAACATTTAATTTTTCTGCAAAACTTAAAGCCGATTGAATTAGAAGATTTTTTACGTTGATTTTTTAAACTTTTCATTTGGCCACCATTTTCTTTCGCCATCTTAAATTCGTACCACAAATTTACCAGTTTACCCTATAGTAAGTAGTTTTTCAGGATGATTTTTTAAATATTTTATTAGGCCGCCATTTTGCCTTGCTATCTTGGGTTCATACAAATATGTTACCTTCGTTTGATTTTTGTGCAAAGTTTGAGGTAAATTGGATAAGTTTTTTCAATCAGAATTTTTTTAACGTTTCCTTAGGCTGCCATCTTGTTGCGCCATATTAGATTTTTAGCAAAATATTACCAGGTCATCCTTACATGACAATTAATTTTCGACTGAAATTTGAAGTAGATCGGGTAAGTAGTTTTTAAGCTATGCTGAGAACTGACAGATAGAGAGACCAACGGAATCGATAAAGCATAATATTTGTCATTTAGGAATGCTAAAAGATGAAGCTATGTAAGAGGGTAATTTTTTCACGATTACAAACATTTTATTTTGCCGCCGTTTCGTTCCGCCATTTTGAATTCGTACTACAATTACCTCTATACTACAATTAATTATCGTACAAAATTTGAAAACAATCCATTAAGTAGTTTCTTCAGGAAGAATTTTTAAATATTTTATCAAGCCGCCATTTTGTTTCGTTGTTGGATCGTAGTTTTTTAGCTATGCCGCGAACAGACAGACAAACCGATGGAATTGAGAAAACATGTTTTTTGCATTATATGGATCTGAAAAAATCTCGGAGGGTGATTTTTGCACGATTAAAATATGGGGGAAATCTTTTTTTTCAAACTCAATTCTCGCAAAAACTTTGAGAACTGCAGAAAAAACTTGAATATCTTTTTTTTTATATAACAATCCGCCCTAACTTTTTTAATTTAACAATTTTGCTCAATCCACGATAATGTGGAAGTTTTTTTTGCCATTTTTTTGTGACCCGGCAGCCTACGTGTGAGAACTCTGCACGTTCCTAATCAGCCCCTCGAGAGGTACTATTAGTGAAAAAAAAGTGCGCGATTATATTATTCCTGTAACAGCCAAAACTGTCTCTGGCGACTGGATTATGAAATTAATCTTCCGATTAAAACTAGCTAACTAAAGTAAAATGTCCTACAAATAAACATATGTGAGGAAAAAAATAGCTTTGTGTGAGTTAAAAGCACCCAAAAATGGCAATTATACTTTTATTAATTCATATGTAAGTATAGATCTTAAACCCTATTTGACCTTTACACACGCCGAATTCAATTAGTGGCTGGCATTTCTCCTAATTAATTTGGTTTTCTGATGTAAATAATTCAAGAAAAAGAAGTCATTAGATAAACTAGGTTTAGCTTTTAAGGAAATACGTTTTTCTATAAGAAAAAGAAGATGATTTATAGTGACAGGAAATAATGAATTATTACTTGACAACCAGACGCAGGTAGTTTTTAAATGAACATAAAATAAATTGATCAAGCTGTCAATAAACCGCGTAATATACGTAAATTCTAGATTGCCTTGAAAAAAAAACTATATTTCCTAAAATATAAACCATCGACCTATGTAATTATCCAGTATACTTTGGTAAAACAAATATTTATATTTGCCCTTAAAATATTATAAATGCTTTTGCTTTTTAGGCAAAAAAGACCAATAAAAAAGAAAGAAAGAAAGAAAAGAAAATTATTTTTTCGTCTTCTTCTTTCGTAGCCATGGCAGGGCACCCCAACTTTTCCAAATACTTTGGCGAATTAGTCGCGGTTTTCGGCTAATCTTAACAGTTGTTCGGAATGTAATCTGCCTTCTTCCAATTGTTAGTGGATGTACTAAATACGATATTTTTCTTATTAACAATTGTTGGCAATTCGCGAACAACATTTTCCCTGTTTAATACTGCCTCGTTAGCCTGTCTGCATAGCTATCCAAAGTATTAGTAGCATTCTC
Organism: Kuschelorhynchus macadamiae; assembly: GCA_030620095.1. NCBI lineage: Eukaryota > Metazoa > Arthropoda > Insecta > Coleoptera > Curculionidae > Kuschelorhynchus > Kuschelorhynchus macadamiae. Next base: position 512,717 of record JAUTXW010000845.1, on the reverse strand, counting down.
TTGTGCAGCCACATTTCGAAAATATCCAAATAATTCACTGTAGCGGCTTTTAGAGTCTAGATCTCAGCACCATCTCATCATTATTTGGCATAATTTCAAATTAAGGTTATTAAATTGGTTATCCTTACAGAAGACATAAGCTAGACGAACTATCTTTTTTCTTGATGCAAATGACTTTCCTAGCATTTTAATGTTAACTGAACACTGGTGACGAACCAAGTCACTTGGACAGTTACTGCACCGTAAGTTTTGTCATGAGCCACAATGATTCTGATACCTGAGCATCTTTCTAAATTATATAAGTTTCAACGTATAGGTGTTTAAAACGCTTCATTTAACATTTTTATAATTTGTATATATCGTCCTCCTAATTGTAATGTCAATGCTTTCCAAGAAAGACTCTGCTACTTAGTTTAACAAAAATATTTACTATTCTGCTGGTGTAAACGTAGGTGGTTCCAACAGACTTGTCGGATCATGAGGCAGTCGTTATTACGTTTCAAATCAAGGCCTAATCGAAAAAAAGAAAATATGATACAGTTTTTAATTCAAAGAACTTTTAAGATTTAAACTGACCACCAAGCAGGTAACTGGAATAGTGTTTTGATTGCTGACGAACCCATTAGCATTTACTTTAATGTCTATAGGAGAATTTACAGGCAACTCATAAGGTTGGCAAAGGACCTACATTATAGAGAAAGAATATCCCAGGCGCACAACAAGTCTAAAGAAAACTGGGGGATTGTAAAAGACTAACAGACAACAATGTGAATAAACAAAATACGGTAAATGCCAATTCATATACTCTCAATTCTTATTATTATTAACAGCTTCCCACAAATTGACCCCCTAAACTTCCTTTTACACGATATTTATTTTGTCTTAGGAGGACTGACAGATTTGGAATAAAATATCTTATTGAGGGATATTAAAAATGAAATAGGTAGTGGAATTAACAGGATATCTGTAAAAATTCTTGAGAACGTTTCCGATATTGCGCTTAATGTATAGTTTCCTTCTTGCCTAAGAACCGCGATTGCAGTTCCAATATATAAAGAAGGAAGACATGCTGACTCTTCAAATTACCGTCTTTATTTTTGCTGTTTATATTATCAAAGATTATTGAAGAACTGGTCAAGGAGCAAATACACATATTTCGGGTTTCAGTGGGAGGGGTACTAATATTGTCACTTTTTTTTCATTTTTGGAATCTTTGTTTATCCCTTAATGAGGGAGATGTAGCCGGTGCAGTGTTATGTGACTTCTCAAAGGCATTTGACTGCGCGAGTCACCGCATACTGCTTGCTACATGCATATACTACTGTTAAGGCAGTGATACTGCAGTGGATTGAGTCATACCTTTCTGACAGAGATACATTTGTGAGAGGTCATAGTGGAATTTCAAAGAGGGATAGACTATCAAAAGGTGTTCCTCAGGGTTCCGTGTTGGGACTTATTGTGCTCCTTTCATATATTAATGACCTTACTAAAATTAACATACAAAGAACTTTTACCATCTTCGCCGATGACACGACAATCTTGTGGAGGGATAAATTAGTCGACAACCTGAAATTAAACATATGACAGGATCTCCCTAAAATTAAGCAATCGTACGAAGCGAATCTCCTGTAAGACTAACATCTTGTCTTTTAAGTCTTCTTTTAACGACCAATACCTAGATACACAGGTTATTAAGAATATATTTGTTAGACATTTTGGACATTTATATTGATGAAGAACTTAAATTTAAAGATCATGTCGTCCAGATGTTACACTCTAGAAGTCATTTCTAATAAATTTGGTATTCGTATGGCTAAGAAATATATAATGCTTTAATTGATTCCCACCTCCAATATGGAATAGCTTTTCACACGCCAATGAGCGACTACTATGTTGATTTTTACTCCTTCACGGATGGAAAAATACAATGGTATTTTCGAAGCTTTCTTTCTCGCGTCCGAATAGAGTCTCTATTCTGTATATATATATATATATATATATATATATATATATATATATATATATATAGATAGATAGATAGATAGATAGATATATAAAGTGTGACCCATTTAAAAGCGAACATCCTTTTTAGTTTCCAATTTTTGTGATGTATATGGATTTAAAATGTGATTATTTGGTCACATTCAATTTTGACATCGCTCATTGGCGTGCGAGTCTAATCGAGTGCATTTTTTCATTTCAAAGGCAGAAATCTCTTAAACAATTTTGACCATCTTTATCGAAGTTATAAAACAAAATAGTTCTAAGAAGTACTTTAAAATATGTGCTAGTTCTTCAGCTCTGCTATTGTGTTCCTTAATTACTTTTATTAAAATTATAGAAATAAAGCAATTTTTTTTACTAAAATTGAAAAACGATCATTAAAATAATAAACAAATGTAAAATAGTGTTTTTTGATCAAGACAAATGAAAAAAAAAGCATTTTTTGAAAGCTCGTATTTCCCAAAGCTAATGACTTATTTTGTTGAAATTTGGTATAAGGGGGTTCTTGATGATGCTGAGTAAGAATCGAGAATCAAAATTTCGTTAAAAAAAACGCTAATATATTTTTCTTAAAAATCGTACCATTTCCCCCCCCCTCCTCTAGGCTCGCATGCCAATGAGCGATATCAAAGTTGAATATGTCAAAATAGTCATATTTTCAAACTATACACATCACCAGAATTTGAAACTAACCTGGTAGTTAATTCCTGATATATTAGTGGTCCGCTTTTAAATAGGTATGTATACATATATATATATATATATATATATATATATATATATATATATATATATATATATATATATATATATATATATATATATATATATATATATATATATATATATATATATATATATATATATATATATATATATATATATATATATATATATATATATATATATATATATATATATATATATATATATATATATATATATACATACCTATACAAAAACAGAGACACATTCTGGAAACAACTGGCTCTCGCTTGATTCGCAAACTCAGAGACTTTTGGTATATTCACCTCCAAATACATCCCAAAAGTCAAAATGCGCACAAAAGATTGCCTACTTACAACCCATTTATAAGCATTCCTTGACTAAATTACAGAATATTTTCAATAAATTTACATGACCTCACAGAGGGTACTTCTATTTATATATCTCAATTGGTATAAATATGTAAATAAGTTTTGCTAAAATTTTGAATTGGGTGATTGATAATTTTTTAATTTGAATAATATTTTAAGCCTGAGATCCTAATCATAACGTTTTTCTTTTTCAGGCAATCAGATAATGGGGCTGTTTATGTTTGATGGTGATCAAGATGGACCTAGATCTCTAAATATGTCCAATGTCAAATAATGTCCTCTGTTGCCTGCATTCCAGAAAATCGATTACTTGGGGATCCAAACCCTTATCAAGTTCTAATAAGATGAACGCCAAGCTCACAACTGTCCAGAATTGATATTTTAAATCAGAGTTTGCTAATCAAGTAATTCCCAATTTGCTATTCTGAAGAAGGAAAACGATTATATACGTCTTCAATATCACTGTTATTCGCTGTAAAATTATGATGTAAAGAGACGTTATTGTAATAACACCTATGAGATTTACATGGTAATTCAAAAATTATTATTTTTTTTATTAAATCAGTATTTCTCTTATAACAATTATAATAAAACTGCATAAAAACATGGGCCCGTAAATGCTTAGTTTCCAAGTGTAAAAGTGATTTTTTGCAAAGTGGGTAGTGCTCTCATACAGGATAGAACATTTAACTGAAATAAATTCAATAACTAGAAAACTATTCTTAATTTTCCGAAAAACTGTTTTATCCGCCAAATTGATTTATTCGACTCTGGATCTATTCGTAATACCGATTAGATTGTAACGTCATCTATGTAAAAATTATGACGTTATAAACTTTTTTCTAATGTATCCACCTCATATTGAAATGAGTCGAACGTATTTTTGTAACATGTCCTGTACCTAAATTTAACTGTTTTCGAAAAAATGGCACCCATTTTGTTTTAAGTTTAGCCATTTGACCAATAGTAAGTAACCCAAAATAATAATTTTGCCATTTTTACCAAAACATTTCCCGTAAATTGGTTGTTTTTTGAGGTCAGGGGAAAATTCTAAGCACATTTTACGTTATGTACCTACAATTAACCAAACAGAAACTTTCAAAATCGACACCGGTGTCGACTTCCGGCTTGAATAGAAATGTGGAATTTTAACTTTTAGTAATCCAATAGATTTTAAAAATTGACAGGAGAGTTCAAGTCATTTCATTAAAATCGATAGAGGGCTCTAAGTGACAATTTTGCTATGCCATTCTCTCGAAAAAAATTTGGTATAGGCCATAAATGTATTTAGTATATTCCAGTTTACTATATATATATATATATATATATATATATATATATATATATATACTTATTTAAAAAATAAATAAATGACGTCATAATTCATACACGAATGAGGCCATTCTTTCTTTCAAATTATGGAGTCGGCTGCCACTTTTTTGCTTTCGGTGTCATTCTCCAGAACACTAATATAATGACTACGGGTTGACGAGTAGAGTGCTTTCCGCAAATCGTCGAACGGTACAATTATTTATTTTTCTTGGTAAAGGCACATCGTTATCGTTATCAAAGGGGTAACTCCTAGGACATCTACTGTTATTGATGAATAACCCTTTCTTTCAAAGCGACGCCAGACTTGCGCACTCCCTTTGGACTTATTAGATAAACCTGTCCAAAGGAAGAATTTACAATTCCCACATCCCCAGTGATGCTTCCACGACGGTCGTTGAACTGTCTCTCAAAACACTGCGAAAAATCACTTCTTTCCCCCCATCAGGGGTTTTACCGGGCACATGTGTTTAACTCAATGATCCGAGGCGTAAGAACGAATGACGCCATGATCAGATCAGTATTACCAAAAGATCCGGATCGAATAATCAATGACGACTAAAACTGTAAAACTTCATTAAAAATTTAACAAAAGCTTCCCGTTTTAGAATTTATTCCAAATAATTGTCATCCTTTTTAGTGATATATCTTAGAGGAAATATTATGATAACCAAAAAATAGGAATGGGGTGACTTGTAAGGGGGCTACCCGGGCTAGCCCTAACTCGTCTAAAAAAAATTAGCCTTAAAAATATAATATTTTTGAAGAATTCTTTTAATACCTCTACCATTTTTATTTAAAAAAAAGTTAATTTGGCTTAATCTGATAGAAGTAACCTTTTTCGAAACATGCGTTCCCTATTTAAAAATGTCCCCCAAAGCATCCCATTGCCCTTTAATGTTGCTGTTTCACAGTTGGAACCAAATATTACTAAAAATATTCCTCAAATAGAAATTTATAACTTTTTTTTAGTTATCCGTTAATGATACTTGGTTGTTGTAACTTTAATACAAAATAAATGACTTTTTTTAGCCAACCATCCCCCATTCTCGGAAATCTGGTTACTTTACGTTAAACTAACATTTAACCACATTTTATTTTTAAATAACACTAAATTTAATGAAAGTATGACTATATTTTGATACGATAATGAAAAAAAGAATACCCAAAATGTTATTTAATGTTCATTTTATAAGCGGTCTAAACACCGTGCTTAAATACGTTACGTAATGTCTTCAACCTGTATACATGGGACATCCGGAGGATGACAAGATTAAATTTGGAGAATTTGTACAAATATAAAAGGTGTCCTTTAATGTCACCATGTATATGTATTTATATGATTTGGTACACTTTTTAATTTAGTTTATTTAAATCAGTCCACAAATACCGCAGAAAATTGCATTTTTTATGTTTAAGTAAAGTTGGTCATGACTGCCGGATACGCTGGAAACAAAATGAATTATCATATTATAACACCTGTCCAACGTAGTGTTTGAAAAGTAAAAGAAGAACAACAAAGACATATTGCATTCGTTTTCCCAATCATGCAACGAATGTAACGACTAGTGCGACAGTTTTCTTTGACAGGAAGGTGACAATTAAACTGTTTTCAAGCGTATCCAGCAGCCATGGCCAACGTGACTTAAACATAAAAATAATCAATTATTTACGATATTTGTAGACTGATTTCAAATAGAAAAAAAATGGAAACACAAATGAAAACTGTACCAAAACAGGACAATATACAGGGTCTCATGGTAAACCAATGCAATAAGATCCGAATTGAAGAATAGAACAAAATTAACGATGAGAAAAAAGCCGTTTTAATATTTGTTCAAATCCCCAATTTTTAGATTAACAATTCTTCCTGTTTCCGAGTTATCGCCCGGTCAGATCAGTTTGGGACCCCTATAGACGTCATCATGAAAGTCGCCACTAAATCTATTCCTTCATGTTGAAAATAAACATATAATTTTGAATGTCTGTTAAAAACATATTATGTTTTAAAATACGCAGCAATTTTAATAATCTCAATTATAAGAAATAATATATAAGATTTTTTTAAAGAAACAACTAAACTAAAGGATTTGTTATTATCATTTTTATATCGTGAATATTTTATACGTGCTGATTATTAAAAGACGAGTTTTGAGCTTGGTAATTTAGACGAGTGCATTTATTTAACAATTTTGTACCTTGCAATAACAAACTAATGTTACACACGGTCATACAAATATTGTAGTATTCCATATGTTTTCCGCCTTTAGACTATGCTTTATTAAAGTATGCAAATAAAAAATCTTAAGTGCAATTTCTTTTTTCATGTCTTTTAAACTTGTTAAATAAAACGAAATCACTTCGCAAAGCTGAAAACTAATTGTTGATAATAATTTTGAATCTTTAAAATTCCTACTTAACTAGAAATCATACTTTAAAATGTAAATATTATTCTGATTTTAATTTTGGAATTAAACTACTCAATTAAATATATATTAACGATAAAGACAGCAAGATTAAGTTCTTAAGTCGGAGTGTTTTTCATTTTTTAGATAAAAACCAAATATTTCTCAAAATTGAATTTTAGAAAATATTTACTTTATTTAAACTCCGAATTTGGTTCAACTCAAAACTCAAAAATTTAGATTTTTTAAAATTCTTTAAATTAAAAAATAAAAACCAAATATTTTTTAAAATTAGAATTTCATATTTAGAGTGAGAGTTCTGTAAGAATTCGAATTTAAAGTTAGGATTCTTTAAATGTTAAATTTGAAGCTGTATAAAGTATAAAGCTGCAATATGAAAAATAAACATTCATGTGGTTTTTTATGCCTTCATGATGTATTAAAAAATATTGAATTCGCACTTTGACGAATTTTGCTTAAGTTAAAGTTGAAGTAAAATCTGTTTTAAATAAAACGGATTAAAAAAAGTATGTACAGTAAGCAAGGCTCGAAGTTGACATTCAATAAATTGGAGATAAATTCACTGGAGCACAATTTTCTTGTTTCTTGGAGAAACGCGCAAAAAAGTTTTTTGCTACCGTGAAATCCTCTCTCTGTCGGCTTTATAACTGTCTATGCTTTAAGTTTTCAGTTCACTGCCAGTTACAAATTTTAACGAATAATGTTTGTATTTTTTTAAACTAGAGAGTAGTAGTACAGTGAGTAAAGGTTATTTACAGAAATTTCATTTCGGCCTAGAAATAAATTCGATATTGTCAAGATCTGACAAAGACCTGTATAACTCTATAGGATATTAGTGTTTAAAAGTAAATATGACAGAAATTGAAATTATTTTAATATTTGATTCATTTGGAGGTACTTTTTTCAAAAAATAATAATAATATAATAATTTTTTAATAAAATAAAGATCGAAAGACTTTATTTTATTAAAAAATCTTTATCATCATTCAAAATAACCATTCTTTATATCTACTTTTTAAAGATTATATCTTACAAATGTTGGCCGTGACTGCGTTTAACATGATCCATTCTTAACTTCCAATTTTCGATCACGCATTGGAACATTATAGCACAGTATTTGGTGAATAACGCGTGTAATGTTGGCTTCCAATTGCTCAATTGTAGCCGGCTTACCCATGTAGAATTTAAACTTTGTGTAGCTCCAAATGAAATAATCCATATGACAGTATTGTTTTACTTTTCATTATGGAAAGACTTAACCCGGCACAGCTTCTACAAATTATTCAGCTCTATTACGAAAACCAGCGTCCTATGAGAAATGTGTTTCGTGCGCTTAGAGCAACTGGGACAACTTTCGTTCACCTGAAATGGGTTATTTAAAAAAAAATTTCATTGCCTTCTAAAAACCCTCCTTAACAACGGGAAATAAAAATTTTCCTTCGGAAATACATTACCTTCATTTTCCACATTTTATAATACCTAAAATCAGTTGCATGAAAATTTTGCTTTGCATCTCATTCCAAATACTTTTACAAACACTAAAATGCCAAAATATTTCAGCGGAAATTTATCGTTTCCTAACCTAACCTAGTTTGCACTTTTATTATAATTTACTTCTGCAAAGCGTGCTGAATGTAGAACTTAAAAAATGATTGTGATTTTATGACTTAAATAATAGTTTATGGCTTTAATGATGGTTTTGTCGACGAACCTGAGCTAACCTAATGAGATATATCCATATAACAGACTATGTTTTGTTAAAAAAATCCTAGTTTTAATATAAGCTCGGAATGTTGTTAGAGCGCTCCCGCGCGCTTCCTTTATGATAATATAGATGTATTTTCATTTTTATATTGAGAATCTGATTTCCTAAGAAAAATCAATGTAATGAGGTATTTCGGCAAAAACATTTTTGAAAAAGCTCCTAGGAGCTTGAAGAAAATCCAGTTTAATGTGAAGCCCATCTCTGGATTATGGGAATCGTCAATAAACAAAATTGTCGTATTTGGGCTGAAGAGCAACCCAAAGAGGTCCAAGGGCTGCCATTATATCTAGACAAAACGATGGTTTGGTGGGTAATTGTGAATGGTGCCCGTTATCGCGCTATGTTAAGATACTATTTGCAGCTTGAATTCGGAGCCGATGATCTTAACAATATTTGGTTTCAACAAGACTTGCCACACAGCCCCTAAAACCATGGCAGCACTGCGAGAACAATTTGTTGGACACTTAATTTCACGCTTTGGGCCGGTAAATTAGCCACCTAGGTTATGTGATATCACACCTCTAGATTATTTTCTTTGGGGCTACGTAAAGTCTAAAGTCTACATCTACAATGAGCAATTGAAAGCCAACATTACTCACGTTATTCCCAAATACCAGTCGAAATGCTCCAACGCGTGAACGAAAATTGGAACTTAAGAATGGACCATATTAGACGCCGTCACGGCCAACATTTGAAAGATATAATCTAAAAAGTAAATGTAAAAAATAGTTCTTATGAATGGTAATAAAGGATTTTTTACAAAATGTAATTTTCCCATCTTTTTTAATTTTTCAAAAAGTACCTTCAAATGAAAATACGTTAAAATAACCATAGGTCTGTTCTAAAATTTGCCAAAGAGCTTTTGTCTTTTCTTTAAGAAATAAAAAACTATGCCCCACTGCATTTACCTATAATAATTATTGAATGTCCCCTTCAAGCATTGCTACTTCAGTTCTAAGACGCCCCTAACGTGTAAAATTCACTCACATGCCTTACAACGTGTGCTTTCACTGCACTTTTTATACAGAGTTTATACATATTTAAACTAATTTATGTTTACAGGATAAATAGTTATATTACCTATGTAGTTTTAAGTTGATAAAAGTTTAAAATAAGAAATACTTATTATTTATCGTATTTTAAATGCAGAATACGTATTGTTGTCTGCTTGTGCCAAATTCTAAGCTATATTGTCATGTTAACATAAATTACATTAAATATCAGGTAGGAATTGGAAACTAACATGTCCAAATTGCAGAATAAACATAAATAGATTTAGAATTTTATAAATCCATAGATTATATTTTGGGCTTTAGTGTTCTTATTAAGGGAGTAAATCTAACGAAATTTTTTGGGAAAAAGGAACTGCTCTTCCCATCGGCTTTTTAACATGCTGGGAGTTTCGGCATTGCACAATGACCGGAAGTCATTTCTTCGTTTTCAAATTTCCGACAAAACTGCGTTAGGTTTGTCCAAACCAAAAAAGGTTACGGATGTAGAACACAGAGTCACAAAACTGAAGTGGACCTATGCTGGGCATTTGGATAGAGGCTATGCAGATCGATGGCACAAGATAATTTTGGTATGCAAACCCTATACATTTAAAAGAAGGGCGAATTCGATCCAAATAGCAAGAAATGAAGAAGATCTCCATTACATAACCTTCAAAACAAGAAAAACCACATGGCATATAAAATTTTGGATTTTTTTATAATCTACTTGTGTTTTAGCTCTATCAAATAGAACGGTTAAAAACTGCAAATTAAGTTATCTGTAGTTTTTTTGCAAACGAGCCATAATTAATGTTTAATTTTTTTTAAATGTAGGTTTTTTTTATTTTTATTATTATTATTTAGTCGTGCTATTTGACACAAATATCTAAAACTTAGTATGCTTATTGCTGACCACTAGAAGTATCTTTTCACAGTTTTTATCAAGTCATTGATCACTGTCATTTTGTAGATCGGGTTTTGGATATCTTGGAGTAGTCTCAAAAAAACCCAAGAGAAGAGCAGTTTCGTTTTCATGAAAATTTCAGATATCCTGACTTTACTTTACCTCTTTCCTAATAGAACCATAGCTAGAACCACAGTTTCTCAACGTTATGGTTATTCATACTATCTCCACACTCATATTACATTATATTTTACTACTTAGGGAAACTTTAATTTTTCGTTTTTACAGAGTGCCGACATTTCCAATGAATATCTCCAAAGAGTGTCCAGCATCTTTTGGAACACACATACTATAGTTTTACTTCCTAATGTCTTTATTCCATTAACTCAATTATATAATTATTGAGGTATAAGGATTGCATTTACTAAATTCAATTATTTTAATATTCTAATTAATTCTTAACATCCTCTGTCTGTAACTTTTAAGGACAGGCAAAGTTTTGATGAGAGAAGTGAAAAAAGAGCATCATAACAAGGAAAATATTGAGAATTGTTAATGAGTCATTCGATATGAAATAATTAAATCACCAAACCAGCCTATTTTAGATTTCCTTAAACTTTATGGGAATGTTCTTTAAGGCCTCCAGGACAAAAACTCGCGGTGATATGTAGTCAGTCTACCAGAAATTGTCGTGAAAAAGGAGCCGCTCTTCCCAATGGATTTTTTGTATAAACATTGGTGGGATTACAAAGAAATGGAATCCTGAGTTTTTACATTGCACAACGACCAGAAGCCGTCTTTTTTTGATTTTTGTAAAAAAGATGCGTTTTTGACAACTTTTTATACAATGACGTATAGCCGCTTGTATTGGTCCGATTGGAACAAAAAAAATCATCTTTTCCAAAGTTTTGACTAAACTACACTGATTACAGACGTCTATGTTCAATATATAACCGAGAAAACAACAAAAAAAAAACACGAATAAAAAAAATTCGAATTTTCTTCAGTATATATCTATATATTGAAAACACTAAGCCAGATTAGCATGATTTTTGTTTTAAAATGATCGTCTGGTTACCGACACCTTTTAACATTATTGTTTGTATTGTTTTATTGCGTTTTTTTTTCTATAAAACCAATATGTTTTTCTTCAATAACATTTTTCGACGATGTGGTGAATGCGCATATTCTTATAATTCCATTGGAAACTCATCGCGCTATCTAACGGAAAGACAGAACAAGGCCAGCTAGTTTTATTTGTGTTTCTGACAACAAAACTTGTGAACAGTCTCGAACTTATAGGATTTTGCATCTAATAGAAAGATTAAAATCTGCAATTCAATATGAACGTTGAATCACGTGTTGTTTTTATGCAAACCAGCCAAATTAAATGATTTTTTTTTTGATAAGCACTTTAATTTCTTAATTAAAAAAAAAATTAATAATTTTGTACAAAATTTAGCTTATATGGTGACTATGTTCAAAAGTCAAAATATTAATAACAGTCTATTTTTAAACAAAAAAAAATTTAATTAATAATCATTTATTTTTAGATAAAATAAATTATATTTCATTTTTATATAATATTTTTTCAATAAAGAGAATTATTATTAGAGGTTTAAATATGAAATAAAATGTATATCATTTCTAGCCAAAAACATATCATAATTCATTTTGTTTAAAAAATAAGCTTTGGTTACTATTTGGGTTTCATTTTGAGTATAATCTTTCTTTTTTACATTTAATTATAAAAATAAATATTTAAAACAAAGAACTAAGAATCCTCAATTTGTATATTTTTTAATCCAAAAAGTATATACAAATTCTTATTTAAAAACTAAAACATTTTTATTTCGCCGGTTTGCACAAGAAATAAAGAAGATTCAGTTTTTAACTGTTCTATTAGATAAAGCGACCTAAAATTTGGTATGCTTATTATTAGTAACCACTAGAAGTATCAGGATTGTGCTTTGTGATCCCACCAGCATTTTTGTAAAAAAAAAATCCGAGGCAAAGAGCAATTCCTTTCCAAATTTCTAGTAGATTAACTCAGAATTAATTTTTTCCATCGTATCAAAAGTCTCTAATTTATTAACTCAATTATATAATTAATTTTTCAGTTATAAGGAGTGTATTTATTAAATTCAACGATTTATTTTAATATTCTAACTAATTTTTTTAAACATTTTCTGTAGCTTTCAAAGACAGGTAAACTTTTGATTAGAGAAGTAAGAAAAAAGGTCACAGAAAAAAAACATTATTTTATAATATTTAACTTCTAATAGAGTATACAAAATGTAAAATGGAATTTACGTTGCAACGGAAAATATAGAAAGATATGTAATGTAATTATTTGTTCTGTAATATTTGACTATATGATGTATTGTTGATTAATAAAACACATAAAATATTATCTGGTTTCCTATTTATTATATAGATAATATAAATCCTAAGTTATCATTGTTACTGTATATCTGTACATTTTGTCCATTATAATACTATTTATCACTGTTATCCAAAAATATATTAACGGTTCTGGTTTAACTGATTTAATTGAAATTGTCCCTGTTGAATTAATATTATTAATTTTGCATATGTTTAAAAAATGTTTAAACTTCATTTTATATTTTTCGATATTAGAAATATCGCATGCTAATGTTTCAGTTATATGAATATGGCTGCATTGTCTGTTTACAATGTTTAGTTAATTTGTTATAAATGCTTCGCATGTATATATCGTAGGTTAGTTTAATATAATTTTTGATACCCTGTATAGAGTTAGATTTGTAATTAATTACGTTTAATCACGCTATATCTAGAGACATTGTAGTATACCGGCTGTTTGTGTATATTCGGCATTTTATAATAAATTTATTGTTTTTATAAAGAAATGTATGCTTTTTATTTTTTCTCATTAAACTTTAGACAATGGATTAATTTAATAATATCTCGGATACATTTCCGTACATATTCGTATAATAATAAACAGGCTCACATCTTTTGAACAGAATATTCAATATCGTTATTTTTTTAAAATTTACCTAAGAGATGATTTTGTTTCCAGGCATATGAGAGTATCGCATTTGTTTATTATTATGGGAGCGATAATAAAATAAATTCAAAAATTGACTAAATACATTTCTTCATTTTTCATAAAAATGATCCTATGGTTCCAGTTCTGTGGTGATTTCGAATTTGATTTTAAAAATATTTCTTAAGTCTTCCCTCCTGGTTAACCCGGGCAAAAGATCCGAGTTTAGGTAAAGACACAAATGAAAAAGATTACTTTTTCAAACGTTTACAATTTCTATGTTATGTTATCCGTACAGGAATTTTAAAAGTCAAAATTATAATAATATACAAAAAAAAAACATTATGAATAACATTAAACTCCCAAGGCAGTTACTGTATTTTGTTTTAGATAACTGATGGTCAGAAAATGGTCGAAACTCCGGCAGGGAATTAAAAAACACTTTTTACTATAAACTTTTGTATCTTTCAATTTTTCTATTTAACCAGTCTTGAAGAACCGACTACTATCAGAATCTAAAATGAGAAAAATACTTACGGGGGTTCTCACGTATATTTTGGTAAAAAAGTTTATTTCAATTATGTAACGGATAGAACGAAAAAATATTCTATTCTTTTTTTCCTGTACTAAGATATGAAAAATTGTCTTTCAACTGCTTCTTTATAGAGCGTTTTACTGTATAAATTCGAATTTAATGTGCTTAAATCGATTAAGAAAATGTTGAATATTAAACCTGGAGGACAATTTAGGTGGAAGTACAATAAATTTCACTATACAGAGTGTTTAATATAAGTTATATTTCCCAAAGTATATTAGTACACTTTTATACGCCTATTGTTTTATTTGATTATGAGTATACAATAGTTGCCCCATTTTTTAACACTTTCAAATAGTTGTCACCACACCGGACTGAAATATCACAATTTTTTAGTTTAAAGCTTTTTTGAATATCTAAAACTTGACTAGAAATCTATAATTTGCATTCTTAATTACCCCCCAAAACCGATTTTCAAAGCTAATCGAACCACAAATAACAAAACGCCATATTGAAATTATTTTTTAAATAAAAAAGTTTTATGTTGTAATGTCATGTGAACTGTGAAATGAAATTGAATCTACTTAACAAAATGAAATAGAATCGAACCTACTTATTAAAATCTATATTTAAACAGTCATACAAATTTTAATAGTCAAAATGCCTGCTGAAATAAAACTGTGAAGGGGCAAAAGCTAACAAATACTAGCTGAAATCAAATCTTAAAATCAGAAAAAACTACGCCGGTCGGGAGAAAATTATAATAAAGTAAAAGGAGACTAAATAAATAAGAATTAATATTTGTGTTTTATTTATTTAATATCTTCCATGGCCCAATAGTAAAAATCACTCAAATTTGTTAAAAATCTAGCTTGCTTCGAAAAATAACTATTTTTATTTTTGGAAAGGTTAAAGCGACCCATACTTTAAAGAAATATATAGTGATCTGATTAAAAAACAATCAAAATACGAGAGGTGACTGATAATGCAATAATTTCAATTTAACCCTGTAACGATGATGGGTATGAAAATTCTGATTGCGGCATCATAAGTTTCACAAAAATGTGTTATCCTCTTTTTCATGAGAAAGGGGACAATAGTCTATGCATAGATGGGAAGACCCAGCTACCTAAGCCTATTTTGATTACCTTTTTGTCCCTACCCTCGTCCTTGTCCCGGAATCCAAATTAAAATGATTTTAATGTCGGTTCTTAGACCGATAAGTGCCTTCTGGCAGTTCTAGACTGGGCTAGATGTGCCATGACTTGCTTCAAGTGCTATTAGCATAGCTTGACAATAGGAGAAAATTATTTTCATTTCATGTGTTATTTGGCGTACTCTAGCGCTTTGAACATTTGTA
Source organism: Kuschelorhynchus macadamiae (assembly GCA_030620095.1). Lineage (NCBI taxonomy): Eukaryota > Metazoa > Arthropoda > Insecta > Coleoptera > Curculionidae > Kuschelorhynchus > Kuschelorhynchus macadamiae. The sequence continues at coordinate 497,274 of JAUTXW010000845.1, read as the reverse complement.
CCTAGAAAAATTTCACATCTCTTTTAGCAGCTTGGATTTATTTCGATCTCACTCATCTAACATAGGGTTTGAAATATAAAATAAACCTCTAATATAATACGAATTGTAAGAGCATACATATTAATTAATGTAATCTTTGAAAAACTTTTCCTAGAGTAAATTACTTAACAGTTTTAGTTAACTAATTATAGTTTTAGAAATATAAATTATATCCCATCTAGTCGATAACAGTAAAAAATCGGTAAATTTCCTTTACCCAGAACTTCCCTCATTATGAATATTTCCTTTTATTAGGAATAGTGAAGTGTGAACCAATTTAGTTCAGTACATAGTTATTTAGGAACACATATATACTGTCTGATCCAAACATTCTTATTTGACGCCATTTTGTTCCAATATATTGGATCCCTACCAATATTTTACCAGTTTCTACCTACCTATGCCACCCTTGATTTTGGGCATAATTTAAAATTAATTCAATAAGTAGTTATTACATTGAGACATACAGCGATTTCGTTACATCATATTGAATTCGCACCAATTCGATATCATATTTAATTTTCTCCACTAGGCCGCCATCTTGTTCCAACATATTGGATATTACCAGGTCATCCCCATATGAGCCATAATTTTTTTCCAAAATTTGAAGTCACTCTGATGAGTAGTTTTTAAGCTATGCCGTGACCTGGCAGACAGACAGACAAACCGATAGGTGGACCCAGGAAATTGATAAAATATATTTTTTGTCATCTAGGGATGCTAAAACGCGAAGATATGTAAAACCTGCTAGGGTAATTTTTTGAGATTACAAAAATTATATTTGGTCGCCATTTTGTTCCGCCATCTTCAATTACTGCTACAGTTTTACTAATTCATCTCTATACTACAGTTAGTTACGCCACACAATTTGAAATCAGTTCATTAAGTAGTTTTTTCAGGCTGAATTTTTAAATATTTTACTAAGCCGCCATTTTGTTCGGCCATCTTGGGTTCGTACCAAAATTTTACCAGTTGATTCCTACATAATAGTTGTGTAATATTTTTGTGCAAAATTTGAGATAAATTGGATAAGCACTTTCTTAGTAATAATTTTTTTAACATTTCACTAGGCCGCCATTTTGTTTTGCCATATTGAATTTTTATCAACATGCTACGGGGCCATCCCCATATGACCCTTAATTTTTGACCAAAATTTTAAGTCAATCGGGTAAGTAGTTTTTTAGCTAAGCCGCGAACAGAGTGACCGACGGAACGGAAAAAACATGTTTTTTGTCATCTAGGGATCCTAAAACGTAAAGATCTGAAAAAAAATCTCGGAGGGTGATTTTTTCACGATTACAATACGTCCCTTTTTTAAGGGAAATAAAAATGTAGTAACTGGGAAACAGGACAGAAGTATTGTAGTACTCTTTTTCATCAACACATAGATATATCTGTAGATTCTTTAAAAAAAAAATCCCTTTCCCCGGATTCGTATTACACACCTCATCCAACTTTTCCCTCCATATTTCTCTTTATCATTTGGGGAAAACTGCGTCCAACCAACTACTCCCAAACCGTTCGTCTGAAGTAAATAACCTAAAAACTCTTACCACTAAAAAGTAATACAGATACAGGTCTTAAAGCTCGAGCACATTATATTGCAGGGTTTAATAGAGCACGTCACGCAAACATAAAATTATCAACTTAATTAGTTAAGTACTAATAATGTAGAATTCGATATTAAATAAACAATTTCGATTTAGGATGTAAAACTTTTTACTTATTTGGTATTATCGGAAGTATCGTAATCGCGTAAAAACCACCCTCCGACATGTTTTCAGATCTGCATAACTGAAAAACCAGTTGTCTTCAACTTTTGCCCAAAAACCAAAGATCTTATGGTAACGAACTGATAACAGTTTTTAAAAATCTAACATAGCGGAACAAAATGGTGGCCTAATAAAATGTAAAAAAATAAGTGTGAAAAACAACTTATCCAATTAACAAATTTTGTACAAAAATCAAATGCGACATAAAATTAAAAAAATAAGAGAAGGGAAACAAACTAACCAAATCAAATTAGCCTTTTGGGTTCCACTAATTTGTAAAAAAATGGAAAATATATTAATTCACTTTGGGCATAAGAGGAATATGAGTTTGCCATGGCTTCTGAGATGAGCTAAACTTTCGGAAGCCAAAAAACCGCGAAGTTTTTGCACTTTTGTCGGTTTTTGACTTACAACATCTAAGGCATGCCTGGTTCAAACAATGCATTCTTAGCAAAATTAAAGAATATTAAATTCTGCATCGAATGACTTCCTTAAACATTTTTGGCTTAGCGGTTTGCTCATAATCAGCAGTTAAAATGAGAAAATTTTCCCTTTTCGGCTAAAAAGTACTTTACGCACACTTTCAAACACCTATGACCCGAAAACTGCTATTCTAAATAAAAAATGTAACGTACAAAAGGTCAAGAGCATCAAATTCTGCGTTCAGGTAGCATCTAATTTTCTCGTTCCCTCGCATAGATATATGAATAAAACTAAAATTACTCGCAATCCGCATTTGTGCTCTTCTGCAGTTTCATGACCTTTGAAACCAAAATAGCCGTCCACATTCATCTGGGTGAACACAATTTGGTTATTCAATTTGGTTTTCTACGTTTTGTCTAAAAGGGCTGAGGTGGTCTGGGGTTGGTGGGGGGAAGAGACTAGACTGTGTTTGGTGTAGTTGCTCTATACAGAAATTCAATCACATATATTTTCTTCACTAATAATTCAACATTAAGAATAATTTACTAATAACTGAATTATTTATATTTAATACCAACTTGGTCTCAACCATATTTGGGGCAAAACTAACTTTCTGGCTTGGTTTTTTAATGCAATATGGATAATTTCAAACCCAGAGACTTTAATATGCTTTTCGAGTACTCCGGACTCACAAGTTTCTTTAATGCGGGTACTCATTGCTCAGGAAGCACTCAGATAAATGGTGGCGGGACCTCGGAGAGTCCATGTTGTCGAAATAATTAAATGATTTGCACGACTGTAGGTCAGTCCATTTCGACTTAAGATTTTCTAAAGGGCAAAATTTAATTCCTCCCACCAGAGTATCGTACGAGCAATAATAATTTTACCCCAAATTACTACTATGATCATGCCATTATAGAGCAGGGGCGGTAAGGGAAGGAATATTGGGAGAAAAAAGGCACAACCTGCCAACTTTTTCACCGAGTTCAAAAAGGAGAAGTTATGTAATTCAAGTGTCCACTCGAATCCATGGTAAATGTCCCTTGGAATCATGTAGTAAAAATTTACATTTCTTCACATAAGACCAATTCAGTATTAAATTTAAGTAAATTAGTTTAAACAAATAATATACCACCCCGAGACCACCTCAGGCCTCCTTGTCCTCCTGGTTAAAACGTAGAGAACCAGACTGAACAATCAAATTGCATAAGAATTCGATTTCTCAATATTTCGAACATCATGGGACTGCAGAAATGAGCACTAGGACTATTTTTGGTTCTTTTACCTGTATCTGTGCGAAGGAATGAGCAAATCATTTTAAAAGTATGTGTTCCCTGAATGGAGGAATTGTTGCTCTAAAACGTTCATGTCTTACATTTTTCATTTGGAATGGCAGTTTTCGGGTCGCAGGCTCTTGAATATGACAATAACGACCTTGAATGGATAAATTAGCTCATGTTTGACCGCAGAATTGAATGTTCTATAATTTTGGTAATAGTGAAATCCGGCATCCCATATATGTAATAAACCAAAAACTGAAGAAAGTGCCAAAATATCGCGAATTTTTGGCTCCCAAAACAAAATCTAGCTTTTTACAAATTAATGGAAGACAAGACCCTTTTAGGTTTAATTTTATTCGTCTAAATTGAAATAATAGAAAAAATCGTTAACTAACATACTTAATAGTAAAGAAAATGTAAATGCTCATATTACTAAATAACTCAAACTGGATATACTTAATTTTCCTGGATAAAGGGATGAATTCATAACAAGAGACCGGGACGGACCTTATTAAGGGAGGAGTATTACAATTTTGCCAATAGATTTTCAACTTTGCCACAATATGCACACAATATGCATCTTATTTATATAAAAATATAATATTTTCAACACATTTTATAAAACAATTTAATAAAATATTCAATAAACTAAAGAAAATTTATAAAAACAGGTTTTAAATTTCACCTCTACTGTTTTTTCAAGTTATTTTTAATTTTTCACAACTCTGGGCAATTTTTTTTCTAATTTATAACTTCATTTAGGATCGAAAAATATTTCTCAGAAATTTTAATAACTAGAACGTGAAACTGATCTCACTAGAAAGTTAGGGAATAACACCTTCCCCATCCCTCCCATGTCAGTCGATGACGAGGGAAGTTAAATGCTATAATTTGCCCAGACTAACCGTGAACCACATTAGTTACTTGTGCATTGTTTTGCCTAAAGCATATATCTTAATCAGACTGTAAGTAGTACATTACTAAATTTTAGTTCAAATTCAGAAACGATGATTTTTGAAATTAAGAGCTGTCACCTATATTTATTTACCTAAATCGTCTAATGGCAAAATGCAGTTAAAACCCATAATTAACCGTCATCCTCAAGAGAACCGCGAAGAAATTTAAGGCACATGTATTATTCGATTCCCCAGAGACGATGTGGCAGCCCAGTCTCGACTTTCCAGGAGAGCGTTTCAGGAAAATTAAATTTACTTTTCCAGTATTCCGGGTCATTAATAACGCTCGACGGACAGGTGTATACATTAAACAAAAAAAACCAATAAAATATTTATTCGAGTACATCGCCCCTTCGTGTTAGAATTTACTTCGTTAATTCCTCATTTACTGAAAAAAATAAAACTATATTTTTTTAAATCGACATAATGAGTACAGTGTTTCACAAACTTTTTTCTAAGTCAGGTTTGAACTTTATATTTCTAAAAATTATGAGAAAAATAGCAAAATGATTATCGTTTGGAGAAAACATATGTATAAGTAGTATGACTGTAGTAGCGACTGTCATTTTTATTTACTCTGTCGGTATCCGGGTGAGGCTAGGGAGTTTATTGACACACCTAATGAAAACCCTTACCGGAGATCTGAACTTCTATGGATTTCCTTACTTACCTGAAAAAGGGAAGATAACGGAGGACACATGGGTTTCGCATTTTTGTTCATTCGTTCAAAGTTCATTGAATGGAGAACTAAAGGTGTATTATAATTATTATTATAATACTAGTCACTTTCTGGGAAGATGGCAAAAAAGACCTTGTTTTTCATAGCTGATATGTTAACTACTAGTTACTTAAAATAGGTTACTGAGAGATAACATCCGGTATATTATGAAAAATTTGTAGGGAGGTTCTGCACTTTTACAATCATCTCTCTGCTAAAGTTCAATGTCGGTCAGTCCATGTTTTTCTCAAAGACCTATCTTTTGTTTTTCGAAACTCACAAACAATTTCCTATTGTCCTATTGGAAAACGATGGTATTTATTCATTTTTTTTTGCTTAGCTAAAACTATATTCTGTTTCTTTTGGGTTGTTTCCTGATTAGATAAGGTTTGGATTTTTCTATTCTCCAGGCCGAACAAGTAGATGTCTTAATAACAACATACTTGAAAAAATCCTTCATGCTATATTACTTGATGAAAATAAAACGTCATCAATTTTTTAAACATGATTAGATATATGGAATCATGTTGTCATTGTTTTTTTACGTAACGCATTTTTTAAATCTTGATTCCTCCTTTCTACTGGGACAGACCTCTGTCGGTAAATTGGCGTAGTGTAATGCTCAGTGAAATGGTTATTTATATTCCGTTCAAACTTCCCGTCTACCAAATATGTTTTTTTTTGTTTAATTAAGATCGAAGTGAACGTCGTAGACCATGGACGCCCGCAGAACCATTTCCAGGGTAGGGGGGCAACAATATTCAAAAATAACTTATGATTTAAAAAAAAGTAACCCCAAAAGTGACCGGAAGAAGATTTTCCAGGGAGTGGCAAAACCAATTTCTTACCAAAATATACATACAGTGTGGAAAAAAAGTATGAACTACCCCTAATAATTTGGTAGTCTGTAGGTTTCATGGAAAATGTTCGAACACGTTAATTTAGTATTTTAGTTTGTCACATTCTGTTAACATTTATTTGTTTTTTTATTGACATCTGTCAAAAATATGACGGTAACATATGGCACGTGAAACATCGTTTGAAAGCTCTTGTTTCACTCAGTATGGACTACCCTTAATAATTTGGTAGTCTTCAGGTTTTATGGAAAATGCTCGAACCCGGTAATTTAGTTTTATAGATTCCCACATTCTGATAAATTGTATTAGTTTTTTATTGACATCTGTCAAAAATATGACGTAATCGACATTTTTTTTAATTGCAACATATGACATGTGAAACATCATTTGAAAGCTCTGGTTTCACTCAGTATGCTCCTAGATTTTAGTTCCATTCGGTCGTGCCGTTTAAAAATATGACATTTGTCATATTTTTGACAGATGTCAATAAAAAAAACCAATACATTTTACCAGAATGTGGGAAACTAAAAAACTAAATTGTCGTATCCGAGCATTTTCCATAAAACCTGAAGTCTACCAAATTATTAGGGGTACTAAATAGCACAACAGAATCGCACTAAAATCTAAGAACATACTAAGCGAAACAGGAGCTTTCAATGATGTATCACATGCCATATGTTGCCATTAAAAAAATGTCGATTATGTCATATTTTTGACAGATGTCAATAAAAAAACAAATCAATTTTATCAGAATGTGGGAAACTAAAAAACTAAATTAACGTGTTCAAGCATTTTCCATAAAACCTACAGACTACCAAATTATTAGGAGTAGTCCATACTTTTTTCCACACTGTATATGTAATATACATATCCATATTAAAGGGGGGGAGCAAGCGCCGTGCGTCTCGATTTATTTAATGCCTTAACTCGTGCCCGTACTTGTAAGAAGATCTTTGTTTCCTCCGGTGGTCTGGATTTCAGTGAGGCATGATTTTGAGGTAGTCCTGATTTAGTTAAAGCACGCATAATTTCACGTGAGTTTAAACATTCTTTCAAATTTTAGTCCAATGATAGCGTTCCTTAAATGCTCGGAAAGTTTCATCTCATTCATGGAGACATGCAGTGGACGGGTTATGAAATTCATACGAAGCGTCTCGTAGTCCTAGTATGTAAATGTAATTTAATGTAAAAAATTATCATTTTGAATAATATAGTTAGACATAAATAGGTGTCCTTTTTTTATTTTCCGAGTTTATCTGTTCTTATGACAAGCTAAAACTGAATATCATTTTGTACGACTAAGTTTACATTCGTGGTAATTATGGCGTATCATAGCCTTGCCTTGCGTTATGATCTTGATCTAACCTTCGATTTCTAGATAGGAAATTTAGCAATTCATTCTCTTTTCCTCGAAAACGTTGAATTGTATACTTAAATTCTTGAAGACGAAGGTATCAGCGAATTAATTTGGCTCTTTCAGTTTTGAATTTATTTAACCATGTATGATCTGCTATCTGTTATTAGTGGAAATGATTGATCTTCAAAGTATGGCCTAAATTTCTTACAATCCCCACTAACTGCTAGAGTTTCTTGTTCACTGACGTAATAGTTGTACTAGCATAAGAAATAATTTCCGCTAATTTTGACAACCCTATTGTCTTATTCTCTCTTGAGTTCGTGTCTATTTGCAGCAGAAATGGTTTATTACAATTTCATCTATTTAATCATAATGGCAGCTCAAATACCTTCTGAATTTTAAGAAAAGCACAATCTATTTCAGGAATCCATTAAAACTTCTTTTTGATCGGTAATAAGTAGGTTGGTAAGAGGTGCAACTATTATTACAAAATTTGACATATTGCAATTCACAAAGCTAGTTATCCGCACAGAGAAATGGTTGCCATTTGTTTAGGGATGTAGGTTTATATATTACTCGAAGCGATATTCTTGTGGTGCGCTGATTTCACTGGTAATTGAATGCCCAAGGAAATATATCTCGCTAATTGCAAATTTAAACTTTTCAATACAAATTAAGCTAGATGATTTTTGATGCAACTGGAGTAAATTATACGCTCGTCCAAATAAACTTTGGCAAAGCGATTACTATCGACCACCAAAACTTCTCTGTTAATACCTTTTAGAAAGCAGATGGTGCATTCTTCTGTCCAAAAAGCATGACTGAAAACTCGTACATAGCCGTGTTCCGAAAGCTGTAAAAGATACGCTTCATAAGTATTTGCCAGTCTCAACATTTCAAATCTAGGCAAGTGAATACTTTCGCATTAGTAATATCTATTATGGCATCCATTATGTGTGGTAGTTATGACACTTCTGATTTAGGTTGCTTGCTCAGCTAACGATAATAAATACAAAAACGAGGTCACCCATCTTTTTTTTTACGATAAACCGGAGAACAAAAACTAGAATGACTTTTCTAAATATCCCCAATAGAAAGCATTTTTTAGCAGCTATGAAAATTATGGTATGCCAATAATTGACATAAGCAATAATATTGGATTGTCATTATTAGTTGCGGTTGTCTTACATTTTGGCAGAAATGGTTTGGAGTCCAGAAGTTGTGGCTGCCTTTGTGGCCTTATTACAAGACCGAAGAAACCAAACCTATGTTGAAAGAAGATATGGATGTTCGAGAAGTATAGTGCAACGTGTCTACTCTCGATTTTTGAAAACATGTTCTTATGCTAGGCATCTAGGATCAGGTTGGCCCAGAAGCACCACATATCGTGATGATCGGTTAATCATGAATTCATCTTTATGTGATCGGCGTTCTACCGCTGTGCGAATCTGTAGTGAAGTGCAGTATGTAAAGAATGTTAATATCAGAGAAAGAACGATGTAAAGAAGGCTGAACGGAGCAAACCTATTTTGCAAAAGACCTGCAACGGGACCAGAGCTTACCAGGGAACATCGGGTTGCTCGTCTTCGATTTGCTAGGGAACATCGGACTGGACCGAGAAGGAATGGAAAAATGCTCTGTTTACAGACGAATCCAGGTATTACCTCAGATCTCCAGATTGTCGAGAGCGTGTTTGGCGTCGAACGGGAGAAAGGTATGCCGAAAGCACTTTTAGTGAGAAGGTGAGTTTTCAAGGCGTATATATATATATATATATATATATACTTAATTTGATATATATATATATATATATATATATATATATATATATATATATATATATATATATATATATATATATATTATATATATATATATATATATATATATATATATATATATATATATATATATATATATATATATATATATATATATATATATATATATATATATATATATATATATATATATATATATATATATATATATATATATATATATATATATATATATATATATATATATATATACATATAATACTAATAAACGTTTTTTATTAAGAAGCAATATTTTTACAGCGGTAAATAAAAAATAATTGTTGATAAGATTACATTTAAGATTAAGTAAAAAGAAAGAGACTAAATCGTCTCTGGCGAAGTTTAGCGTTAAGGCTGCTCTCATTCAACCAAGTAACGAGTGTTCATCCCTTAAGTAAACTATAATTGTATACATTCTTAGATAGCATTGTTTTATTATTTTTAGTAAACATATTGAGCTTTTTAGACAGTGTATTGAAGAAGTATTAAAAATATTAAAGTTTAAAAATAGTAAGAATGTATAAACAAGGATCCGGCAGAAATCCCCAGGTACCCCGCAGCAGACACCTGTCTACAGCAGGGTCTACAACCCACCAGCTTGCTGACTTAACAGATTAATACGCAGTTTATATTTAAATTTGTTTATGTTGAACAGCTTAAATTCTTCTGGCAAAGAATTATAGAAATTAATGGCGTTAAAGGAAAAGCTTCTCTTAAACATTGAGGTTTTATATTGTGGCATTGTGAATTTGTTTTTAAATCTTATATTTCTAATATGAATATTATTTTTAGGAATAAATTTATGTTTAAGTAAATTTGACGAGTTTACCGATTTTAATGTTTTATGAACAAAATTGCCGAGATGATGAAGTCGACGATTATTCATGTCGAGCCATTTTCATTCGGTAATTTTACTAGAGATGTGATCATATTATCGAAGTTTAAAAATTAATCTACAGCACGCATTTTGGACTTTTTGAATTCTATATTTGCCTGTTTCGTATAGACAAGTACCATATAAAAAATCGCAGTACGTAAAATGGGATAGAACTAAGCTTTCGCAAAGCATTTTTTTAAGATCGAAACTTAGTATATGTCTGTTAGGGTATATTAATTTTAAAGAGTTAAATGCTTTTTTTATCAAATTTTTTATATGTTGAGTGAAACGTAAATCCTCATCTACAACTAATCCCAGATGTTTTGCATATAGGGTAAACTTTAATGGAATATTGTTGATATGTAGATTCAGTTCATTTTTTACAGTATCAATTTTAGCTTTACTGCCAATACAAATCAATTTAGACTTGTCAGAATTCAATTTTAGGTTGTGTTCTTTACATAATATATTAATGTGATCCAGGTCTCTGTTAATATTTATTGAAGCATCGTTGATATTTAGGTGGCTAAACGAGTAGTAAAGCTGGGTTTCGTCAGCATATGCTTGTATTTTACAGTGAGCCGGGAAGTTATAATTTCTATAGTGTAAATTATAAATAGTAGTGGGGATAAAACAGAGCCCTGAGGTACACCAGTATGTATGTTTAAACTATTGGATTCAGTATTATCGTACACAATTTTTTGAAAATGGTTACTTAAAAATGAGTTTATTCATTTCGCTGAGTCTGTATTAAATCCATAATATTTTAATTTTGTACATAGAAGTCTGTGATCTAACGTGTCGAATGCCTTTGAATAATCCAGTAAGGCGAGCACATTTACCATAACGTCATCATAGGAAATCAGGAATTAGTTTTTCTCTAGAAAGTAGTTAAACATTTGCGTATAAAGCATTTTTTCCAAAATTTTGGAGATTTTTGGTAAGATGCTTATAACCTTAAGGTCAGAGTAATTTTCTGGGTTTTTAATTTTGGGGAAAAGTATACTTATAGCTGTTTTCCAGGTGATGGGTACATAACTGTTCTCAATAATGCTATTAATAATGTGGAGAATAACGTGATCAATAAAGTAACTGAATAACTTCAACTCTTTTGAAATTATACCGTCTGTGCCTTGTGCGTTTGTTGAAATGTTGCTCAAGAAAAGGTGTATATCCTCTTCAGAGGCCAACAAAAATTTAAAGTGAAATTCTGCTGGGGGCTGTTGTAAAAAATAATTTATTCTTTTCATACGTTTTGAAAGAAAGACGCAAAATATTTATTAATTTCTTCTGGTTTTGCAATATTGTTGGGTAATGTGTAAGTTTTATTACGGCGAATATTAAGTTCGCTTAGGGATTTCCAAGTTCTCGCGAGTTTATTATCTATTGAGATATTTGTTAGATAGGTCATTTTAGATCTTCGAGTAGCCGAAACTACCCGATTTCTGATAGTTTGTATTCGTTACGGTCTTGATCGGACTTTGTTCTTTTATATTTCTGCCACGCTTTGTTTCTTATTTTTTTAAGTTGCTTAATTTCTTCACTAATCAAGGATGCCTTAGGTTTAGTGACCCTACACGGGCGTGAAGACGCATGCCTGTCAAATAGGCCGATAATAAAAAGCATTATTTTGTTGTCCAGATTACATTCTCTAAAAAGATTATTCCAAGGTAAATTCACCAAATCGTGTTGAAAAAGTTGGTTATTAACGTTTTTAAAGCATAAAGCATATATATATATATATATATATATATATATATATATATATATATATATATATAATACGTTATTCCCATATTTCGTTCAATCTAGCTAATAAACTATAGTGTAACAACAGACACTTCTAAGAAATTTTCCATTTCCAGTGGGCAACAATAATCAAATACAGGACTGTGAAAAGCCGTTAGTATGTAAGTTCAGCCATTAGTGAACATTTTCCAAAGTTGCTCCGCCCTTGTCGTTTTATTGCGAGGGGCGGTTTTTCATCAGCCGTACAATGTCCTCTCTATGCTACATATCAAAAAAAAAAACGTGTTACGTTGTTAAAAATATAGTTCTAGTAATAATAATTAAAAGTAAATTAGCTAAAAACGATAGGTGTTGTTCTGAAATACACTACACGTGGGGAGAATATTACCAGGCAGTTAATTTACATGTTCCTAGACTTGAATAATTGACTTAGTTAGGATGTCATCTTATCGTCATCGTAATTGAATAGTTTTGATGCCTAATGCAAATTAACTTAATTTTAATGTATCGTTTATCATTATATTAATTACCTTGAAATTATCACCAAAGAACCATTAAAATTAAAACATTTTGTAAAAAATTTGACATACACTGAAAAGTAGATATATTGATTCTTACTAATAATGTAATTGTTTGAGAAGCAAGAAATTATTTACACGATAGATTTTGAGGCTTTGATGCACTGAACAAAAATCAAAGCCTAACTCACTACCCATTTTCGACTATTAGGAAGTATCTACTGCACAGCTCAATGGATCTTGTAATTAGTATACCCTCCAAATGCTTATTATAATCAAGCAAAGTTTAAAGTGTAGTGTTAATGACTATTTGATGAGGTGAAGATACGCAATTTTGGTGATTTATTGTAATAATGAGCTTATTCTTATTCAAAAAATGGTTTATACAAAATAGTATTTGGGATTGTGTTTTTATTAGCTGCTAACAGACTGTCTTATCGACATACCTAATTTTGTATATAATCATGTTTTAGTAATCTAAGTACGACTATGTTTAGACCAGTTCGGAGTTTTTATTTGTTTTTGCCACAAAACACGACTTTTATCACACAACTGCTTCTGAAGTAAAGAAGAATATCAAACTAAATATAATATATCAGGTTAGCTCCCGATTATTTAATCATTTACTGGTAAAGGTAACGTTAATGGTTCTTACAGTGGCAAGTCCTCACCAAAAGAAAAGTCGTACAGATAACTCAGTTTCTATGTGCATATAATTATTTAATAATAACTTTATAGAAATCTTATAAACTGTAATCTATTTATTATTTATTTTTTTAAGTTATTATCAAACAACTATTTGAATTCATAAATCTGTTGTCTGTGTCTAGAAGAATTCTCTACAAGGGAAGTTGTGGGTAAAGACGAATTTCCGATTATTTTTATTAGTTTTTATGTAATCATTATTATTATTAATATTATTATTTGTTTTTCAAAATTTTAATAACATGGGTCATAAAATAAAAATTATGTCATTTATGATTTATCTTCATAAAAAGAAGGTTTTATTGCAGGAATTGGAATTTCACCAGTCTTACTCCTAATTTAGACTTAATTCGCATGCAAAAATGTAGTTACATTAGATCAGTAGTTTTTTGATACTGAATTTCTAATTATTTCATTAGGCCATTTTGCACTGCCATAATTTTACCAGGTTATCACTAGATCGCACTAGATTTTTATGCACATTTTGAGATCCATTTGATAAGCAGATATTTAATATAAACTAAACCTATTTTCTTTTTTTGAATTCCTTTTGCTTCCTTTTTCTTCTCCAGTCACAACCTTCCTCTGTTGGTTTTCGTGGTTGCTTTGCCTTTTCGCTTCCTTTTAGACGCATCTTTGTTTTCTCATTTAAACAATTTTATATCTTTTGAGAAAATTCCAATTACAAAATTGGTAGGCTTGACAACTGATGGGGCTCCAGCTATGGTGGGTTATGATAAGGGTCTGGTAGCATTTTGTCGTAAAGATGAACGCTTTTCACAATTTATGTGCTACCATTGTATTATTCATCAGCAAGCATTATGTGGAAATGTTTTAAAACTAAACAACGTCATGAAATTGGTAGTAAAAATTGTAAACAAGATTAGAGTTCTCCAATTACAAAGAAGATTATTCAAAATCTTAGCCAATGAAATTGATTGTCAGTACTGGTATCTCCTTCTTCACTCTGAAGTGAGATAGTTAAGTAGAGGACGAGTGATAACACGTTTTAATGAAGCCATAGTTCATCTGTCATAGTTCAATTTTTTAAACAATGCTGCGAACCGATTCAGGTACTGGAAAATTCAATTTGACTTAGAGATTTTGGGTTTTCTGTGGACAGACAAGATTAATGAACGCAATTTGCAACTTCAGGGAAGAGATAAAGCACTGGTGGAAATGATTTCCGATATAAATGCACTCATAAAAAAACTTGAGTTTTGGGAACAAACCCTAGTGAACCGTGATGTCAAGCATTTTTCTGTTGTTTCAAAGAAGATATCTCAAAATCCAAAAGAACCATATGACAGTAAATCTCATGTAGAAATAGTTTCTAACTTGAAGGATAACTTCAAAAATCAGTTTAAGGATTTCAACAAAATGGCATTAGTAGCACAATTTGTTGTTTCACACTTCATGGAAATTGATATCCAACAGTTTGCAACTTGTGTTATGCAGAACTTTGGCGAAGACATCTCTGTAACTGAAATGGAAGTGATTTAGCATTGAAATCGTTAGTTTCAAGTACAAAATGTATCTGGCCTATAGTAAATAAAGACAAAGATTCAGTTCTAAAAGTGAAAGAGTTATATACTTCCACCTATTTGTGCAAATCTTCTTTTTCCAATATGAAGTTTATTAAGAATAAATACCACACTCGCCTTACAGGTGAACATCTGGATGTTCGAATGGCTGTATCAAATTACACTGCAAATATCAAAAAAATTATCGATAGGTCCAAGTGTTAACCTTCTCATTGAATGCACACATTTTTTGTCACATGTTTTTTCAGCCTGTTAAGAGGGCATTTCGCCATCCTGATTCCTACATAATACTTGATTTTTGTGCCAAATTTCTGGTAAGCTGGATAAGAAGTTTTTAATAATTTGTTGAACATTTCACTAGGCCGCCGCGCGCCGTTTAGTTTCGCCATATTGGATTTTTACCAAAATGTGACCAGATCATCCTCATATGACTCTTAATTTTTGACCAAAGTTTGAAGTCAATCGGGTCAGTAGTTTTTTCGCTATGCCGCGAAAAGGCAGACCGACAAACAGACATATTTTTTGCACCTCGGGATTCTAAAATGTGAATATTGGTAAAAATCTGGGAGGGTGATTTTTTTACGATTATAGTACAAATTACGACGGAAGTAAAGATCACTCTGAAAAACTACTTTGTCTTAGAATTTAGTGTGATATAATGATGAACTGGAAAAATTGTGATATGACTCCAAGATGGCGAAATAAAATAGACGCAAAAGAAAAGGGTTAAAAAATCAGTCTGAAAAACTAGTTATTCGATTGATTTCAAATTTTGTGGTAGATTTAAGTTAGATATAGAGATGAACTGGAGAAATTTTGGTAGAAATTCAAGATGGTGGTATAAAACAGTGGCGGCTCGCGGTGAATTATATTGGGAGGTCAATAACAAATTTAAAAATAGGCATACTTAAAATAAAAATAAATATCTTATCTTTAAATTGAGCTTTAAATTCTCTTGAAGTTCAGGTCTACCCTTCGTTCTTCAGAATTGGAAAAATGCTGAATGACACGTTCGTTAAAATTGCAGGCACATTCCTTTTATAAATGATTTCTCGATACTTAACATTGCTAAAGCGGATAGTCTATCTTGGCCCAACTCCTCATCAAAATTTATAAGCCCTCGAAAAACCCATGGATTTTCAGACAAAGCCGTTTCATCATGGCCACGTAGTGCCAGCTTGAATGCCCCACAAAATTTTACACAATCTATAATTTTGTTTAAAATATAACGATTTATTTACAGTACATTTTCTGTAAAATCTCTAAGGGATTTTCTATAAGCTGCGTCTAGCTGAGTGCGAATATCAACACTTCCGACCGTAGCACAGTTCACCGAACATTTCATGTGAACTGCAGAAATCGCATGTTTTCTTTATTTCTTCTTTTAAGTGTTTTAAGTCTTTAAGACCGGTTTTGCACCATAATGATTCCGACGAGTCCTTAGAAAACAACAAACAAACATAACAGTAAAATGAGTTAGAGACTTCACAACCACATATCCAGTTAGCTAAATCGTACATAATTTTGCGAAAGTTTCGATGAACCTCTTTATTTTTGTCGTATACTAAGTTCTGTCAAATAGCGACCACTTACCTTGAATTCGGTTATTTTCTCAAAATTAAGTTCGTTAGCACTCTTTAGTTGTTTAATTTTTTGCACTACCGACATTTTATTTCATCTACATTCACAACTCAAACACACTCCACCTTGAAATTGGTTATTTTTGCTAAATTAAGTTCGTAAGCACTTTTTTCGTAATCACTACCAACATTTTATTTCCTGTATATTTCCAACTCACACATGGATCATAAAAATAAAAAATATATATTACAAAAAATAGTATATAAATCAATTTTCATCGATTAAAAACATCCGAAACAATATCGAGTTAGAATATCAACCGCGCGACCTCTGAACAATTTAACTTCCGCATGCCGACGTGATGCCGCGACAGATCGATCGAATTATGAGAAGAGACCGGCTGATGACCCAAATCGCGATTTCATATTCCATTTGCTATCACGTTCGGCTGCCGCTCGGTAGCTGTGAAATCTTCGGGTACTTTCGTCAAGCTTTAGGGTAATCAGGGCAATTCGGACTGCCCAGCCTAGCTTAGTATAGCGTATTTTAATATGCCTAAGGAACGCAACAAGACCATTCGAACCGTCGCGCGCGGCTAATAGTGCAGCGTATTTAACTTTGCCCGAGGTTCGCATTTTATTACAACTATTAGGAGGGATGGTCAAACGAATAATTTATTTTCTGAAATTTTTTTGGTGAGTCATTGACCAAATGACCCTATGGAAGAGCCGCCACTGGCATAAAATGGAAAACAAATAAAACGTCTAACAAATTAGCAAAATTTTACAGAAAAATGATAAACTGGTAAAATGTTGATACAAATTCAACATGGCGTAACAGAATTACTGCCTATTTTTTTTTAATCATTTTAAAGAACTGCTTATTCAACTGACTTTAAATTTTGGAGAAAATTTAAATGTGACATAATTAGATATATGTGAAATATTTGAAAAACAAGATAAAAAAAGTCGGTAAATTTACTTTACCCGGAATATCCCTCCTTAGTAATCCTTCCTTTTAATAGTAATAGTAAAGTATACCAATGGATGTAACTAATCTGTAAAAGAACGGAAATTCCCTCCTGAATCCATCCATTTGTCTACAACAGTGAAAGAAAATCTATACAGTGTGGGCCCTTTTGGTGATGCATGTATTGGGATCAAGGAAACTATAAGAGATACAAAAATGATTAAATGAGCAAAGTTTTACAGAATTTTATTGGTAATTTAAAAACATCGCTCATCTAAGTGTGTTTCTGTTAATATTAGCAAACACTTCCTGAACTCTCTTCGATGTCTCAGATGTCTCACAAAAAGAAATTCAAGGGTGTAACATCTGGCGACCTAGTAGGCCATGATGTAGGACCACCATTGGAAATTAATTTGTCCCCAAAAGTTCTTCTTAATAAATCTCTGACAGCCCTGGAATTGTGGGCTGGGCAGTCATCCTGCTGAAACCAAACATTATGAAATTCGTATTGTCCTGCATCTCTAATTGCTGGTAGAATTTGGTTTTCTAGCATATCTAAATATCTTTCACCAGTTAAAGTATGCTAGTAAAAAAATGGACCTATAAGTCGATTACCTGAAAATACAAGATTATGTATAAAGCAGTTAAACCAGCTAATATGAAAAACTATTTTACCATAAATGCCACACCAAACGTTTATGCCAAATCGAGTTTGCAACCTAGGTTGAGCCAACAATCTAGGATTTTCTATTGCCCAATGGTGACGATTGTGTTTGTTAAAGATTCCACAGTTACTAAAATATGTTTCGTCAGTCCATATAATGGCACTGCTAAAATTTACATTTTCCTGGCATTGGTTAATGTACCAGTTACAAAAGGTAAGTCTCCTTAGAAAATCTCCTTCAATGAGCTCTTGAACAATGGTCGGCTTGTATGGGTGGTACTTATTTTTCTTTAAAATCCCTTGTGTTGTCCTAGGAATACCTAGCTCTTTACTGCTTATTCTTGTCGATGAAGCTGGGTTTTCGGTAAAGTAATTTATAACTTGATTGTCACGATTGTTATTGTCTTTGTTATACTTTTTAGGCCTTGACTGTTCGAAACCGCACGTTCTTAAATTAACCACAAGTTTTGAAAAATACCTTTAGTTTGGTTGTTGCCTCTCTAGGTAAGTATCAGCGTAATTATTTAAGGCTATAACCACATTTCCATTGTTTTTAATATAACACTCCAGCATATCAAATTTCTCTTTGTTGGTATAACGCAAAGCCATTTTTTAGAATTTAAAATAAACGATAATAGAAAATAACTAACAAACTTTGAAACGTCAAAAAATCAAACAGTCCAAAACAAAAAAATAATATTGTTACCATGGCGATCCAAAGCTTGCTAGAATAAAATCGATTTTTGGACATTTTGATGGTTTTTTTTAATGTAAACTTGTTATACCTACATCAATGAATAGGATTCTTCTTGCTTATTTTAAAGAGACAAAAATCCAATATGGCGTCCATAAGAAAAAATAAAGTTGGTGATGGTGAAGGATAACCGAAACGTCATAATTAAAATCTCATGCAATAACCGTTTTCTACACAAAAAGTGGCTATGAAAAAGTATTCATAGATTTTGAAACAAAATACAAATAAAGAAGTTACAGGGCTTTACAGAAAATGCCACTTTTTAGTTTTTTCAAAATATCTCGAAAACCAAAAAATTTAAGAGCACGCCGTCGGCGTTTTTAAATTACCGATAAGATTCTGTAAAACTTTGCTATTTATACATTTTTGTATCTCTTATAGTTTCCGAGATCCCAATACTTGCATCACCAAAATCGCCCACACAGTATATTTAAAACACCGGTCGGTTGCAAAAAGCTCAATTAAAGTTTAGAATGTTTAACGGAATGTCAAATTTGACAGCGAGTTCCTAGATTTCTGCAAGGAGCTTGTCAAATCCGAAAGCTTGATTAAATATTCTAAACAGCAATTAAGTTTTGTGCAACCGGGGATAAGCCAGATTTTTCAGCAAGTTCGTAAGACAGTTGTACTACTTGTACTGCACCAATTTACAAGATTTTTTTTATGATCATCTGGTTATCGAGTCCTACCAACATTATTATTTGCATTATTTTATTGCGTATTTTTTCTATAAAAACAATGTTTTGAAAGCCCATCACGCCAACTAATGGAAAAGGCAGAACAAGGTTTGCCTGGCCAGCTAGTACAATTTAATGTGTTACGAAATAGCTCTGTGCGGAACTAATAAACTAAATAGGACATTACTTCATAAAAGAAGAGATTCACGACTAGGAAAGTTCTGGGTAACGGAATCGATTTTTTTTTATTATTTTCAAATATTCGGATAGCTCGAAATAACTACACAAATCGGGTTTTTTATTTTTTTTTCTCTTGCTCAATATAACTAACTATAAATAAAAATAAGTAAGCTAGGTAATGCATACTATACTTGGTTTACTTATTCCGTAACTTAAAAAAAACAAACAATACAAACTTTTTTTTTTGACGCCGAAAATCGACAATTTTATTTTCATTGTGTACGTAGCATGGATTTAGGAACTCCACGGTGCAGCTGAGCACGCAATCTGATCGGCTTTTGTTTGAACCATCGGGCTATAGTTTGCTTACTAATTAGATTTTACTAATTAAGAGCTTTTCGCGCTCCAGAAATTACAGCCCATGTAGGCCGATCATAACAAAATATATTTCAGCGATAAATTCACTAATGAATTTTCAGTTAAATGTTTTAACCCAGATTTTGTGAGGTTTTAATATATGAACTTTTAGAATTAGCTGAGCGGAATTTTATTAATTTACTTTGGAAGTGTACCAAGCAAATTACTATAAAATAATATATTCTAGGAAGCGAACCTCATAATTTCTGTTTGACTTTATTTGATTTACGATTATTATGCATCTGTTTCCAGTTAACGTCCGTCCGTCCCTACTGCCGACACTGTCACTAACTATAAAAATTCCGTATTTACGAACTTATTCTCTTTACAAAAAAAATTATGCCGTTTATATCTATTATTATTTTGGTCATTTTTCTAAGATACTTTTCTTTTATTAGATGCCTTCATCTCACAGGTTTTTATGGGGTCATCTATTTTGCATAGAAATGTTCACTATGTATAACAATAATTACCTTAGGTGGATAAACCCATTACCTCCCACGACATTTTTTTTCTTTCGTTTTTATCAAGTTTTTTTTTGTTTTATTTAGCGAGTTCTGACTACATTTACACTACAAAAAAATAATTAAAAAAAAAACTTTTTAAACTTTTGAAAAAAAGTGATGTACTCAAATGGGCACAGGGAGAAAGTATGGGAAAAAATAAAAAATTAAAATTTTACAAAACGTTTTAATGTTTATATAAACGCATTACAAAAAATCGGTAAATTTCCTTTGCCAGGAATTTCCCTTGTTATGATTTTTTTTCCATTTGTTAGGAATAGTGAAGTGTGACCCAATTTAGTTGAGTATATAGTCACAGTATATATGTGTTATATATATACTGTCTTTTCAAATGTTTCTATTGGGCGCCATTTTATTCCATCGTATTGAATTCCTACCAATATTTTACCAGTTTCTTTCTATCTATGCCACACTTGACTTTTGAGCATACTTAAAAATAAATTCAATAAGTAGTTTATGACACAAACCGCCTTTTTGGTACGTCATGTTGAATTCGTACCAGTTAATTCCATTTTTGCATTTAATTTTTCAGATATTAAGATTTTAAATGGCTCTCGTCAACGATGCTCTTGTTGTTATGTAGAGTGATGTATTATTTGGGGTTAGAATCCAATAGAAAAAACAAAAGTCTTTTTTTAAATTATCCACGTTTCGCAACTTTAATGTTGCATCCTCAGGACATATATAGATTTTATATCCTACATGAAACCCATATTATCAGTCTTTGCCTATTCCTATAACGAAAACTATTTAGAAACTTATCTGGAAAATATCTGCGAACCAACTGAGAATGTAAAGAGTGATAATATGGGTTTCATGCAGGATAAAAAATCTATGTGTCCTGAGGATGCAACAATAAAGTTGTGAAACGTCGAGAATTTAAAAAAAGTTTTTTTTACTGGACCCTAACCCCAAATAATACACCATTCTAACATAAAAACAAGATGATCGTTAATTAAAACCATTTAGAAAATTAACATCTGGGAAAGTCTGCGGACTAACGTATAGTAGGTTAGGTTAGGTGACTTAGACTGATAATATGGGGTTCATGCAGAATATAGAACCTATATATGTACCCTGTGGATGCAACAATAAAGTTGCGAGATGTCAACTATTTAAAAATAGACTTTTGTTTTTTTTACTGGATCCTAACCCCAAATAATACACCATTTAACATAACAACAAGAGGAGTGTTAACGAAAACCATTTAGAAACTTAATATCTGGGAAATATATGCGGACCAACGGAGTAGGTAAAGACTGATAATATTGGTTTCTTGCAGGATATAGGATCTATATATGTCCTGAGAATAAAACAATACAGTCGCGAAACGTCGACAATTTGAAAAAGACTTTTGTTTTTTTTTTACTGGATATTTTTTTAACATTGTTCTGCCTTATTCGATTTTTACCAAAATATTACCAGGTCAGGGCACCCTTAACGTTTGGTCAAAATCGATGGAATTGACAAAACATGTTTTTTGGCGTCTAGGGACGCTCAAAGCTGAAGATATGTAAAACCTGTGAGGGTGAATTTTTCACGATTACAACCATCTTATTTGGCCGCCATTTTGTTCCACCATCTTGAATTAGTAACATAGTTTTACTAGTTGATCCCAATACTACAATTAGTTATGGCACACAATTTGAAATCAATCTATTAAGTAGTTTTTTCTGGCTTTTCCATTTTGTTCCGCCATCTTGGATTCGTACCAAAATTACCAGTTGATTCCAACATAATACTTGATGTTTATGCAAAATTTGAAATAAATTGGATAAGCAGTTTTTTCATAATAATAATAACATTTCACTAGGCCGCTATTTTGTTTTGACATACTGGATTTTTACCAAAATATTACCAGATTATCCTCATATGATTCTTAATTCTTGGACAAAATTTGAATTTAATCGGGTTAGTTTTTAAGCTATGCCGCGAACTGACAGTTAGACAGACAGACCGACAGACGGGCCGACGGAGTTGATAAAACATATTTTTTGGCATAATATGTAAAACCTGCGAGGGTGATTTTTTTCTCGATTACAAATATTATATTGGCCGCCATTTTGTTCGGCCATCTGAATTAGTACCAAAATTTGACTAGTTGACTCCTATACCACAATTAGCTATGACACACAATTTGACATCAATCCATTAAAAAGTTTTTCAGGCTGAATTTTTTAATATTTTATTAAGCCTCCATTTTGTTCCGTTATCTTAGATTCGAACCATTCAAACATTTTACCAGTTTATTCCAACATAATACTTTGATATTCGTACAAAAATTGAAATGAATTGTATAAGTAGTTTTTAATAACATTTCACTAGGTCGCCATTTTATTTCGACAAATTGGATTTCTACCAAAATGTTACCAGGTCATCCCCATATGACCCTTAATATTTGACCAAAATTTGAAATCAATCGGCTAAGTAGTTTTTTAGCTACGCCACGAACAGACAGACAGACAGACCGATGGAATTGAGAAAACATGATTTTCGTCATTTAAGGAGCCTGAAACGCGAAAGTTGATTCAGAGGGTGATTTTTTCACGATTACAATACTTCCCTTTTTCGAAGGAAGTAATAAATAATACATAACTTTTTGAAAAAATGAAATAAAAGTCACATTCAATGCATAAAATAACGTTACACTTTAGATAACACCATCTCGCTCGTAACTGACATTGACACCTTAGCTGCTTTTCAATTTTTGTCGGAAAATGGTCTTCACCCTCTTCTGCAATGCCTCTTGGTAGAGAAGCAGGTCGCCTTTTTGATACAGTCGCCTTCCTAAAAGATGTGTGGTAGTGACGAGAAACATGTATAGTAAAACTAAGTAAATCCATCTTGTTATTGTAAGCCAACATGTGCAGTCTCCATGCATTTACTATTACAACGCTTAGCGCATGAGTGAAAAGCAGCCACCACCATAAATTGTCTTTCTCTTCGTACACTTGTACACTTCACTGAAGATAGGGGAAATTTTTAGTTAGGATTTTGCGTATATTGCCAGTCGCTCTAAAGTTCATCTCTAAGCTTTTTCAATAAACCGTAACTAGAAAAGTAATTGTCGAAATACACAATCTGGTCGGAGGCCTATTCGACGCATCGAAACAAACCAAAAACAACTTGGGACACAGTGGCAAATTTATATCCATAAGCTTAGCTCCACAGTAGGTGTCAAGATTATTACAATGCCCAGTAAGCTAGAAAGCATCCAATCCTTGAACCTGACTCGTACCGGCTTCCTCTTTGTAAATTATTAACCAGAGTGGTGCCCAAAATACTTAACCATTGCTTCATCTATTGAAAGATTTATGTGGAAAATTTTCTTGATGAAAATTTATATTGGGTATTAGAGGGCGCAAAGTATACATTTTATCAGAATTATCAAGCTTTGTATTATATCTTACGTTTTCATTTCTTGAAATTTATTTCTGTACTTAGCCGAAGACACGAAAGGAACCGAAATAACTCCGTCAACGCTCCAATACGTCGGCTCCAAGAGTAATTTGTGATAATCAGAAAAAAGTAGAATTCCCAGAAATATTTCTATGTCTGACTCGCTCACTGCAAAGATGTGATTATTTATCCTTGATATCTTGTCTCAGTCCACTTAGACTCCTCCTTTTTGCTACCAAGTTTACGTTTTAAACCCCTACCTTTTTTGGGAAATAATACAGATAATGGCACATCATCATCAGGGTCATCACTTTCCACGTTGTCTTCCACATCAGCTCCATTATTAGCAGAACCCTCAGGTAAAAGAATTTCGTCATCTGAAAGATACAGAAGCTCTATTTCTCTTGGAACATCTCTAGGAAAGTTGACAATTTCCATATCGTTATCATCGAAGTCTTTTTCATCAGTTTGTCTATCTATCTCAGGCGGGATAATAACTATTTCTGGTTCGTGGTTTGAAAAAGAAACTTCTTCCATAGCTTCTCTCAATGTTTTGTAACGTTTGACATAGATATTGACTCGAATTCAGAATCCACGTCAAAAAGCTCCTAAAAAGATATTCCGAAATAATTTATACATATCTCCCCATTGTACTTGTGTTTTATAATAAAGACAGATATTATACATACCTCAAAAGCTAATTCACCACCACAAAGAGAATAATTTAACCTCCTCTTTGAAAAAACTAATTATGGAAGTCACGCTTTTTGTCACAACTAATTATGAACGGTATTTGCGACAAGGGGGCCATCTATGAGGAACCCCGGAAACTATTAGCTCTCTTTACGTTCTAGAGTACTCCAAATATATAAGATTGTAGTTTTTTTTCACAGATGTCGCTGGGAGGCAACCTTTGGGATGTACCCTTAGAGTAAGAATTCTTACTCTAAGGATGTATCCAAATGAGTACAGTGGGAGGTAATGGGTTAAAATCAAGGTTGATGAAGATTATACTGAGTTGCAAAAAACCACACTACATTTCTATGTATCAAAATAACACTAAATTTCTATGTCTGATTTACAATATTTAATATCATGTCAAAGGCCTATGCACTGATAACGTTGATAACAATATCTGGTATACAACTAACACTCATTTTGATATCCCTAGTGCTGATGTTCAAGCTGATTGTCATGTTTGATTTAATTGTTGCTATAGGTTGTCAATATTATTAGTTAATTCCGCTTAGCGAATATTGTTACCGTGAAAGTTAGAAATAGCAAATTTTTAATTGATTTCAACACGAATGTCAGGAAAATAAATTTATGACTATTAGTTTTATACGTTTTAATATTTTCTCAAGAACCCTACTTCAGAAATTCTACAGACACAAGACACGAAACCATTACAACTGCATAATTGTTGATGTCAAAAATGCCTTCGAAATACGCATAAAAGGCAAAGTTCTTCTTTGCCAAAATGGGAGCCAATCCTTTTGGTCGCTTGCCAAAAATATCAATCAAAACTGCAAAAGCTCCTTTCCATCCCTAACTTCTGGTGATGAAATAGTCTCCACGTCTAATGCAAAATCTGAGCTTTTTGGAAAACAATTCGCCGCAAATTCTACTTTAATCCCTCCTCTTCACTTCCCGCTTCCAACAGTACCAGCTTTGCCACATAATATGCACGAAATTACCTTAAAGGTTAAAAAGATACGACATATTCTCAAAACACTTAAGACCAAAAAGTCCTGGCATTGATGGTATTCTGGCCATAGTACTAAAAAAGTGCGCTTAAATTAGCACCTATTCTCAAGGGCATTTTTCCAAAAAGCTGGAAATCTGCTCGTGTACAGCCTGTTCCCAAAAAGGGATATAAAACTCTTCCCTCTAACTACAGACCCATATCCCTTGTCCCATTTATGAGTAAGGCAATGGAGAAGTATATCAAGAATCATCTTTTAAATAACCTTGAAAGATATAAACTATATACACAACAGGCTTTCAAATACTCTTGGTCCACCACCGAAAAAATGTAATTTCTGTAGCTTCAAAACTTCTAGTTGCAATTATTTAATTTCCTTACACCCTCCAAAATTGTCAAACTAATATCGGTGCATAACTTATTTAAACACAAATATTTCGCAAATATTGTCGTCTATCTATTGCAGGCCTGTTGAAAATAGACCCGTTTGATTGCATCACCGCCCTGTTTCCAGATCATTCTTCGTGGTCTGACCTGGGGTCGGTTGAATCGCATTATTAATTTTGATACGACATGGACTAAAGTAATAAGTACTTACCTTGCTATACTGTCCCAATACGTACTTCAAAATATCCGGCGGTGCCACGAAAAGTAAAGGTTCCAAGGCTGACACCAACAAACAATTTTGTAGACATAATTTGAGACAGGTCTGACATTTTGTTTTTAGGTCCAAAGAGGAATTTGGACTCTCAAATAGCTGCACTAACCTATGTGAAAGCACAGCTTTACAAGTTGCCTAATATATAAAACTAAGCACCTCACCTTGCAAAAATATTAGCACTAGCTACAGCGGCAGAATGTTCTGGACTATGCCTGCCAATCTGACCTATAGTCCAAGCAGTAACGGTTAACAAGTTATCATCAGTCGATTCGTTTAAAATCCGAGCTAACACTTGAATTGTTCGACAACCTAGCACTGTCATTGCTAGTTGAGAGGACTGTCCTGAAATTTTTAAACAGGTCTGATAACGTAATATTTATTATACATGACCGCTCAGTATATTGCAACGAAATTTAGAACGATAATATATATAATATAAATTCTCAATTTTCTCAAAAAAAAAAAACTTTAAATGTCCAGAAGACAGCTGGGCGCAGTAACGAAACTTTTTTTATTGAAGGGTCTTTTTATTTTTAATTCAACCCCCGATTTTGAACACATTTGATTCAGCAGTTCTCAAATTATGGCCAATATCAATTTTAAATTTGATTTTCTGATACTTGGTTTCGTGCTGCACTTTTTTCAACCAAGTGCAACCAGGGGCGGCTCCTCCATTAGGTCATACGGTCAATGACCCCCCAATAAATATTTCCAAACAGAAAATAACAAATAATTTATATTTTTTAATTTCTTTTAAATTTGGAAATTCCATCTATTATTCTAAGCGTGTGAACCTGTTGAACGTTCACTTGATGCCTCGCGCAGAGATCTCCGGAGGTTTCGTTTCGTTGGATCACGAGGCTGACGGCCCACGAGGACCTAGTGGTTGTAAACGGAGGCGAGTTTTTCCCGAGTGTTCCCGATTGAATTCGCACAGGGGCGCATAGGTAATATACGGTTTACGTGGGTCAACAGCCGCGCAGAGGAAACTTAAACATTTTTGTCAGTTGATGCGTTTAATGTGAATCATGTGATAGGTTGTGGTTAAGATTTTTATAGAAATTATTTTATTTTCAAGACTTGTTTGTTGATTTCGTAGTTTAAATTAATTGAAAAAAAATAATGTTTTAAAGAATGGTAGCCACAGTTGTTCAGAATATTAAGACTTTAATAGCCGTTAGTGATCTAAACTTTGAGAAACGTCTCGAATTTAAGGCCAGTTGTTGACCTTTGCCAGAGCTTAAACTTCGACAGACCAGTAAAGACAAAAACAAAAAAGGAAATCGTTATTTTAGTAAAAATATGTACAATTTGTGTGACTGGATATGCGATTACGAAGGGATAAGGGCATTTTATTGTTTCGTGTCTATGATTTTTTCAGATGACTGTGGTGTAAAATATAATAATTAGGAAATTAGGTAGGTATATATATATATATATATATATATATATATATATATATATATATATATATATATACATATCCCTCTGAAAAGTTGACCACGAGCCGCCACTGAGTGCAACAATTAATTGTCATTGCCTTGGTTTTCTAATATTTGTCATTGTCAAAATTTCAAGTAATAGGGAAGGTAAAAGATGCCCCAACATCTGGGAGGCCCAAAATTAGAGAAAACGTGAAGTTCAGGTCGTAAATCCTAGAGAATGTAGCTGCGAGATGCAATATTTCGCGTTCGTCAGTTAAGAATATTTTAAAATAAAAAAATTTCTTCCTTATAAAATGGGAATAGTTCACGAATTAACGGAAGATGACCCTGACAGGTGACTAGAGTTTTGCGAGATTTTGGCAGATAGGATCACAGCAAATAATAATAATAAATGTCTTTTATTGATTTTAAAATCACAAAATACAAAATGTTTATGGAGGCGAAGTCTAGCTTTATAGCTACACCACTTAACCCCGAGATTAATTTTTAACCAAGTTTAAGTTAAAAATACTATACAATAAGAGTACTATACATTACAATAAGTGCTATTTAAAAAACGATTTACATACTATTTAACACTAACTAAAGCTAATATAAAAATTTCTATGTTTATCCATATAAAAAATATGCATAGGCATTCACACTGGTACAAAACATATGATGAATATGAAGAAAAGGGGCATTCCAATTTTAGGTCCTAGGACAGTAGTTTCTACAGCAAGTAAATGAGTGAATAAATAAAATAAATAAAGAGGGAGAATGAATAGTCCATGGTAGAAACAGTGCCGGTTTAAGGTAGTTTGCCGCCCGGTGCTACAAAAACGCAACGCCCCCTGCCCGGTGGGAAAAAACATTAAAACAAAACCATATGTTAGAAACATTTATTTTAGAGAATCACAGAATAATAATTTTTCAAAAACCGAAATAAAATGAAACATAAATAAACTTAAATTAATGCTAACGCCAAGATGCATATAAAATATAAACCAACGCTTTAACAAAAATTTTAACAAACTCTATCTTTGGTTTAAAGAAACGCATCGAAAGTAAGTGGAACATAAAA
Source organism: Kuschelorhynchus macadamiae (assembly GCA_030620095.1). NCBI lineage: Eukaryota > Metazoa > Arthropoda > Insecta > Coleoptera > Curculionidae > Kuschelorhynchus > Kuschelorhynchus macadamiae. The sequence goes on along the minus strand of JAUTXW010000845.1, from coordinate 468,620 downwards.
ACCACAATATAATTATTTAAAAGGTTGTTTTCTCGCTTTTAACGATGCATACTTTTCGATAATACTATATATATATATATATATATATATATATATATATATATACAGGGTGTCCCACTAAGGGTGGCCGGGTAGCTTTTCTCAGAAACTATGAAAGCTACAGCTTCGCGAAAAAAAATGTCATGACTAAAGTGGCTAAGAAAAATTGCTGGAAAATATTTTCAACTTTGTAGAACTACCGCAAGATGGCGTACCTGCAATAGTAAATAAAAAAACACTTTTTTTGCAAAAATACCCAATATGAGATAACATTTTGATAACAGCAACAAAAACTCCAACCAAATCTGCGTCAGTTTTGTTAAAGGCGTTTTGTCATATTTTCCAATAATAAGGGAAAAAATCAAATGGAACGGTATTCTTTTAACAGTGTGATTTTAAAGAGGAAAAAATTGCCTAATTACTCTCTTGAGAGTGAAAAAAAACCACTATTATAGAGAAAAAAAATACGCAGACAAATATTGATATTAGAAAATGTAGATATAAATTTATTTTCGTATAAGGCTTGAACCAAATCCAATGAAGAATTTATTTTTATTTCTGATAGAGTATTTAACAGCTTTTTTAGATGGACACATTCTTGAGGAAAATATTCGTCCAAATATTCGTCCAAAATTCGTACTTTTCCTTTAGTTCAGTTGCTAATAGGATAATATCTGATCGGTTCGCGCGCCTACCGCCCCTGAAATTTCACCGCCCGGTGCTACAGCACCCAAAAGACCCCTGGGTAAACCGGCACTGGAGAAAGGAATATGTTGAGATTGCAAAGTTTCAATTCCCTATCAAGGGGGTTATAGATTGACGGTGCATTATAAAAAAATAATCTTTTGAACAGAGTATGAAATCTAGGAAATTAAAGTCGGTTTGGATTTCTTATATTTAAATTATGAGTTTGATAACGGAAGTTTATTTTGTCGTGTAGATATAAGAGGGTTTTAGTGATTATTAACTTAGGTACAAACATAGAAAAATGATACCCAAACCAATATACAAATCCCAATTATATTTGTTTTAGTGATCAACTTTGTAGATATTAGAGTAATGTGTTTCGCGAAGGACGCCCAGTTTCCTCAAAAAATAAATGTTTGGGCGGGTATTTTGGGTAACCAGATCATATGTCCCATATTTTTGGAAAAAAAATTTAAACGGCCCCTTCTTCTTCTTCATCTTCAAGTGCTGCAGGATACCATCACTCCACTTATTGATGATGTTGTTGTTCAAAACCCACGTAATTTTTGGCATTACTTTTCAACAGGACGGTGCCCCGCAACATTATTTTAGAGACACTAGAAACTACTTGGATGCTACTTATCCGGAAAGATGGATTGGTTGCTGAGGTTTCAAAATGGCTCCGGATTCTCTGGATAAACTGCGTGAACGTATCATCGTCGTGTGTGCAGAAGTAAACCTGGAACCCTCCATAGTGTGAGGGAAGAATTCACTAACAGGATGATTATTTGTCAAAAGGTGCAAAGCGGACATTACAACATCTTTTAAAATGGAAATTTTGGCGTGTTTCTTTTCTTGCTCGTTTCAGTTTTTTAATATTTGTTTTAATAATTTTTATACTGATGTAATACAAAATTTACCGTTTCATTTTCGTGCTTTACTTAGTATAGAATATTGACATTGGTCAATGGCGGCTCGGGGTGAATTATATTTTCTAAGCCCTCGAAAAACCCCGGGATTTTCAGACAATGCCGTTTCATCATGGCCACGTAATGCCAGCTCGAATGCCCCACAAAATTTTACACAATCTATAACTTTGTTTAAAATATAACGATTTTTGGATACATTTTCATTAAACTCTCTAAGGGATTTTCTATAAGCTGGGTCTAGCTGAGTGCGAATATCAACACTTCCGACCGTAGCATAGTTCACCGAACATTTTATATGATCTGCAGAAAACGCATGTTTTTTTCTTTTTTCTTTTAAGTATTTTAAGTCTTTAACACCGGTTTTGCACCATAATGAGTCCGACGAGTCCTTAGAAAACAACAAACAAACATAACAGTAAAACGAGTTAGAGACTTCACAACCACATATCCAGTTAGCTAAGTAGTACATACTTTAGCGGAAGTTTCGATAACCTCTTTAGTTTTATCTTTACTAGTTTGTCGTATACTTCTCGCAAATTGCGACCACTTACCTTGAATTCAGTTATTTTCTCAAAATTAAGTTCATAAGCACTTTTTAGTTGTTTATTTTTTTGCACTAGTCACTACCAACATTTTATTTCCTGTATATTTCCAAATCACACATGGATCATAAAAATAAAAAAATATATATTGCAAAAAACAGTATTAAATCAATTTTCGAACCGCCGCGCGCTGCTAATAGTTTAGCGTATTTAACTTTTCCCAAGTTTCGCGTTTTATTACAACTATTAAGAGGGACGGTCAAACGAATAATTTATTTTCTGAAATATTTTTGGAGGGTCATTGACCAAATGACCAATGGAAGAGCCCCCAATGATATTGGTAACCTTAAAAAATTATCCCAAGAGTATAATAAATGATTCCATTACGAAACATTGTTATTGGATATCATTTGAGAACTACTGAATCAACTACTCAAAAAGGTATACGCCTTTTGTCTCATCCCTTGTATATAATAAAACCATTGATATCCGTTAAACATTTTTGTTTTGATTAACCACGCCACAAGATGAGATATTTATAAACACCAGGTCAATCTGACAGTATTAAATAAGTGAAATGTGATAAAAAATGTATAAAGTGAATGCCAGGATGCAATAGTACGCAAATAACAGAGTTGTCCAAGCGGACGCATATTGATACTTCACCTAATGTGAATGTAATGAAAAACAGGCTAGATTTTTATCAGTAAAATTAAAAATAGTGAAAAATATAAAAAAACATTGTAACATTAGCAAGAACAAAGTGGCATTTCATTCATACCATCTATTTAATAAACGTCCCGCTCACCTAGATTACTTTACCATACACCACAAATCACACTTACCTGCAATAAATCCTAAAGCACTAACACAAGGTAAGCGAGCGTCAGTGGCTGGATCTGGCTCCTTTAATGGATATTGGAATAAAACTTCTAGCAGGGACCCTACAATACGTATCAAGATAAACGGTGACCCGTATATTATTAAACTGCATAATGTGCAAAAATTATTTTTATTAAATTTCAAAATTAGCTAATTTTAATACTAAAAAAATCATCACTGTTGGGATATAAAGATGCTTTATATTTGCATATATAAAATTTACAATATACAAATGAAAATTCAAACTTGAAACAAACCACTCGATTTATATCAACAAAATATACCCTACGACGAATTTAAATATAATTGCCAGGATAATCATTATGTCTTTTTAAATAAGTGAAACAACTCTTTTTATAAGTACTTACATAATTAAGAAGTAAATAAAAATTTATAAAAAAATACTTTAAAACGATTTTAATGTGAAAGTTCTAAGTCCTTACCAATTCCTCCCGTATTAACAACAAGCTGAGTCAGTTCCAGTGACTGTTTGGCAACATCTCGAATAAGACAACCAGCATTTCTTCTGATCGCAGGACAGGGATGCGAAAGGTGTTGCGACACGGTAGGAAATATTTCAGCTTCCACCACAACCTCCGCCAGCTCTGGTGAATGTTTAGCAACGGCACCTAAAAGATCACGTATTTTTATTAGCAAATAGTTCTGCAGAAATGTCAAAGCATTACTTTTAATCTCTCTAGTTCAAAGTTATTCAAGAGTTCGTTTAAAATTTCTGAAATATATTTGAAGGCATTTTTAGGGATTTATCAACATCGGAACTTCATTTTAATGAACTAAAAACAGTGGTCCCTTACTTAAAGCAGCCAAACATTGTTTCTTCAACTTTTCATCGCTGTTTCGTAAGTTTTTCGCCAAGTAAGGTACAATTCCTGCGTCCACTACGGACATAGCTAAGTCTTCACAATGCTTCGCTATGTCAGTAACAGCACTAGTGGCTATTTGCTTGAGGCTCAGTTCAGGTTCTTGGAGGGCCAGCATTAGTAGTGGAAGAACACCGCTGTTGACACATTCTTGGGCTAATTTCCGACTGTGACGCGCTATGTACCCTATGCCCCAAGCAGCTGATTCTTTTACCTGATTAGAAGATAAAATAAGAATGTTGACATCTAGTCAGCCAAAAATAATGTGAAACTAATACCATTTAAGAAGAAATTGATTCTATAATCACTATAAAAAATGAATAAAACACTTCAAATAACTACTCTCTGTAAGTAGGAGAGAGTGGGGAAGATATGGACATCGCGAGCATCTGGACAGCTTCGAATTCCGCGCCAATTTTGTGAAGGTATCTCTTCCGCCCTGTCACATTGTCTTGTTGTCTTGAGATTAGTATACAAGTATTTAAGACCATATGCTTTCTTTTCAACACATATCTGGTTTATTCGAATGACGTTTGATAAGGAGGGACCGGACCATCTCCGAAGTGAGGGTTTGCTAATATGGGTATCTCTGAGGCAGAGATTTGACCCCTTAAGAATGATCCGAGGTGCTCCCTCTAAATTTGGGACATTGGGCTTAGTACATCGATCGGGTTACATGACCTCTGACAATTTTATAAAAGTGTTGGAACATATTGCTCGAAATACTCACTATTTGAAACAGAATATAATCCTTTTAATTATGGATAATAATCATCAGTCCCACATATCAGTTGAAGCTCTTGGATCGATCAGTTTTTTGTCCTTTTAAGACATTTTTTAACAAAGGGGATAACGCCTGGATGATAGCGCATCCTGGTCCAACCCTGACCATTTACGAGCTGCCAGCTTTTTGTGCTTTTGCTTGGGATCGTACTGCTACACCATCAAATATTAAATCTGGCTTTAGCTGCACCTGAATATGATCCCTTGCAGAAATATATTTTCCGAAGCAGATTTTTTATCATGCTGTCACCAACAGACCACACAATTCAACACTTTAAAATTCATTTGATATGTGGAAATTTTTTAGAAGAGAATTTACCATAACCAGGGCTAAGTAAGGAAAACACCAATTCTCATACGGCACAGTCAACTAAAGAACAAGAAAATATGTAAGCCCCCCTGTTTGTAACCCCAGAATAGTTATTTATACTATAACGGATGTAAGTCTCATTTACCAGTCGAGGACGAGTTTCGCCCGAGCGATAGCAAGGGTTGGCAAAAAAGTTCGAGACTGGTTAATGTACTTACATTCCATATAGTATATAACATTTTTTCTCCTCCCTGTATTGTATGTTTGCAAGAAAATGCTGGATATATTTTTAGATTTTCATTATCATTACATTCGATAGCATTCTCATTAAATTATGAAGGCAGCCGTGATCCGTTGCCAGAGCAACATAAATAATTTTTATTTTATCAACAACGTCAAGTTGACAATTCATAGCGAAAAGTTTGATTCTGTTCTACTACCGGAAATGTCGAAAAAAAGGTATGAAACAGCATATAAATCCTTTAAGAATTGGTGCCAAGACGGCTACTGCAGTCTCAGAAACCTTGTTTTTGGCGTATTTCCACGAAAAAAGTGCTATATTGAAGTCCCCATCAAGCTTATGGTGTGAGTATTCGATGTTGAAGTCCACCCTTTTTATAGAGGAAAATATAGATATTTCTAAGTATCCAAAACTTCGAGCATTTTATAGGCCACAAAAAATCGAATGTGTTTAACAGGGAAGATGTGAATAAGTTCATGCTTGAAGCCCCCGATGATATATACTTATTGATGAAGGTCGTAATGGTAATGGGAGTTGCTGGAGCGTGCCGTTCTATTAAACTCTGTAAAATGAAAATGGACAATGTTAAAATAAGTCCAGAAGTTATTCCTGACTCCCAAAAATGGAATATCACGTACATATACAGTGACAAAAAGTTACGACACTCAGGTTTGTCATTTCAAAATAATTCAAAAGTACGTTGATACAAAATCCTCGCTTCTTTATGCGATATCAAAATGGAAAATGCTTAAACCAGCCTGCCGGGAAAAATACGTTTTCGTCAATTCCAAGTAAAATTGCAAAATTTCTAAAATTTGAGAACTTCAGAATGTATACTGGACACTCTTTTAGAAGAACGTCGGCAACTTTATTAGCAAATACTGGAGTTGATGTATTAGCTATCAAACGACATGGTGGATGGAAATCCGCTAGTATTGCAGAAAGTTACGTAGCTGAGAGCCTCAATAATAAAAAGGAAGTAGCGAATAAAATTTTATACAATAAGACCCAGCCAGAAATCTCTTTCAATGCTTCAACAGTGACAGAGACATTGGTTAGAAATAAAGGTTCTGTGGAGTCAGAAAATATAATACACATCGAGAACAAACGAAAAAACATGTCTCCAAATTTTGTTAATAATGTGAATAATTGTAATAATTGTACCATTAATATTCATTTCAATTAATATCACCGGATTTTTGTCCGGATTTTTGTAATATATTGATGAAATCAAAAATTAAAGCTACTTATAATAATTTTAGATTATTATTTCCCTAGGGATGTAACTTGACTTACATCCTGTCGTTAAGGGCAACCAATGCCTTGTTGAGTAACTTTCACTTACGTCTGTCAAGGCAGTGTCAAAATAGCTTGCTTACAATACAGGGAGGGGAAAAATATTTTACCTTTTCCTAAGGCTCCAGCACGAAAGCTTATGGAGGCCCACCAAGACAAAAAACGCTCATAGCCAAAGACACTCCCGAAAGAGGTGTAATTGCGGAACGGGAATGAAAAAATCCCACAAGTAAGAAAAAACGCAAGCTTGTGACACGACACAACGATTTCATAATATGATGTACTTTAACGTAGACTTAAATGAGTAGTCTTTTATAAATTAGTTTGTATTATGAAAATGTCATGAGTTTACAAATGACACGTTAATACTTGCATATTGATAACTTCTGAATTATTTGTCAGTATGTTACTTATATTTATCTACCGTTAGCTAGACATTTTTCTATAATTTAAAATAAAAAAAACTTTTCTAAGTTTTGAAAACCGAATTTTTAAGTTAAATTTGTCAATACAAGTGTTTTTTTTATTTAATCTTCTTCAATCCGCCACTGTATTCGAGCGTTGGCGATACCCAGTGAGTGCCATGAGACCTATCTTATATTAAAATGTACGGTTTCTCGAATGCACTACTCTAGACCATTATAATAGGGAATCGGTTCTACGTAGTGGTCTCCCATTGCCTTCTGAGCAGTTGTGTTGTTACTGTTTTTCCTTTTATTTTATTATCCTTTACTTATAGACAATTAAAAAATGGTATGTGGATAAAGTTAAAAAAAAATAATTTCAAATAAACTTACGGCTGGCTCAAAATCTTCAAGACAATAAATTAAGGTTTGAAGTCCACCATTTTTTATGACGGTGTCCGCCATCCTCTCGTTGTGTTTGCAAATCGATCTTAAAACAAATAAAACAGCTGTTTTCTGGTATTTCTAAAATAACAATATTAATGGAGTGATAATTTAAATGCAATTGGTGCATGAAGAAATTGGAATTCTTAGAAGTAAATTTATTCATATTTTCTACTGCGGTTTTTGGTGTCTATCATTTCTTAACCAATGACTTTCTTTGCGTCAGATTATCTTTAACCAGCATTTTTGTTTGATGACCATTTCTCCAATTCTAAATATTCAGGTAGTATGATGGTGAAATACGCTTAAGAAAATTGTTTCCTTAAAATGTCTGGATCTAAAATAAAATTCCAGAAAAATAGTTCGAAAGGGAACAAACTGTTTAAATAAGATCTGTAGGAATAGTACAATTAACTGTTGCTATACAATGGTGTCTAACATCAATGTGGTAATAAAGTTTCATTTATATTCAAAGTTTGTCCAAAATTCCTGTCTCTAAAATTTATAGCCTGAGCTTGATATTCTCATATTTCAATATGATGCAGTATTATGTACCACTACAAGTATTTCGTAATAGAAGAGACATTAAACCTTTTTATAGCACAAAAAAACGTGAAAGTGATCAGACCGCATAGTTGTAGAACGCGGCCAGTCAGCACGTCGCATAAGTTATTGCGATAATGATGTTAGCACAAGAGTTTTATAATAGCTAAAAATGTGTTTAAAGTAGGCGGCATCGATATATCCCACGCATAAAAAACCAAAGCAGTTGCCGCTTTTAGTATATACCCTTATAAAAAAAAACTGGAGTCCTAGATTTGCTTTTCAAATTGACTATTATATGGATCAATATTGCCTAAAAGTAGGTCTCTATTGTGAAAAAGTCGTTTGGTGTTATTAAATTATGAAAAATGGCCAATTAACAGGAATATTCCTGACGATAATCTTTACCGTACCGCCATTTGAACTCTGACTTGTAGCGCCCGAGCCGTCTCTTGATCTCTCCGCCGACTAGCGCTCCTGTAGATCAGGGTTTCGCTTTTGTTGCATTTGCAGGTGTATTACTGATCGTAGATAGTGTAGTTTGAAATTGTGTTTTTTTTTTGCTAACTCGTTTTATAATTATAACATTTCGTTCATGTCAAACGATTACCTGAAGATTAATGATAGTAACGGTAGTGATAATTATTATAATAATTGTGCAATGTTTCGGCCTTGGAAGAATTCAGCTTTGCCTAAATACAAAGTTTCGTGTGTGAGAGCGCCCATGCTGTAGTAACTCAGCTGAACTATTGGAAATCCAGAAAAATATTTATGACAACAGTACCGACAAATAATACAATATTAACGAAATTTCGGAAAATTCCGACTCTGACTCTAACGACGAAAACACATTAAACGGAAAAAAAGGTATCACCTTAACGAACAAGCAAAGCAGATTTGTCTGAATGTGTATGATAATCTCATGAATGATCGAGAAAATAACGGCTAAAGAAGTATGATTAAAAAAGCAGCCACATTAACTGGAATTCCCTATACAACAATGCGCGATATTGTCAGTAAAGGTATTAGACAAAGAGAAAGAAGGTTTGATGCTGGAAGACAGACTTGGTCGACTGTAAAACGTTTCGATAAGCCTGGTTTATAATAAACATAAAAATAATGAAATTCGGACTATTGACGCAATATACAAAGAGTTTGTTGAAATGTGTAGACCTTGTCCAAAACAACATTGAGACGTTGGCTTAAGAAATTAGGGTTTAAATATAAGAGTGTTAAGAAACCAGTGGACATAATCGATAGCCTTAGAATCGTTCAATGGCGTTATAGATATTAAGAAAATATAAGAGGATCGATCACTTTACTACTTAGATGAGACTTGGTATGATACCAACGCCCCGATAAGTACACGGTATAATTTTATTTATATTAATATAGATCAGTAATTATGTATTTTGTTTCATGTGTTACAACTCTCATTGACCCTCAGGTAAATCAGGAGTAAGTTATTTATTTATTTATTTATTTATACCTACCTAACAAGAGAGTAATTTTACAATAGCAAATGTATTCACACGAAATGGTTTGGAAACATAAATTTAAAATGCCTATTTTCTATTCGCAATTTTTTCACAAAAAAAATTTAGAGTCCTCTCCTGCGATCCAAAAACTTGGCTTTATATCCAGGTATTGCGGTTAGCTTTGTAATCTGCCGACAGTTTTTTTGTCGGGCGATATATCGATGGTGTCTACGTTACTACCTAATTATTGTATATAATTAAAAAATAAGTCATATTTCGATTTAATAGAACAGATGCAGTGAGTAGTATATAATACTCCAATTCAGTTTTCAAACTAAAATGGTCTAGAGTATCATTTTAACATTACTAATCATAGAAGGTACCTGTCAAACCACCTTGTTTTCCGCGTTCGAAACCACTTTTTAACTACTATATTATCTACCCTTTAAACATAAGTTAGACCTAACCGTTAGTACTAATTCCCTTTCTTTTGGAGAGCAGCTTCTGCGTTAGCCTTAACATTTGTTTCATTCACCTTTTTTGGAGTGGAATACATGATCCTGTAATTGTTGATTCAATTTATCTTCTACTTTATATACTCCCACGGTTGACTAAATCTATTTTTTTTTGTTTAGACACGGGTATTAAGAAACACAGTCCTTAGTTACATACATTTCTTGCAATGTTTAACTATAGGCAACTAACAGTATCTAGTAATTAGGATCTTGCGGCACGTGATCTGACCAAAAACTTTGACTTCACAGTAATGTACAGGGTATTCCCGTATATTTTTCCACCCACTTAGAGAGAGAGTTTATTTGAATAGATACGGAAATGTCGTAAATACAAAGGTTGTTGGGTTTTTTATGAAGATTTAGAATATTATATCATTAGTGCGAAAATATTATTGGAAATGTCAAATTTTGACAGGTTGTCATTTTTTTTCAATGAAACACCCTGTATATTAAATCATATTCTGGAAGATCTTTTTTTCTAATTTCAAATATATATACTTTTAATATATTCTGTCAATTAGTTTTGGATATATAAGCGTTTAAACATTAAAGAAATGGTAAAGTAATTTGCGCTAAAACATGGTGAGCCATGGTCAAGACAATTGCAATGAATGACGCCTTTTTGACGTTTACATGTCAGAAGTGTCTATTTACGAGCATTTTTAATATCTAATACGTTGAACGATGGGTTATTCGGAAGAAGAGAAACTCGACATGATAGAATTATTTTATTTATATAGTAAAAATGCATCGATAGCTCGTATCGAATATCATAGACGGTTTCCAGATAGACCAACACCGACTCGTAGCATAATATTAAACATCGTTAAACAAGAAAAAAAAACACTTAAGCGAAAAGTTAGAATAATGGAAAGAAACAATACCATAAAAAATCAATAATATAAAGTACGTAAATAATAATATTAGCTTAAAGAACTAAGTTTTGGTTTTCTATATAGCCTCCTTGGTTTATAATGCATTTCTCAAAATTTCTTCTAAATTTTCTGTGTATGGATGCGTAGATAAAATGAGGTGATTGGGTGTTTAAATCGTCGATTGTTTGGACTATATTTTGCTCCAAAGCTTGGATGGTTCTTGGCCTATTGTAGTATATCTTGTTTTTCAGATAACCCCACAAAAATATGTCCAATGGAGAGAGATCGGGACTGTTTGCTGGCCATCTTAATGGTCCATATCTTCCAATCCAAAATGAATACCTCTCATTTAAAAAATTGGTGACCGGCTGGACATTATGAGGAGGGGCACCATCTTGTTGCCATATCAAATTAAGATATGAATTAATCGATAGTTGTTCTAAATGCCCCTCGATTTCGTTTTGTAATAACTCCTGATACCTTTGTCCGGTTAAATTCCGATTTAAAAATATAGGTCCAATAACATGATTGTTAAGAAGGCCACACCAAACATGTATGGATCTTCTTCCCTGAATTTTGACCGCCTGAAGAGCTCGCGGGTTTTCTTTTTTCTGCCTCGTCAGTGAAAATTATGTTTGACAGATTTAGTTAGTTCATCATAACACGTCTTTCTATTTCTTGGCAGAAGTGTAATCGGTCTATTTTATTTTGATCGGTTAATTCTTGAGTAGGTAAAAACTTATATGGCTTATATTTATAATGTTTTAGAACTGAGTGGATTTTATGCCATGATTTGTTAAAAAAAGTGGCTGCATCGGGAATTGAGCGCTCAGGACTTTCTAAAACAAGAATAAATTAAATAAGATAAATAAATTATTTTAAAACAAAAGTTTCAAGACCTTCAAAATATAATAAAATATTTAAATCTTTTTCAGCGTTTCTTTCCACTATTCTAACTTTTCGCTTAAGTGTTTTTCTTTCATTCAATTGTTTAGCTATGTTTAATATTGTCCTACAAGTCGATGTTGGTCTATCTGGAAACCGTCTATGATATTCGTTACGAGCTATCGATGCATTTTTACTATGTAAATAAAATAATTCTATCATGTCGAGTTTCTCTTCTTTCGAATAACCCATCGTCTATCGTATTAGATATTAAAAATGCTCGTAAATAGATACTTCTGACCGGTAAACGTCAAAAAGGCGTCGTTCATTGCAATTGTCTTGACCATGGCTCACTATGTTTTAGCAAAAATTACCTTACCATTTCTTTAATGTTTAAACGCTTATATATGCAAAAATATACAGGAAAACCATGTACATTGTACAGGGGGTAAAACAAGCTTCGAAGAAAACGGCCTTTGATTTCAATATTTGTAACACAACAAAGTGTCTGAGGATTAATGAAGACAAACGAATTTCCAAGTTGGGACATACGATAAAACTTTATGCTCGTGGCTGAGTTGCATCACAATCATTAGAACAATTATTTGTAGGTGCATATGCCTAAATACCGACAATTCATAAAACTTCTAATCGAATCTAAACAATAATTTGAAGACATGCCCAACTTCAATAGATACCTACCATGTCAGAAGGTTTTGAAAAGAAATTTTGTGCTAAAATAATCAACAAATGTACGACTACTTGTAAGATGAAACTTGTATACAACTTAAAAATAAAAATATTGCTCACTTTAGCTCACTTATACTTTTTTCGACTAAATTTTAAAAAACATGTTAGACTGAAATGCTTAAAATTGAATCTGATAAACATTATGCAGTCCAAGTTTATTTCATCGTTTTGTTTCTAACTTCTGAAATAAGTTTTATTTAATTACCTTAATTCACTTTTGATATAAATACAGAATGCCTAGAGATCAAAATTGTATTTTAGTTGTAAGTATGTAAGCGTTCTTGTTATGCAACCACAAAGTAAGCCTAGAAGTGATAGTCAGAAATGTACCTTACATAGTTGAGACATTTTTAAATTTTAAGCGGTATCTCGAAGAGAATTGTTTGGACAAAGCTAATGAAGATGCCTAGACCTAGAGTTTCCAGTTTTTTCCAAATTCCGTTAAATATATATTTAGGAAACTGTAGACAGCAGAAACAGTAATTATAAATAATATAGCTAAATGCTATTAAGTCAGTAATCATAAATACAATTACTAGTCATTTACCGAAACGCTCTTTTTAAATAAAATATCCTCAAACGGTTTTTATCAACAATATGTGGTCAACGCGTGTTGAATTATTTATAGCGATTGGCAAAATTAACGCGCACCAACCGTATTCCTGTGATATGATATACAAAGAGGCACAATTAAATTGAAGGTGACTGTTAATACTATATGAAAACATGTTTAGATGACGGATCTGACGGCATTTAATCAAATTATCGTTAATGGTTAAAATTATGTAGAAGCACTGACTTTATAGGATTAAAGCATAAAGCCAATGATAGAAATATATCGTATATTCTTGATTGAATACACAGTGACACACAAGATCACTTTTGAAGTACCCAAGTCAGGCATATTTAAAATATCGCGGTTGTTAAAAAAACTGCGATTTTGCGCATCCGCTTTGTTCGCAAATCTCCATCACAATATTGATTTAGGGGTATCCTAGAGGACTTTTTTCCATTTCAAATAGTTTTGAAAAGCTCACCCTCACACCCGCTAAATTCTATATAATATGGATAGTTACCGATATATCGAAAAACAAAAGTTAAATTTAGAAAAATGTAATTCGCCAAGTAAAATGTCGATTTTGTTTGGTTAAAAAAAATGTTTATCTGCCAGTTTCAAGTTTTTAACATGCCCCCAAGAATCGAGGAGATAATGATACTAAGAAGAAGAGAATATATTTTCGGAATTTAAAAGACACGTAAATGTTTGAGGCATGCCTTTACTATATATGACATCAGTAAATGAAGTAGACAATAACACAGTTTCGCCCGATGCGCCTGCGATGGATAAAGTATTGGTAAACTTAATTGTAGTTTTGGGTTCAGGATTTTGAGAAATTATTCAGACTGGAATCAGAAAGAGGATGCCTTTTTTGCGTAATTTGATAACGTTTATTATGTCACTTGGAAGCTGCTTGTGCAAATGTAGTAACGTATGGTGACGTTGATTACAAGTTTTACATGTTGATAAAGATTGACAGGACCTGAGGTTGTGTATGTTACTCAAGCCGCCAAAAATTAATAAATTAAAATGTTGGCGACAGGCGCATGAATATAAATTTTTGGATAATGGACACGTAATGGAACAGCTTTTATTAAGGAATACATCAACTGTGCTCCTCTACAAAAATTTAAGCAATTTTTGATTTTTATCAAAACAGAAGTATATAACCGTGTTATATGCAAGATAATTTTTTTCTAGAAAATTCGTAAGATCTTTGTTGCCTTGGAACTATTGAAGAAACCTGTTCTAGTTCAATTTTGTAACAAAGCAAGTCCAATGATCAGTGGGAAATCCTAATGTCTTAAGAGCTGATAAATTTTCCGAAAAATTATCTAAGAGAAGACCTAACGCTGTCGGATTTTTAAAACTAGCCCTTTCACAATTTTCTAGTCTGTACCAATGTTCTTGATCGCGTAAGTATTTATTTGAGTACCGCTGAACCAGGATATCATACGCGCTCATATAATTGTCAGAAAATAAAGCGAGAGTTAAAGGAAGCGTTCTTGCCAAGTTAGTTAGTTAAGTTACTTGTACTGTCTGACTTATTTTAGTTTATATATGTTAATATTTTATAAGTGTTTTAAATGTTTATATAATTCTACTTTTTTCTTTTTTTGACGTGTAAAAGCAAATGCCTGTTTGTAATATTACCAATAAATTGAGTATGAGTATGAGAGTATGAGATAAAGATTGCCCTTTTAAAAGCGAAAACAAAAATTAAATAATTAAAATTTTTATAATCACCTTTAAATTTTGGTATTTTAATTTTAGGTAAACGGGCTTGCGTAACATTATTAACAGAAAAAGAAGGGTTTAAATTAGGGTCGGTAATATATAATTACTGTTTTTATTTTTAAACAAATTAAGATAAATTGCTGAAATGGTATAGAAATTGCTTAAAAAACCTTCGCGTATCGTTTCCTCAAGTTTAAGATTCGCGTCTTCATCGGTCCATAAAAGTGAAATAATGTTCTAATGATGCTCCTGATCTCTTATATCTTCAATTTCCGATTAGCCGGCCCTATAAAGATTTCTTATGGAACTGTCTGTTTTTGCACGTTTTACCAAATTATATAAAGTAGACAAATTATTTACAGCATTATTTCTAGAGAATTTTTTTTTTTTAAATGACAATATTAGTCATTTTGTAAATCTATTTCAATAAAATAGAACTAAAAAATCAAAAAAAATCTACTCGAAAATATATACGCCTCAAATATCAAAAACTATGCGATATAATTAAAAATATACAAGATAAAAAGTAAATAAAATGACACTCTAATCCTACCAAGCTTGGATACAAAAACTGGACACGATGTGATGAAGAATGCGAAGAATTTCGGGAAGTTTTTTTTGTATTTATCAATTTTGGGACAAAAGCAATATTATATATGTTTATAATTAAATGCGTATTTAAATGTAAAACGTAAAATAAGTAGGTACCACAGAAACACAAATTAAATACGACTTTATGGATGTTATTTAGTCATATGGTTATAAATTTCTATTTAATTCACCAACTAGGATAACTAAAACTAGCTCAACTTGCATAGATAATTGTATAACTAATTATAAGAATAGCAACATAAAAATATCAATTCACGACTGTTCTGATTTATATGATCATATGGGTCTCTCAGAAACGATACCCTTTAACAATACACAAATAATTAGGGAGAACAACCAAACAGAAATTGTTATGTATAGGCCTTTGTCGGAGACCTCTATTAATCAATGTATTTTACGACTGTGCAATATAAATTGGCAGATGGTTCTTTCAGACAGTATGGACACCGATACAATGTTTGACACTTTCTTTGACATAATTTTGAATTTAGTTGGTAACTTTTTTCCCGAAAGAACTAAAACAATACATGGTTTAATGCAGAACTCAAAGAGATAAGAGATCGACTTAATTTTCTATTTGAAATGTCTAAAACCTATACTAGTCTAAATCTTAAAGATGACATCAAAAAGCTGAGATCCTATTATCGTTTCAAAATACGGGAACAGAAGTGCAAATATCATACCAATCTTATCTCAAATACTAAAAATAAACCTAAAATGATTTGGAAGATTGTTAATGAGGCAGGTGAGTCGCGGGATTTCAGTGAATCTGAAATTGATGCGGATAATTTGAACGATTACATTTCAAATGTGTGGAAGAGTGTTGTCGAGTCTCTTCCCACCACTAATATTAGCCCTATTCAGATTGCCTCAGCATCTTTTTCGTCTCGCAATTCTTTCTATTTGTTGCCAACCAGTGCACAAGAACTTAAAGATATATTTAACTCTATGTCAAATAGTATAGCTCTTGATGTATATGGAATGAGTAAGAAGTTACTAAAAAAAAGTATTCAAGAGGGTTTGTTAACCCCACTCTCAATTATAATTAATAAATGCTTCCAATCGGGCAAGTTTCCGAAAAAACTTAAGACTAGCAAGGTTATTCCAGTACATAAGGCTGGTGATCCTCATTTAGCTGGTAACTATAGACCTATATCAATAGTTCCAGCGATATTTAAGCCCTTTGAATTGGCTATTAATAACCGTCTCACTAAATTGCTCGAGTTTAATAATCTACTGTCGTCACCAACACAGTTTGGATTTCGCAAAAATATATCTACGGGCCGGGCAATAAGGAAATTTATCACATCTGTAGTGGACGTCTTTGAGAGGAGGGGGGAGGCTAGTGCAACATTCTGCGACCTCTCAAAGGCGTTCGACTGTGTCTCCCATTCCTTACTCTGTGAGAAGCTTCAATGTTATGGTGTGAGGGGCTTGGCTTATCACTTGGTTGTGTCTTATTTAGACTCCCAGGGTTCAATTTTAGGTCCCCTACTTTTTATACTATATGTTAATGACTTTATTACCATATTACTTAAGCGCCCCAGTAATGATACTGACTGACTGGTCAAGAGTATTTAAAATCCAAAAACAAGCTTTGAGAATTATGCTTGGACTAAACTACAATGAAACCTGCAGACCTTATTTGAAAAGGCTCAATATATTAACGACTCCAGGTTTATTTATCTACCAATGTCTTCTCTATGTTAAAGACCATCAACATATTCTGGTTAGACACTTCGATCTCCATGGGATCTCCAATATATCTATTTCTTTATTTAATCATTTATCTGACACAATAAAAAGTATGCCAATTAGTAAGTTCAAACTAACTGCATGAAATCTATTAATTGATATAACCTGACAAGGCCTATATATCCTTCGTTCGTAAGAGTGGTGTGATTGTGCCGTATCAATTAGTCTCTATGTATTTTAAGTGTAATATTTTTACTGCTCTTTTGTAATGCAAGCTATTTTATTTTATTCGGATGTATCGACTTTTATCTATTTTATTTAATGTTCAATTTTTGACGATACTAAGACCTTTGTTATATGTGCAAATAAAAATTATTATTATTATTATTATTACGAAAGCAAATGCGATTCTTATTAATTTATAGCAATTGTATTAACAATAACTAATTAATAATATTAAACCACGATCTCACTGAAATTCCTATAAAAATGCGTAATGCGTAATTTTTGGTTATATACTCTACCCAATATTTAAAATAAATATTAGATTAAATTTAAAAAATAAACAATAACTGATCTAGGCTAAAAGGATTAACTATTAGGTGTTCGAAGTGATCACTTAGCTCTGGATTTGGAGAAAAAAGCGGACTGTATATTTTTAATGCGAAATTATTTTAAATTTAAAAGGTCGATGACCTCAAATTAATGTCAACAATGACAATATGAACGCGTGGCTTTGAATATATAAGATAAGAAACAATAATTACTTAAATGAATCACTATGAGCGTTCTACACTAAACATTTACCTTGTTTCATTGCAGCTCGAACGTCACTGACAAAATGCGAATTGCGTCTTTAGGATGCCTTAAAACGACAGACAAATTGTAGCGCCCCAATCCGGTGTATCTAGTGCACTGAACTTGCTGTATGCAACTTATTGATCGAAACATCTAGAGTAGTTTTTTATAAACGCGAAAAAAAAAAACAGTTCGATTTATACTGCCATATTAGACACTACCTTTTAGTAAAATAAAGAAATAGAGTATTTATTTATTAAATATGGAACACCTTAAGTATTTGTAAAGATATCTAACGCCATTATTAACACCAAGGACACTGTTCAATAGCAATCAAATCGCCTCCCCCTGAAGTGTCTACATATTCTTTGTTGGTAAAAATCAGTCATGGATTTTGTTTTATGTTATTTTTCAATAGAACTAATTTTTGGTGAACGACAGACAAAATCATACAAAATTAACCAAATTGAATATTTTCAAACTAACTGCCATACGATAATCGAAATTTCCTTAGACTTTTTAAAAACGAAATCTTCTATGATTTTTTTCATATTTATGCTCTTTCATTTTTTGTTTTTTACGAAAACTTGGACCATTTAGGTAAAAGTGACAGTTCAAGTGACTCGTTTTTGACCTAAAAAAGTTTAAAAATTGGAAATAAAACTTGTCAAACTTCGATCCGTCCTATTTTAAATAGTGTTAAGGAGAGCGTATAGAGGAACGTACGAGAATTTCAAGGTAAGATTTCAATTTTTTTGACAATAACCGAATATAAAAAATTTCGTTTTTGTTTTCATTAATAGACGGAAAGCCAAAACTAATACGAAAATCTTTTTAATACCGTTCGGGAGACCCAAACAGGGACGTATATATTGAGAGAGATAGAGTGGGGGGCATTCTATTGGCAAAATCTTATTTTATGTCGGAATTATTTTATATTTTTTTCGTTGTCAGTTGGTTTTTCTTACTTACTCCTCCTCCCAATATTTTCTCTTCAGTCTGTCCCTGGACCCAAATGTGCTCTAAAAACGTCTAAAGATCAAAAGATGGAGATATTGCTACCGAAACATAAAAAGTACTTTTTGCGAACACGGCCAATTTATGACCAATAAAATCTGAACCAACTGACACGTGACCCTCGTGATGCATGTGGTATTTTCTCTATTTAACTGAACATGCCTATCTTAGTTTTTTTATGGTACTTTTAATGGCCGCGTTCACCCGTCTGATCGCTCGTTGGCTATCGATCATCAAAGTAGTGCTCAAATCAACGGCTTGGGCTCAAATAATAACAATAGTTTGAACGGTTTTTAGAGATTTTGGACGCAGCAAATATTTCTTGACCTTAACCTTGATGAAAATGAGAATATAGGACGAGAACAAGGAAGGACTGAAATTAAAAGAAATATGATAGTAAATTTGTTTGTATAATTCATTCTGTATTTTCTGTTAAAAAAAAAGATTTAAAAAAATCTGTTATTGCTCTAGTGTATTTTTATATTGTTTAATTATTGCTCTTAATGTGTACATTACATGCCGCCATCTCGTTTGTTACGTCAGCTGATCGTTGCTCAGCTAAGTAGCGAAAATAAAGTACGATACAAAACATGGCGTCCGCTCAACGACATGCTATCAAAGTAGCAAGATTAAATAGCTCGTTCATGGTAACGCTCTCAGAGCGATCACAGAGTGATCAGGCGTGTGAACGCGGCCAATGATGCCAGTTTTCAGTTCACCATAAAAACATCTGTGATATTTTGTAAAAAAAGTATGTGTATCTACAAAAATCGTTCAAATCGGCCAGGTTAAGCTTTTCGTAGTAACTACCAAAAGGCATTAGACAGATACAGTTTTATAATAAAGCGTTTAAGTAATTGTGAACTTCTTACGTTTCCAGTTCCAGCATTATGAAGTAAAATACCTAGAACACCAACATCAATCAATTCCCCAGCCATTTCAGGATCATTATGTACGAGCCTTCCAAGAGCAATTGATGCACATTGCTTTATTTGGGGGCAAACATCGGTTATTAACGGCTTCAGTAAATCTGAAACCATAAAAAAATTCGGCAATTCTATATCTTTTTCTGAGAAAAATTCTAACAAAAAAACAGCTCGTTTTGTGCATAATAAAATATTAAGGTTTTACCTAATTATCTTACCTAAGACGTGCGCGCTCTTCATGAGTTCCACATTTTGTGGTCTCACTGCTAAATCGCTTACTGTTTGGGCGAATGCTAGTCTAGATTTTTGATAATTATCAAAAACTTGTAAAATAGAACGACTGGTCATTTTGCTTCTTGGTAAATACTGACATCAAAAATGTTTTTGACTTTTGATATTATGACAGTTCTACCTGTCCGACGTCATAATCGGTTATTTGACTGAAGATGGACTGAAGCTGTTCTAAATGAAAACGCTTGCAGATAAATATAAATAAAAGCCATGTTGCCAAGTATCAGAAATTGTATATACAGTATTATATAGGGCCATAGAGCAATAACCTTGTTTATGTGTAGATAAACAAGGACATAAGTTTAAATCTTCGTTAACTCAGAATGGAATAGGTACCTATCTGGCATTTGCACTAATTTGCACGTATATATTTCATTGAGACCTACGTATAAAAAATCTGGTCTAATAATATCAGTACACCTGTCTTTAAGAAAGTATTTCTGTTAAGATGTTATTTCTATTTGAAGAACTTCAAACAACGATTACGCTTAAAATAGATTTTTTAGTGATTGAACGAGCACTCTGGCAACGATGTGTTCCGCTCAATGTAAATATAACCTTGCTTTTGTAATTTTTTCTTTATAGGTGGAAGGTTCTTTTAGTTCATTAAAAAGTAAACTTTTTAGAACTTTTACGATTAAATTATTGTTGCCATACATTACAATGACTTTGAAAATGACCATTGCCATGCACAGAAGCACAATAAATCGATTAAGTGTTGTTAATAAGGTATTTATCATGTATTTTCTGTGAGTTTTCAATTACTGCATTTATTATTAATGCTCTTATCTTAGACTTTTAGTTCAAAAACCTCTTCTGAAATACCTAAAAATAAGCTTGATCCTGTTATATCTGCACAAACTCAACAGGAAAATGGAGTTGTTTATGACAAAAAACCCTTCAGAATGGTCCTTGAAGCTGGTAAGATTTGCTATGACATAATGATCTGTTATAATAGATTTTTCTTGATTTATTTTTTAAAATATTAGCCAACAGAACACATATAAATTTAATACTCTGGAATAAAATTTAGTTAGAAAGATGATGCTTATTTAAAAGAGAATTTTTTTTTATCTAACTTGGTTTTAACAAGCACTTATTAAAACTATTTGTAAAACATTTTTGTTATCATTTTCACCTTGGTTTTTTTCTTTAATATTTTTAATTGCCTAATTTATATTAAATGCCTCTGTTTTACTTCCTTAACAACGAGTCTTCTACCTACTTTATTACTTGTTAACTGTATCTGATAGTTATGTTTGAAGCTAGCTGATTAAGTGAAATACATATAATTTTAATTTGAGGAAAGCGATACTCTTGGTGTTTATGTGGTAGAAGTCATAAGAATCCATTTTGTGATGGAACCCACAAAATTGAACAATTCAGGATTAAACAAAAGTAAGTAGTTTTTTTTAAATAAGTATTGTGTGTATATTTATTTCACTGTTAAAAATATATGACCTGTATAATTCTTGAAATTCCAATTCGTACAACCCTTATTATACCTACAATCCTTGATCATTAATGTTCATTAATGGCCTCTTTTTGTTCACTTTTGTCTGGAATCTGAGTTTAATTTTAATACTCGAAACACATTTCAGTTAATATGCCAAACAAAAATAAAAAAAGATTACTGAACACAGCTTGCGTGAACTTCTCCATTATCCAAATAATGATTCCTGAGCATATTTTTTGCAATACTGAATACAAAGCTCCTATTTCATCTGAGTAACAAAAATTTTAAATATATTGAACATTACCTATATGGCATGTAATAAAATACTAGGAGAAATATAAGTTTTGACTACATAATATGTATCAGTAATTGACAGCTGTTTCAATATAGCATCTTAAATCGGGTATGGTGGGGGTATTTGCCTTAGTTCCCCATGCCCCAGTAATGTCCTTATTAAGCAGCAGGAGATTCGAGGGGTGTTTCACGACCTAAAAATATGTACACCACTGCCAGATTTCAGCAGTATTTACTGAAAAATGCTGTATATTTCTTATATCGCCTATATTTTCAGCTTACTGCCGACACTGCAGCTTTACTGCCATTATTTCCGGTTTACTGAAAAAATTGCTGTTTTTACCATCACTGCCTT
The DNA here is from genome assembly GCA_030620095.1 of Kuschelorhynchus macadamiae. NCBI lineage: Eukaryota > Metazoa > Arthropoda > Insecta > Coleoptera > Curculionidae > Kuschelorhynchus > Kuschelorhynchus macadamiae. Next base: position 446,396 of record JAUTXW010000845.1, on the reverse strand, counting down.
GTTACTGCCACACTGGCGATTACACTGCCTTACAATTTAATCAAAACTCAAAGTTTTTAAAATCGTAAACCACTTTTAGACACCTTAAGACTGTTTTTAATATCTTTACTGAACATTGTAGGCTTAGCTTACTTTTTGTTTAATTCAATATTTCAAAGCAAATGAAAATGTTACGAATGTTTTGTTAAAATTGCTTTGTTCGCGAGTTAAGGCACTTGAAAATTGGCAGTTGTGCTATTTACACATCTTGTATAATCTAGGTATAATTTAAACAGTTTAACTTAGAGCAAAACTAATTTGATTTTCATTATTCTCAAAAAACGTCGATTTTGAATATACCCCTTAACTTTCATATTTCAAGAGATAAGAAATAGTTTAATCAATAATTTTTGACTTTTTTATTCTCTATAGTCTATGTAATGGTGTATTAACACTTTCAATCCGATGTTTCGTATTGTGGATCCCATCATCCACTTATTTTTTCTTAATACAGACCTGGATGTTTTATTTTACTCTAACTTCTCTAACTCGCTCAAACCAATGATGTATCACATGCATGCATTTCAAACATTTGGTTTTTCTACGATTAATTCTATGAGATTATGGGTTTTCGTTTCTCTGTAACACATTGTCTATTATGGGAGAAAATCCTAGATTTGCAGTCTGATATACAAAAAATGAAATAAAAAATCCAGGTCCGTTATTAAAAATGTTAAAACTAACCTAATTAACTATCCTAAACTAACCTATAATACAGAAAACAGAAAATTAAGCAAAAATTATTAATACATTTTTTCAACTATTCCTTGAAACACGTTACGCGGTATTGTTAAAAAAAACATTTTTTGAATTCCACCCTGTATCTCAAAAACTTAGTGTAAAATGGACATGACAAAGCTCTGCTGTTGTTTGCCTTCAAGCTGCTCAACGGCATTATCGATTGCCCAGCTTTCTTATTAGAAGACACCGCACCAATTACGGGCAAAACTTCTGTTTTTTCCACCTATGTCATGACCATAATAAATTCTATAATTACCGACATCTTCAACATTAGTACTGCCCTCAAAAGATTCCTGAAATTCGGCGCAGCTTGATCGTTTTATTCGTTCTATTTTATTTCGCATATTTTATTAATTTTATATTACTTCACTAATTTGCATTTTGTATTCCCTATGGTCTCACCATTAATGAATTGTACATTAGTTATTTATAAGCCTTCGTTGTACCTCTGTAGTCCAGTCCTATCTTTAACCTTATGTTTAACCCTAGGTTCAACCCTTTTGTTTTTGTTTTCTTATTTAGTTTAGTTTTAGTATTCTCTTGTAGTTTACTTTAGTTTTTTTTTCATCATTTTTTTTAATTTGTTCGAGCAGATAGAAATTTACGTAGAAGAATAGCTAACTATAAAGCCTAAAATCTATTTTTTTAATAAATATCAGAGTAACTACATAAGATGTCTAAAGTTTTTCAACACCAAATAAATAAAAACTAATAAATGAGGATCATATATTTTTATTTAATACAGAATTTAACTGATTTTTAATATTTGAGGATATCTGATTTTTTTTTCTGGAAATTCCTCATATAAGGTAGTTAATAGGGCCTTTTCATTAAAAAAAGGGAGTCAAAACATCTTATTTGAGTTAAAAATACTAAAGGTTAAAGAGTAAATCAAGAACCTTTAAAATTCTTATACAATTTGCCTATTTTTTACTAGTACATTTACGAATTCGAAAAGAGCCATTACCATCCAGCTTTAGTGGCCCATAAAAAATAAATTCTACTGTAACAACCTGTACATCTTCCATTTATGACCAGACAAAATTACTGAAAACTAAGTCCTCTAAAAATTGTATTCAGCATGTATTATGATGGTTGTCGAGTCATAGAATATAGCACAATATTCTTCTTTAAGTAAAATTATGCTGCTTACAGTATTACTTGTATTATAGATTGTTGTCTTACGTCTTAATTCTGATTATCAGGTGTTTGCTCATGCTTCAAGCCCTTATAAGGCTAAGATGGAAACGTGCCCTTTATTATCAAAAAATAGCCAGCACAGTGTTGAATATCTAACTAGTTTTGAAGCGTCATTTTTCAGTTGAATATTTAGATACTGATCTTTATTCTACTTAAGGATGAATTGTAGTTACGTACATCTATTTCATCATATTGCAACAAGCCATTTAGATTTTCATCAGCGATCTCATTACTATGAGGGCTGTTGCTGTCTTCCAGTTTTAGAGATGCTCTATTTTAGACATACAGGGTGTTAACATTTTTAAAAAAATTATCATTTTTTTGTAATTTCATAATTGTAAGAGCTGTTTGATTAAGATTTGGTGCACCCTTATAAGTTATGACCAATTCCAACTCCAAATTATTGCAAAATACTAAAAGGTTTTTTTTGTGTATTTTTACTTGTGCTACACGACAAAGCTGATGAAATTTTAAAAAATCAGTGGAGTACCACGTTTTTATTAAGAAAGACAGGGATGATTACCCATACATATGCCCATGGTTGACATAACAACTGATGATACTGTCAAAATGTTGCCTTTAAATACCTATGAGGTTGTGCCAAATCTTAATCTAATAACTCTTACTGTTATGGAATTACTAAAAAAAAGGTTTAACACCCTGATCTTGAAAATAAAGCATTTGAGAAGATACATTTATATAAACTTCTTTTTATGATCCAAATAATCACCTCCTTTAATATTTACACTTAGGAGCACCCTGTATATATGTATTTTTACAACCCTGTATATTAATATCTAGGTGAAAACCCTCTTTATTTTTAAATGGGAACTTTACATAAAGTATAGTTAAACTAACCTTAATGTAAAAAAAATAAAGCATGAAAATAAAAAATTCTATGTATCTCTTTAATGGAAGGAAATAAAAACAAAAATAAAAAACAAAATAATAACAACACATTACATTATTCATGCAAAGGTAACGGTTAGTTAAAAAACTTTTTATACAGACCATGGCGGCTTTGAAAAAAAAACAAGAAAAATCTTTAAATTTTAATTTATCCTGTGTAATGCTCACGACAATTTTGCGAATAAATTCAATTACAAAAAATAGAAGTAGAAGCATACACCTACTTGGAAAGTTTTTAAAAATCAGATAACTCATTCTTTTTAACCCATTTCAAATACAGACATAAAATTTCAATATCCCATAATTATTTCCTTGAATTTATATCATCACACAAAATTAGTGCTAATATTTAAAATTTTCTTTATAGCCATTCATTTTGGATCCTATTGTATATTTCGAGGTGTTTTTTCAGTTCTCTGCTTTCGATACAGAAGAAAATAATGAACAAGAACTAAAAAAATCATTACTAATGTCTAGAATTGGGAATTTTGTGTCTACTTTATAAATAGATTTTTTATAATGTCATAAAACATCTTCTGAATTGAGTAACACTTCGGCAGAAACATCATCACAAGGCTAATAATTGAGGTTTCTGATTCTGTCACGTGTTATGGGGTGTGGTGGGAGTGACACTACCTTCACTGACCACTGCTCAATTAATGCCTAAATACTGCTGAACTTGCTGTTACTGCTGAGATTTTACCTAACACTGCCACGCACTGTCCAATTTTGATAAAAAACTGCCTATTACTGCTCAATACTGAAAATATTGCTGTTTTTGCCGCCACTGCGGTTCCACTTCTCAAAAATGTACACCACTGCCTAGCGTGAAACACCCCTCAAGGAGATTGTACTAAAATCACTTACAAAGAATTATCTATTCTTAAAAGGTAGTTTTCATGTACCTACATTCAAAATGAATACTTCAATATTCAGGTAGAAACATAAGTATTTTAGATTAATTTTACTTATTTTAAGCTTTCATGTAAAAGTTACTATAAAGGTTTTGTGTTATATTCAATTTTTCAGACCTGTTCGATTTATGGTTGAAGAAACAAAAGAATATTGGTTATGCAACTGTAAGCACACAGCAAACAGACCTTTTTGTGATGGAACACACAAAACCCCTGTTGTGCAAGAAGCTACATCTATAATAAGACAATGAAAATAATATAAACACATAAATGGGAGACATGTTATGAGGAAGTTATTTTAGAGAGAAAAGGCATATAGGCAAGTTATTTTAGAGAGAAAAGGCAAAAAGTGTCACAATTTTGGAAAATAAAATAATTTGTTTAATATTTTTGCATTAACTTCATAATTGATAAACTCTATACAATAGTTTGAAAAAAAAAAACAAAATCATGTTACCTTGGAGTTTGTGTACGTTACAAGATTTAAATTTCATGATAAGATAAAATATAGGTTGTATTAAAACATGGAAAATATTGTATGAAAAATATTTTTAGTCATCTATTGTTCACAATTTCGTAAACTTATTTGCTTGTTCAAAGATTATCATTATAGTTATACAATTTAAATGTTCAGCAAAATCCACTATGCATAATGTTTATGCTTTTGTAATAGTATAGTATATAGTGCAGCAAAAGTGTTAAGCAATTCCATTAAGTGTACAGACTTTAGTAAAAACAGATTATTTTGTATAAAGATTGTACATATAACTAGTTCTAAGAAATATTTTGTACAATTATTTATAAACATTTTTCTCTCTAAACTAGTTATTTTTTAAATAGAATAGTGTATCAATATCCATTTTCTTTTTATTACTTTGCTACATTTTGAGTATAGCTCTCCAAGAAAATTTAACTTTATGAGGTGGAGAGTATTATTTCAGTAACAGACCCCCACAATATATAAAAGGTGTAGTTTATAACAAACAACATATTTATTAATGTGTCCATTGAATATGTTGCAATCTTAGCTCAAAATAATCCTTTAAATTTTCAAACCTATCATTACAGATGCAATCTAATCTGGATTGCATTGGGTTGTGGATTTGTGTTTTTAATAATACATAAAAATTCTAATTCGGATTTATTTTGTAAGTTATATAACAATAAAGTTCAACTTATCTATTTAACAATACAACTTAGAAAAGATCACATATGTCACTAAACAATGGCTCCTATTAGTCTAAGTGTTGCTACCTGTTCCTATATCTTCTTTAATTTTTTCTTTCTTTTCTTCTGAATTTTGAAGTTCATGATCTAATCTTTCTTTTGCTCTTACTATTTTTGACTGAATATATAAGGAAGTCTTTTCATTTGCTTTAAAGAGTGAGTTATACCTAAAAAATAAATTAACAGGAACCTACATATGTAATATTAACTTATGTATGCTTTCAAGAAAAGTAAAAAATGGACACTACCTTAGGATATCAAATTCAGCAGTAATTGTCTAAGTTTCTGTATTATCTGCATGAATACCACTTAACGTAAATTTAAGGAATACATTACAGATATCGAAATCTTCCTTAATTTAGATGCAACAAATGAATTGACTGACATTCACATAATGAGAGTTAAATTCACTTTAGTAGTGTCTAAAAACTCACTTTTCTTCAATATCTTCTTTGGATAGCTTGGAAATATTTAAAATTTGCTTAGCTTCTTCCAGGGAGAGTCCCAGCTTTTGATTTGCAACCCTTTCGCTTCTCGTTTTCGCATTTCCCAGTCTTTGGGCTGCCTGCTGTGAAGCTTCTATTTCTTGTTTAAGAGCTCTTGCAAAAGCCCTACCTATAACTTGTGAGCCTGCTATTATTAACTGGGCAATATATTTTGCCATTGTTTAGTTTTCATTGAAATGTAAAATTTTGAAAATTAAAAGACAGGACATAACCTCCAAAAAGAAAAATGTTAAATTCTAATTAAATTCGTCTCGTTCAGAGACAGCTTGCCAGCTCATCCCGGGTAGAGATCAAAAATAACATCATGGCTTCCAAACACGTTTCCGTGGGGCAATTCTAGTGTTGAAAATTAGTTACTTACAACTCGATTATTTTTAAAAAGTTCGAAAATATGCCTAAAAAGTTGACTTTATGGTAATTATTTACTTTTTTACATCACCGCGGTTTTTGATGTTTTTTTTGTATATAGGTGGATTTTGGCTTTCGTTTCTTTTTAAGTTATTCATTCTAAAGGTTCATAGACTTTCTGACCCCAATTTCCTTCTTTTTCTTTCTTCTTTAACAATTATAAAAGACGTAACAAAACTCTCTCCTTGATTTTCTTGCCTTATATTATTTAAAAAATTAGTACATTGGAAACATTCAAAAACAACCATACTTCATACATTTTGGACTAGTAACTTTCCCTTCGTGTTGGCATCTTGAGATAAAAACTATCGGGATATAACTTAAAAAAAATTAATTGATGCAAATTACAGTGGCTAATAGGTACTGTAAAACAAATGAATTACGGATATTTTGTTACATACTTAAGGTGGACCAGTACCAGCAAAAACGCGTATACACCCTGTTATTAATAGTCTTTTTTAAAAATTTTAGTCTTTTAAAGATGATCGGTCATTTATGAAACTGACACGGTCATTTAAGGACACTTATACGGTTACTTTTGGAAAGTGACGCCCGACACTAGTTAGTCTATTTTCGGTGTTGCGCATATACGTCACGTAACATTTTATTTCAAGTTACATTAGTTTAGTTCTTGCACTTAAACATTTATTACGTTTTTTGGTACATGTGTAAGCAGTGTAATCAAACCGAATAGCTTCCACTTAGAAACGCTTGGCTAAACAACACCGAAAATCCGGACACGCGAGATTTTCTCTGCAGATTGTAATGCGGCTCACCAGGGCGTAATAATTTGCACTTTTAATTGCGCTACCCATTTCTCAGTTCAATCTACACCTACGGAAAACCTCTCCGTTAGAAAAATTGCAAGAGCCGCGAATGACCGTATAGTTCTGGAAGCTGAGGCTACCCAAATAAACGGAACGAATGAACGCCATGTTGGCACTGACATTTTGAATTTTTAAATGTTGATTTAAAATACATAATTTGTTCTTTAAAATATGCATCTGCACAAATGCTCTTACTGACATTCTCTATACGTCAAGTGGGATTCTAATCACTCTTTGCGCATCCTTCCTTCCTATATGTCGAAAGAAAAAAACGTACAGTCATAAAATGTTACGGTATTATAGGCTGGTCGATAGTTGACAAACAAACGGCCAATGTAAAAAGAAGAGAGAGTAAGAGGTATTAGTGTCAACTAGAGATGTTATGGAACAGCATTTTTTGGTAACAGCTACGATCTGTTCCTGTTCCATGCGCGTACCTGTTCCAAATACCTGTTACTGTTCCAAACTAATCCGAATTAAAATATTTCGATGTACGCGCCTGATGCGTGCGTTTGGATCGCTTCGAACAGTTGGACTCGGACCTGCAGCGACTTGTTTGTTTGAATGAAAATGCGAAACAGTTTAGTAGAATTATTTCATGTTGGTTTTGATTATCAGCCCACTGCAGTTTAGTCGTACTCGACGGCGAGAGTTTATTTAACACTAAAGCGTATAAATATTAATTAGTAATTAGTTATTTAAGTCAACTTAAAAAATGAGTAAACGAACCAGCGTAGTTTGGAATTTTTTTTCCGTAGTGAATGCATTAAAATGTGTTGCAAAATGCAATTTATGTTTGACGCTTATGTCTTTCAAGGCATCCGTATCGAATTTAAAAAAACATTTGCAAAGGAGGCACCCCAGTGTGCAAATAGTTCAGGAGCCAAAGAATAATGTAGAAATTCAAAATGAGGCAGGTCCTGCAATTGAAAGTTATTGTAAAAATGATAATAATCCATTATCTCAGGTTCAGGTATGGTATTATTTAAAAATATTATTTTAAAATAACAGTGTCTGATTTTTTTCCACGCGTTTATTAGTTTAACTTCTCTGTGTGCTTCTTCATTTACCTGGTTTTAACATTCTATAATTCGCAGTGGCGCACCGAGCGGGATGTTATGAAGGTTAAAACCCCACCCAGAGCCTGAACCTAAAGTCGAAATATACGGTTTCGAAGCCCAAATTAATAGTAAAATTCTCCCCTGCGTGGAAAAACCCCCTCAGAACTAATTTCTCGGTCCGCTACTGATAATTCGCAATAGGTACCTATATATTTCACCGACCTGCACGTTAAAAATTCACCTTTAATTACTCAATAGTGACAATTTTTATCTTGATATCCTATTTTTCAGAATTGTTAAGCATTTTGTCATTTTTGCAGATTATCAGATTCGGCTGAAAATCGGTTTTTGGGGGAATTTAATATTGCTAATTACAAATTTTAGTCATCATTAAAAATGGCGACATTAACATGGCGGACTAATTTGATTTGACTGAACATCGGCGAGTAGGGGAATATTTAAATAGTGCTAATAACTTATGATCTTTGAGCTAACTATTTGAAAAAAATGCTACGCCGACATGGCGATCGAAGTTTGTCATTAAAATCCGACTTAACATCAGTATTCAGAGTGCTATTTATGATGTTTAGTCAACATTAAAACATTTAAGATAGCGTTGCCAACTTTCAAATTTTATAATTTAATAGTATTTCAAAGAAGTTTTTTAACTTTAATTAAGTGAAATGAGAAATTAAGAATACGATTTGAGTAAGTTTTTATAATGTATCAAAATATATTCTGTTCCTAAGGTATATACTAATATATGAGTTGCATTAAAAAACACAAAAGATGAAGTGCCTTCAGTATTTTTCATTACATGGGGAAACCACGCTTTTTATTGTATAATAAATTTATATATCAGTGACCTAATCTAATTATATTTTATCTGTGCTTAAGTATATTTTTCTACTTTTTGTTAACTTTTTTTTCTAATTTAATATTTAATTCATTTTCTTGTTATGTTGTATTTCATTTTAATTGCATTAAAGGCGCCTTCAGGGTTTAAAATCTATTATTGCGACTCGCATTTTTTGTATTTTTATTTCTCCCTAATTTAAAAGCATTTGTTTTACAATTGATTATTTATTATTATTGGTTATAAATATTGGCTTAGTGATGGTTTTTGTTCTTAAATTGCTATCATACGTTTGTTTGTCAATACAAACTTGAAATAACTCTTTTTTAGGAAAATCGTAAGTCTACTGCTTCAACAACTACAAGTACAACTTCCTTTAAGCAGTCTAAGCCCAAATCGCAAACAAATATGTTCGCTTATGTTCCAAAAAAAGTGTCTGCCTCATCTAAAAAAATAATTGACTCTAAGCTGCTAAAACTATTTTATAAAGATTTCCAGCCTTTTAGTGTCGTTGAAGACAAAGGTTTTAAGGAATTCGTAACGGCATTAAATCCCTCTTACGAACTTCCATCAAGACAGGTTATATCAAAAACCCATATTCCAAGTTTGTATGAGCAATGCTTTGCTCAGTGTAAGGAAATTGCGAAAAACATTGTTGCCGCTTCGCTGACAACAGATTGTTGGTTGGACTTCGGTTAATAATGATAGCTATATGGGTACTACAATTCATTTTATAGACGAATATTTCCAATTACAAACAATGTTGCTGGAATGTGCAACTTTAAATGAGGCCCATACAAGTGTCACGTTAGCAGAAAAGTTAAAAGCAATTGCGAAAGAGTGGGGAATTGAAAGAAAAATTATTTTGGCTATCTCTGACAATGCATCGAATATTAAAAGTGCAATATCAAACCAAACACACTGGAAATTTTTTGGGTGCTATGTACATACCCTTAATCTGATAGTCCGGGATGCGCTAAAATCAGATCAGCTTATCACAGATTTGTTAGAAAAAGTAAAAACAACGGTTGCTCATTTTAAAAGAAGTTACAAAGCAACTGCAAAATTAAATTCCTATCAAGAAAATACTGGCGTTTCAGTACCCAAGAAGCTTATCCAAGATGTGGTGACCCGGTGGAACTCCACATTTTATATGATAAAGCGGTTCATAGAGCTAGAGGAAGCCATCCGAAGTACGGTGGCTTTATTGGACACGGTATTGCCACAACTAACTTTGGAAGAATGGCAATTACTAAAAGATCTTAAAACTGTCTTACAACCTTTTGAAGATGCTACTCGGGCTATCAGTGGGCAAAAATATCTTGTAGCTTCAATGGTCATCGTCATAACAAATGGGCTGCAAAACGTATGTAAGGAGCTTTTAAATCGGCATATGACACCCATTGCCAATATTGTAATAAAAAAATTACAAAGCGGTATTAAGGAGTGAATGGTAAACTATGAATATAGCAATACTCTTGCAATGGCAACCTTCCTAGACCCTAGGTTTAAAACGCTAGTATTTTTAAACAATGATGCTATTAAAAGAGTTAAGAAAAATGTTATATCTGACCTATCAGATATAATTTCAAATAAGGAGAAAGGCAACGAAACAGATTCGGAAAATAAATTAGGCGATAAAGAAGACACAGAAAATCCAAGTCTACAAAAGGAAGAAAAACTGTCATTATGGAATACCCTAGACCAAATTGTATCTCGAGAAGGCACCAAGAACTCAAATACAAGTTCAACAGCAAAAGCTATTATCGAAATACAAAGGTACACGGATGATTGCATATTGGACAGAAAAAAAGATCCATTAGAGTGGTGGAATGATCACAAATATATATATATATATATATATATATATATATATATATATATATATATATATATCCGAATCTCTGTGACTTGGTAAGGAAAAAATTGTGTGCGGTTGCTACATCGGTTCCTTGTGAAAGTTTATTTTCGAAAGCAGGTGAACTTTTGAGTGACCGTCGTAGCCGCCTTGGGTCAAACAAAGTGCAGAAAATGTTATTTTTAAACTATAACAGCAATTTTTGCAAATTTTAATTTACGGTTTAAAAAATATGTAAATACTGTTTATGCTGTATTACCTATATCATATCGTGTATAGTTTCGCAATTAATCAAATTGTATCTACTTATAAACTGACTTAAAAGTATCAAAAAATATATTAGTAATTTTTAAAACATTAATTCATCATCTGGGAAAACATCAGGCCGCCAAATATAAAAGAAACATTAAATAAATATCTTATTATTATTATTATTATATAAAAGTCAAATAAATTAATGGACTTGTATTTTGAATGTCTTTAATTTTTTTTATATTCAGAGTCCTTATGATTCCCTAGGTGATAAAAGCGCTTAATCATTAATGAATGGATAGACCTCCATAAAAGATTAAAACACACTATTATTTTTGCTGCTTTTACTACCGTAGGCAATTTAGCTTACATGTTTAGATACATGATGTATTAATATTTTTTAAGTCAGTTAATAGTTTGAGATACATATTTTGATTTTCGAAAACGCCAGACAAATTTCCTTATGAAACTATATCGCCAGTTCTTTATATTTATTTATATGTTTGTTATTTCTTTTGAAGAAAAGAATATAATTTTTGTTTTTTTTTTACATTACTACTATTATTACTATTACGCTTACTTACATAAATGTCATCAATATTTTGTTATGTTTCACCCTTTGCGAAAAAGTTTTTTAATATATGTATAACAGTTCAAAGAATTCGTAGTCCTTTTTTTCTTTTTATAAAAGAGTAGCGTATAAAAGTATATTTTACTGTTTCAATTTTTTCTTAATTTAGCGCAAAAATCCAAAAATTACCAAACGAAAACACAAACAATGCGTAAGTATATCAATATCAATGATACAGTCAAATACATTATACACAGTACAATTCTTATACGCATAAATATATATTTTTAATCTAGTCTCTCTGTTCCCAAAATCCCAAGCAGCCGGCATCGTTTCCATTCATAACGTAATCGTGCCGCTGGGCGCTGGACTTGGACTAGACAGACAGCACAGATAGCACAGACCGACTGATACCGCGATCCGCGAGTTCCGCGACCGCGTTTAAAAAAGCATACTCGTGGTAACAGCCGTAACAGGTGCGGCGCAATTTGTGTAACAGGTACGTGGAACAGGCAACGCAAACCTGTTCCAACGGAACAGCTCCAGTTCCACTGTAACATCTCTAGTGTCAACTGTCAAAATTCTGACAATTAAATGGAACATTTTTTTCTTAAACTGTTAAGAAGGATGATTTTTATCTGATTTCTCTGTTCTGATAGTTTCATATTTGGAAACGCCCTTAGTTTTGGACAGTATAAAGAGATATATACAAGCAGTTCAGTGCGGAAGTAAAATAAATATACGTCACTTCAGAGTATGCTAGGCCATTGACATTTTAACTAATCTTTATACTTATAATTTGAATCTGTAATTGAAGAACACCCAACAGCACAAAAATGCCGCAATCAGGCGAGCAAACCCCAGGCTCCCAACGCCTTACCAATGATGATTTTCGTAAGTTGCTTATGACACCTCGTTCGACCCCAGCCAATGCCCCTGCGGCTCCGGGATCTATAAAGGAGGCAATGCAGAACAGCTCAAGCATGCCTCCTCCTAAAATTGAAGATAAACATGAAGCTAGAAAGAAAAGGAAGAGTTTTTATGCCAAACTTAAGAAACAGGTAACATTAACTCTCATATTAAAAAGTTAATAATTATTCTCGTCTTAGTGACATTGTTTCTTACCTCAAATTAATTTCTAAATTGATGTGTTGAATTAGTATCTGTTAAGATTTACCAAAGTAAATGTATTGAGTTAATCTTGGAACATTGTACTAGATAGAATTAGCAGCAGCCACTGACTATAGGCACGTTACTTGTGTTCACCTAAATGTGTTATTGTTTTGGAAATTTGCTGCTATGTTGCCCATGTAGTATTAAGAGAGAAATAGAGAAATTAAAATATTACAATAAAGAAAAAGTTTCTTCGTAAAATAGTATATATTGTGTATAAAAATTACGACTTTGCTTCTGTTAACTAAACATTATGTTTTTAAATTAATTCAATTCTTCGTAAATGATATAAAAAGTTTTTCTGTACCGACATGTTGCTACCCAGAATATACATAGCCTCTTCACTCTGTACTTTAGTTGGATACAAACAATTTTGTTTATTGTTAGTTCTATCTAGTTCAAAGTTCAAAGGGGTTAATCATACACCAAGCTGTATTTTTTATATTTTTATATTATGTGTGTTTGTTTACTTACAGGTACAGGGTGTCTGGTTAAATTTTAATTTTTTAGAAGTTTAACTTTTAGAGAATTTGCTAAAAAATGAACAAATGACAATTGAAAGTAAAATAATGAACATTGACTTTGTTTTTTTAAAATGAAACACCCTGTATAATATTGTTTCAATAAATTATGTTAAATGTAAAAACAATTTTTCACAAACACTTCCACTGTATAAAAATATATAGATTTCAACTGAGTATCGGCTGACACAATCATGTAATTTCAATAGAGAAGCATCTTGCTGATTATAAAAATATCAGATTTGAGACCTTTATTTTTAAAGACAACCTAGAAAATTGTCAAGAATCATGTTATAAGAGGTAATATATCTCTTTTTATTGACATTGCTTATGTGTAGTTCACATGTGTCTAACACATTGCTCCTTATGGCAGGGTTTTTGTCAAATTTATTGGTTGCCTTTAAAGATAAATGTGAGGATAAATGTATCAAACCTGTTATTTTTATAATCTGCAAAAAGATGCCCATTTACTGAAATAATGTCATTTTTTATTTTTTTGGAAAATCCTGAAGGTTCAGAGAAAACCCAAAAACTTGTATAAAATATTTTTTGATATATCTAAAACTTAAGCTTGTAGACCCAGTTTAAAATAAAAATGCACATCCTTTTCCTACATTATCCTACATTCTGCTGAAGTAAAACGTTTGTCATTTTTGATGTAACCCATCACCATAAACATATCCACAGAGGGTGAATTTTAAAATTCATGTCTTTTACTTACATTATCATACAGATTTTTTGTGTATTTTTGGTTAGTTTTAATTTGGTTTAAATAAGTTAATGGCAGTGTTCCATGTAACAGAAGAATTTTAAAAAAGCATTAAAAGTCATTTTTATAGGTCTCTTGTAAACAAGGTAACAGTGACTATGAGAATTTATCAATCAATATGTTTCATTTATTCATAAAATATTACTGATGTCTAAGTATTACATTTCTTTTGTAGGATTTAAATTGTTTTAAATAATAACCTCGATTATAACCAAGAAAAAACAAATCTATGATATGGGAATATTGATTCTGTTGCTGCAATACCTTGCAGTTCATTGTACCTACTCTGAGCCCTCTTTTCGTGTGTATCACGAGGAGTTCTGGGGATGGTCTAGTTTAGTGTTACACTCTTGTATAATGATTTAAATAATTAATTAAAGGCTTCAGTGCCCTTAATTTCACCAAAAACTGACTTATGACCTTTTCTCATGTATTCATGAACTAATATTTGCACTAAAAATCTTCTATTGTACTTAATATTAGGTTCTACAATTTTTAACTGCAAACAATTTTTATAAGAAATGGCAAATAAAATGGCCCCCATGTCTGCAGGTGACATCAAAAATTACTTTTTAAATAAGGAACTTTCCTGTTACAAATTTTATCAATGTTATAAAATAAAGTAATTTCTAATGCAATTTTATATTAGTATTTGGAATTTTATTCCCTTACTGTAATCATGTTTTCCTATTAAAATGTAGTAACACATTTACATGTTTTTTCCTGTTTTAGCAAAATATTAACTTTGCTTGACTTATTTTGAAAAATAATTGTGTAGTAAAATTTAAAACTTAAACAAATGGGGGAATTCATGGGGTCTAAAATATAAAATTTCCACAATTGGGTATATTCACGTTTTTTAGAAAATCGCTAAAATGAAAGCTTATATGCTTATAAATCTTATAATAAATTTCAAAAATATGAAAAAAAAATATATATGAAGCGAAAACAGTCATTTAAAATTCAAATTCCAGAAATTGGCACCTAAACGGGTTTTCCCAAGGTTATGGTAGTGTGATGCCACACCGCATATAAACATTGTAGCGTTATTCTTGTTTTAAGGATATTGTTGCTTTTTAATTGAGTTTAAATTTTATTAAGGTATTATTTACATGGCTGTAAGCAAAAATTTGCAAGCGATAGTCGTAGTAGAAGGATTCAAATGACTAAATATGTATGGATCACAGAATAAATGGTGTTTTGTGCCCTTTTGCACACATCAAACAAAATTTTTGTATGTGTGCCTATACTTACACTACTGCTTTCGCACCTCTGATATGTGCAGATTTAAAATGTTTATCATTTTTTATGTAATCCATCACCATAAACATATTCACAGAGGGTAAATTGTTTGTGAAAACCTTGACCAAACCTTCGCTAGCCATAATGAATCAAAAACACCTTTATTTCGCCACGCAGGACAAAACAAAATAATCGCAAATTCTGTTTACATAGAAACTTACAGCAACACAATGGAATCAGACAGAATTGATATGTAAATAACCCATATTTATATGCGGAATGACATCATGACCAATGAGCAGTCGTTTCGCTATTCTTTTAAATTTTACCGCATACCTGCATTTAAGTACCTGAAATATTTGGTACTGGGTCTATTATATGGTTTTGTAAGATTATAATATTTATCTAGAGACTCCTAGATGCCTATTATAAGGATATCTAAGTAATATATTAGTTTTTAAGTTTTATTAGTTTATTCCAAACCTGTATTAGGATATATTTTATAGTAATATTAAACTGTATGGTTTCTATTCCACAGGAAGATACCAAAATTGCAGAACTTGCTGAAAAATATCGTGACAGAGCAAGTGAAAGAAGAAAAGGTGTGAATCCTGATTATCAAGCAGATGATCCAGTAGCTACAGCCCAAGCTTATAGAGCTGTGGCACCTGATTTAAAATCCGGTAAACTTATATAAAATATTAAGTTTTACATTATTGTTAAAAAACAATTTGATTATTGTAGAAGTGATAATTTTTATTTAATTTATTTTTTTTCTTATTTTATGTTTTTTCTTTATTTTATTTTACCTTACTTTTTAGTTTTTGGTTAAAAAAGTAAGTGGTACAGGAATTTTTTCCCTTGTCTGTGGAAGTACCAACTCACACACGCATTCCAACGATTTATAAAGTCTTTATTAACGCTCCTTCCCTCTCTTTCTTTTTTTTTTATTTCCTTTTGTCTTCCTTATTTTACCTAAGTCAGACAATGTTATATGAAAAATTGATGATGACTGTTTCTCAAGTAAAATATTCCCATGTCAAAATATGTCTTCATTCGGATCTCCGAGTGAGGCATGTTTGCTCCTTTATTCCCAGAGTGGCCCAATTACTATTTTGTTCCTCAGTTGGTTTGTTTTCAGTTTTTTCCCATCACTTGTTTTTTTATTTATTTACTGATACATGTTAAAAACTATGCATAGTATATTTTTTCAAAACTAGTTTTTAAAATTTTATTCTTAAAATGTCAATAGCTATTTGGTTTAAATTATTGTTTATATTAGTTATAAGTTTAAGGTGACATTATCAAAACACAACTAGTGAATTAACATTTAGTTGGCATCTCTATTAGATCTGATCTAACTCATAAAAATGTTTAGCATATATGGGTTGCATGTTTCTAGCAATTTTTTTTGTATGTTGCCAAAATTTGGTTCTCTTCTATATGCCATAGGAGTACTGTCAGAGGACTTGCAGGTAGCATGCATAAATGTAAGATTCATAGATGAGTTGTAAATGCTTCGAAAGGACATTTATAGGTGTGAGCCTCAATAGTCTAAAGAGAGACAGTGGAGGGTCAATAGAATTCAATCACTTTTAACCTAGCCTAACCTTACTGTAAGAGAAAATCATGAACATAAATAATTAATTAAAGATAATTATCAGCTGTATTCACTAGACATTTACATCTGTATTCACTAAAGAGGTTTAAATTTAGACCAGGTCTAACTTGACAGTTATAGGTTTAAGATAACATTTATGGGAGGCTTTATTTGAATCTCATGACAAAATATTTCTCTTGTGATATTTTTATGACTGTGAACATCATAACTGAAATAATGTATATTTATGTCACACTATTGACCCTTTATTTGACCAAATCATGGTAATATTGTCAGTGCAATATTTCAAATAAAGCACCCTGGCGAATTAAAAGTTTTTACTACCATGACAGTTATATCTGATCTAACTTTTAAATCTTCTAAGTGGATCTGGGGTGTATGTAACAATTTCTATTAAAGGTTTTGATGCTGCTGAAAGAAGAAGGCAAATGATTCAAGAATCTAAGTTCTTGGGTGGTGACATGGAGCATACTCACTTGGTAAAAGGTCTTGACTATGCACTTCTACAAAAAGTCAGAAGTGAGATACAACAGAGAGAGTTAGAACAAGAACAGGTAATCAATCAGTAATTTATAGAAAAAAAAAACAATTTGCTGTACAATATTAAGCCTTAAAGGAATTCCATCAATACCTTTTTGTTTTTTAAGCCCATTGTAATTTATAGGATGTCCTGTGCTGTTGTGGGTTTTAAGAAGAAGCTACAAGAATAATTATTTTTTAAAGATGCTGGGTTAGAATCAGAGTTTAAATTTTTGGTGGTTTCATCTGCAAATATAACCAAAAAATTGTTTAAGTGTTAGCAACTTCAGAATTTATGCAAATTTTAGAGTTAATATTAAGTTTTAAAGTAATTTTATTCCTTGCATTACTTCTATTTCTACAAATTTTGTATCGATATTCCATTCCTTTTCTTAGAATTTTATTAATTTCTTATTTCTTGAAAATAAAATATATTTTTTGCTAATAATATTATTTATCTCCATAAGCTTATACAATTTGTAAAATCGTATAAAGTTTTGACTATTGGTGAATTTTGCTATATATAACAGACATTTCATATTTTTGCATGAAATTCTTATACCCTGAGTTATATATTCCTTATGCTTATATGATTTTCTTAAGAGGAAAGCAAGCACGTATTAAGTTAGAAATATATTGATTAAATATGTTAAATTTTTCGGATGAAATGGTGGCATTATAAATTTGTCCAGTCATTATTTATTATATAAAACTAGACAGGCTCAAAATATTTCTTAGCCTATCCCAGCAGCTACTAAAATAAAAAATATCTTTGTATACAATGCAATGAAGATTATTTATTTATTTATTTTTAGGCATGAAAATAATAAGTCATAATGGGTTTTTTTATAGATTATGTAA
Source organism: Kuschelorhynchus macadamiae (assembly GCA_030620095.1). Lineage (NCBI taxonomy): Eukaryota > Metazoa > Arthropoda > Insecta > Coleoptera > Curculionidae > Kuschelorhynchus > Kuschelorhynchus macadamiae. The sequence continues at coordinate 428,321 of JAUTXW010000845.1, read as the reverse complement.
AGGAACTTACAAAAAATAAAAAATAATAGACATATTAAAATAATATAATAATAAATCAATGACAAAAAAACCAAAATTTAAAAAACAGTATACTGGAGTATCGAAGCAGTGTTGTTCATATGTATGTATGCATATATGTATGTCAGAAGGACAGTAAAAGTAAAAGAAGAAAAATGTGTATTTGTTTCTAGCTCTGCATGACTGATTATTAAATATGTAAATAAAACAGATGTATTTTCATAAATTCTTATTTCATTAAGTGTAATATAACTCTACAAGAGAATGGTGACTTTTAAGTTGATAAAAATGTAGCAAAAATGGTAGAAAATTTATAAAAATATAAAAAAAAAATTAAAATTGGTGAATTGGCCTTTGCCCAGAACATCCCTTGTAAAGAATTTCACCACACACAGATAACATAGTGTATATATATATATATATATATATATATATATATATATATATATATATATATATATATATATATATATATTTGGCAATAACTTTATACATATTGAACACATTGTAATAATTCATGAGTTTTATTATAAGGTAAGATGCCCTTTTAATGGAACTTTCCGAGTAATGAATTTTTCACTTTATCAAGAAAAGTCACACATTTTAATAATTATATAATATGTACAGGGTGGTCCACTTAATATGCTCCTATACTTTATCTCAATAAATAAGACACTGAGAAAAAAAAGTTAAATACAAAAAGTATTTGACCCTAAGTATATTTTTTATTTATAATATTTTTATGTATACAGGGTGTTCCATTGTGCCAGGACAGTAACCAACTTTTTTCTTTTTAATGAAATTGTATGAATATTTTTAGAAATTCTAATTCTACGCTTGATTTTGAGTCTTTTTTGTCATCATAGCATACGAAATTTTGAGTAGTTTTTGAGAAAAATTAACTTTTCTAATTTTTTTCGGAAAAACAGGTTTTTGGAAAAATGTGATTTTTTCACACCTGAAGACTAAAATTGTGAATTTTGGTTATGGATCCATGGGAATGGTTAATATTTAATACTCTGACCTATCAAGAGCGAAAATCCATTATACAGGGTGGTCACAAATGACCATAAAAAAATGTTTTTGTAACTAAAAAAACTTAATTTTTTTAAATGGAACACTCTATTTTTAGCACTTTTATTGTGTTTAGGATTTAATTCTGCATCATTCCATATATATAGTCTATATTCCAAAAATTAGTAGTTTAGAAGTTATGACCAATTTTCTATAATAATTCGGGTATTTTTATTAAAAATCTAACTAAACCTAAATAATATCCTATTCTAAGTTTTTATTTAACATTATAATTAAATTTATCATTAAATCAACAAGTAACGCAAGAAAGAAAGTAACTAATTACTTATTACAAAACATTTTCGACATACCCCCCGTCTTTGGCAATACAAGTAGTATAATATTACGGTTACGGTTTTTATTTTCGCAATAATAGCATTTCTAAACGCGTCTTTATTTTACAAAATATCCATGGAAAAACAAGAGTAGTAAAATTGTTGCCTGGACACCAATAAATACACAGTTTTTATTTGACATTTAGTTGCCTCTAACTCTTTTTAAAGGAAAAATGGCTTTATACAGTGTCCAAGAGCGTTTAAATCTTCATGACTGTTACATAAGAAATAATAAGAGTCCAATATTAGCCCTGCGGGAGTATCGGTTGTGGTATCCTGCAAGACGGGTACCTACGAAACATATTTTTTCACGAATTGTTCGTGATCTTGAACGTGGAGTGGTAATCAATAAACAAAAACGGCGCCCAAAAATTGTCCTAACAGAAGAAAAGCAATTAGAAATTCTCCTGTATTTTGAAGAAAACAATGAAAATTCGCAAAGAGATGCATCCCGAGATCTGCCGGGAAATAGTAAGACTAGTGTTCAAAGGACTTTAACTGATAATGACTACCATTCGTTCAAATTTTTACCAGTTCAGGAATTATCCCAACAGGACTTTCAAACAAGGCTTTTTTATTGTTCTCTTGGACCACCATTTTGAAACTGACAGTTTTAAAAATATTTTATTTACCGATGAGGCAATTTTCAATACGGCCGGCATGTTCAACCGAAAATATACTCATTACTGGTGTAACTCAAATGAACATCGTGTAAAAGAAATGAAAAAACAGGGTCGGAGAAGTGTTTATGTGTGGTGTGGTATTATCCGTGATCGAATAATAGGTCCAGTATTTTATGACTGTTCTGAATGGTGAGAGGTATTTAAATTTGTTGGAGAACGAAATATTTCCGTTAATTGACAATCTGCCGAACGATATTAAAGAAGGGCTTATTTTTCAATAAGATAGTGCTCCATATCACACTGTAGTGCCTGTTAGAAATTGTTTGAATCAACGGTTTCCGTTTTGGATTGGTCGGTACGGGACCATAGATTGGCCAGCGAGGAGCCCCGACTTAACACCCCTGGATTTTTTTATGGGGCAACCTAAAAAACGAGGTGTATAAAAATAGGTGTAATACTGTTCAAGACTTAAAAAGGAGAATTAGGCAAGGGGTAGAAAGACTTAATGCAACAGACGCGGTTAAAAATGCTATTGCGAGAATTGAAACCATGTATACTACTTGTATTGCCAAAGACGGGGGTTATGTCGAAAATGTTTTGTAATCAGTAATTAGTTTCTTTCTTGCATTTCTTGTTGATTTAATGTTAAATTTAATTATAATGTTAAAAAAACTTAGAATAGGATATTATTTAGATTTAGTTAGATTTTTAACAAACATACCCGAATTATTATAGAAAAATGGTCATAACTTCTAAACTACTAATTTTTGGAATATAAACTATATTATATGGAATGATGCAGAATTAAATCCTAAACACAATAAAAGTGCTAAATACAGAGTGTTCCATTTAAAAAAGTTAAGTTTTTTTAGTTACAAAAACATTTTGTTTGATGGTCATTTGTGACCACCCTGTATACTGGATTTTCGCTCTTGATAGGTCAGGGTATTAAATATTAACCACTCCCATGAATCCATAACCAAAATTCACAATTTTAGTCTTCAGGTGTGAAAAAATCACATTTTTCCAAGAACCTGTTTTTCCGGAAAAAATTAGAAAAGTTAATTTTTCTCAAAAACTACTCAAAATTTCGTATGCTATGATGACAAAAAATACTCAAAATCAAGCGTAGAATTAGAATTTCTAAAAATATTGATACCATTTCATATACGTAAAAATATTATAAATAAAAAATATACTTAGGTCAAATACTTTTTGTATTCAACTTTTTTTTCTCAGTGTCTTATTTATTGAGATAAAGTATAGGAGCATCTTAAGTGGACCAACCTGTACAAAGTTATTAGCAAATAGATATCTGTATATATAAACTGTGTTTCATAAGTCTGGTGGAATCCATTATGAGGAATGTTAGTGGTTAAGCGACTTTATCAATATTTTTAGGTTGACTTAAGTTTGTGTTGCCAATTAAAAGTTCATGATCACTAAGATCTGCATGTTTTGTTTCAAGAGTAACATTGCTACTCTCAAAGCCAGTACAGAAATAATCTCTTTGAAAAGGTGATGTTTAATATTCTTTTAAAATTATTGAAATGATATTTTAACTTAAATGAAAGAAAAATACATTTAGGGCTAAGATATTTAGAAGAGTTTTGGTTTGCGTCAATGTTAAAATGTCTGGTTAGTGTTAATCTGACATTTTTTGGTAGGGACTTAAGATCATTTAAATTATTTAAACGTATTCTAAAAATAAAACTATAAATATTATAATACTAATGTGATTATATTTACAAAATGCCCAAGTAAGTTGGAAATTTTTAGCACTAATTAAATTGTCATGCTTTTATTTACTAAACCTACACTGTCCTTAGCTAATAAAGCTGAATCATCTAAGACTAAAACTTCTTGAGGTTTAAGATGATGTTCAGTTAGGCACACTATATCAGGGTTTGGTATTTCATTCAAAAGAATAGAAAATTCTGCGCTTTTATTTGTAATGCTACAGATATTGAAGGATAGGACTTAAAAAATAATTACAATCAATATTTGTTCCATCTAAAAAAATGTACTCATGTGCATTCATTATTTGAAGAAGATTAAGAAGGTTTTGTTATATTATTGACTTCACTACTGTTATAAATCTTACTTAGGTATAGTTTTTCTACGAATTTTTATAAATGTATATTTTTTATAAGATTAAAATTAGTATTTACTAAATTGAAAAAAAAATTTACAGCTTACATATACTTTGAGATATTTTTTATTGTTCGCATAACCCAACAATTTCATCTGAAATATAATTGTTGAGTCGTTGAATAAATTCTGTTAACATCTTGTTAACTTTAAATATACAATGATCTGATATTCCACAGAGTACATGGCCAGATCTAATATTTAAACCACGAGATTGTCTTAATTTATATAACAGCTCTTTAAAACAAGGACATTGATGTTTGAAAGAGAAGTTATTAGATCCCGTAATTACAAAATCTGTTTTCAATTACTTGGATAAAATTTCTTTTCTGATTTAAGAATGTATTGATCCTAATTGTCATTCTTTGTAAAATTATGAGTCTTTCTAACTAAGTTGTCCAAATATTTATCATATTCATCATACTAAATTAGGATTTTTAGCAATTATGGGCAGTGGTTCTTCTTTATTGTTATATTCCATCACATTGTTTTCAAAAATGGTGATTCTGTGTTTAAACTTTTTGCAATTGGAATGAACTATTCATTTACTATAATTTTGTTAGTAAAAAAGGTTTTTTTCTTTTTTTTGAAAGCTTCAGGCTCTCGATTTCACAGAAGTAGATTTCATTTTTATCTTCTAACAAATTTGTGGAAGTTACCTTGTTCCGATTTAGAGTGGTTAATTCTCTTATATCATCCTGTAGTTTGCCCAATCTTTCAGTTGTTGATGTACTTTTTTCTTCAAGGAAATGTTTTTCTGTGACACACAAAATCCTGAATTTTTCTTCTTTCCCTCTGATATGGTGTTTCGCGTACATGTATTTGCTTATTCAACCTGGCCACCTCTTTACTTAAACTTAAATATCTTTCTTTTTCTAGTAATAATATAGAAATGTAGAGTATCATATATGTATCTAGAACCTAGGGGTAATTATTCTAGTTTATCTAATGTCTATAATTATTTAATATTGAAAAGCAAAAAAATTGGAAGGTAGCTTGACTACCAAAAAATTAAAGTAATACAAAACTTTATAATAGTAGGTATTCTAATCTAAAAACATTTTTCGTAGTTCCCAAAAAAACATCATAAGATGCAGGTGAAAACAATTTAATTTTCAACCATCTAGGATTTATGTATGTACATAACAACACAACTAGCTATAAATGGTTTATTTTAGGAATTGGAAAGACTTGCTTCCGAATCTGAAGAAAAGAAGAAAGAAAAAGAGAGGAAAGAGCTGTTGAAAAAGGAAGAGGAAGAAATGAAATTCAAAACTAAAATAGGGAGATCTATATACCATACAGTACAGGTGTTGAAATCAAGGCATATTGAAAGATCAGAGATGTTTGTGCCAGGAAGAATGGCCTATGTTATTGATTTAGGTAACTTTTTTAAATTTTTCTATTGTGTTTTTTCATTTATTTATTACTGTGTACGTGAACCTTTTTGCCTTATTAGGATTGTAAATTAAATTATATGTTATTTTGCTCAATACAACTTTCTAGTTACATATTTCTTCACTAAAAAGGACTAACTATAGAGTTTCTGGTGCTGTTTTAACGTTTTCAGTACATCAGATGAAAATGACATAGTTTGATGTTATTTAGAATAGCCGAAAAACTGGCTTGGATCAGTATCATATTTTGGATACCGATACTTTATCTGAAATATCTTAAATTCATATGCACGCGTTTTTCTATAAAATGTGTTATTCTTTTTCAACTAATTACCGACAATTTACTTGCCACTATTCTAAAGGGCAAAGGTAAATTGCAGTGATGGTTTATAACTCTGTGTTTGCAAACTATGTAGATCCTTTGCAGGGAAGGTAAATTGCAGCCAGTGTAGTTTAATTTAAACAATACCTGCTAACCTGCCTACCCAGTATTCAAAACTTAAATATTGCCTATTTTTATTTTTGGTATTAACCATAGTCTTAGATATGGATATCATGACAGAAATAGTTGATGAACGCGGGTACATATTATTGTTGTATAAAATGTTTAATATTTATAAAAAAAGGAATCTAAAGTTGGGTGAACAAAAGTGGTGCTGTACTATGAGGAAGTGTTACTAAAAAATATATATTGTCTGGGAAGGATTAGACAGAGTGCAGTCCGGAATTGATATGGAACACAATCTTGAGTCTAATAAGAAAGAACTGCAGAGACAAATTATTGGTGCAGTTTGCAAGAGGATGGCTCAAGATGATTTTTTTACATCTCTTTCAAAAATGTGTTTTGCAGTATTATTATAACACTTGAAAGTGTTTATTCTGGGTTAGATTCTACCGAGTGGGTAACCAATAGAGTTGAATAATTTTTGCTAAGAAACTGTTCCACTGAAAATTTAATCATATTTTCTGGCAGAGAAAATTTATTGTTATTATTCGTCTTTTTTTTTATTCCAATATTTTTTCTTTGAAGTCTGTTGTTCATATATTACTAGTTCCTGCTGTGTACATAATAACTAATGTCCGCTTAGTTAATTGAATTAGACAGAACTGCTTAAATAAACCGTAGAATTAATTTTAAATGAACCAAGGACACCCCGCTGCTAGACATCTCTCCTTAAAAATTCGACAAACACGTTATGGTTCCGCAAACATCAATAATTAAATGAATTTAAATTTCAAATACTAATCAGAATCGAACCAAGGTTCATAAATTTGAATTGGTTTGTATTTCATGGCCTTCTGCCCCTCCTAGCCTAGGAGCTGATAACAAAATCACTCTAATCTAGATACCTAGACATACGGGTCCCAATCTGAGCTGAGACAATTTTTATGGGACCTGAATAAGCTGTTGGAGTAGCCCATAAAACGGACAAGTGTGTGATTTCAGGTTAGGCAGTTGAGAAAACCAATTAATACTGGGTCAGATTGCCACGTATCACTTGCCAAGGTGCTTTTTATTATTTTATTAGGAAGAAAATAACTGAAATTTGGTTAATCATGGACAGGATTAAGCTTAAAACTGAAATAGGTATGTAGGCTAGCCATTATAGTTTATTCACATCACTAGGATTGCATTTGAACAGGAAACTGAGAGTCATCTGTTGTCTGGCGGCTTCTCTATGTTCTGGATGGAGTAAAAGAATATCTGAAGGTAGCCTTCACAAAAGTAAAGCTAGGCAAGATATCTTAATGACATCCAACATCAGTTCTGACCTATAAAACTGACTTTTATTTTTTTGTTTTAAATTGATAAAAATTAAATAAGGTTTAAGTAAATACTGTTCTTTTCAGATGATGATGCTGAAACTGATATTCCCACAACTTTAATGAGGTCTGTTGCTGATGTTCCTTCATTTGAATTAACAACCACTGTAACAACCAATGATATTGTCATTAATAAATTGACTCAGATTTTGAGCTATTTGAGGCAAGGTAAGTAGACCTAGTTAAACTGGTAATTTAGTTAGTGAAAACAAAAAATAATGGGTACTTAAGGGGTCCTAAGTTAAATAATATAGCTAAACAAATGTATATATAATAAGTAATAATACTCATATTTTTTTTTGCTGTACAATCACAATAAATCGTGACAAAGCAACATCAAACAAAGTTAGGTAGTACAATCTAGTCTACATAACAAGACTGCAGATGCAATGATTAGTATAACATACAGAATTTTAAAACTTGCAGCTTTTAATTAAAAATAAGAGCCAAATGAATAATAACACTTTTCAAGCAAGAAGTGGGCCATAAATTCGCGGATTTTTTTAATGTTAATACCTACATATATGGTAGCAACCTAAATGCCTTGACAGCCTTGTATAATGAGCCCTGCTGAAACTATGTATAATAGTGAGATGGAATAGTATTCCATCTCATAAAAAGCTGATCCCTGTTTCTGGTCACAACAGTACATGGGCTCAGCATAACTATCCAATAGGTGGAAAATAAGTGTGATTTGTTCCACAAAACTTACTTGTAGATAATTAGTATCACTTTGATGTATTCTCTGTATAATTATGTTTTCTTTCTTTTGTTTTATTAAGACAATGTACTTAAAATTAGTTTTATATTAAACGGACTAAAAAAACACTTTCAAGCTTTAAATGTGTTTTTTTTATAGTTTTAAACTATTTAAAATATAACCGTGATTGGTACAATTTTGGCAACCTAGTGAAGAAAAAAATACCTGTCAAGAGGCATTCATTAATGATGTCAACCAAGGGTCACTAATCAAGTCAGAGACATGTTTTAGAATTACAACTGGAACCTGGTAATACCTGTTGAAATCTTGTTAGGAATGCTCAAGATTATGTTGGATACTTCAATTGATAAAAATCAGCTATGGTGATCATATATTGCATTGAAAACTTCTGCTATCTCGGAGGGAACTTCAGTTAGACATCAATTTACATTCACTACATAACTATTGACTTTGGACATCTTTTTGTTTGTCGAAGAATTAATATTGACCAAGCCATTTTGGTTTTATTTAAACAGTTTGTGATTTTATTTTTATTTATGCTTTTTTTATAATTTGATAAGAATTTCGTGTATTCTTTACAGTGACAGCTGCAGCTGTAGGTCTGTAGTCTGTCCAGTTTGATTGAGTATACAACTATACACAATCGTCTGTTCATATAATAATAATAATAATAATAGTAACATTTATTGTTGTTACTTTTTTTTCAGTAAGTTAAGGAATTCAATTAAAGACCAGATCTAAAAATTATATTTATACAGTGGAGGATTTTAATATAGGGAATCCTCAACTGAATAAATATATTTTTTACATCTGCTCTAGAATTTGTTTATTCTGAGATGTTTTATAATCTTGGGACTAAACTTTTTAAGAAACTTCCAGAATGTGTGAGGATTATGAATGACAAGAACTTTCTTAGCAGTGTCAATAAATATTCATTCAGAAAAGAAAATGCCATCTATACTAATACAAATTTAAATGAAATATTATTGTGAATGTACTTTTCTTGTATACCTAAAGCTTAATACTGTTGTGTATGATTAGTATTGTATTTTATTTAAAATGTAATATACATATTATTATTGTTTTAATGTGTTTGAAAACATATGTTATAACTAAAAATAAAAAATAATAATATATGCATTTTTATATTTCCAATTTTTTTATTATTAATAGGCAATCGTAAAAAGAACAAACATAAGCGATCTCTAGAGGATTCAAAAGATTATGACAAAGATGAGGAAATTGATATGGGCAAAAAGCCATCTAAAAGAGCTGTTAATGAGGATTCTATTTATGGAGATATTGGAGACTATGTTCCATCCAGAAGCAGTCATCACAAACACAGGGAACACCATCACAGGGAATCTAGATCCAGCAAACATGCCTCATCATACTTTGATAAACAAGATCATAGGTACTTAATTTGTTTTATACACCTTTCCAATTATTAGTGCAGTATACCATAGCATTATGTTAAAATAGCCATTTTCTGAAAAAGAGATTTACAAGTAGCAGTAAATTTATACATTTGGCATATTTTTGCAGAGAAACTGTGGATAATGTTGCTCCATCATATAGAGTGAATAAATCGGCAGAAATTCTTAATAAGTTGCAACAAGAGCCTGAAGGATATGCTGAGTGTTATCCTGGGTTGGAAGAAATGAATGACGCCATTGATGACAGTGATGATGAGGTCGACTATTCTAAGATGGATCTTGGTAAGCTTATTTTTCAGTCCAATAAAACATAATGGTGGAGTTTAATTTTTTTTAAATAAAATTGGTGAAAATCTCAAAATTAATGAATAAATGCACAATGTCATGATGATAAATGTGTTTCGGATTACATGTGAAATTACTTGGCCACTTAGGGTGTATTTGTCTTTCCTTCAAATCTAATTCGAAAAATATTAAATATGAAGATGTTGGAGTTCTGATGCTTTACTTAGATCTGCTTATTGAAAATATGAGCTTGCCTTAAATATCTTTGGATTGATGAAATTTAGACCAACAAATTTAAAAAATTCAGCAGTTATGATTTTTTTAGTTACCATACCCAGCCTAATCTGTTAACTGTAAATATTATATGCAGACATTATATTTACACGTATAATTTTTTTTTAGGTAACAAGAAGGGCCCTATTGGTCGATGGGACTTTGATACAGCTGAAGAATATTCTGACTACATGAATCAGAAAGAGGCTTTACCAAAAGCTGCATTCCAGTATGGTTTGAAAATGGCAGATGGCAGAAGGTTAGAATTATATTATCTTGTATATTTTGATAGATATTAAAGCATTTTACAATTGAAAAGGTTAAAACAAGGAATGGCAAAATCATATTTAAAAGTGTATACTTTAAGTGCATGGATTGCATGTTGGAAACTTAAACATCTGGACAAAATGCTTTTTACTTTGTTTGGATGCTTTATATGAATATGCACTATTTGTAAGAAAAACAAGATTGTCTTGTCAGAGTTATTGTTGTCAAATTTCAATTATTGTTCATTTGTTTGCTCCATTCATGAATATGACGCTATAACTACTTCAGTTCACGAGCTAGAATTGGCTTAATATGAGTAATAGTCAGAACCTGTTCTTTGCTATCTTCGGTAATAAGATATTTCTTTCAGCATCTCCCTCTTTTCTCAATGACAGACTGATTCCTGGGTGTCACACTCAGCAAAGGGATACCTGTTACAAAAGTCTTTTTAGTATCCCCACACAGGCCTTATTTCGGGAAGTGTTTCAGCTATCAAGCTTCACATATTGTGTATAAAAAATGAAATAATAAACTGAAGTTATTAGGCCCAGAGGTATTTAAAGTCTAGTGTAAAGGTCATTTGCAGGCAATACAATGGCATTAATTCAGTTTTGTATTTTTTTCTGTCTCTTTTAAATAATTCTAACTTTTGTATTATAAATTTAAAGATGCGTAACTGATTATCTTTGGATATATCTATGCCATTCTACTATGGTTAGATATAGTTTAACAAAGTCATCTAGGGTTTGATGTAAGAATAGCTAATTAAGCTAAATCGCGCCGTGGTTTGTCTGGCACATTTTGATTTTTTTTCTTTATTATGCTTTGCATTTTCAAGTCACAAATAAAAGCCAATTTATTATTATATTATAAATGCATTTAATATATATTTGTATTACAGGTCTAGAAAGCATAAGGACAAAAACGAAAAGGCACATTTAGACAGAGAATGGCAGAAAATTCAAAATATTATTCAAAAAAGGAATTAAGGAAATGTGTATAATTATTATATTTAATTATGTTCAACAAATTATGTTATTATTTGATGAGTGTATGTAGTATAAGTATTACCTCAGCGAAATTAAACAGTTTATATTTTAGTCACTAAACATGTGTACATGAGCAGATTAGATTTTAATTTATGCTAACCTAACTGTCAGGTTTCACAAAATATTAGATAGATATTTTGGGAGCAATTGGTTTTTTATTTCATGTAATTTCATATGTATATCAACTAGACCTTTCATATTAGCGCACAATCTAAATTATATTGTTTTCATTTTGTAGAAATCGTAAAATAAGAGTTGTAAACCTGTGTTTGGCGGTTTCATCATTTGTTTCAGTCGGTTCCGTTGGGACAGGTGTTCTCAAACTGTGGTACAAAAACAGATATACGTTTTCTAAGAAATAGGCGCCATCCCTAGTCTAACAAATTTGTTTAATAATTTGGAATTACGCCACTGATCCGTGATGAATGGTACGTGAGAAAAAAGTTTAAAAACCACTGATCAAAGATGAAAAAAATAATTTCACCATACATATATTTAGAATGTTAATGAATTATAATTACATATAAATTCTTTTAGGCGCACCATATAACGTAGTCAACTTATAGTCGAAGCCCCTTAGGAGAAAACGTCGAATGCCGATTATGATACTCAGATTTAAATGTAAACGGAGATTTCTTTCAAATCGACAAAACTTTAATGCTTTTTTAATCACCTTTTTTTTGTTACTAACAAAAAACTGTTAAAAGGTAGAATAGAGTAGTTTTTCAGTCTGGAGAGGGTATGGATACGTTTTTCGGATTTTATATTTTTATTGAAAGAATTGAAAATTTATAGAAATTAATTATTTCTTAAATTTATAATTCAGCAACAAATTAACAACATGCCAGCGGCAAATCAGAATAACTTAAAAAAGTTATTAAGTATGAATTAATTATCTTTAAATATGTTTACACTTCCAGCCTTTTGAATGTCAAATTAAATGTGTATAGTGGTTATTTTCTTATGTTTCTATTGTTTCATGTTTTTAATGTTTACTCTAATTATTTGTGTACTATTTTGCTTACATAAGTGCATTGCTTTGTTACGACATATTTTTTATGACATTAAAGCATATTTTTACTTTTACTTTATGCAAAGAATTCATACTTTAATTTATTGCTGGTATGTTGTTAATTAGTTGGTAGATTGTTAGAAATGTTATAATTCATTTCTATAAATTTACAGTCTCTTAGTAGAAATCTCCTCGCATCAGTATTTGTCAAAAACAATTTTTAAACCAAAAGTAACCAAAAAACTGTCGATGTGGAAGAGATCCTCCTTCACAGCATTCAAATCCGAGCATTGTAACTGGCGAACTTGATTTTAGACTTTTTAAGTTTAAGATTCCTGAACTATTAGCTGAGGGGTCGGATATCAGGTCCTCTGAAAGCAGAAGCCATCTTTGAAGCAAATATGTTAATAATAGATTCCAAAAAAAAAGTTAGAAGACATTTGGCTTTGTAAGTGGAAAAAATTGTAACGAATTTTGATTTTTATTTCTAAAGTACCACTTCATGTTATGTATAGGTTGGCACATATCAGTAATTTTAATTCGACAAAAATCTACCATCTTGGATGTATGTTATTAAAAAGGTTGTATCAATGGCCACAAATAAAACAATATAAAAATGTCAAGTTAACAATTGTTTATTTAGAGAAATTGGTACATACATAGACTTTAAGCCCAGAATAAGTATCACATTGTATAGAGTAACAAAAGTGCAGGTCTAAAAAAAATATTGAATGACCTTGTATGCAACACTTTCAATAACTTGTTTAACATACATGAAATTCCAAATTACGTTTTACAATAAAAAATACAAGGCAACAGAAGTTAACGTCAAAAAATTTGTTTCACAGATTGATCTGGCAACATTTGGATACATTAAATACAATCTGCTAGTAGGTTAATGATTTCTTGCCACAGTATTCCAAAAAGTGAGGACAACTAAACATGGTATTGAGTTATTACTCATTAGTAATTGACCTAAAAAAATTTGTTATGTAGGGTGATCTGGTAATATTTGATTCATAGGACCTCATGTGTGGTAACAGAAGCCTTTCCAGACAAAGTAACACGTACACACCTTATGGAACTGGAATTCAGTGAAATTCGTAATTTGTTTATATGTTGTAATTATTGACCTTTTGAACGATATATACTATATTATGCCATGGACACATCAAAATTCTCAGAGCTATTTGGGAAATGTATTCCTTCGAAAAGGGCTTGGGCTCTTAGAGAAGCTTAGTAGTACAAAAAATAGCAAAATATTAGTTTTATACTCTTATAGTGTAAAATTTGAATAATATTTTGTTTTAGGGTTTTTTAAGACAGGTAAAATATTCTTTGATAGTTTGTAATCTGAAATATGCAGGGTGTCTACATATGGAGGTAACAATAGGATAAATTATCTCCTAGTAGTTGTCTAATAATTCTTAAAACTGACTTCTCTCTTTCTCTCTCTTTTTTTTTACCTTTTAACAGTTGACTTATGTTTCTTAAAACTAACTTTTCTCTCAGGTTGAGAAGCCTTAATTTTTGTTTACTTTAATTGGTCAATCTTAAACATTATTTGCCATTTGAGAATAAAAGTAACATGAATAAAAGTTGTTTCAAATACAGGTTCGTTTAGCATATAATTTTTGGATATCGCGTAAGTTAAAAGAAAACATTAAACAGGACCAAAAATGGGATTACGGTGCAAATTAATTAAACCCTATATAACATAACATATTTAGATATGTAAAAAATTTAAGATTTAGAGATACTGCAAAATATAAAGCATCTAATTTAAAGCAAAACGAACTGCACATTTCTTCGTTTTTCTTTTTAATTGGTGTCAATTTTGAATTTAACTGAAAATTGACATACATAAGTTCCAAATACATTTTTGATAATGTGGAAAGTTAATACCACAAAATCAGCTTTAAAAATCTAAGATAAAATGTGCAATTTTTTTTCCTCTAGGGCAAGCTGTTTAGATTTTTTGATTTTAAATTTTTAAATCTTCAAAATCTAAAACTTTTTAGTTTTTAAATGTTAATATCTTGAAAAAAGTTATTTATGTAAATGCTTAGAGTTAATCGTTAAATATAATTATATTTTAAATAAGGCCTGTTATTAAAAAAAAAAACCTGAAGTTGAACTTTCTAATCCTTTTTTGGGACTTTCTGTATACATAAAAATATTCTTTACACAAGCTTTTTCAATACCCAAATATCTTTCCTATTTAAAGTTTTCTTCAATTAGTAATAGTTAACGAAATATCAAAGAATTGCACAACTATTAACTGGATCTGTATTTAAAACAACTGTTCTATGTAACGTTTTTTTACTAAAATGGCTAATACAGTAAATTTAACCAAGTAGTGCACAAAAATTTTGATATACGAGCTTAAAACTAAAATTTTATCTATTTTTCCATTGCTAAGCTTTTCTAAAGAAAGATCATTCGGAGGGCTATAGTTTCAAAACGACTCATTTGATTTAGACGTGCCCATTGTGACTTTTGTTTGTTTTTTTGATGTTAAAAACTACAACATACAAAAAATTCAACGAATTTTACAAATCGGCTTCAAGAATTTCGATAAGGTTTGTGCATGCTCCAAATTGTAAAAAAGTTATTTGCAAGGACAAAGAAGTACTGCTTCAACTTATTTTTAGATAAGTTGTTATTTATTTTACTATAGTATAGTGTAGAAATTAAAATTATTTGTGACGTCTAGTATTGCTTTGCCAAATGAAATTAAAAAAAAATTAACACATCAATAAAAAATTCTGCCAGAACTAATTATGAAAAATCTCTCCTTAAACAAAGTATATTACTCGATTAATACCACTGAATACGTTTTAACGACTTTGTCATACATAGCTTCTTGTTTTCATTATTTCAGAATATTTTTGATCCGTATGAAAAATGGAGATTCTTTATTATATATTAAAGAACTATAGCCAAACTTCACACAGATATATTTAATATTACAACACTTGAGCATGCACAAAATTTGTCATTTTGTAAATTTTAGATTCTTCAGGAACTATGAAATGAATGAATGAAATGATCATCTAATGTCATCCTTAAACCTAAATACCTTTTCATACCTTCCCCACTCCACTCCCCCAAGGAAGCAGCTCTCTCCTCTGAGGAGAGCATTTTACCCCAGTTGAGGTGCTGTAATTCCCCCCCGGACTCAACACCGAAGATATTCCAACAAAGTCTTGCCTGCCTTTCGCTCGTGGCGACGAGATGGTAAGGATTTTCCTGATCTGTCGCAATGCCAATTCATGGATAATTAAAACGAAAATAAGCATATTCAATTCTAATTGTGAATGTTTTAGTTGAGCTAAATTACTGAGAGAACAGACTGATACGAATACATGGTACGTTGTTTTGTCTTAATCATTTGCTCCTTCTAAAATCTAAATTTCCATTATCATACTTTTTAAGTATCTTTGTATAATTTGTTTTTTTTTTTAATTATGTAACTGTCGGCGGGAAAGATAATAATTAAATTTCATCAATAATTGTATTCAGGAGTTTCTCGTAACCAAATCTGGTTGTTTATCTTTTATTGTGTTATATATTCAAAATTATAGGGTGCATGTATTAGGTGCACTACATTAAAAATGCCTATCTGTAGTCAAGTTACAGAGTATTATAATTATATTATATATTGATACAAAAATGTATCTCATAACTAATAAGTAAGAAGGATATATTAACAACTATATTATACAGTCTTATACAAATTTACAATTTTTTTCTACCATAGGTAAAACCTAGCAGAAAAATAACAGTATACTATATTGTTCATTAAAATAATACATATCAAGGCCTTAACCTAATACGAAACAAATAAAAATTTCATTAGATCTCCACAAATAAAGACTTTTTGCAGCCGTACTAATTACTACCATAGTGTGTAAAAATAATAGGTAAATCGGCAACCAAATCTTTTTAACTATGATATTGGCAGTGCACTTTTCCAGTAACAAGCTCCCCACATACGTAAAAAAACAATTAAGCAATATTGCGGGATGTATGTGTATTTTTTATATTTGGGCATAACTACTCCCGACCTGACCCCTATAGTCCAAATTGACTTGACTAACATTTTACTAATATCGAATGAAATAAATAAATATTGAGCAATATGTTGCCGTTATTACAAAACAAAATCAAACAAGACTATTTCTGGAGTTGTTTAAAGACTGTTTCAATTCTGGAACTTGAAATCTTTGTGAGATGAATATCCAAATGCATATAACCATAATCAGTAATGTTTGGCAGCTTAAAGAAATATACTGGCAAAAGTTTTCCAATAAGACTGCAAAAAGGTCTCTAAATATCTACCTACACTTAACACTGCATTTTGTTAATTTGTCACAACTTTGTTTGCTCAGTCTTCTCCTCTAGTATGGTTGCTTCGTTTACGTCCGAATCCACGTTGTCATATCGGCTATTTCTATCTCTTTCGGCTTGCTGATGCTTCATCTCTTTCATTAACTAAAATTTTAAATAAACAATACATTCTTTAAAGATTGGCCCACTAAAGGCATGACTTAATAAAATCTTGCCTGGATGCGATATTGGGTTAGAAGTCAGTGTTGGACACCCAAACTTATCCATATTTATACAAAACTGCGAATTATTCTATTAATGTTTTTTGGATTACAAAAAATAGCAACCCAGTATTACCACCAAAAGAGCCTTAGCCAACAGGGATGTAGGCGGGTTATAACGAAACCGAAATCTAATGAAATAATTCAGAATTAGATCGACTTTAAAAATAACAATTCATGTAAATTTTGGTAAGTATTTTTTGTTGCTTTACACTTAATACTCATTCATTTTAATGATGTGTTTATATTTTTTTACTATCTCTCTGTAATAATAATTTTGATGGACACCTGCCCAATTTAATATTTCATTTTAGGTTTGTATTTAAGCAAAATATGTAATATTTAATTAATTTTTATTTAATAAGTGGTTTCAAATGAATTTCTTACCACTAACCGTGTAGTAAGTAAAGCGACGATGTTGAAAAACACATCTTAAGATAGTAAGAAAGCTTTCACTACTGGGGTCAACTGACAAATCATGGTTTTTGGGTTTAGACCGTGGAATTACCTTCCGACGTTTCGCCTACGATTTCACGAGATATCTTCAAGAATCCTCACTTAATGAGATCAAAACAATGAATGAGTTCCAGTGAGCAGAATTAAGATATTTATACCCGACCCGTGGTATAGTGATTGGTTTCCACGTGTATGTAGCCCCCTCTCTATTGAAATTGTCTGGCTGCTTGAGTTATTGCAATAGATTATCTAATCTTAAATCTTATCTAATACCAAGAACCTTGGTATGCTTTACAGTAATCATGTGTCCTCTTGCTTGTATTTAGCGACAGCATATTGAATATGTTTTTTTACTTATATAATCTTTCATGCGCCTTAATTCTAGTAGATACAGACCGTCCCGTTTCCCTATATACATTTTACCACAGGAAGAGGAAACTTTATGTATTCCTTTTGCAAAGGAACTACATCTTTCGCCGATCTTAAGCATTTGCCCAGTCTTTTTGTGCATGTTAAAGATTGTGTGAATGTTAAACCTCCTCAGAATTCTTGCAATTTTATCTGTGGTACTGTACTACTTGGTGGTTGACTATCCAATATTGGATGAGGTCTGGGATTATTATTATAATATCTAATCCAACGCCTAATATCTTTAGTGCAACATTGGTGACTTTAAAGCTTCATCAATATCTTTGTTTCATCCGGAATTGAATTTGATTCACATATTGAGAGAACCCTAAAGACCAATGAATTGATAACCGACTGCTTCTGAGATGGATGATGCTGAGAACTAAAATTAAATATAGGCAACTTTATTTTAATAAAAAGGTTTATGATATAACCTAGACAAACTGTCAAAATATCGTTACTTACATGCGTGTGAGGCATGCTCAAATTATTGCGAAAGTGTGTTTAAAAAGATGGGTATAATGAAAATTAAAACTAGGTTATTTTACAGGGGCTACCAAAATTTATTTTTTTACTTTAAATGACTGATTGTCAGTTTGATAATAATTTAAAATACTTCTTTTAATAAGTATGAAGGGAATTTACATCCTCAGGCCAATCAAATGGTGATACATCTGGTCAATTATTTTAATCGAGGAAATGATATTACTAGAAAAGTCGGTATCAGAAGCTCTAGAAATTAGTGTTAATTCTGTTAAAACGCATATTCGAGAAAAAAAATGTATAGAACAAAGAAAGTGGAAAAGCGTAAAAGAAAGAAGCCCAAAACTGAATACTTACATAAAAGTCAGAAGATGAATGTACTGTCACTTTGAAATCCTGAAAAGATGTCTTAAAGCAACGGGTTTTTTTTGGATATTGATATCAGAAGATATCTGTGCAGTCATTGCAGTGGTGTTTTTAGACGAAACGTGGATTTTTTCGAATGTGAGTGGAGCAAAATCGTGGCAGGATGATTCGATGATTGAAACCGAAAATATATATTTTTTAATAGCTAGGTCAGGGGCAATATAATTTTTGAACCTTCTGTTTATGGAACCGACGAACCGACCCCATCATCAGTAACAGCACAATATTTTTTTTTAAGTATAGAAAAAAAAGAGTCTTAGAACCCAGCGTGTAAATCATATTATCAGCTGTGTGTTGGGCGCCATATAATTTTTTTTCTAAATGAACATTTCGGAATCACTGTTTTTGTTGATTGGTAATGCATGGTATTTTTATTAGAGTAAAGTCGAGTATACCTATTCATATGTGTTCGTTTTCTGTAAAGAAAATGACCTAAAAACAGACATACATTATCTTTCCACGTGGCCATATTACAAAAGTATCACATACCTAATATATAGTATAGTATATAATATATACGTATATATATATATATATATATATATATATATATATATATGAAAATGACCTAAAAACAGACATACATTATCTTTCCACGTGGCCATATTACAAAAGTATCACATACCTAATATATAGTATAGTATATAATATATATATATATATATATATATATATATATATATATATATAATAAGTATTTAGGTTGTAAAGGGGCAGAGCAGTTTTCTAGAAAGCTTCCATAAAAAAGTTCGTTACCCCAGGAGACAACGGAGATACGAAGACTGCGCCCGTGGTTGAGTAAGTGTACCTACTTACTCACTAGAGCTCATTCAGTATTTTAGTCTCGTGAGGCAAAGATACCTGAAAATGCCCCGTGGAATCGCAGGCGAAACGGCGGAAAGTAATTATAATTTGACACGGTCTTAACCCAAGAACCATGATTTTTTTTGTTAACATATCTTAAGATTGTCACCACTGTTATCAGTACCAGTACCATTCTTACCTCATCCATGCTCTCATTTCTATTTGGACTACTCCCATTGTTGTTGAAACTAGATCTCACAACGTCCGGCAAATTGTCATTGAAGACGTTGATTGCAATCGTCAGAAACTTGGCAAAATCTTCGTTCGAAAGTTTAATCTTCTTTTGGTTATTAAGCACGCTGACCCATATATTGATCAGATCGTTCTTGGGAACATTGCACGTTCGTTCTTGACATTCTAGGATTTTCGCCAGGTGCCGCAGTAGGAATATTACTGTGTCTTTTTTAGGCGTGTCCTCTATCAGCGAAATTACTTTTCGCCTTGTGGCGGGTTCTAAACAACTTTGAGAACTGTCTGGAAAAAAAAACAAAAAGAAATGTACAATAATTGATTTTTTTTGTTAAATTGCCTATGAGATGACAATTATGTAGGCTAACAGTAAGTAGTATTTAACGTATTTTAGTTTTAACTTAGAGAAATTCAAGAACGGGTTCTGATATTCATTAGAGAAGCCTGAATTATCTAGTATCAATGAATGTGGGTTTTCTGTGCAGTATTAAGTAAGTCTAAACACGATCTAGATAGTTTTTTTATTGGAAGCTTCTTTTCATCCTGAACTGTATTTTTAAAGTGCCTGGCTTACATTTAACTTTCAGCCCAATAGAGTATCTGTGATCGACATGCCAGCCTGCAAGATCTTTAACTTTTTTAGTGATTAGTTCAGTCGAAAAAAGATTGCATTGTTCGTGCATTAGTGTTTTGTTTACGTTTTGTTTATTTGGTGTACAGCTTGTGTATTTTTTAAATAATTACTTTTACTTCGTCTAATTTCTAGAAACTGCCCACTGTGAGTTTAATCACCGTGATGTCCTGGATTTATTGTTTCCTGACAGGAATAAGAGAATCGATTTAATATTTGTAGAACCTACCACGTAACCATCTCTACTTTATGCGAATGCAAAAATGGAACTCTAGAAGAACTTTTTGGTTATATATATATATATATATATATATATATATATATATATATATATATATATATATATATATATATATAGTTGATATGTGTCTAAAACAATAGTATCATGGTCAAAATAATTGAATACTTTTTACATGAAAATTAATTTTACAATTGCGAGGTAAACATAGATATACTGATATTATTTATTTAGTAGGCGGATGGATATATTCGATTGTTTTGAAATATTTTGACATTTGATTCTAATTAAAGGCGTTTGTTCGATCGTTTCTTAAAAAAGTTTTAGATTGTAGTGAATTAAGTTTTTCTGGGAAATTAAGAAACTTGTAGTGAGTTGGACTTGTATCTTCCACTTTTTGAAATAACAGTATGCCACGAGTTAGGTACTGCATTAAAGCTGAAGCGGTACAAATTATAACCCTTTTTAATAAAACACAGACAAAAAAATACTGCAAGACGTCTCGTTAAGAGTCGATCTACAGTATCAAAAATTTTAAGTATGTACCACGAGACTGGAAATTACCTACAAAGGGCTGGCCAAGGTGTCGAAACTCTCTTGCAAGATCATGTTTTGCCATAGTCGGCCATATTGGATATGACAGATTCGTATTAATGCACGATAACGCTCGTCGACATGTATGACAGTAATAAGAGCTCGTGGAGGGAAACTCGTTACTGACTACACACTTATTTTAGTCAAAGGAATTGTATGTGCCAACCCAATAGTATTCAGAGCCAAGTTAATAATCTTATTTTTTTAGCAATTAAAATTATGTTCTTTTACCATTCTCTTCCAATAAAATCCTAATTTGTTCTCGTTGGAATTGTAAAGTAAATTGTTCTTTCTAGTACGAAGTCGTTAGCGACTTAAATTATCAGATTTTAGATATTTTTTAGAAATAATGAAAATCCTCAAATATTCGATGCCCATGAATATATTAATGTGCATTTTTACACTTAAAACAAAATTAAATGGATGCTTCCTTAAGAATTGCCTAATCTAGAAAAATGATGACTCTAGTATTGTGGTTATAGAATTCTCTACCGACCGATTGACGATTGGCATTTATCTATTTTTTAAAATCCCACATCAATAAAATATCTATCTACCTACAGTTTAGTTTCTGTCTGTTTAGAGACAAAAATATATAAATAATTTCATTTATTAAAATATTGCTTCAGTGAAAGTCTCAAGTACCTAATGAATTTTAATGTAATAATGGATTCTTCAATAATTTTTAATAAACTAGTCTACCTAATGTTTTAATTTTAAAGATATAATAAGTAAAATTTACCAGGTGAAGTTCTTAGAACTGACTCGATGGTCTCTTCATTAAGCAAACTGTCCTGTTCTTTCAAGTATTTCTTCAAAGCGTCTGTTAAATCATGTACATCATTTTTATATTTATCTAGTTCGTTTATTTTCCTCTTATTTAATTTCTTCATTATTTTGTTGGTTTTGTCTGCTGAACCCGACTTTCTGTAAAGCCCTTCGCATGATGCATGCGGTTCGATAAAGTCAACTAGTTTTTTTAATATATCATCCACAGTTAAGCTAAGACTACTTGCACCTAAAAAATGATTACATTCATTATACAACAAAACAAAAATCATTTATTTTTAAAAAATATACAATAACTGTAGGTACCTACAGTACAAATGATATTTGAAATTAAATAACCAAAAGTAAAATTGGAGGAGCATAAGAATCTCTGCTCTGCATTTCCTCCCTTAGATGTTAATATCATAATATTGCCATGAATACCTCCGTATTACTTTAAATGTTTTTTAAAAACTACTTACTTTTCTTTTGACTTTTAGAACTATCTGAACTCTCCACGCTATCTCTTGATTCTTGCCTCTTCAAAGATAGTATTTTCTCTGAAATACTTTCCTGGAACGTAATAAAACATTAATTAAGAATTACTGTTAATTTTTTCATAAAATTCAATACTGAGATTAGCAATATTTCTATCATTACAATACATACAGGTCTTTGTCTTCTGCCAAGAGTACCCAACTCCGCTGGATACATTTCGTAATACACTAGGAAGAAATCGACCAATCTCGTCGCATCATGGCTCTGAACAACTATATCCTTTGACAGTTCAATAGGACCACCATCAGCTGGAATATAAAAATAAATGATATATAATCATTGTTCGATCGAGGAATAATTACATTTCTTTTTCTATTCTTGCTGATTATAATATATGTGGTTCGATATTAAAAAAATTGATAAAAACCCTGCCATAAAAGTTTTCCATGCTTGTTCGAAATACCCTATATGAATAAAATACGGTAAAAACTACCATTGTATTACATTTATACTAAACTTATTTTTGGTAAATCATTAAACAAACAGATAAAATGGTGTGAGAAACAACCTATATGTTAAAGGCACAGGGCGGTCTTTTTATAGTGAAAAATACTATAAAATATTATTTACACCAGGCCCGTAACCGGGGGGGTCCTGGGGGTCTTAACCAACTGAAACTGAAAATATTTTGGTATAGGCATACTTTCTACTAATTTTCCTGAAATTTGATTGTTTGAACCCCCCTCCGAAATGAATTTCTAGTTTGAAGCAACCTCCCCCCCCAAGTAACACAAATCGGCTGATGAGCTTTTTTGTCTAACAGTTAGCCATAAAAGACACATAAAAACCAGAGATTTGTCAAATTTTGGCAAATGATTCTTGATTTGTTTTCTTGCCATGAAAGCTCGCTTAAAATTAGATTTTTTTGCTCCAAAAGTAGCAGTTTTTAACGTAGATAGGCTATAGCATAATTACTTGGCCAAAAAATATCTTTTATGAGGTAATTAAACCTCCAACTGTTTTTTTGTAATATTGGATGGTCAAAAAGTAGAAGCTATATTCTAGTAAGTATTGAAGTTAAATTATAGTAAGCATAGCTGTTTAAAATGCCAGAATATGGCATTTTTAATCAATAGAAATCGAGGTCAGAATATAATCAATAAGTAGGCATTTTTCCCAAATTTCAACCAAATATATTTTAGCAAGTATTTAAGTTTAATTATAGTAATAGCTATATAAGATTATGACATTTTAAGAGCAAAAAAATTGAGAGGAAAAAATGTGGCTTTTATTATCATATTTTTGTTATAATATTGCCAAAATATGCCACATTTTCAAATTTACGTTTATAACCTATAAAACTATACTTAACCAAACTGAAAATATATTTCGAAAAACGAAATATAAACTATTTACCATACAAAATAACTAATAAAAAAATTAAATATTCCACCACGTATCATAGAAAAATGCCGTCTTGGGGTAATCGTTGTTTAATTTTGTTACGCTGGCTCCTGGGTCTTAAATTAGCCATATTTGCTTAAAAAATAATTCAAAGCTTTTTATGATCCGCCATGACTGAAATTAAAACTAAACTAATTTCCTAGCAGCCATTACTTGACCACTTTAAACAAACATATTCTTTCTACCTATAAATACGTATTTTCATGCGTGTTTTTTTACGTCATGAACTCATGAAACAATTTTCTTAGTAAAGTACATTTCCAAACCAAAAAATAATAATAAAAAAATATATTTTTAGAAATCGAAATTTTTAGTTTCAAGAAGGGGCGCGTGTTTTACATGCCTATCTTAGATTCTTTTAACAGCAAAAGTTCCTTCACAAGTGTTTTTTGTCCCTACCAACCGTCAAACCGTGATTTGTTATCTTTGCATTTCCTCTTGGCTCATAAATTCTTACGCTGATTGGCTCTGTCAATACTATTTCTACATAATTTGAAACAATTGATTTATTATGTAAATGAAGAAAAGGCGAAAATGAGAAATTATTTAGGTACATTTCGGAAAAAAATGTTACTCAAATTTCGGCTAAAAAACAAGTCAGAATTCAGCTAAAAATGCTCGATTTTAAAGTCAAAAAGTAGCTAATAAACCCAACCATAAAATCAAAAGAGGGTCGTATAATTGCCAATAGGCCATTTTTACCCCATTATGGTCAAATTATTATTCCTCACTTTAGCCATATTTCCGTATTTCTACTGTAATAGAACTGTTATTTTGGCTAGCCATTTTAGCTAGGATATTAGCCAATATCACAACATTTTAGCCTATATATGATTATATATGCTACTTAATTGAATTCGCACCAGTTTATATCTGTACCACATTTAATTTTTTGCGAAACTTAAAGTCGAACTAATAAAAAGATTTTTTACGTTGATTTTCTAAACATTTTATTTGCCCACCTTTTTCTCCCTTATCTTGTATTCGTACCACAGATTTACGTGGATATTTAGTTTTTTACAGTAATATTTTTTTAATGTTTTCCTACGCCACCAGCTTGTTCCGCCATATTGGATTTTTACCAAAATATTACCAGGTCATCCTCATATAACCATTATTTTTTGACCAAAATTTGAAGTCACTCGTGTAAGTACTTTTTAAGCTGTGCCGCGAACTGACAGACAGACAGGCCGACGGAATTGATAAAACATAATATTTGGCTTTTAGGAACGGTAAAACATGAAGATATGTAAAAGAGTGATTTTGTCATTATTACAAAGATTTTATTTGGCCGCCATTTTTTTCCGTCATCTTGAATTCGCACTACAGTTATACGAGTTCATATACCACAATAAGTATTGCACAAAATTTGAAGTCAATCCATTAGTTAGTTTTTACAGGCAGAATTTTTAAATACTTGGTTAAGCCGCCATTTTGTTTCACCATCTTAGATTCGTACCAAAATTCTACCAGTTAATATAACATAGCACTTGATTTTTGTGCAAAATTTGAAGGAAGTCGGGTAAGTAGTTGTTTTTTAACATTTCATTAGGCCGCCATTTTGTTTCGCCATGTTGGATTTTTACCAAAATCCCCATATGACCCTTAATTTTTGACCAAAATTTGAAGTTAATCGGCTAAGTAGTTTTTTAGCTATGCCGCCAACAGAAAGACAGACCGACGGAATTGAGAAAACATGCTTTATGGCATCTACGAACCCTGAAACGTAGAACCAGAAAAGATCTGAAAAAATCTCGGAGAGTGTTTTTTTTGTCGCAAAAATCAATTTGTTGTCAATATCTACCCAAACATTCTAAGTAGAGTAATTATGTAGATGTAAAAAATGAAGGCCAGGATATACTGTTTACAAATTTTTCTGATCTATATTTGATGACCAAATTTCTAATTGTATTATAAAAAAATACCATTTCTTTGAGGTTTTAAAATAAATTTGAATGGGACAATTTGTAGCTACATTCTATAACAAACAGAAAATCCTAATAAGAAAATATTTGATAATGGCGTTGAAATAACATATAAGCCACACATAATCGATCACTTTGCGAGAGTATTTAAGAATGTGTATGGTGATCCCTCAACATATCATTTTGAAACAATTAATAGTAATAAATCGCAATATGACTTTTTTAATATAGATCGAGTTGGTCTTGAGGATATTAGAAATTCGATAAAAAAATTGAAACTAAAAAAGTCTTCGGGGCCAGATCAAATGCCCCCCTTCCCCCTATTTAATTAAAGGGTGTTGTGAGTTCTCTTTAATTTAGCAATAAAAAGCAATATAT
This sequence comes from Kuschelorhynchus macadamiae, assembly GCA_030620095.1. Taxonomy (NCBI): domain Eukaryota; kingdom Metazoa; phylum Arthropoda; class Insecta; order Coleoptera; family Curculionidae; genus Kuschelorhynchus; species Kuschelorhynchus macadamiae. The sequence continues at coordinate 401,921 of JAUTXW010000845.1, read as the reverse complement.
TTCCCGTTCAGTGGAAAAATAATATAATAATAACAATACATTCAATATTAAATTCATTAGCTTCGAGGACTCGGGTTATGGCCCAGTTACTAGAGAGAGTTTTGGGTTGTGACCCCCTAGATAGAAATAATACAATTGACAGAGCAAAGTTATGTAATTCAAAAATATAAGGCAGATTATAACCTAAAAAAAAGGTGTTCATGTTTTTTCTTGCAGTCCTCATTGTTCGCAGTTTTTGAGAAACTTAAAAAAAATTCTTTTTTGAATTATAAAATTATAAATATAAAATAATTTTTTTCTCAAGTTATTGCGAAATTTTTTTGCGCGCTTGCTAATAAATTGAAGCATTTTTGGTCCGAAAAGAAGGGAGAAGAAAATCAATGATTACTTTTTTGTAGGTAGTAATCTGCCCTATATTTTTAGTAAAAAAAATCTGAATATTTCGGAAGATATTGGACAAAAACTGTTTTTTTTTTCTTTCTGGCCATTTTCTTGTGAACCAGTACTTGTGCATATTCTTAAACCGTCTCTCAAGAGTGTCAAGAGGTACTATTTACAAAAAAAATTAGTGCGCTTTAATATTTTGCGGATCCCCAACCTCCTGATAAACGACAATAAAAACAAAGTGATGTATTTTCTAGACAACATGCTTTCATGCATAATTATCAGTAATTCTTGTAAACTCCCTTTTTAAAATTTTGGATAAAGATTCTTTAGATAGAGAAAAAAAGAGTTTGAAAATCATTGTTATTAACTTGAAACATCACTTGGCTCAAAAGTTTAATAAGAAGAAAGTGAAAAGTATTTTAGCCACTTTTCTCGATCCCCGTTATAAAACGCCAGTGTTTAGTTGCGAAACTACTGCTGAAAATGCAAAAAAACCTGTTTTATCCGCCTTGGAAAAGGACCCTATAGAACTAATGGCAAAGGTTGGGCTGTTAGCGCCAACAGCCGAAGCTTCTACAAGCAAAGGAATCTGATAGAATGTTTGCCAAGAATTAGTTAACGATGTTGAAACGCACACATCCACTATCAAATTTTGCAGGTCAGTGTCATATTTTATAGATTTTCGTATATCAGTGGAATTACTTTTATAAATAAATCTTAAACTACAATTTTCCATACCAACACTCTCTTGTTTTCAGTTACCAGTTTCAAAGGTACAACTGAGAAATATCTAAGGTCACCTAATTTAAGCCACTTAACAGATGTTTTTAAACATTGGTCTGAGAGTATTTTCTTTCAAATTTAAAAAATTGGAGCAAAAATATTTATTCTTCACCATCTTCTGTTTAGTCAGAAAGGTTATTTTCGACGGCAGGGAATATTCAAATTCCTAAAAGGAACCGACTGCAAAAATCAAAAATATTATTTTTTAAATAAAAATTTAGTTTCTCTTAACTTTCAACATAAAAACCTCACATGTAGACTATGTACTAGAATACTGGATACAAAATTTTATTAAAAAAGCAATTCTTACCTCCTTGGACTGAAAAAATTATAGAAGGTCCCCAACAAACAGCCAAGTTGTACGAATCCATTTTATTTTGTTCCTTGTACTTAATTACTTCCAGAAGATGACGCATTATAACTACAAATGTTTCCAAATTCGCTTCGTGCAAATTTTTCACTAAAGTTGACCTGATTTTTTGATGGTCTCTAGAAGATATCTGTTTTGGCTCAAGTTCTGAAAAAAAAATATACTTATTAAAATCATTCGTGCCAGGTAATAAGCACCCTAAATTTTCCTGGCATCCCGCTAACCACACGACTTTAGAGTACTCGCGTATCTCAAATCTGATTTACCTTTGCTAGATATAAGGGACCTACAGTTTATCATCGAATCTGAACGATACTATTTGAAAGGTATTTTTAGCGTTAGTAACATAAGTACTATCCCAAAATTTAGCACATTTTAAGTACTCTCAACTTCATATTTTGGTTTTTAGTAATTATCCTCTTTTTTTACTCATAATTTGTCTTTAACACTTTTTAATCAAGACTTTAAAAATTTCACATAAATCATTAAAAAACTTACTTGTAAAATCTAATAATTTATCACATACTTCACGAGAGATTAAAGGTTCTTTAAGTTCCCGAAAAAACAATTTTAGACTTCCCGTTAACACGTCTGGATCCTTTGCATATTGGCTCAGTATGCTCAGTCTGCCGTTATCCACTTCGAAACGTATTTTTTGAATGGTTGCTAGATTACCAGACGTCCTGTACACACCTGCAAAATCATAATAGACAAATTATTTATTTTATTTAAAATCTTCTGCATTATTTGAAGGGATAAAAAGTGTATTGTGAGTTACAGCAATCCTTCCAATAGATGGCGCAACTTCAAGAAAATTATGTCTGTGTGAACTTGTTCACTCTCGCTGGTATTTTAAGATCTAGTTTTTAAACATTTTCTTAACCCATAAATTTGTTTTGCCATAAAGCATTAGATCCAAAATTTTACGAATTCATTTACACTTTATGTTTGTCAGTCAGTTAGGTAAGTAGTTTTTTGAAACTTTTAAAAATGTTGTACCGCCATACTGGATTCGTACCAAAACTTTGCCAGTTCATTCTTATAATACGCAAAATTTGAAGTTATTTCTATAAGTACCCTTTTTTAAACTGATTTTTTAAAACTTTTTATTGAAATGTGTTTTCATTTCGCCAAATTGGAATTGCTTCAAAATCTTACCACACGTGAAAATTTGAAGATATTTTAGGTAAACATATATAGAAAATCAGCCCCGAAAGTGAGTCCTTCTAAGATGGTTTTATCTGAATATTTGATTATGAAATTTGGGTATTTTGGTAACTATTATACGCTAAGTTGAATTCCGAACTCAAAAATATCAATACTAAATCAGGGGCGTTCCGAATAGCAGAAGTTGCCCTAAATTATTTCTGCAAAGATTTTTTAAATTTACAGTTCCAAATTATAAAACTCAAACTCAAATATACTTTATTGTTAAAAGAACATATAGTGCTTGTTAACAAAGTAAGCTCTATAAAAATAAAAATATTTGGGTCTAGTCATTGGAAAAATAAAATAAATAAATATACATTATAAACTAAGTAACTACATGTTATACAAAAAGGCACGAATATAACCATATTAAAATCTACCATTAAATATATAATATAATAAAAGTGGCCTAAAGCTTTTCAGTACAGATTTTAGCCATAGGACCTAAAATACATGAGTATTAAAAAAACAAAATATATGGTATATTTACATTACAACTATCATCGTAAAATTCTTGTAAGTTATAATATGCTTTTGTCTCCAAGCTACATTTTATTTTTTTCTTAAACAATTTACGAGATTCTATATTTTTAAATATTTGTGTAGAGTGATTGTACATTTTTTTACTTTCATATAAAATTGAATGTTTTACTAAGGTTGTTACTGGGGATAGGAAGTGGAAGGTTTTCTAGAAAACAAAGGTACCCTTGGTTTAATTCGTTAAGATTCCCAGTTTTCGAGAAAAATCGACTTATAAATTCTCCTAAATGGTATTAAACACACAATTTTCAGTTGAAAGTAGAAACGAAATGATTTAGTTATTTACTGAATCCAAAATACATTTAATTTCTAATGAAAGACAGTGTTCAAAATCATTTTTTCTAGAAAACGGTGTATCCTAAAGAATTCTACCTCTTTTTAGAAAACTCTACATTTTTATAATTTGAAGTTGTAAATTGAAAAAATCTACACAAAAAAAAATTATAGCGACTTTTCCCTCTTCCTCTGCCATTCGGGCTACCCTGATTTAGTATGATATTTTTGAGTTTAGGATTCGACTTTGCGTATAAAAGTTACCAAAATACCCAAATTGCATATTCTAGTCTTTAAACGTTTCGAAGATATTTAGGGAAAAACATCTTCAGATGGCTTATTCTTCGAGCTGTAGTCCTCTAACGAAGGAATTTTCGATATATATTTACAAGATATTTTAGTACTCTTTTAAGACATAGATTACTCTGTAAAAATATTAACTTAATTTTGGGACACCCTGTAGACAGAACGACAAAAATTGTTTTTCGGCATCTAGGAACCAAGAAGACGTATAATAAATTGCAAATTTTTTCACGATTACAATACTGCTTTCTTACGAGGGAAGTAAAAACGATTCTCTATGGAATTTAATTGCTGATTGCCAATGTACAAAAATGTATTAGTTTTTAATTTGGGCAGTAATAGAAATCTATAAGGAGTGTGCGGGATTATTTTTATTTCTACAAGATATTTAAATTACTCATTTCAGACGTCAGCCCACATTTCCGCAATAATCGGGGTTTTTCTTAATTGAGAGTCGTTTCCCTTAACAGCAGCTGCGTATTAAATGATTAAAACATATTTTCATAAAATGCAACTTTTTTAATTATGTTTAATCATTTCATACAAACAAAGCAGTAAATACTAATTTCCGCTTTGTGCGCTACTTAAAATTAGATAACAATTTATACAGGGTATCCCACATAAAATGAAAACAAGCTAACAACCGATTATTTTTCGAAAACCATTTGAAATAGAGACAGGGAAATGGTATCATTCCATACCATTTGTCATTTGCATGTTTTTAAGGTGTGAACAGTCTGTTCTTGTGGAATCAATTCTTTCCTACAGGGAGTTTAGATTTGAAAATATTTCATTCCTACCCCCATAAAAATGAAACATTTGTCTTATCTCCACATAATGACACCAAAACCACCAAGATATCAACTTGAGCCCATTTTAACATTTCGTCCAACGAAAAGTTATATAAAATGGTAATCAGGTTTTATTAAGGTTTCTTAAAGAAATTTGTCTTATATAAACTTTTCTCGTAGTTTTTTTGCGCTCCCTAAAATCAATGATTGGTTTTTGTCTTGACAACCTATAGTTATGTTGCACTACTGGGAAAGTTTTTATATTCGCATACAAGTAACTTTAAGCATTAAATTACTAGAGGTTATATAAAGTGTGTTTCATATTCATATACAGGGTTTCCCATAATAGACTACCCATTTTAATAGTTCTATAAAATTCTTAAAATTTATTATAACAAACATTTTATTACACTTAATTACTCTCTACTCTTTAATTACGTCTTTTAAGTGACCTCCATCAACTTCAATGCACTTCTCAAGATTGGACAAGATATGATTCATGACACGATGAAGCAAAATCTGATCTATTCGCCGGACTTTGAGTTCTTGGATGTTTTCTGGACGAGTTACAAAAAGCTTCGCATTTAAATAGACCCCCAGAAAAAAGTTTGGTGCAGTTGAGTCCGGGGACCTATAAGGCCAATTTAAATCGCCAAATCGTGAAATGAATCGCGCATTAAACACTTCTCGCAGAACACTCATAGAGTTTCTAGGGGCATGGGATGTTGCTCCATCTTGCTGGAATAATAACGCATTATTTAGTAATCCCCTTTTTTCTAAATCAGGAATAAAAAACATATCTAATATATTTACAGAACGCTCGGACGTCACTGTTGACACTGAGTGGTTATTTCCATCTTCAAAAAAATATGGACCAATAATGCCGAATGAGCCCACGGCACACCAAAAGGTTATTGCCTTTGAATTATCGAGATTGTAATGATTTCTTGAGGATTTTCGTTTGACTTATCCCTAAAATTCTGTTTATTAACCATACTATTCAAATAAAAATATGCCTCATTAAAAGATTGTAGATGTCTCCCCGATGTAAATTTTAAAATTCTTGGCAAAAAGCTAATCTACTTGTCTATCTTGATAACTAAGATGTGGCACCATTTGGTATTTGTACGGATGAAATTTTAAGTCCTTATGAAGAATTCGATGTAGGCGGTCTTTTGACATTCCCAAAATAAAGGATTGCCTATTAGCAGACCTTGTGGGACTTCTCGTGAAGGCAGTTGACTCGTTCAATAGTTTTAGGAGCACGAGTTGTTCTTCGACGTCCAGGTTTCTTCAAATTTTGCACTGAACCATTTTCACGTTAGTGGTGAATCCATGACATAACAGTCTTATTGTTGTTAAATTGACGACGGAATGCTCGCCTTAACTTCTATTGAGTTACTTCTTATGTAAGTTTCTACGCAAAAAAACTCGTTTTTAAACTGAATAATCTATGAGGATTAAAACTAAACGTTAAATTATGTATCAAAACCTAATGGGATTACCCCCCCCCCCCCAAAAAAGTCACTTTTATGGTAAAATGAAATAAGGTCTTTTTATCGGGATTGGCGGGTAAAACCAGTTTTACTTATAGTTAAAATAAATTAATGACTTTTTTTTTATTGTTCATATCGTTTACCATTCAATTAGGTAAAAAACAATAATTGAGGACTTTTTTCTTTTTGTTGGAAATTTTCATCGTCTCTATTAAAAAAACATACTTTTTTTAAATTTTCACCAAAAGTTTCAAATTTTTATTTAATCGGTGGTGCTCCATTTTTAGGGGGTAAAACATCAGTAACTAGGTATGGCCTTTATTTTTTACATTCCAAACATTAAAGATATCTAGAAGAAAATTTAATGTGTCGATATTGGTAAGTGATTATTAATATTTTTAATTCCGAAAGAACACACCAGATCGTGAGTGAAATGAAATCACTTCTACTAAGTATGACTGACGAAGAAAGTACATCCGCTGACCGCCCTTTTTTCATGTAGGTGGCGTTTTTTTCACCAAATTATTTAATAACTCGCTTATTTAATTTAAAGGTTGCTATTCTCACTTAAATACTTATATATATATATATATATCTGTTTACGTTTTACAGCATTGACATAAGTGTTGCTGAGAATCCATTATTAAAATCTTTAGTTCTATAAGAGTTATATAATTCAGGTAACCGAGACCATTATATGATTCTCCATAAGAGAGAACTACACGCAAAAAGTGAAAAACCAGCGACAAGATCTAGTCGAGTTGAAAGTAAGATGAAAAGGTACCTACGCATTAAAAAAACTTCCTGCACGTCCGACCTCAAAAAAATGTGTTATGTATAGGTATTTTGAATTACATTTCGGTTAAAAATGGGTTCAAAAGGGTTCACGCGCTGCAGAAATACAAAGGCATGAGTACGATTTACCACTTCAAATTTTGTAGTTACGTAGACAAAGGATCAACGTAAGGCGGTAAAGAGCCATTTTGCAGAAAAAAAAATTATATGCGAAGGTATGTGCGTCAAAAAGTGGTCAAAAAATGGTCGAAAATAGACAAATCTACTTTTATTTTATAACTCTACTATCATATTTCCCTATTAAAATCGCATTGAAGCTAATACATATCTCTTATAGTTAACATAATATTGCAGCGGCGGAATGCTTACAAATGATCCATATTACTGCGTGCAGTTCCCCCTTCTGTTACAAATACTTCGCAGATACTTAATACTAAAACCTTTTATAATTAACAGAAACATCACGGTTACTTCTACAAATCATAAAATGTTATTTGGGTATATAATCGTAAAAGTAACATTTTAATAAATTACCTAAACTTTTTATATTTTCTGGTTTTTCCAACAACTTGACAACCTCAGTTATAAATGCAGGCACCAAACAATTCGTTCCACCCTTAATATAAATATCTCTTAAAGTATTGCCAAAAATAGGTTCATTCTTGTAAATTCCTTTCTTCTCTAAAAACTCTCGACTTGAACGCTTTCCTAGAAACAAAAATAATTATTTTAGTATCTATTATCCAATTAAAGAATTTTTCAAAAATATTTGAGAATATCATAAAAATTTTAATTTTAAGAACGCACAGGCTACAGGGGTATCTCGATATCTTTAAATATATCTCCGTTATAATATATAGAGATAAGAATAAAATTAAATGCGAAATTTGTAAACATTTAAATATTCTATTAAAAACAACTGACTATCGAATTAAAAAAATATGACAAAAAATTAATCAAAAAATATGACATTTTCTAAAATTCTGTGACATTAAGCTTTTTCGATTTTGTTTTTTTTTTGAAAAGCAGACAAATTTTTACTCCTGCTTAAATAAATGCCATAGGAAAAATAATACAAAATTAAGATACGAATGTGTAATTCGTTTTGCCCTAGGTCGAACGGCGGCCCCTCAAAGTTCAAAACTGTCAATTTTCATACGTGGGCATCTCAAAGGCAGTTGAAGATAGGCACACGGTATGTTAAATCAAGTTGGCCTACAATTTTGTATAGAATTCCAAAATGTAATAAAATACAGGGTGTCTTTGATTAATTTTTTGTTACGTTGTTTTAATTCGATAGTCAGTTGTTTTCTAATAAAATGTTTAAAAACCTCCCAAAATCTCCATAAGTTTGATATTTAAAGTTTTCTTATTATCTCTCTGAATAACCGAGATATACGGCCTGTTCAAAGAACAACCCCCTTTTATACCTGTTATTTCTAAAGATTTTCTTATTTTTTAGTTTTATACTATTGTTAATATCATTTACCTAAAAACCTAAGAAGAGTCTTCTTAATGGTGACTTTATTATCATTAATGAAGACTTGAATTTTCTCGTTTTCCATAAACTGTTTGGCGTATTTTAGGTCTTGAAAATGCAGAATGTAAATTATATTTCGGGTGTCTTTCAGTTCCACTTCTTTACATTCCTTAGACTTTAGGTATCTGACAGATTTTATCATAACATTCGAAGCCAATAGTTCCTAAAATATAATATATATAATTACTATACAGTAAATAAAAATTTACAAGGTATTTTTTCTTAAAGTCAAAACCTCAATTTGCTTTTGAAAAAAAAACAGAAAAAACGAATGGCTTTAACAAACTTAAATATACTGCTGACTTACCTTATTTCTCGTTTTTTCGTTAACCCTGTAAAAATTTTCATTTTCGTAAGCTATATACTCTTCTTTCCACTTGGTTAAAATGGGTCTGGATGCTAACTCGATTTTCATTATCCCCCGTATTTCAAAATTCTTTGGATTGATTGGGCTAAAAATAAATGACATTTAAATTTTAATAGTTGGATACAAAATTACAAAGTTATAATAAATAACAGGATTGGTTTCAAACGAGGAATAATACAGTATTTACGTCTATTAGTATTTTGAATTGCATTCTGAAACTAACCATGGGCAGTAGTTCATAAAGCGCCAGGCAAACACATTTACCCACAAATTCGGAAGCCCTTAATGGTCTATAAATAGTCTATATAGCGTGTAAGAAAAGTAGAGAAACGGCGAAATATCTAAGGTATCGCTTCCCAATTTAATGAGAATATGTACCCTTAGGTATAAAATTATGTCGGATCCAATGCGAGTTCCGCATTCCCGCCAAGTTTACCGTTTTTTTGTTGTAAAAGAAAATGTTTTTTTATAGAGTACCCTATATTATATTACTTTTTTTTAAATCATGCGGCAACCCTCGACTCGCGAACGGAAACGAGACGCGGCTTTTCCAATCACTAAATTAGAAGAGATATTTTAGTTAAAAAAGAGGAATATTGAGTGTGGCTGTCAGGGGCGTAGCGTGAATGGATGCGGGTGATGCGTCGCATCTCTTTAAAAAACACAGAATGTATTTTTTTATCCCTATCAAACATGTAAACTTAGAAACATGTTTTTTTTTATAATTTGCATCGGATACACTTGGATAAACACCCACTCTAACCCTCCGATATTGTTGAACTTCCACTTAACTATTGCAGCCAGTGATGGGCGGTGGGTATATACCCAACGGGTAGGTAAATAAAATTTGGGTATATACCCAAAAGGTGTAGGGTATATATCCATTGAGAAATACTGTAGTTATATACCTGGTATATTCCTGGTATTATATATAGGGTTGCCACCTCTGCGCTCTAAGCATAAATTATGGTCTAAAAACTTCCTATGGAGTGGTATCCAGTCTACATCTCCAGTTTCTTGGTAGAGAGGGCTATGCGGAACAAATACATTGTCTAAAGTTGCTGTAAAAATTTTAACTGCTCTAGTTTCATCGGCAGAAACTGAAATATCATTTAAACTTTCTCGTTCATTCATAATAAAAAAAGAAACAGATTGACAACCGAAAGAGCTGGTAATCAATCAATCAATTTTGAGTCCAATAAATCGGAACAACGACCAAAACCATGTAATACGGCACAAGCACAAGTCTCTCATAATGAAGCTGATACTATTGAAGTAGAGTTTCAAAGTTCCGCTTCCACTTGCAGTATAGTTAATGACGAAGAACTACTAGGAACTGAAAGTAGTGACGTTGTGACCAGTCTAACGGACAGTGATTCGAATTTAGATACAGACTCAGACACCAAGATGTATGCACCATCAACAAGTGAATCTGAAGACTGATTCATTTAAACCTAATTCCAACTAAGTATTATTTATTTTAGATTTTAAACGTAGTTTTCTTACTTTGTGCATTATTTTTTTGTTTCATTACACTCTTATTTTATCCAGAATTAAAATATGTTCTTAATAGTTGTTCATTTTTTAGATTTTAAACGTATTTTTCTTACTCTGTGCATTATGTTTTTGTTTCATTATACTATTTTCATTTTTAATAGCATTATTATATAGCATTCCTTTAAAGAGACCGTAATAAATGGGCTGAACGGAATCCACATAGAAGAGTTGAGCTTGAGTTTAAAAATGAATGCTTTAGTTTTAAAATATAATGACAGTGGTAATATTTTATATTACCACTATAATTTTTTTATGTCCTGGACATTCTTAAGTTTTATAACATCCCTATTTCGTTTCTTTACACTACGCCACTGCTGGCTGTTAATCTCTGGGGTTGAAATTTGACACAGGTTAACTTGAAATAAAAGTTCTAAGAGTAAGCAAACGTTTTAATAGAAAACAAACTTATTCCTACAAAAACCTGAATAACTAAATCAAAGAAACAACGCTAAATATTATTTTAATCAAGGAGCAGTTTTAAACCTATTAACTTATACAGGAAGAGGAACATTTTTGCTCTTTGAGATACTTGTGTGTACGGGGTGAGTTATTATATTATGACGCCCACCTACAGGGTTCTTTATTAACAAAGATAGAGAAATAGTGTAAATACAAAAAGTGTAGGGTAAGAAATACTTTTTTTTTTAATGGAATACCCTGTATATTATTTACTTTTATGAAAGACCATCCTCTACTGATTTCAAAAATATATGATCTGATTTTATTGGCGCAAAGCTTTTATTATATTTTAGTTTGCAACATTACTTGCCATATAAGCCTAAGGTATAATATAATGGAAAAATTGTAAATCGGGTTGCGCCAAAATAGTTAAATTATATATTCAAATTAGGAAAAAAGAACATTCATAAAAATTATAATAATACAGGGTGTTCATAACGTATTCTGGCGGTTTAAAAGAAACCCTAAAGCTTTTATATTTACACTTTTTCTCTATCTTCGTTAATAAACCCTGTAGGTAGGTGTCAAAAAATAATGACTCATACTGTACATTTTTGAAACAAGTCAAAAAGTAATTTTCACTTTTTTACATTAGGTAATCAAAAAGAAGCTAAATAATTTCTTCTAACTAACACCTCGTAAATAATACAAACGGGTTTTTCATAATCAACAAAATTTGGTCGAAACAATGTAAATAGCAAATTATCTTTGGTAAAAGTCTGGGGTCGTTACTCTCGTCTGCCGGCTGCCTCAACACACTTGGCAACATTGCGCGTTAATTTCTCAAGTTGCTCAACGTTCTGGCAGACCGGAAAGCACAATAATTCCTCATCTTGCCACCAAAACACTAGCAAGAGAAAACAGCGTCTCAACTTTAGAAATAGGTTGTAAAAAACAACGGAAACAATACAATACAAAAAAGAAGTACCGAATACAGCAAACAATAAATTATTGAAACTAAGTAAGGTGTATAAAATATCGTCCATTTACTTCCTGACAGTAGGCCAAATACTGTAAGAAAACATTTAATATATTAAAAATAATGCCAGCCTCCTCGATTAGTCTTCCTTCGATTTCTAGTCGCTCCTTTAAATCATCGAGGCCATTGGGCTTGGTTTTGTACACATTTTTTGAGGTGCCCCCACAAAAAGTAGTCCAGGGGCCTCACGTCCGGAGACCGAGGTGGCCACTCTATTGTACGTTGAATTCATCTTCTAAAAAAAACATTGACTAAATATGCCCGAACATTCCGAGCAAAATGCGGTGGAGCACCAGCTGTAGGAACGTACAGCATCTTTTACCTTTCCAGTTTCGCGAAATTTTTTGTTAATTTTACTTAGGTTAGATTTAGTTATTGGATTTCTGCTAGGATATTTGTCATTAAAAATGTTAAAAACAGCTTGCAGGTTCCGAATTTTATCACCGTAACCCAGTATAATTAAAATTTGAATTCTTTGGGTTTGATTTAAACGATTCATTTTTGTAAATCAGGTATTTTAAGAAGAGGTAGTACATAGAATTATGGATATTAGACCCTTATTTTCGCAAAAACTGTTGACATTCGTACAAAAGTGCTCTTAAAAAAAGGTATTGAGAATTTTAGGCAATAAATAATATAATATAAGGTGTTCCATTTTAAAAAATAATTTTCCTCTTATAACAGAAAAACGATGAACTCGCCATTGGATCCGGTATAATTTCGTACCTAAGGGTACATATTTTCATTACATTTTGGTAAGCGGTACCTGAGATATTTCGCCGTTTCTTTTCTTTTGTTACACGCTGTATAATGATCAATGCGATAATCTTTGGATATATTTTCTAGAACTTAGGTTCTAGAAAATATAGCTAAGCGCAGCTATATTTTCTGTGATTCGGTCTAGAAACAGTATAGCAAAAAAACCAGCTCGAGAACAACAATAAAGTCCTCCCCCTTTAGTAATATCCTCCTTTGCGTAATATAATATATATTCTATTCATCGAACAGAAATGTTATATTTCATTAGCATAAGAGGGTTTCCCTGAAAAACAATCTTCTTGAATGGAAGAATCCCAACGATATAGTTACTTACAAAAGCTGAGACTGCAACTGCTTTGCTGACAACACTATCATCATTACGTCCTCAAAATGCACACGAGTTATATTATGCTTAAGGTACCACAAAAACAGATTAAAGACGGGGCAGTAAAGGATTATTTTCTGCAAACCTTTTAACTTTGTTATCAGTCGAAGGACACCAAATACGTACAAAACCAAAACATACCGCTTTACATTCTCTTACATAACCTTCAACACCAGTAATTTATTGCAAACTCATTTGTATCAATCACCAAAGAGTTTCTAATCAACATCAGGAAACGCTTCCAGGTGCCCGGAAAAGAACGACTGACGCTAAAATGTGTCAGAAAATTGTTAAAAATGTGAAATTAATTATGCCCTGTATTGGCTTATAGAGTGCCCCGGCCATCCTGTCATAAGTGATATAGTTTTGCCTAAAATTAAATTGCTCATATACGTCAGCAGATTCAGCCGAGCTGTAGGGCATAGAGAGCTGTTACGTTTATGGAATATTTTGCAATAGCTGCAAAGGGACAAAACGTTACGGGATTTGCACAGGTACGCACCCCTTCAAATACTTCACAAATAAAATAATAAAAATTCAATGATTTATTAAATGTATAAAATATAATGAGCTTACCTGGTTTGTCTTCTCCTTCCCACATCAAAATCTGTCGTTTTTGAAATTCTGTTTGTTCTGAAATCGGGTTTCCTGCGAATTTCGACATCGTCCTCTAAAGGAAATTTGTTCTCTGTACGCTTCTCACTTCGGTCTTTGGGGACTTGGTTAATTGATTTTAGGAGTTCCTGTAAAAAGAAAACAAGAGTTTACTAAATATTGTACAGCTTTATGTCAAAACGGGTAATCAACAAACTGAAACCGTTATTTACGGTCTCAAGGTGGATTGGATATGGATGTGTGTACGAACAGTAAACATTTAAACAAATTGTCACAATGTCTATCGCTGTGCGATTGTTTATATCATTCCTCTAAACATGATTTTAAATTTTGGTACATCTACTGATATCCCTATAACAGTACATGTTCTAAAATTTAAAAGTAACTATGTGATCCCCAAACATCTCAAACTTTTCAATTTTATTTACCGGTTTACTACAGTGTTGTGTATAACCATAAGTTAATAACGATAATGGTACTAAAACTAAAACATGTTAGCTTGGGAATAAATTTGTCATACGAAAACGTCCTTTAACTACTGCCACTAATTAATCAATTTACCCAATCCGCAATCATCTCATGACAAATTAATTTTTGTAACAAAAACTTGTCCTCAGCGAGTAGCCTGTAGGCGCGGCTTTAGTAAAAATGTATACCTAGCATACTATAAGCATCAGTTTAAAACAACCTTTTTAAGAAAATATTGAGGACTACAAACGCTACGGGACCGATTTTGTATATTAAGTTGCATATATATATTATACCAAACTGACCAATGCTTTATCTATGTTCTTATGATTATAACTTCTCTGCACAATTCTGTCAGATCATATTAGCGTATCTTTTAGCGCTGAGGGCGTAAATTCGGGACTTAATCAGGTCGCGGGTCGTAGGTAAGAAATAAGTAGGTACTATAAACCCGTATATCATCTGTTGATGATGCTAACTTGGTTAGCGAAACGCACGTCCAGAACGTAACAAGTTGTGGTGTAGTGTGGTTAGAACTCTTGTATTTTGATCACAAAAGTTCAGCAACATCTACTAGGCATTCTTTAACAAACTCTCCCTCAAAAAATGACTTATAGGTTCAAGAGGCAAATCGCTCTTACATAAGATTATTTATCTAATTTTTTTTCTTGGCAAAAATATGCAGCCAAAGTTTATTTTAAGATAACATGGTATAAACTGGACCTCGTTGCGCAATAAGTAATCAATCGAAATTTTTGAATTTTTGAACAGAAGGGAGTTGTGATGTATTTTAGGATTTTAGGGTTCGAGAAGTGACGGGTGTTTTCTGATATAATTAGGTCTAATTAATTAATGACCATAGGCATCTAAAACGAATTTAAGAATACTGTATAATTTGATTGATTCGGATTCAGTACACCCAACAATTCTATATAAAACGAAAAAAAGGTTTTAGTTCAAATTCAGCAAATTATTTTTTTTGAACAGCTAAAAAGAAATTATTTCATAGAAAATAGTGGTAAAACATTAAAAGACGGAGCGCTGAATATGAAAAAGTTATATTATTTATGATTCCGACAAGTCTTCTGTCAGATTAACCTCCGAAACATGTTTTGTGCTCCTGATACATTTTGCTTCTAACATTACGTCCTAAAACGTGTTATGGAGTTAGATGTGAACCTGTATTGTGCGTTAAATGATTCATCACTTCTACTACTTTTTAGCTAACATTACATGTTTCCCTGTAAGCAAAATATATAACAGTTTCTGTTTAGTAGGCGGTAACTGTATACGAATCATTTACCTTGAAATATTCTGCGATATTAACACACGTTGTTCCTCGACCCTACTCAATCAGGGGAGCGTCGAAAACTCGATAATTTAGGAGGAGAGTAGAACAAAACAACCATTATCTAAACTTCCCATAAACTGACTATACAAAAAAATATTATACCTTGAATTTTCCAAATGCAGTTAAATTAAAAACAACTTAAGTATATGTTTGCCGAAGAAAATGATACTCTAGAGTCTATAGATATAAAATATAAGGCTCTTTGATGTTGCTAACTGATTTCGATTTTGTCAAATCATTCAATTAATTGGGGCGTTTACACTCCCAGCTCCCTACCGGCACGACGCTGTATCAATTGCTAAATTAAAAATCTCAAACCCCTAATCCGTATGTGTTTGCTTCTCTATAGCAGCAACTAATACTTACTTTTATTTAACGTCATACTGTAGCCATCCTGTTCCTATTCTTCTCAATTTTTTACTTTAAAAACTCTCTGATTTTTAAGGTTATTACAAAAACCACTTATATGAAAATCAGAGTTACTGCCTATTAAGAAAATTTAATTTAAATCCCCGTATCTAACTGGAAGTATTATCCTCGGTATTATACACTAATACCCAAGTAGCATTTTAGGACACATTTTAGTAATGTGTCCATAACTTTTATTTATGTTTCCGACTTCAAAATGGGAACTGTTGGGTAACGTTTGGTCTTACACGCGTTTCCAACTAACTAGTTGACAGTAAAAGTTTCTTTCAGTGTTTCTACATTTAATGATCGAAACTTAGTAAATGTTTCTATATATATATATATATTTTTAATTATGTTGCGTATATGTTTCGATTATAGTTCCGTATCTTTATAAATTATTTATTATTTTCCTGAGAAAAACAAAATAGGATTGTCCAAGTGCAATAGGTGAAAACCAAACACGCTCACCGGAATGGTTTCAAATACAACATATTTTCTTGTCATATATACTCTGTGTTTTTCTTACTTTTCTGGCTTTCTATAAAACAAAACACTTTCACGAAAGTTATTTCTGCGTTTTTTATTGTAACTTCAGATTCTTTGCGAGTCTACCAAATATAACATTTAACCTAAAATGTAATTTATATTTTTTTCAAATGAATATCTGAAATGGCTAAAAATATTTTAATCACATAAAACATAAAGCAATAATTACTTTAACGCCGACTAACTGTATTAAATGTTAAAATAGACATACAAAAAAATAAATTTCTTTATTGCCATCATGGCCGTCAAAAATAGGGAATTATTAAAATGCAAAATGAACTACAGAGACAAGTCTGAACTGATTGTGCCAGTAAAGGGACATACACCGTGTGTCGAATGTTGATATACTAGCAAATGTGCCTTATATAGTTTAACTTGTGGTGGCAAAACAATATTGTAGAACCTTGACGAACGCTTAAACTGCTGCTTTGACTTGCCCATTTTTGTTCTTGGACTAAAAAAATGAATTATTTATTATTTTAACTTTAAGCTAGCTTCCTTTTCTTATCCTCGCTCAAAAGAGTCCGTGATAAACAAGAGGTGGATCTTTTGTGTTAAACCACTACATAATAATAATAAGGTAAGGTTATGTTTATATTATATATATATATATATATATATATATATATATATATATGAATAATAAGGTTATGTTTAGCTTTTAGTTTTTTAGCATAACATCGAACCGAAATGTCCTAAATATTTAGGAAACATTTTCGGTATCATGTCGCGAAACGTGTAGAATGTAATGTTCCAATGTTAAATTTGCTTTTTTTTATTTGTTATATTATATTTTTATATTATTATTATTTATTATTCATAGCTTTATTTACAAAGTCTATAAAAAATAAATTTTGCATTTATTATTTCCCTTTATAAAAAGGTTTTATTCCAGCAAATGGAATTTTACCAGTTTAAACCTATATAACACTTGGTTTTTTATGCAAAATTTGAGTTTAGTAGTTTCTTAATACTGATATTTTTAACATTTATAAGGCCTCATTTTGGATGTCAATACAACAAGGAGTTTTTGAGTAACATGGAAATGGAAGAACATGTTTTTCGAGATCTAAAAACCCGAAAACGCAAAAATCTGCGGAGGGTGTTTTTTTCACGATTACAAGTCTTATATTTCCCTATTAGGATGGAACTGATACAAGTAAAAATATATTCTCAAAATAAAATGAAAATAATACGGTTGCCTATGCTATTGACTTAAATTGACAAGTGAGAGAAAGAGAGAGCGCGTGAGATGTCAAAGTTATCAGATACGCTACATATTACAATTTTAGCTTTTTTTCCGGTAAAATGTTTTAATAAAGAATAATTCGCACCTTTTTTATGGGCTTACATAATTCATTTTTTTTGTTTTCAACCATTTTATATGTTCTTTGTTGGTATGTTGTTTTAATTAGAATTTATCTATACTACATTATCTAGGGATTATCAAAAAAATCTGATGAAAAATTAATTAATTTGGTTTTGTTAAAAAAAAATTAGCAACTCTGCTAGACAGGACCCTAAAATCTCAGAGATGTGGCACAATACTTACCAATACCCCTGCAAAAAGGGATAATATTTTATTGATGTAAAAAAAGAAAGAGAAAGATAGGACAAGGGTAGGGGATGAGATGAATACAGCAACGAGAAGATTGTAGCAAACATAAACGAGGGGCGGATCAGATCAAAATTTAACCTTAGAAATCAAAATGTTGAAGAAAGATTTTCAGCCATTTACAGGGTGTATGTATAGCAATTTTTCACTGGTGGTTATTTTGACAATCAGCTTTAAAAGCTGTATCTTCCTCATGATGGGTGTATGGATTTGGAATTATTCTATAGTCGACTAGTTTATTATTTGGTAAATAATGACATTATGTCAAATTTAGTTAAATAAGAAATAAAACCCTTGGGCATTATTATTAAAAAATAACGCCCTAGGGCATTATTATTCAAAAATAACGCCCTAGGGCATTAGAAATAAAAATTTGGTTTATTATTAAAACTAGATTTTTCTTAATTAAAAAATATTTTACTTCGTCGGACATTAACCCCCGTATTCACTAAAAAGGTTTAAGAGTTAGACCAGGTCTAGTTGCCATGGTAATTAAAACTCTTAGTTCGCCAGTTATGTTTCGCTTATGTCACTGTCATTTTGTAATTGTGACATTTAGAAAAGATATTTGTTCAATTGTTAAAAATGTCATCTTAAACCTATAACTGTCAAGTTAGACCTGCTCTAAATCTAAATCTCTTTAATGAATACGGGTGTTATTAATGTTTAATTTATCACGGGTATTATGAGGGATAACGCTTTCGGTCGACGTATATACCTCGAGAAGTGTTACTAGCTTATAATACCCTTGATACCTTAATGCCTATAACAATACGACAAACTCTATATCAACTGTATATACGATGTTTCACTGTTGCTATGGGGTTTACAATCTCAATAAATCGAACGGTGTTATGAATATAAGGCAACCGCTTAATTGCATCGGAAATAAATCGGAGGTAAATGTTACATCGACAATGTAAACTTTATAGTTCCGCTATTTTTAGATAACCTAATCGTAACTCATTTGGTTTATTCTTAGGCAACAAAAGCAATTTTGCTTTCCATTTATTCTTTTGGCCAGCGAGTTACTACATCTGCAGGGTAATAAGCTAGAAGAGGATTCTGTTTAAAATTAAAATTTGTGGGTGGAACTAGGAACTACCAATTCGCCAGATTGAATTTAAATTATTTTAATACCGCTCAATGAGGTTTAACAAAAAAAAAATTCTTTGTGCTTTCTATGGACACACCATGATAACGTTGAAATTTTAAATATAAAAAATTCCAAACTCTTTAGTTCACAAACTATTGGTACTGCTAATAAAAATATGAGTGAGGAGGGCTCGTTGGATTCGGAATAACGCCTAGAAAAATGTTTTAAACCCGCACATAACCAATTCCAACAGTGATAAAGAAATTATGATCTACAAAAAAAAGGAGTTTAGTTTTTTAAAAATAACTCGAAAACTATTAATTTTTAAGAAATTTTAAAAATATATTCTTAAAGAGGAAAAAAATTCCAATAAAAGAACTAAATCCCGGAACTCCGCCTCAGCGCGGCCAACGCTAAACCGTTACTATGCCTCAAAATCAGCGGTAACAAGTAAAGACAAATTGTACTATTAAATAGTAATTTAAAAATTTAAAAAAAAAATGGTATTATCTGGCCACTTGACGAAAAAAAAGAGGTTAACAGTAGGCCCATTTTATAAAACATCAGTGAAAACATTTATTTTGGCAGGGAGATTTTTTTTATTTTTAAATTAATATTTCATAGTATATTTTTTTTACTTATTACGGTCGGTTTTGGGGCATCGTAACGGCTTAGCGATCGCCACGCGCGCGAATTAAACTAAAATTGTTAATAATAGTTCCAGGAGTCGGGATTTCTTTTATTGGAAATTTCTTCACATTTAAGAATATTTTTTTTATTTATATTAATAGTTTTCGAGTTATTTGCAAGAAACTAAATTCCTTTTTTTTATCTTAATTTGTTAATAACATTTGAAATTGTTTATAGGCGGGTTTGAAACTTTTGCACATTTTTCAAGACGTCATTTGAAATCCAACGAGCCTTCGCTCATATTTTCTAGCCTAGCTATAAATAGCAGTAGCAAGAATTAACAGCATTTTGAGTTTGTGAAGTAGTTTAGTTTTCGGGAGTCTCAAATAATATTTTTTATTCAGTGTTATTCTCAAAATATAAACTATAAAGATACATATTATACTTCTAAAAAGAAATTTGCATGAAATGACCTGATCATTTTTTTTTAAGTTTAATAGGTAATTACGTAACAAGATCGGAAAGTGATACTTTCCTAGAGAGGTGGAAGAGCCGTAGGCGAGAACTGAAAAAAGTCCTCGGAAAACACTCTCTGAGTTTGTTATGTCGAATATTTTTTCGTAGACCATCAATTATATTAATTATACATTTTGGGTTTTCCGGATTGGTTTTGTCTTTTGAGGTTGGAACGCTTGTTTTATGGATGGTCGACGAAAAAAGTGCTTTTAAGATGTTAAATCACTAAATGAGTCAGAACTTACACATTGACGCTCGGTGCAGAGGCAAAGGGGGGGAGGCGCTTTTCCCCTGTATTTTAGAAAATATGCGCCCATGAATCTACACACCGCCTACATTTGTAAATAGAAGAATGTACACACACACTGGTATATATGTTTCAGTCGGCTTTATGCTTTTTAATATAAAAGTCATTAAAGAAAAGAAAACCAGTAAAATGTGAAATGCCTATGTATTAGAGAAAAACCCCTCGTGTTGGTTTGGGGTAAGAATAGCTGCTCTGATCTCTACATTTAGGAATAATGCTGAAAATGAATTTTCTATTTGGAAGAACCTGATAAATTTTCAGAAGTTCACTTAAAACTTAAATTCGCTGGAGGCGAGGCTGGGGGAAAAAGTAATGCTACTTGTTTTTTAGAAATGATTATACACTCCGAAAATGTATAATAATGGTATAAAAGTAATATTAATGAGAAAAAAAAGACTGTCAGACTGAAGAAAATTATTAAGTGTTTGTTATTCTCTAATATTTTCTTTTTCGCATTATCAACTGTATTGTAGATAAATAGAATATTTCATTTAACGTAGTTGCTACTTTTATGACCTATGTTGAGAATCATAAATTGATTAATAAAAAATACAATACTAACAATTTAAATTTTTAGAAATGTCATTGATAAATGTTAAGTTTATTGTTGCTTTTTACATTTGTACTTAATTAAATATGAAAGTGCGTTAGAACTCATTAAAAAAATATTAAAAACTAATTAGTGTATTATCAGTTCTTGGACAGTACCTTAAATAGGCATATTTTTTAACAATATTAGAGAACTATTTTGGTTAATATTATATGTCTATTTATTAGAGAAAACAATGTAACTTACAGAAATATTATTTATATCGATTATGTCTAATAAAGTAACAAAAGAATTTACTTTACTGAACAGTGGTTCTAAAACTATTAATAACTATAGATATTTGGAATTATTAAATTAGAGCAACTTCTATTTGATTTATCAATTAGATGTAGCTCTCATTTGGACCTTAATACTATAGAGACATTTGGAATTTTTAAATGGGAACAACTTCTAATATTTAAATCATCGATCAGTGCTACATCTCTTTTGGACCGAGTCAATGCTGACTATGCCATCGAGGATAATAGAAACATGCCAACTAGGTAGGTTAAATCTATCGTTTTAAAAATCCAGTAAGTTTTTCAGCAATATCTAAAACACGCCTGTTGAGGCATTTCCAGTTTCTACGAAAAGGGTTAGTTTCTCATAAATGATATAAAAATGTGATAGAACTCATAAAGCATTAAGAATATCTCCTTTCTTTTTTTGAAGACAATCATTACAGTACCCAACCATTCTAATTGGCTGTAATGCCACTTCCCAGTTATAATATACAGAGTTATTCACTCTTAGCGACCTATTAGATGCATCTGGAGAGATTATTTTGAAAATTTAGCTCTGGCCATAGAGGAACACAAACTCTCTTTTTTAAATATTTAAGATTGTGGGGTGTTGCCGCTTCTACCTTAAACCGGTGGCAACATTCGTTTTCTAAATGGCATGTCTCCATTCTAAACCACATTTGTGTTGTTTCTTATACCTAAACTGACATTTTTAACCCTTTAAAGCTCTGTAACTCCTAAACGATCTAACTTGTAACGAAATGGATTTGACTTTCCTATCTCAATTTTTAATTATCTATTTCGTCACACCAATTTCTGGTTTGACAGGAGGTGTCAAAATTTGACATTTCCGGTCAAAGTAGATTTTGGTATCAAGGAGATAGATAAGTAAAAACTAAGAGATGGAAAGTGCAATCCATTTTACTGCAAGTTAAGTCGTTTGGAAGCTACAGAGCCTCAAAGGGTCAAATATGTCAATTTTCAAGTTAGGTATAGAAAACATAGCACAAAAAGTGTTTAGAATATTCAGGACAATAAAAAAATGCAATAACATACAGGTCATTGCATTTAGAAAACGGATATTGCCGCCGGTTTTAGGTAGAAGCGGCAACACCGCATAATTTAAAATATTTTAAAGAGAGCAGTGTTGTTAATCGGTGGACAAAAGTCCGGTTTTCGGACATTTTTCGAATCCTGTCTTATTTCAGATTTTTTGCAGATTTTTTGATCAACGTAAGTCTAATAGGTTAATAAATATTCAATTTTCTATTAC
Source organism: Kuschelorhynchus macadamiae (assembly GCA_030620095.1). Lineage (NCBI taxonomy): Eukaryota > Metazoa > Arthropoda > Insecta > Coleoptera > Curculionidae > Kuschelorhynchus > Kuschelorhynchus macadamiae. Next base: position 379,269 of record JAUTXW010000845.1, on the reverse strand, counting down.
AAGAGTGAGTTTTTTGATCGCAGTAAAGAAAACAATTGAACAAAAACCAAAAACTGAACACACTATTTCGCTTTATGATCCGAGATTAGCCAAGTCGATTCCAGTAAATCCGACGTCAAATGACATTTGAACGGTTGGTGACACTAGTAGATAATATCGGATATAATCGGATATTTTACAGATAATCCGTGGACATTTAGAACAGACACGTCCAACAACCCTGAAAGAGAGAGAGAGTTCATGACCATTTATTGTCAGATCCAAATTTTCATTGGTTCTCCAGATACTTCTATTAGGAAAACAAAACTACCAATGATCCCTGAGCATTAGAATAGAACATTTCGTATTCATGGGATCACTGGTGGTTTTCTTTTTCTAATATGCATCTTGGTCACAGAGCAGAATACCGATAAGAGGGAACACCTTTCTCGGCTTCTTTGATGTTCGCCCCGACAATTTTGTCGATAGCCTCTTAGTAGTATGTATACTGAGAAAATAGGTTCTTATCGACAACAAAATAATGTTTATGTTACATATACTGTAAACACTTTTAACTGAAAAATACAATTGAGAATGTCGATTGTTTTGATAAGAATGGTGTTTTTTGCTTAAGAGAGATTATAAAAAACATATAAAATACATTGCTGTCCCTTGTAACATTTAACATATAATGACGGCATTGACGGCTATGTATTTCATATGTGAAAGTTCAAATTTATAAGTTAATTTCGAACCAAACAAATCGACTTTCAAACGGTCAACTGACAGTTATGACGTAGACGCGGCGAATCGATCCATAAGCTCTTATTTGAAAACGACCGTGTTTCTGAAAAAATTTTCTCATACAGGTTGCCCGGAAAAACTAGGTCAGTGTCGCTACATAATTTTTTCTTGGCGCGGTCAAAGGCGTTGTCACCCCAAAAAAAAGTTACACACTGTAAAATTTTCTAAAATGTATAACAGCCCTCTTATAGACAATAATTACGGTTTATTGTGTGCTAAATTTCAATTAAATATCTCTAGAAATGTATGACGCACATCAAAAAAAACTAAAAACTATTTAAAATTTTAACGCCTTGTATCCATATTTAATTGCCCCCTCAAATATTGGAACGGAGTTTCAGGACACCCTGTCTGCATAAGTACAGTGAATTTTGTAACAAGACGCCTAAGATGATGAACTCAAAAATAAGTTAACCGCATTTCTTTCAAATTTCTTTTCTCTAGAGATAGAAGCTCGTTAATTCTAATCTGCTCCTCTCGATTTATTTTCCTTTTCCGTAATAGTGGTTTGGTTTCAGTTTCGACGACATCTCCACAAAAACGAGAAATTATTGCTTTGCCTATATCGAGAGGAGAAATTGATTTTATCGCCGGTTTGTCACAGCAATTTTTTCCTATCACTCCTTATTTTTCAACAACAGATTTGCCAATATGACAGTAATTAAACTTTTACTTAACAAAATATTTATCAATAAAATTCCACAGGTTTAACATAATTACAAACACAAAAAAATGTATGCGAATTATACAAAAAAAGCTGAATATTTTGTTAGAAACGCGATAAGGAATGTTTTAAACCATTAGCGTTAGTATGTACCTAAAAAAAGAATTTAAATTTGCAACCTATACCGAGTAAATTCGAACAAATTGTACATCTAATTTTTTATTTCCTTCCAGGTTTTACATATCTTGAAGTTTTAGCGTCTGCTTACCCGACTGGCTTCAAAGTTTGGTCAAAGCTTAAGGGTCATACGGGTAACCTTTTGGTAGCAGTCCAATATATTGGAACAAAATGGCGACCAAGTGAAATGTTAAAAAAATTATTACTAAAAATCTTATTACCTCTCCAATTTACCTCAAATTTTGCACAAAAATCAACTGTTAAGAATAAACTGGTAATATTTTGATACAAATCCAAGATAACAAAACAAAATGGCGGCGTAATTTTAAACCTTTCACTAGGCCGCCATTTTGTTCCGGCATATTATATTTTTTCCAAAATATTACCAGATCATTCCCATATGACCCTTAATTTCTGACAAAGTCAATCTGATGAATAGTTTTAAGCTATGTCGCGAACTGACGGAGTTGACAAAACATGTTTTTTGGCATCTAGGGACATTAAAACGTGAAGATATCTGACTGAGTGAGGTAAGTTTTCCAGATTACAAAAATTTTATTTGAGCGCCATTTTATCCCGCCATCTTGAATTAGTACCACAGTTTTACTAGTTCATCTCTATATCACAATTACTTCAGGCTGAATTTCTAAATATTTTATTAAGCCGCCATTTTGTTCCACCATCTTGGATTCGTACCAAAATTTTGCCATTAATTTCTACATAATACCTGATTTTTGTGAAAAATTTGAGATGGATTTTTTTAGCTATGCCGCGAAGAGACAGACACATAGACCGACAGCAGCCCTAGAGGAATAAAACAGGTTAGGTTAGGTTAGCCTCCTAAAAACAAAAATAAAATTGTGTGTTTAAATAGAGGAAAACACAAAATTTGTTTTATTCTTTGTTTATAGGCGGTAAACATTTTAACATTTACAAATTGTACAACTCATTAGATAGATAATCAATTTTCTTGGATTAAATAAATGTAAAGAAATGCCAATACAATATAAAATTTATTTATTTTTTTGTATTAACAGGGTAGCCCTAGGAATATGAACCAGCCCCCAATTTACGACAACATTTTTTTAAAGTTGAAACCAATTAGTTAAAATGTGTTCCTGTCTGTCAATTCGCGGCGTAGCTAAGAACTACCTACACGATTAACGACAATTTTAATCAAAAGTTAAAGGTCATATGGGGATGACCTGGTAAAATGAAAGCCTTAAAAAAACAGTGTAAAACCACTAAATTTATTTTAAATCCTGCCTAAGTGTGGCATAGATAGAAACTGGTAAGATATTGGCGCGAATCCAATGTGAGAAGCAATTGGCGCCAACGCGAAAAGACGGTGTATATGTGTTACCAAAGAAAATAATAGCAAGCGTAGCTATTATTTTCGACTATGTGCAGAATTAACTAGGGTTACACTTTCACAAAATTCATAACGGGGGAAGTTGGGTAAAGAAAGTTTATTGATTTTTTTTGCACTATACACCGTATAGTGCAAAAAAAAACGAAATATTTTTTATTTTCATAACTCGTATCTTTTTGAAACATTAACAAACCATGTCAAGTTTTTCTGCCTATATAGGGTTACTCTTATTTTTCAAATAGAACAAACTGATAAAATTGGAAGGTTTATTTTCGACACGTTTTAAAGGTAATAACCGTAGAGACTAGAGACGTATTAAAAGACTACTAAGGCAGAGGTTAGAAATTTTTTGGTTTGTTCTATAAATACCGTGCTTACTTTAATCCTATAAACAGCCGTCTATCTAGAGGCAAAATACACCTTACGTCTAAATTAAATTAGCTTACGTAAAACCATTTAAAGTGTTTTCCAAAAGTTAATTTCAAAATATTTACAGATACCATCAGCTACTAATTGAAACCATCATCCAAACGAATCTCAATACGTAAAGCACCGAGAAATTATAAAGTCATTATATATAGTTTGTACTTACAAGTAAGTAGGCCGCATGGCAGAAATCAAAACTCATTTGCTTAATAAGCGCCATTTTAATCAATTTCCAATTTACGCGAAATGACTAATAAAATTCATATCACTCGTATATTATTTCTACCATAAAAACTACTTAATTAAAAGAGAAAAAAAGGTTACTGCACAGTACACAATATTATCACAAGTAAAACAAACTGAATGGCCAACTGCACGTATAACCACTATAGCATTAGGCAATCATTGAAACAATAAAAACATTGATATACATAATGTGTTTTAAAAAGTTTTACGTATGATGGCTATACAAGGATCAAATATTATACATATTAACGTCGCATGTCGTGTCGGCAAAGTCGAGGCAGGAACTACCAAATTTAAAATGTAATATCATCAATCTATTTAAACATTTTACCACACAACAACGTAGCTTTATTTAAAAAGTAAAATTTCAGGGCAACAAGCTCTATTTTTTTTTTTGGAATCATCAGTAGGTTTTATTAATGATGAATTTTTTTTTCTCGAAAAGGAAAATAAAGTTTATATATATTTATCGAGTACTTACAAGGTAGGAAGGAAGTTTTTTATGGCAGAATTTTGAAAACTCATTTGCCCTTAATAAGCATTTCTTTTCATTTTTTCCTTAATCAATTTCCAGGAAATATATTTTGGGGCGAAATGACTAATTTTTCGCAAAAAATCAAGTATTACTTGAGAATTATTCAAATTTTGGTACCATAAAAAAATGACTTAAAATATATAAAAGAGAAAAAAAGGTTTAGCTCAAATTTAGCACAAAAATCACAATATATAAACAAACTGAAATTTTGGTATGAATCCAACTGGCACTTACTAAATATATTTAAAAAATCAGGCTGAAAAATTTACTTATTAGATTAATTTCAAATTAAAAACATTGATATACATAATGTGTTTTAAAAAGTTTTAACAAAAGAAAAGTTTCATGATGGCTATACAAGGGAAATCAAAGTTTAATTTTAAAAATATAACTCGCAACTGTCGGTATCGTCCTTAAAATCGCAAAGGAAATACGAAGAAAGCCATGTCACTCCCAGATTTAAAATGTAATATCACCATATATGAATGGCTATATAACATTTTACACACAACAACTGTAGCTGTTTATTTAAAAAGTTTCTTGTATTTCCAACAAGTTGTATTATAAGGTATATATATATATATATATATATATATATATATATATATATATATATATATATATATATATATATATATATATAATATATATTATATATATATATACAAGGTGTTTGAAAAGGTCTGCCAAAATTTCTAGGACATATTTACATCAAAAAATAAGTGTAGTTTACTCTATAAACCTTGGTAGGAAGGATGTTTTTTATCTATGAATTTTGAAAATAGTTTTTTGGCATTTTCTTTAAAACTATCAAAGAGAAGTTAATGAAATTTTGCATAGGTGCCTAATTTTTAATGAGAAATGTAACCAATTTGTCAGATTTGTCATATTTATTCAGGCATTGCAGATGCTATAATGACCATATTTTTTTTGTGGGTTGTATTTTCTAAAAAATACATCAAAAATATCAAATTCTGATTAATTTTACATAAAAAAGGTACTCTTGTTAAAATGTTTTAAAGTCGATAGTTTTCGAGTAATTTACATTTAAATGTTGAAGTGTTTTCCTAAGGTTTTCATTTTACTTGTACAATATATAAAACCCTTTTAAGTAGGCCCTGGTATGATTTAAACAAATGAGCTGTACGTCAAGTTGACTTTTGATGGAATTCTGTTATTTATTAATTACTTCATTTACTTTTAAAAAATGGCAAATTATACATTTTCCGAACAAGTTGATATGATTTTAACCTTGGGTGAGTGTTTCGGAAATTCAAACTTAGCAGTTAGAAGATATTCAGAAAAATATCCTGGTAGAAATGTACCGAATCGCAGAACATTTTTGGCAATAGAGCAGAGGTTACGAGAAAATGGTTCACTTACAATAAAAAACACAGATAATGGACGTCCCAGAAATGCGCGAACGGTAGAAGTTGAGGAACAAGTTTTAGAAACCGTTTTTCGTGAGCCTACAATTAGTTCACGCAGATTGGCGTTAAGAACGAATACTTCCCATTCAAGTGCGTTCAGAGTTCTAAAAGAACAGCAACTCCACCCCTACCACTTTAGACAAGTGCAACATTTACAACCAGAGGATAGGCCATTAAGGGCCGATTTTTGTGAAGTACTGCTTGAACGAGAACGTATTGATCCAAATTTTTTCAATAAAATCTTATTTACGGACGAAGCAACCTTCACAAGGGCGGGCGTTTTTAATTATCATAACTCGCATTTCTGGGCTGAAGAAAATCCAAGAGTCACTAGAGTGTCTCACTATCAACAAGAATTTAAAATCAATGTTTGGGCAGCTACTATAAATAAATTTATAGGGTTTCATATTTTTAATGGTAATTTAAACGGAGATATGTATGCTGATTTTTTAGAAAATAATCTATTTGAAATATTAGAAAATGTACCGTTAAATCTTAGAAGGGACATTGTTTTTATGCATGATGGCGCACCCCCACATTTTAGTAGAAGAGCGCGACAGTGGTTAAATAATCATTTTCCAAACAAATGGATCGGACGCGGTGCAGATGCTCCAATTCACTGGCCTGCTAGGTCTCCCGACATGAATACACTGGACTTTAATGTTTGGGGAGATATAAAGGCAAAAGTATATGAAAATGAAATTAACACGGTTGAAGAATTGAGAGACAAAATAATTCATGAATGTACACTTCTTCAAAATAATGGTCAAAGCTTAAATTTAATAAATAATTTAAACCGAAGAATAAATTTATGCATTCAAGAAAACGGAGGACATTTTGAGCATCTGTTATAATTTTGGTATAGTTCACTAGTGTTATTTATTTTTTAAAAATTTTATTCAATAAACTTTTATCTAGGAATACTTTGAGTTTTATTTTCTAAGAATGCGCTCATTTGTTTAAATCATACCACGGCCTACTTAAAAGGGTTTCTAAGATATCTTGTACAAGCAATTTGAAAAGCTTGGGAAAACACTTCAACATTTAACTGTAAATTACTCGAAAACTATCGACTTTAAAACATTTTAACAAGAGTACCTATATATATATATATATATATATATATATTTTTTATATATATATATATATATATATATATATATTTATATATATATATATATATGACATATATACAAATTGGTATATATAAAAATATATATATTAACTTCTCTTTAATAGTTTTATATATATATATATATATATATATATATATATATATATATATATATATATATATATATATATTTTTTGATGTACTATATAGAAATATATATATATATATATATATATATATATATATATATATATATATATATATATATATATATATATATATATATATATATATATATATATATATATATATATATATATATATATATATATATATATATATATATATATATATATATATATATATATATATATATATATATATATATATATATATATATATATAGGTCAGGAATATATTTTCGCACATACAGGGTGGTTCAAAAAAGTGTGACGACCTATATTTTTTAACAGGGCGCCCTGTATTTTATTGGATATTTAGGTTCGTTTTTATTTAATTTACTTTAGTAATGTGCGAGAAATACATTAAACAAAAAAAAAACGGTCTTAGATCTGTTTTCTCCTAGCCTCGTAGTAACAAATGTTATACAAGAAGTCTAACGATACTCTGACGTATAAAATGGTTTTTCCTATTTTGTACAGGGTGTCCAAAAGCTAGTTCCAAAAATGACAACTTTCAATTCAGTTTTTCTTAAGATTTTCAAATGATGCACCCTGTATATTATTTTACTGTTTAATGCAGAATCACTTTTTGCATTTACAAATTTATTCAAATTTTGAACCGTTTATAAGATAGTTACCCAAAAGCCATGTCCATTTTATCAGTCAAGCAGTAAAAAAAACAGGACAGGCTTTCAAAAACAACGTGTTGTTTACTTAACAGAAAATATAGTTGTGACATTATTTATTGTCAAATAATAAGAGGTGAAGTATACTCTGGCGAATATTTTGTTAGGGAAAAATTAATTTTTCAAAGGAAGAGCTCATTGACATGAATTTTGTATTGGGGAAACCAGAGCAAAAAAGAAGCAGAAAAGAAGAAATTATCAAAATAGTTACAAATAAGAAAAATTAATTGGCAGGGTTACAGAAAATCCGAGCATTAGTCAGGCACGTGTGGGAAAAGAAGTTGGAGTAAGTGAAAGTTCAGTTGAGAGAATGCTAAAAGTACATCATTTTCAAGCATACCATACCATAATTGCGCTTACATACTGCATTAGATAGTGAAACAATATACAGGGTGCATCATTTGAAAATCTTAAGAAAAGCTGGTTTAAAAGTTGTCATTTTAGGAACCCAATTTTTGACGAAATAGGAAAAAACTGTTTATTGTCAGATTATCGTTAGACTTCTTGTATTAAAGTTGCTACTACGCAGTTGGGAGGAAACAGATTTAAAACCGTTTTTTAAATTATTTTTTCCAAGTTTGCAAAACGATTTTTTTTGTTTTATATGTATTTCTCGTAAACTACTAAAGCAAATTAAATAAAATTTTAGGAAATAAGAAAGAACACTAAAGTGAACCTAAATATCTAAGAAAATACAAGGTATATTATTAAAAAAAAATGTCACACTTTTTTGGACCACCTTGTATATGCGAAAATATTTTCCTGAAATACACTCATATGTATGGTCTGCCTACTAACAAAATTCCTCACCTAATTGGTATACGAGGCTATGAATGCCTGACGGACTATTGCAGGACACTAATATATATATATATATATATATATATATATATATATATATATATATATATATATATATATTTGTACACACATACCAACATACGCGTAGGCCTATTCAGGAGTCGAGCCCAGTAGCTGTGGACGCCCGTACTTTTGTGTTATAAAGCCATTCATATATGAAAGTGAGAACTTTTTTTTAGTCATCAATAAAAAATATATTAGGTTCAAGGTAGCTTTCGTTTGCTCAGCCCTTCTCCCGCAAGCTAAAAACCTGGTTTAACCACTACGAATAGTTATCATCGGAAAGTATATATGCTTGATCATGGGGGGCTGCAACCCTATAGCACCCTCCCTGATTGCACCACTGACTATTGTTATGCCCACTCATAATTATATGACTTCACATCATAAGCATAAGAATATTGGACAATACTTGCGATATCCTAAAGATATTATACGTTTTCAAACAGAATGACAAGTTTATGTGGGAGAAAAAGGATTATTATCTAGATATTAAAACACGGTAATTAATTAATCCGTCAATTATTTAATTATCAATACAACTTAAGACTCTTTTTTTGGCATTCAATGACAGTACTAATAAAGAATAATAAATGATGAATTGAAACAAACCGATTATAACAACAAACTGTTGTTTCCAACTCCAACAATAAAAATTACGGTTTGTACAGTTTCATGACCTTGTACTAATTAAACTTAGCAATTTACTTGAAACTAATGATTTAATATTGCCATGTGACACTAATAGAAATATTAATTTGTGTGGCACAATTAAAAATGACTGAGTGATGAATTACAAAGAATTAGAACACATTTTTTATTTCCTAACAAGCTATATTTATTTACAGAGCTGTCTTTTAAGTTGTAACATTCACCTGGCAAATTTATTTAAAATCACAGGAGAACAAAAAAACAAAGTTCTTTATTATCACAATATTACAATAAATATAATTTTTATACAAACTGGTTACCGGTTTCAATATGCCGAATGCTAATCGAATTGATAAATGTGTAAAGAAAGTTATTCTAAAATACCTTATTTCATATTAATTAATTTATATAAAGAATAAATTCGATAAAGTATAATCATTTTAACATATAATTAAAAGAGTGAATTTAGGCATGTAGTTTTGTATGAATTACAGTAATTTATTCAGGACTTAGATGACATTTTAACGAAGAGTTGAAAAAGTATGAGATATATGATATGATATGAGTTTATGATATAAATATTTCATGTGGTAAAACATTAGGATTCTAGAATGTACTATTTTGGAGAAAAAAGCAACATAGAAAACTGATTTTCAGCAAATTGTTTTATACATATTTTTTCTAGTTAATGCCCAATCTATGTTATATTTCTAGTGTGAAACTCTCCATAGATGATTACGATGATTGAAATAATTGAATTATTTAAATTGACCATGGTACATTAGATAAACAATTGTACACCAAATACGTGAACATCTGAAAAAATCTCGGAGGGTGAATTTTAAGTACCCAGATTTATATTGCAGTAAACAAAGATGTATTTATATTTATTGTTTAATTATTTTCTAGTTTCTACCTAAGCCAAAATAAAATTAAAGTAATTTTTTCACTAATTTCTTTTTAGACCGCCATTTTGTTCCGTCATATTGAATTCGTACCAGTTTATCTCTATATAACATTTAGTTTTTGTACGAAATTTGAAGTCAATTGAATAATATTTTTTACGTCAATTTTTTAAACATTTTATTTAGCCGCCTTTTTCTTCCGCTCTCATGAATTCTTCAATAGTTTTACCACTCTATTTCTATGCTTGTACAAAATTTTTTAGGCTGATTTTTTAAAATATTTTATTACGCCGCCACTTTATTTAGCCATTTTGGAATCGTACCAAAATGCTACCAATTCATTTCTATGCAACACTTAATTTTGTGCAAAATTTTAGGTAAATTGGATAATTAGTTTTAACCTGCCTCGTAAAAGGGAAGTATTGTTTAATATATAATAGATATAATTTTTTTAACATTTCACTAAGCGGCCATTTTGATCCGCCATATTGAATTTTTACCAGGTCATCCCCACATAACTCTTAATTTTTAACCAACATTTTAACTCAATCGGATGTGTAGTTTTTTAGCTATGCCACTATCACAAACCTTTTATTCTTGCACAAAATTTGGAATCAATCTAATAGGTAGTTTTTCAGGCTGAAATTTTAAATATTTTATTAGGCCGCCATTTTGTTTCGCCAAATTGGATTTGTAGCTAAAGCTGAATCCTACCTAATCCTTGATTTTTGTGCAAGATTTGGATAATTCGTTTTTTAATAATAATATTTTTAACATTTCTCTATGACCTCACTTTGTTTCGCCATATTGGATTTTTACCAAAATATTGCCAGGTCATTTCCATAGATCTTAGACTAAAAAAACGTAAAAATTAATATTTTGAGAACCGTCAGTATAACAGCCATACTGAAAACAGAAATAGTTGTTAAATGTTTTGACATCGAAACATTGTCATTGGCGTAGTAGATACTTAATTTTTTCCGATTTACAACAAAAATTACGTACTTTTCCGGGAAACGAAAAATTACATACTTTTCCGAAAAACGAAAAAAAGGAAAAAATATTTTTCTCTAAAAGGATGAAAGAGCTTCTGCATACGAAAAAAGAAACTTATTTCAAAAGTATTCAGTTTAAAAAAAACGCAAAACACTTCAAATTCACATTATCATTTACTATATAAAAACATATTGTTCGATTATACAGGGTAGCCCTAGAAGGATGAAGAGAAAAAAAATATTTGAAAATCGTTTAGCTTTTATAACAAACAGTGAAACACGTCAAAAATCTTTTATTTTTTGTATATAACTACATTTTTTCCACGAAAGAGAGACCTAGGGGAATGAAGGATCTCTCAAAAAACGAAAATATATATATTTTTTATAATGACTGGTTTTAAAAAACTGTGACTAACTCGCATTTTTTCTATCTCTTTGATAACTTGATAAAAGGGTTCCTTATAAATACAAATATTTTTTCCATTTCCATAACGCTATGCTTTTTTAGAAAGCGGTAAAACAAGGCAAATTTATTTACTTTTTTACATATAAAAGCATTTTTCTTCTTTTATAGAGGTTACTATAAGACGGTGAAACTGCTTTCTAAAAACATAACTAAAATTTTAAGTTTTTTTAATGTTGTTTTATTTCAGAAACTATTAAGACTTTTAGAAAACGGCAGAACACGTTAAAATAATCATATTTCTTTGCGTATAAACCTCAACTTAAGAAAACTCTTTACGTATATGGGGAAGTATGTATTATATTTAATTTTTTCTGTTTCAAAAAGTTTATCTTTTTGTTTATTGGAAAACTGAAGACTTTCCAGTATTCTGTTACAAAATTTAGATATAATTTACTTTACCTTTTTTTTTTTAAAGCGCACAATTTTTTTAGCAAACGAGTTTTTTAGGTCAATCATCATATTTTTTATCTGGCTTAACATTCGGCTCATTCCATAGACTAATGAGGTTTCTGTCGATGACCTACATTGCCCTCTCACACTGCAGACATCATGTGATTTATGTACAGCAGCAGAATCGAAAATTTAAATTCATCCCCAAATCCTCTTAATTTTTAGTGAAAAAGTATATCAACGAGCATAACATACTTGGATGATTCCGAGAATGATTCAATAATTATTTTTTAACTAAACACTTCTTCTGGAATTGATGTAGCTTAGTAGAACCTTCTGATCAAAATCTATATTTTTCGAGTTTTATTTTCCAGCGCACTGCCTAATCTAAATATTGCTTATTATACCATTTTAAGTAAATAAAGTTACTATATTTTTACGGTAGTAATTGATGGATTATAGATAATTGCCTAATGATCGGGGTCAGTGCGTTTAATTTCTCCTTTAAAGTATACATATCCAATTCTACTAAACATATTTCATAATTTTTTCGATGTATCTACTTAATTTACGTTTTATATTTATTCCTAGTTGGACTGCTATAGAACAAGATCATCACGCCTAAAGCAAATAAAAACAAATATTGATTGAACTAAAAATATCGAATTGAGCAATATAACGAGACACCAAATATCGTAATCTACATTAGGTGCAATTACCAATGTAATTAGATAATTGAGGTGACGTCATCTAAATGGCGAGACCGGCATTTGGCTGGAAATGAAATCGACATTTTGGTCCATTAATTTTATGTTGTAATAAACGGTTTTTATTAAATTTCGTATGTTTAATAATAGCCAGAGTTATTGTCTTGTTCTTCTTCCTGTTGCTAATCTATAAACTAATTTCGAAAGCTCAGAGCTTCACTACTAAGCTCGGTGTTTAATACAAATGAAGAAAGAGAAGTTTTGATATTGGATTTAGAGTGTTGCCAGCTGCTGCTGCTAGGGAATTCCGTTAAAGGTCAGGCGGAACACACTAAGGCTCAGTTTCACAATGTATGGTAACCATTGGGTTATGGTTATTTACTAAGGTTTCTATAATTAAAAACGTGAATTTTCAGTTAAATCTATAGCTACTAAGCCAGACTTTTTGGGCACCACATATTGTGAAACTGGCCCTTAGTATTGGCAGTCACTTCCTATCTATGGTGGCTATATACGTCCGGCAACCTTGGTCAAAAGATATTCTCAGATAAATAAAACAATTGTGAACGCATACATATTCTCACACTCTTCAGTAGATGTTCGCCGCTATTGCAAACGCCGGATCTACATAAACCTAATAGAAGATCTAGCACTAGAAAGTTGTGCTACCTTCGAAGATCTTTCCCACTAGCGGAAATCTTGTGAAATTATTCAAATTTTTTGCTGGAACGAAAGCAGATTAGAAGGAATCTCTATTTTGTAACAAGAATTCTGTATCCAGTGGTAGCTAAGAAAGCGATCTTTGCAATTTTAAGCAAAGTGACTCAAGAGAATGAAACATTTTCGCATGTACAGTGAGTGCAGTCTTCGATGGTTTTACGGAGCATAGAAAATATGGGGTTTTGCATGCTTTTTCGTAAAACGTGCTAAACGAAAATTTTCCAGTAGACCTACCCTTTTCTGATACTGCATTTTGGGACCCCCCTTCCCGTGTCTCGGTTAACTTATCGAAAAGGAAAGATCTATACATTTAGAAGAAATATAAATATTATATTTGTATGAAGCATGTTTAAGCAATCTATGGGATTTGGAGGGAAAATATTAACAAAGATTAAATGAATGCTACTGTCAGACGTTTTTTTACTATAAATATGCAAACTGATAGAAGAATATGTACAGGGTGATCCAGATAATTCTTTAAATGGAAATATCTCGGTTAGTTTTGCAATTAAAAAAAATATTTCCAACAAAAGTTTTTTCATTCGATATACAGTGTGTCTCAAAAAAGCAAGGCAAGTACCAACTTTGTTTTTATAAATATAATATACCACATTTTTTTGAATTTCATATTAAATTCTGATTATTTTTTGTATAATATACCATGTATCAAAAATTAACGTTTTTCGAAATATGGAAGGTTTTAAAATTACGAAATACTAGGATTTTTTGGATATAATTGCTTACCTATTTAGATACCTGCTGCTCCCGGAGATAAAGGTTTATTTTTCGAAATGAAAATTGATATCTGAACTCTGATTTACTGCTTGACTCATTTTTATTATGTGCTAATATTCTTCGAAATATTTACAAAATGAGATAAAACATTTAACATAGTTTTCAAATTTTGTTTACTAAATTTAGAAATAACATGGTACTAATTCAAACTTATAATCAACCATAAACAAGAAAATGAATAAAACCTATAATCCCTAGCTTACATGAAATACTCTGCATGTCCCCCATTATCCTTGTCACATTTATCGTAAATTTTTCTTGGCGTTCCAGTAAATTTCTTATTTTTTCAATAATTGTTCTCGGAATTTCTTCAATATTATTATTCCTTTCTCTATAAACTGTATCTTTCAAATAGCCCCAAATGAAGATATACATGGGCGTTAGATCTGGGCTGTTTGTGAGCCAGCTTATTGATTCGCATATCTCCCCATTCACACTTGATAATTATATTTGAAGAAAGTCTCTTACTGCCACAGTATTATGGGGTTGTGCCCCGTCTTGTTACCAAATTATATTTTGCCGAGTTTGAAGTAGTAGTTCATCGAGCTCAATTTGATTTTCCAAAAGCTCCAAAGATTGAATAAAAACCGGACCTAACCCCTTATGCACCAAAATGACACACCACAACTTGTACTGAGGATCGTCCTTGAAAAGCAAGTGGCTCGATCGCGTTATCGATCTGGATCTTGATTAAGACTTGGTTTTATAATTTGAACACATTCATGTCTCCTTCTTTTGAACTGATCTAATCTTAAAATTGTGGTATCCGTTTTGCTTTAAAGTTTTAAAAATAACATTTTTAAAACAAAACAACTATTTACAGCGTTATTTTTAACAAATAATTTCGATGGCATTAGCGATATGAGAGGAGATATGTTTGAAATTGCATTAATAGATGTTATAGAGTAATGTAATTTACCAATTTGTATTATTCGTTATGAGTGAGTGCGTTTTTTATTGATATTCTATTTTAACGACCTTCACTATCGTGTTTGCAACAAATCGAATAGCACAAAATGAAACTTCATTATAATAAGACATTTTTTGTACACGCATAAGAATGCCCATGAACTATTTAATTTTAAAATATGAACAATTAAATTGCGCAAATAAATTAATTAATTAACATCATTACGTGTTACATTTCTTTTTGCTGCCACTTTTAGCTTCTTGCTTACCTTTGAAGTCTTCACTTTATAGGCTTTGAAATATTGCTACGCCCTTCCTGCGACTATTTTAAAGCTCTTCAGGACTAGTAGCACTTGACTACAGTTTTTCTATGTAGATTTAAGTACTAGGTACCGTGATTGCCTTAAGTGAAGGGAGGGAAAGTTTATTGATGCGGACACTTAAAAATTTGTAGCTTAGGAAAAGAAGGAATGGCCTTTGCTGGTAACACATTCCATATTCGGGCCATTCTGGAAATACACAAGTGAACAAGTGGACGGTGAAGAGATGCATGCTCGTGTCTCCGTGGCAGGATGTCCAAGGAAGGTATAATGGATGATAGATCGTCAGAACAAAATCTATAGTAATACCTGTGAAATACAGATATATCACCCACAATGATGCTCTAGTAAGGCAAGCTTCCTTGTGACTTATCAAGTGAATAACTCTCGTTTGGACAGTCTCAAGTAAGTTAAGGATTGAAGGAGGGATGGCTCCCTATACTCGCAAGTAGTACTGAATGCTGAGACTGATGTACGAACTGTAGATAGAATCCAAGTTGACAGAAGAAAAGTATTTTTATTCTCGAAAAAAGAAACCCAATTTCTTAGCAGCTGATTTTAAGGATTTGGTTATTTATGTGAATTGTATGGGTACTGGGAGATGATTATTGTGGGATAGTTAACATGACTGTGTCTTAGTGACGGCAAACTGGACAAATCTGTATAAATTCCGATAATATTTGTGGTAGAAAAAATATACCATCCGATAATGTTTAAACGATAGAAGACTCTTTGTGAAAGGCATATGCACAATTAATCAGACGAATAGCTTTGCTTCTGCAGGGTGTGCACTCGAGTAGAAAACCGGGAGAATCTGGAAAACTCAGGAAATTTGGAGTACCTCAAAAAGTTAGGGAAAATGGTAAAATGGTGTAAAAAATCAGGGAACTTTCGGTTACTTCTGGAAAAATATATGCATTCCTTATATACACCATGTGCGAAGATTTACGCAACACATGAAAAACTTGTTTATTTCTGATTTTACTAAAAAAGTTGCTCATCATAAAATTTTTTGCTTATTAAAAAAATAAATATAAACAGGTTGCACAAAAACACGGAAAAGCAAGTGGGTAAAATAAAATTGTAAAATCAAGATTTTTAAGAAAGTGGAATTAGAGAAGGTGAAAATATGAGATAAAAAGTCATTTAAAGTTTTCTTTGTTCCAAAATAGATGCGTTGGTTCTGGTAGAAAATTTGAATGATTTCACAAGAAGATTTCCATGAGTGGGAAAAACTGATGAGAGGAGAGCATGATTTTGTCAACGTTGTCATCAGTATAAATTGAAGACAACCTTTCTTCTTTTAAGTTTATTTAGATCCGGCGATTGTAATAGTGGCGAACATATACTGCGGAAGATTAGTTCACATTGTTCACATTTTTTTTATCCATCTGAGGATGTTTTTAAGTTAATAAGTAAAAAAAAATCACTTGACGCGTTTTTTATATAATCACTATTAATTTTCTTAAAAACCACGTCAAAAAAACTTTAAAAAGCTTTTTGACTTGTATTTGCAGACTCTATAATTTAGCTGTCTCAAAAGTTTGAATTTAATTTTTTTTTGTTTTGCAAACTTCTATTTTTGCATTTATTTCGTACCATATTTATAAAATGACATTATTTTTTTAATAAATCTTATTTTTATCAGACACGTAGTCAGGAGGGGCCATTTGGAGTCCCCGAAACTTTGAAAATATTTTGGTGTAGGCATGCTTTTTCTAATTTTCCTGAGGGTTAACTGTTTTGCGAATATTTGCGATCGCCAAAGGACATTATTCCTTCCCAAACGGAAAAAGTATACGCAATTGTCTGTTCCTGTGGTGATGTCTATATTGGAGAGACTGGACGATCCATATCGACTAGGCTTAAGGAACATAAACGATGTATTACAAAGAAACAAATTGTATAATCTGTTGTATCTGAACACAGTAAATTACACAAAGTTAGTAAATCTTGGCTTTCTCTGAATTTGTGATAATCATCCTCATACAATTCTTGAAGGAGTTAAATCTGGTATGAGTGAAACTTTTCTTTTTTTAGAATTCGTAGTACAGTGGTTTTACTTACATCTGTTTCCTTTGCAATTCTTGAGCCAATATGTGGGTCTTCTATAATTTTTAAGTTTACCGCTAACTCATTCTCCTCATTTAAAACATGTTTGGCTCGATCAGTTTTCGTGTATTCTACATTTCCCGTCTTATCAAACCGTTGCATAGCCCTTTCAAAAGCGCTTCTGTGTGGTTGTCTTCTATCAGGATACTTTTCGTTATATATTCTTGTCGCTAACATTTCTTTTCACTTGCTTCTAACACATAAATCATATCAACTAATACTGTACTTAGTTTTTAATACAAAACAGCATTACTTGACAATTCAGATTTGTATTTTTGACAGTTTAATTTCACTTGTAAAAATAAGGCCCACTAGAGTTTTGTCACCGGGCCCAACAACAAATTCAAAGAGAGCCAAGATTTGATGACTTTTTTGTGTTATTTACTGACGAAGCAACATTCCATAAAATAGAAATGTCAATGGACATAATTTTCATTATAACGCTACTGAAAAACCTCATTTTACTCTCACAACTAGTCAAAATAGGGGGTATCTCAACGTCAAATGTACCTCTAATATTTTCTAAAAGTTGTCATAAATCTTGAACGACTGTGTATAGACCCCTCAAACCCTATATTGAGTAAATGACCAAAAAGGGAGGAATGTGAAAATATAATAATATACGAGGCGTTCCATTTAAATTAATCGAGAAAATTTACATCCAGGATTTTTATTTACTCTGGATACGGTTATTAAAGAATACTAAAGAAAAATACTGCAGTTGAAAGAAGACCACATTTGGAAGTTTTTACCATCCTAAATGTTTTATGCTAACGCATTAAAAAAATTCATATAGTAAAATGTACCTCTGATATTTTCGAAAAGTGACTATAAACCTCGAATGACTCTGTATAAACCCCACTAACCCTATATTTTGGTGAATGGCCAAAAAAAGAGGAATCTGAAAATAAAAAAATATATAAGATGTTCGATTTAAAAAAAATGTAAATTTGGTTTGTGGTAAACTTATCCTCAACCCTGTACTCCGATAATCGAAAATAATTTTTAAGTTGTAGCTCTTAGCAGTCCCTACAACTTTCGTACATTTTTTTTTCTAATTTCCACAATAACCCAGCTATTGGACTTGAAGACACTGTAGGATCACCCTGTACGTAGGTAAAAAAGTTCTTACTGAATTATTACGTAATGAAAGTTATTTTCCCGGTATAAATATAAAGTAAAATCCACGTTTGTTGATCGGCACATGAGAAGATAATATGTAAGAGTTTAAAAACGATATTATTAAGTAAAATATCAAGTTTTGCAACATTAGTGTCGAAATACATTTATTAACTTTTTTTCTATTAAATGGTTAAACTACAATGAACATCACCTTCATCATTTTTTATAGCGTTATTAATATTTACCACCGTATTACCGTTGCAGCAATTATTAACAAAACGTGCTGTAATACTGAAAAGCCGTAAATAATAAATATAGCACTTTTTGCTTGAGCAATCTTGAAAAAAAATTACCTCCTTGAAAACCACTGATTTTTAACATGAAGGTAATTAAAGTCAGTTTGAGAAATTTATGATTGTTACATGGTAACCACTGGTATAGATAAGAAACAAAATTAAGTGCACCGTGCAAGTCGATGTGCTGGCACTTTCTATTTTTTGAATGAGTTAAGATACTTAAATTCGCTTTTTAAGGAAATACAAATAAAACGGAAGTACGGCCAGTGCGATTTTAAAATTATATAATTTTGGGGGAAAGTTAAATTTAAAGTAATTTTTGTAATAATTTTTAATTTTATTGATATCTTTAAAGTAAGTTCCACTTAATTTACAAATGCTCAGATATTGTTTTAACAAAGGCGAACACTGTGTACTGAAATTAAACTGGGCAATATAAATAAGTCACAAATGTTCTATTTTTCTATTTACCGATTTAGATAATTGGTTGATTAGATTTCTTTTTCCTTGTGTCAGGCTACGAAGATTGATGAAAGCCAAATACCGTACTTAAGTGAAAAGAGTTTGTTGACATGGGATTTAAAGATTTGTAAATCAGAGAACCTGGCTGATAAATAGGAGACACTATGGGAATAATGGAAGAAAGAAACATAGAAAGGAAGCTTTCACGGTCAATTGAGAAATCGTGGTTCTTGTGATTAGATCGTGTCAAATTGGAATTGCTATCCGACGTTTCGCCTTAGCTTGTGCGAGACATATTCAAGAATCTTTACGAGATCTGAACATAGAATGAGCTCGGAGAAATTCAGGCACACTTTTGATCCGACTTGTGCTCACCGAACCGTGACCCGGTCTTACGATCGGTTTCCACGTATGATGTAGACCATATCTTTATTGACATTTATTGGATGTTTTTAAAAATATCAATAGATTCTTTAATTTTTGGTTTATAGCATCCTGGAAATGATGCTAGAACTTTGGTTTCTTTTACTTCTTGTCTAGTAGTATGTGGTTGTTCAGGTCTTTTTAACCGACTTCAAAAAGGAGGAGCTTACTATTCGAACCTATTTTTTGGTATGTATGTACAGGGTGGTCCAATAATAGAGGACGTCGGCTGTAGCTCGGGAACCGTTAATGACAGAACTCAAGGAAAACAATATTTGTAGGTAAAACTTCGAAAGTTGGCCGCTAGACAGCGTAACAGCACTACAAAAGTGTAAATGCCAATTTTCTCTTAAATGTCCATAATTAAGGTATGTCGAAAATATAAGCATTGTATTCTTCGACCAATGATGCACATTTTTGCTTCAGACCATTTATGTCTGTTGTCAAAAATAAAATGGTGGGGGAAGGTCAAACATTTTTATTTTCAAATGAAAATATCTCTGTTTTGGATGAACCGATTTTATTCAACTCGGTGTCGAAAAAAAGTGCTTTTTTGTTCTATTCGTGGAAATATAAACTGTACCGCAATGACTTTGTTAGTGGTCACTAGATGGCGTTAGCAGCGTTGTTCTTCTGACGTCTAAATCCAAAGATGCACGCTTGATTGAATTTTCAGGTGTCTCTTCAAAATACAACAAAATATTGAGTTGTTCGTTAAAGTCAAAACTTGACTACCTCTCCTTTTCTCTTTCTGGGGGTTGCCTTAATGGAAATTTAATTATATAATCCCTAAGAGCCAGAGTCCGATTTTTATTATTTAATATAAAACATGACATGGAAAAAATTGTGAAAGTCATTGACGTAGAGATTGGATTTTGTCGTTTACCTATATTTTAAAAAATGTTTAATACAACTTTTTACTTAAGTATATACAACACATTCGTAATATGTTGAAAAACGGCGAAATACCTCAAATTTATATTAATTTTTGAACATAATTTGTATTTTTATCTTTACAAGGTAGCTCTAAAATTATGAGGAAGACTCCTGAAAAAAAATAAATATCTTTTAATTTTTTTATGCATATAAAACAATTTTTTTCGAATATACAATGTATTCCAGAAACGAAAATAAACGGTGAAACATGTCAAATTTATTTTGTAATTTTGAACATATAAACATTTTTCCACAATGCAGGGTAGCTTAGAGGGATAAAAGGGCTCCAATGAAAACGAAAAAGAAATATGTATTTCAAAAATATTTTTTATTGTAAAGCTGTTAGTTGAAAAATAAACGGTGAACTTAAGTTTCTTTTATCTCTTTACGTTAAATATTTTCTACGTTATACATGGTAGTCCTTGGGAATAAAAGCGTCCCCTAAACATACAAATACTTTTTATATGCATAACGCTTAGCTTTGTTAAAAAACTGTAAAACAGGATAAACTTATTTTCTTTTTTTGCATACAAACGCGATTTTTTGTATATAATAGGTTCACTCTAAGGATATGAAACAGCTCCATAAAAACAAATTTAAAATTATAGGCTAGGTGAAGATTTTTTTTTATTTTAATAACTATTAATATTTTTCTAAAATAATAAAAGAAATATTTTATTGTATACTGTTTGCATATTGATTTGTACTTCCGTTATTAGATGGGGTGACAGTAATTGAGAAAAAAATATATAAATTCTAACGACTGTCAAAATGTTTTTAGTCTAATTTATAAAAGGTTTAAAATATCGGTTTTGGGGTTTCGATAATAGATAGAATATGTGATGTTTTCAATAAAAATATTTGACAGTTGTCGAAGATAATTTTGAGTCCAACATTTAAAACGTAAATGAAACGTATTTGTTTAGGAATTTGAGTCCTACATAATATTTTAGAAATACACGTTTTTACGTTTAAAATTGACAGTTGTCAAACTGTCAAAAACGACAACAAATATGGATCTGAAGCCTTATTTTCAGGTCAAAACATTAATTCAGACATTTGCAACTATTGTTTTCATCCTGCCCAAACGGTGCAATCTTGTTAAACAAGCGGATAAACTCAATTATTAAAAAATATATAACAATATGTGTCAAAAGATGTGTGTAAATATGACAGTAATCAAAAAGAAAAGATACGATTAAGGTGGTTACAAATGCTAGGTCCAGTGGTGCTTAAACAGAATATAAATTCCCAGCGCCAGGCCTTCTAAATAATGTCCAACCCCTTATTAAATTTAAAGTTCCTCCTGGAAGACGAGCAAATTTAATTTTAAAGCAAGATTGTGCTCCCTATTAGAAATGAAGAAAAAGCAATATGAAAACACAATACAGAGAATAGAATGGATTGTGGGGTACTTTTAAAGATCTAGTTCGCAAACACACCCCATCAAAAATGCAAACAACTGTGAATCATTATGTAAATAATATTGTTTCATTAACAATGTTTGGAAATCCCATTTGGAGTTAAAAAGATATTTACTGAAGATAATAGTCTATAAGTCCGAAACGGGGCCTCGGAGACCCATGTTGTTATATATCGTTGAACATTTCGTTTAGTTCTAATAACTATACCCGAAATTTGGCAACATTGTCATTTCTAAAATTTTGAGAGTTGAGTACTAGGCAGTAAATAAAAACTAAAAATAAATTTGTCTTTTTATGGCTCAGGCAGAATTCCAAAAAATATCAAAATACCTTAAATATACCGGTCTAAATGTTCTAAAAAATGAAAATGCCCCTATAAAAAAAGACGTACCCCGTATATATGAAAATAAAATAAATCAAACATTCGAATTACCCGAATTAATTTTTATGTAAACAATTTTTCGCTCCATCTCGTATACTTTCTGAGATAAAGTAGTGTCCCAAGATAAACGGGCGACCCTGTACATATGCTGGATCGCCAAAGTAACTGTATTTTGTCGGTGGGGTCAACATTACCCAACGGCAGGGTTACTAATTTTTTGTACAGGAAATAAACTGTTAAGATCGGAGAACTAAAACAAACAGTATTTTAGAAAGGCAAGCAGTATTTTTTTAACGAAAATGACGAAAACAAATTACTACAAAAAAGTTATGTTTATACTTGTCACTCGACGAATGATTGACTTGTCAGGGAGGATCCTTACACTTATTGGCTGAGGCTAAAACGATTCACTGAAATAAGTATACATTGTCAAACTTTCAATCCACATATTCTCAGGAATTTGCAATGCTCTCAGCTACAAGGGCGATTGGCTAGGCAAGACGGATTAATAGGACCAGTTTCGAAATCTCGTTGTAGGGAACTGTATAAGAGAGAGGAGGTCGGAAGATGTAGGTGACATTCAAAAACGTTATGAGGTAGTGAACCCGACTCTCCACATTTGCAATCTGGGCTATCGACGATTCCGAGTCTATGAAGATGAGTCGGCACTTTGTAGTGACCGCTTGTGATTCTGCACATAGTTACAATTTCCTTCCCTTGCAGGGTTTGATATAGTCGAATGCGGTCTTATCGTGCGGGTCTAAACGTCACCAACATTATGAATCAAATCAGAAAACACAGTGAATACAAAAATGTTGTGTGATTCTTTTATCGAGCTATTAAATCTCGATGGGCTGTTTACAAATATACAGGGAGAAAGAAAATAGTTTTTTTTTATTATATTACGCAATATTATTAAGGTAGCCACTTAATATTATTTTATATATTAAATGCCGAGGGACTAAATAAGAAAATTCGCTAAATATGTATTTGGTTAAACATTTTTGGCCGGCAAAAACAAAAATACACAAAATGGCAAGCGCCTTAATAAAGTCGAAAGGCGGTTCGAATCGGTGGAACAATCAGGATATGTTCTGTTTATACAGCCACATACATGAAAGTGAGATTTTTTTATCAACCACCAAAAATTATGAGCCCCGCTTGACCTAAAAATCTAACCACTTATACAGTATCATTTATTTAAATGCGGGCCACCCCTGTTGCAAAGAAAACTTGTTTTTTTTTGTATTGTGATAACAAAAAAATTTTATCTTGCAAAAATATTCTACACTTTTGTTAAAAACACAAGATAATTAGTTATTACTTCCCTCGTGAGATTTTTTCAGATCTTTACGTTTAAGGGTCCCTAGATGCCGGAAAACATGTTTTCTCAATTCCGTCTGTCTGTAGGTATGTCTGTCCGTCAGTCTGTATGTTCGCGGCGAAAAAAGTACTTATCCGATTTCTTCAAATTTCAGTCTAAAATTAAGGGCCATGCATGCGAAAAATACAGGCTATATATATATATATATATATATATATATATATATATATATATATATTTTTTTTTTTTTTTTTTTTTTCGTTAGCCCCGAGTTTCTGGTAAAACGATTTTACCGATTTTTATATATCAAATTTTGTCTTATATTTAATACAAAAAATTACTTATTTTAAACACGCTTTAAAATTGGAACAAGTATTCTATAATTATTTATTTATTGCCTACAAAATTACAAATGTACTAAAAAATTAAGCAAAAAAATGGTGTCAAATCTAATAAAAAAAGTTTTAAATTAAAATTCACTGGCTAATATCCAGGAGCCAGTGGCAAAAGCTCTGAGAATCCGTATAAGGAATGTACAGAAACTTGTGCATGAAAAAAAAACATAATTTACTTCCGAAGAAGATTAAGAACTGTACCATATTAATTCTATTGCGTTAAACTGGCAATGGTATGGCGGCAGTCGTAAAACCTCATGTCCATTTTCCCGTAATATTTCATCTACGGCATATATTGTTGGTTTTTTAATAGATTTTGCCATTAAAAGAAGTTCTGGTTTCAGCATACTGGCTAAAGGATTTTGTTTTTGTTTTATTAGCCAGTCATAAATATCACTTTTCTTCCAGGATGAAGTAGGTTGTTTATTTAAGATTCTTGAATGATAAGATGCATTGTCCAGAATGATTAAAGATGGAGCATCTAAATTTGGAATCAGTTGTTTTTTAACCACTTTTCAAACAATTCACAGTTCATATTATCATGGTAGTCCATACTTTTGGATGTTGTAGAAAACAGTAAACTTGCACCTGAGAGAAATCCTGTTGAAGCACCTGCATGCAAAATGATGAACCGTTTTCCCGTTACAGACGTTTACAGACTCGTCTTGCCAAGATTTCGAACCACTTCCATTAGAAAATATCCAAGTCTCGTCTAAAAATACTACTTTTCTAAATTTTGAATTAACATTTTCCGTGTATTTCTTTAAAAACTGGATACGCTGACTTGCTATATGTGGCAACTCTCATAAAAATCTTCGATTACAGTCCTTTTCATATCGAAAACCCAACATTTTTATTAATTTTGACAACTATTTTAGTCCAATTTCCAATATGCCTCGATTTTTTAAAACTTCTTTTAAAACTTGAAGGGTTATATTTGTTTTTGATGTGTATAAATCGTAAATTGCATTACGAACATCCATTTTTACATTGTCACTTAAGTTGTCTGTCTTTGGCTTTTTTCGTGCACATTTCTTAATCTTCTTGGGTAGTAAATTATGCTTTTTTTCATTCACAGTCCTTATACCGATTCCCAGAGCTTTCGGTACTGTCTCCTGGATGTTGGCCGGTGAATTTTCATTTTCGTAATATTTTATTAGATTTAATACCATTTTTTTCGCTTGTGGATGCAAAAAACCCGAAAATTGTTTTCTATTACTCATTTTGTCACTGACTTGTCAATCTGACTTTGAAGTGACATCGCTCAAAGATTTTTGCAACTGCTGGTATTTATATGTTTATCCTCTTTTTTCATATGAAAATATCTATCTAATTCATCTTCCGGATTTTATGCGGAGGATATGATTAGACGTAATAAAAGAAAAACAAACTTAAAAAGTTTGTCGTTGATAAATCGTATGACCCGCACGATAACTCTGCTTTTGACTAATACGGTGTTTGTGCAATTTCTCCGTAGAGTATTTTCATGATGAGACAGATCTGTTTCCAGCTCTCCTTCCAATTCTTAAAGAAACGTTGTTTGTGTGAACGGATAAATTTTCAGTAATCCATTTTAATATTCGTAATAATTCTGAGAAGTCTTCCCAAATTGATCAATTTATCCGTTTTTTCGTTTCCTACTATTCCCGTGTGGCTTGGAACCCCAGCCAAAGATATCCTAAAGTCCCCGTTTCTCATTTCATCCATTTTTCTCTTGGTTGCGATTGTAATGTAATCATCAGTGAGCTTCGAACTGCTACTAATCTTGTCCAATGCATTCCGGCTGTCTGAAAATATTACCAAAATGGTCAATCTAAAATTCTCTATTAGTTCAAGGGCAGTAAAGATGGCATAAATCTCAGCAGAACAGATTGACAAAAATTCTGAAAGTCTATTTGAAAAATGAAGCCGGAGCCCCATATGCCAATTCCCACTGTTCGGTCATCTTCCTTGGATGCATCTGTGAAGACGAAGGCTTCGTCTGGTAAATCTCGTCATGGATACATATAAAAAGGACACTGGATTGCCACCATTCTCCGAAGAGGAAGATTTCGGCTATACAATGTTGGCAAAATATTCAAGTTATTTTTTAGTTTTTTTTTGGCAAATTCTTTGACATTGACAGTTTATTTCTGAAATGAAATTTATTTTTATACATTTATACAGGTTTTACGGCTCCGGATACCAGCGATCATAAAAACAATAGTTTGCGTTTTTAATAGAACAGTAAACAGTATTAAAAAGCGAAATAAAGTATAATACTGTTTTTAACAGTATGCTTGGCAACCCTACCTAACGGTAATCCGTCATCACTACACTTTGAACAATTATGATAATATTCAAGTCATTACCGCTGGGCTTTCAAACGTGTACTATGCCCCATGAATAAAAAAATAATATACACCCTGTAGTAAAAGTTAATATCTGTATTTTGATGGTATTAAAACAATACTTCTCGTATTTTGTCCGTTAGGCAATTATCCAGTAAGTGTAACGTAACCGATTTCAAGAAATTCTTGCAAGGTCGCAGAACACAGAACGCGATGCGCTGGAAAGGGAACAGAGATACAGTTTGATACGGTTCTACACTAATAAAATAAAAAAAAAGGAAATACGCTATTGCTAATCGCAAAAACGTATGTAGTTCACTGCCCACGCAATTCGACCATAAAAAATGAAAGTTTTCGCACGTGAGACTATTCTGTCTGTGTGTTACAAATTGCATCGGCATTCGAGAAAGAGAAGATTATTATTCTATTGTGTCAGGTCTATTGTTTGTGGTATACACATTTTTGCTAGCATGTAAAATGACGGATATTAGCGGGATAATGATAAATGATGCTTTAAATAATAAATAATGGGTTTGTCGACGCGAGCGAGACTTCCGAGTAAATACCACCGCCAAAATTTCATATTATCATTTTTATCCTAATCATCTATGATATAACTCGTGAATCTTGACATCATAACATATCCATGAGTAATTTGGTTACTGAATTTCGAGCAAAATACAATTTTTGAAAGATTATATTGTGCGCAGTAATGGATGTTAAAATAGTTTTCTTTTTTAAACTAAGCGGAGATTCAACATTTTTAGATTAGATATAGTACTATATATTATTAGATGAACTGATTCCCCCATTTAAATTCACTTTAGACAAAGAAAAAGGCAACACAGTCAGTTTTTAAGATATTATTTTTTAAAAATCTGATAATTTTTATTTTTCGATATTTACATAAAACCCACATATACATGATATACAGATACCGCCATAAAAAAAGATTACCTTCATAGAACCTTTTCTATTCCATCAGAAAATTAGAGATATCGTATCTTCAGAAGGAACTTGGTATCATTAGATCTGTTGCTGCCAATAATGGATAAAAAGAAATATAAATTAATAAACTGATCTGTAAAAAAAACGTATATTTTAAGTAATACATAACCAGAAAAATGGTTTTGGGGGAGGGGTGCAGAGGTCTTAAATTTTGCAAGACATGACAACACCTTTTGCCCCCCCCCTCTAGCTACGGCTGTGTTCACAACGACGCTATTTGAGACGTTTTACTAGACCTTTACCTGCTGTTTTTCCTCTCACTGCCGAATAACTAAATTCTTGGAGATCGTCGAGAGTAATTACTTTAGTGTAGGAACTGCATAGGTAAAGAAGTAGTTTTATAAGTTTCATCATTAAGATCCTCTACAGGTTACATCGTCTACAGTTTGTTAAAAGATTTTTCTGAGATAATGAATTAAAAAATGTACATACAAATAGATTATTGAAAGTGAAAATGGTTTAAATTAAAATTTAATTTTGAAAGATGTTATCAAGAAATTTGTCACAAGAATACAAAAAAAAATCTGTATTATAATGGAGGGCAAATATTGTTCTACGTCTGGTTCTAAATATACATATAAATTGAAGGGCACACGGTAAGAAGGGGCTCATGAACATCAAACATTTTTTAAGCTAGAGTAAATTTAATGTTTTAATCTTTATTTGCGCACTGCAAAATACTTTTTTTCTAATTTTCTGAACATAATCGGGGTATAGATACGAATAAAAAACCATTTACAAAGTTTTGGTTAGTTTTTTACTGAAATAAACGTAAAGAAATACAAAAAACAAACTGAACTACATAATCTACACGGGAAAAAAGGGCTAATTTTAATAAAATAAGCCCGTTTTTGTGCGGTTTATTAACCACGATTAACGTTGAGGGTCTGCAAAATCCTAAGAACTGATCTTTATTGGTGTTTGGCCTAAAAATAAATACTCTTTGTAAAATTTTGTTGCAGAGCAAAAATTAAGTTAAGAAATTTTACCTTTGTGACTATTTGTGTGGAAGTTTGACAAAATAATCCGAGGCTTCTCGGCTACAAAATCTTCTGAGGTCCTGCAAATCTTCAAACTTTTCCGCTGAAATTGGTAGTCTCCCTAAGTAAAAAAAACGCCATTAGAGGACATTTATTTAAAGAAAATTGTCGATAGTACCTTCGTAACTATGTTCCGGTAACATAAATTCATTTTCTTGTAACACTACTTGAAGGTGTTTTGAAGTTCTTCTGTACTTCCCTTTTATAGAAGCCGACTCCCAATATCCATTGTATGTGGTCCGATATTGTAGTAGAGGGTCTCTGGTTATTTTCAGCTCTTTGATGGGTCTAGATGGAAATGGAGATTTTTTCGCATAGTGGTTATCTAGAAATTTCGTCCAGCTTCGAAAAAACAAGTGATTTACATCTACAACTTTAAAGGGAGAAGGACTATGACGAGCTTCTTCTAATACTTGTAACCAATCTCCAGGCACGGCTTTTTTGATATACTAAGCCAAAATTCTTGTCGCATTCCGTGTAGGAATGCCCACGTATAGGAAATGTGACGGAGACGGAATCCAACCTTTTCTCAATGTTGACCAAATAATGAAGGAAACGAAAAAAAGTGAAATTTTTCTGTTGGCCACTGCAGGAATCACAAAAAATGTCTAGGTGCTTAATTTCGGGATTTAAAAAATTATAAACAAAATCATGAACTAATGAGCATACATCATCCGAACCCTTTTTTCCTTCCGTTTCTGGATAGACATAAAAAAAGCTTTCAGAAGTAGAAAGAATGTGCACATTAAATGCATAAACCGATAGCTGCCTTTTGTAATAAATATCGTTTGTCGATATATTTGGAACTTGCAGATTTTTTGCGAAATCCATGCAAATGGCTTCTCTCTTAGTATTTTTTTTACTATCCGCTTTAGCTGTTCGTTTTCTCGTATAAAATACTTCCACTTTCTTTTTGTGTAGCTTATTCTCCATGGTCAACCTGTTTATTTCCACGCAGATTTGAGCCTTTTCTTTATCAGTGTTCTTGGCCTGTTTCTCAGATTCTATATTTTTTATTTTCACTGAAAACTCGTCACATGCGCTACACGTATCTGTACGCGGATATCCGAAGGAAATATTAAAATCGCGACAAAACAACTTTCTATACGACTCATACGAAATTTTGTAATTGGGATTTAAGTTGAGAAACATCTGGTGCATTTTCGATACGTTTAATTCTTCAGAAAGGTAAATTTTTGTAGAGTCCTTAAGACCATAATGACTTCCTCGGCCCTTAAAAGAGTTTATGTGTTGCCTTACAAGACTAACGGTTTCTACAGATAACTTATTTACGTGATTTGTATGCCTTCCTCGTTTATCTTCCGGTGCAGCTCCTGTTTTCTTTAAGCTCGCAACTAAATATTCTACCTGTATTTATACGAAGCATCGTAATGTCTGGCACCTTCTTTCGCTGTTTTGCGTTGAACTGGCAACACTGATATCAGCCCGGATAAGTATAAATTTTGTTCATTTGTAGAATTAAGCAGGTTGAATTGCGTCAGAATAGCTTTTCTTGCAAAATAAGGCACCTTCTCAAAACACTTCTTTAAACAGTTGCAGTCTGAACCCAATTCATGGCTTTGCAATCTAATTTTTTTACTAACCTCCCTCATTCTTCCGAATGATTTTCTTTTCTTACTTTTGGGCTCGGTAACAGTCTTTACACTTAAGTCTTCATCACTGTTCATATCACTTTGCATGTTTTTATATAAAAAATACACTTTTAACACCGACAGAATATATCGCGACGGCTGATGCAATAGTACTAAACAAAACATACAAAGCGTTGTTCTTCAACGTCTGCAATCAGCCCGTTTTTGCCTAGTATGCCTGCAATGAGCTCCTTTTTCCCGTGTGCATGTTTTCTTTGAATACGAATAACTACGAAATCAGCTTGTTTTTGCTAGTTTAGAATATGTAGTGTGAAACTGCTAATAAAATACTATTGATCTTGAAAACATCTCTATTTTAGTGAAAAATGCGATGAGCCCCTTCTTCCCGTGTACCCTTCAATTGAAAACTCACAAGGAAATTAGTGTATAAAATACCAGCAAGAGGATCGATCCCAACTTGATATTTCATTTAGTATAGTTGGAATCCATAGAAAGATTACCGCGTAGGACAGCCATGTCAGCGGCCCAGTGAGCATTTTTCTGCGGCCCAAATCAGTTTTGAAAACAGCCAGATAATGCGGCCCGCGAACAAGTTGAAAACCGGTTTTAAAAGCGCACACTATTACTATCTATGTTTAGAAGGATGAACTACACAAACTCAACCTAAAACCTAAAGCCAAACGTTACCTGGCATGTTCCATGAAATTCTATCGCGCAAAAACACAGATGACGCTATCTGAACATTCTGGAAAGAACTCGAGAAATCACAATCCGTATATAAGCCGTGTTCGATTGAGTTCATTCGTTCAGTGTTTAGTCAGTTATGAGTCAGTTGCGATAGAGTTTCGAGTTGAGTTGCGTACTTATTGTTACAACACTTAACAGTACTTATTATAATTTATTTCGGATACAGTTTTTAACATGTCTCTTTCAAAACCAAGTAAGAGGAAACTTGTAGATGAGCATCGTATCTTTCAAGAAAAGTGGGAATTACAGTTTTTTTGCTGTGAAGTGAAAGAACAAATTATTTGTTTGATTTGTAATAGTACAGTCGGTGTCCCAAAATTATATAATATAAAACGTCACTATGATATTCATAAAACTATGTTTGACAAGTATACAGGCATGGTCAGAAACGAAAAGTTAAATAAGTTAAAATCACGGTTGAAATATCAGCAGCTTATGTTTACACGTCCAAAGCAAGAAAATGAATCTGTCCTTCAAGTGAGCTACGTACTGTCGGAGTTGAACGCGAAACACTCAAAACCATTTGTTGAAGGTGAATTTATACAAGAGTGCCTTGTAAAAGCCGCGGAAAAATTCCTGAGAGCGTGAAGGCATTTCAAAATATATCCTTGTCCGGGAATACTGTCGCTGAAATAGTTACTGAGTTGGCTGCCAATATAAGTGATCAGATAAAAACAAAATCAGACTCTTTCATTGCATTTTCTATTGGCTGTGACGAAAGTACGGATGTGTGTGGTGCGGTTGATACAGATATCAATGTGTATGAAGCATTACTGGAATTAGTACCATTGCATGATACAAGAACTGGGAAGGATAATTTCAATGCTGTTTATGGACTTCTGTAAAAGTACAATTTAGATTTGTTAAAACTATGTTTCGTTGCAACAGACGGAGCTCCTTCAATGACTGGAGTAAAAAATGGCTTCGTTAAAATATTACAGACAAAGATCAGAGAAACGGGCAGTGACAAACCAGATTTTCATCATATTCATTGTATAATCCACCAAGAAGTTTTATGCTCAAAAGTGGTCAAGTTGGAAAGTATTTTAAAGTCAGTGAAAAAAATTATAAACTTCATAAGGTCATGAGGCCTTAATCAGCGACAGTTTTCTGCATTTTTACGTGATTTAGAAAGTGAGTACACTGGTTTACCATATTATGCAGAGGTGCGATGGCTTTCGTGTTCTATGGTACTCGACCGGTTTTGGAAACTCAAAGAAGAAATACGCGTTTTCATGGAGACAAAAGGAGAAGATGTCAGCTTATTATGCGATGTACCTTTTTTACAAGATCTTTCATTTATGGTAGATATTACAAAACACTTGTCGGACTTAAATACGAAATTGCAAGGATCACGTCAAGTTATTACAGATATGCATGATCATGTGAAAGCTTTGAAGTGTAAGATGATGTGGGAAAAACAGTTAGCAGAGGATAATCTGTCACATTTTCTGACTTGTAAGGCATATCAGGAAAGCACAAGCGTCCCAATATCATACAAAAAATGTTCAGAGAAATGAGCCTTCTGGCAGAATTTGAGAAGCGTTTTCAGGATTTTAAGACCCAAGAAAACAATTTTTCTCTATTTACTATTCTTTTCACTATCGATATTGATAAAGTTTCCCCTCACTTGCAAATGGAAGTAATTGAGATTCAATGTCAGACCCATTTAAAACAAAAATTTGATAGTGTTGGTACATTCAAATTTTATAAGTACTTGCCTGTTCGATACCAAGAAATGAGAAAATTTGCCTGTAAAATCCTGTCAATGTTTGGAAGTACCTATAAATGTGAACAACTATTTTCTTTGATGAAAGGAAACAAATCTCCCGCAAGATCGCGATTGACGGACTATTCAGCTAAATTCAGATAAATTCGCGCCACAAATAGACAACTTAATTAAAGACGAAAGATGTCAAATATCTGGCAAAAGAATTTAATGTTTGTAGTTTTTTGTAATGTCCTTTTTATTGGAAATTTAATAAACACACTTGTCCTATAATAATACCTTTTCTAGAGATTTCCAGTTGTCTGTCTTCTTTAAGATAAGGTTTTGCGGCCCACCTAGTCGATGGTCTTCATGCTTTTGGCCCACCAGTGACTTTGAGTTTGACATGGCTGGCGTAGGACAACCACCAGAGTTGCCAGTGCACGGTAACGGTATTACCCGGCTATCATAATTGTTTCATTAAAGCATAATTTGTATAATTAATTTAGAAATAAGTAGATCTAAATCACGCCTCCAGCAGCACCAAGCCAAATAGTGTTGCGTACGTTGTAATATTACGTTTAAACGGCGGTACGAGCGATACTATATAAGCATATGTATATCTGTTTAGAATCACCTTAGTGAGCTCTTCAGATAAATTTGATACCTATCACAATTCATTATAAAAATGTTTATTTTTTTGTGTTGAACAAGGTTGCGTAGGTTCTTCGCCATTTTATTTTTTTGAAGCAAACCTAGCTAGAACACTCGGGGGATTTAGACAAATCTTTTTATGACTCACTCATGAAAATTGGTACATTTAGCCTGTACATGGTCATGGTAATAAATAATAGATATATACTTAATACATACATGACTGTTAAATACATTACCCAAATTATTTCATAAAAATCTGGCATGTTACTGTCTTTATGTCTGACCGATATTATATATTACTATACAGATAATGTCATCAAGTTTGTAAAAATCATTTAATCACTAAAATAACCTTATGCTGATAACGTATTATTTCTTATTTTTTAACCTAATTAAGCTGGACACTACCAATTTGCCCTCGTCCTATGTCACGACGGAAATGTTTTCCTAGTATTATAATAATATTATAACGGGAAAGTAAAAAATTGTAAACAGCACACCGACCGTTAACATATTTTATTAGTAAAGCAATTTAAATGCAATATTTAAATTCATTACTTATTTCACGTTTTTGGAATACTAAACTTAACAAAAGCAGTAAACATGGACAGTTAGGCAAACTGTATTTAGCTAATTTACAATATAGTTGTCATTTTAAAACATGCATAATGTCTTATGAATAGTTTAAAAAGGCAAGCCGCTGGTCTAGGAATATGAATAATACATGAAGTTGTTTGCATTTAAGAAAATATAAAAATATAATTTTGGAAACATTTTAGTTCCATTTAGCTAATCAGCTAGATAATGCAAAGATCTTGTTTTATCTGATAATAATCTCATAATTAATTTCGTTGACTTAAAAAAACACCTTCGAAATTTTTTAAAAGTTTAGGTTTTAATGTTGGAAATGCAATATTGCAAGTAACATGACATCCGTGTTTTAGTCGTAAAAATATCCATTATGATTTACTTTAATAGCTACAATATTTAACAAACACGTGGCCGGGTTTGCATGAAACAGTATGCGATTTTCGTCCTATTGCGTTACTTTCAATAATATCTAAAATTCTTGAAAAAGTTTTATTTAATCAAATTATAAGTTATATTAATAACTATAATATTTTATCAGATAATCAATCCGGTTATGCTACTAATGTAATATTACTTGATTTAGCTAAAGCTTTTGATTCTTTAAATCATGAGATTCTTTTAGCGAAACTAGGTTTCCGTGACAAAACATGTCAATGGTTTATTAATGACCATTCTAACCATAATCAGTTTACTAGAATTTCTAACGAATACATATTTGACACTTCTAATTTGTTAGCGATAGATAAAAGAGTACCTCAAGGGTCTGTACTTAGCCCATTGCTTTTTATAATTTATATTATTATATATTATTATTTGATTTTTATTTTTCATTCAAACATGGTAACTTTTGAGCATTTGCAGATGACACTTAAATGTATCATAAAATTAATTTTGAAAATATACATAATTATTATTAATTGGTCCAAAAAATTTACTTACTAAAATAAAAAACAATTCTAATTTTAAAATTACTCATGAGAGTTATACTACTCCTTTAATTACTTCAATATGTCTTTTTGATCAACATTTGAATTTTGTATAGGGGTGTATGGGCTTGTAAAGGAGGGATAGTACCTCTCATGTTGGACAGTCGCACTGTGACAAATAGCAGTGGTTCAGTATAATTGGTTCCCACTTGACACCCAGCTCTCGTCTATGGTTCGAAGAAGCTATCAGCTCATAGCGGCCACACCCTGGAAAACCGTGTGAACTGACGGGCTAAACTAGATGAGGGTAGCCAGATTTAGCGATTTCACCTGCAGCGTCTAATACAGAATGGGCGGCTGCAAACAGCCTCTGCATCCAGAGGATCGGCTGAAGCAAAACGCGGAGAAAGCAAGGGAAACCACTCCGGTAAAGTTTTTTCCAGGATATTACTATGGAAAATAGAGATAAGGAAAAAGCCCCCAGTCCCGGGCAGCCCTTGAATGGACAGGGGGTGCTAAGAATCACCCGGTGCAAAACAATGAACTCTAAAATACGTATCGGAACATGGAATGTCAGAAGTTTGTATGCAGCTGGCAAAATAGATAATATGATCCAGAAAGCGAGAAGACTGCAACTAGACATTATGGGAGTGAGTCAGGTGCGATGGCCTAATAATGGAACATATACACATCCAGAGGGAACATTCTTCCATTCCGGAAACTCTGACGAAAATGCTTATTATAGTAAGGAAGTGGGTATCTATGTGGGCAAACGATACTCACAATCCGTCACGCTGCTAAGCTAAATGCTAGACCATTTACCATTAACATAATCCAAGTGCACATGCCTACCTCAGAAAGAAAATACGGCAACGACGTCGAGTGTATTTACAACGACTTAACAAGGCTTCAAAGAATATTGAAAACAAAGGATATCAACCTGATCTTGGGCGACTTCAACGCTAAAATCGATGAAGGTAGAAGAGACAACCTCGATGGAAGCTTTAGCTTGGGTGAAGCAAATGAGCGGGGAGACAGATTGTTTGAGTTTTGTCAGATCAATTCGATAGTAGTGTGTAATACGAGGTTTAAACTACCAAAAAGAAGATTGTGCACTTGGTTATCTCCTGCTGATATAACAGAGAACCCAGTAAGAAACCAAATAGGCTATGTACTGATTAACAACAGATTCAGAAACTGTGTAAAGCAGGCAGGCTACAACATACCCGAGTGCAGACGTGGGATCCGATTACAATTCCCTAGTAACAAATGGCCCTGTTTGTCTCAAAGCCCTTAAGAAATTGGCGAAACCGAACTCTCAATTTGAGGTAGGAATGGACGTTTTATCGATATATCGATAGGCCAACAACGGATCGAATAATAAATAAAAATAAATAAAAAAATTTCGATATATCGAGAGTGCCAATAGGTGTGCAATAATATCGCTACATAGCTGAAAAATAGATAACCAACAACACCCCTCGAAAAATCATAACTGATGCACTTCAAATTTTGCAAAACAATAATAATAATAATTTAATATATAAACAAATAATAAAAATCTGTAAATTAGCCTTTACCTAAACCACCCTCGTATAAAATTCCACTACAGAGAGATAACACATTTTATATGTTTCGGCAAAGATAAAGTGTGATATAGGATAAACTGGTAAAATTTTTGTATCAATCCACAATGGTGGAACAAAATGGAGGCCTAATAAAATATTTATATATTTGGTAACATTCCAATTCCTGGAATAAGAGCTTTTTTTATGAAGGAAAATAATAAAAACATAATTTATTTATTGTAGAACGCGTAAACGTTATGCAAAATAAATAAATAATGTTATTTAATAATAACAATAATAATAAAACAGAACCAGCCTATTTACAGATACGACCCTGAACCAGTACTTGAATCGTCAAGAGACGTTGTATTGGGATAGGCCCATCCTCACCAACAAAATCGTAGACTATAATAGGCCTGACGTTGTATTGATAGATAACGAAGCTAAAACGGCAACAATTGTAGATATCGCATGCCCGCACAGCCACAACCCTCAAAAAACCGAGACAGAAAAAATAAAAAAAATATGAAAATCTAGCTATTGAAATAAAACACATTTGGAAACTAAAAGAAGTTAACATTATTCTCATAATTATCTCAGCCACAGGAGTGATTCCAAAAAATCTCGAGAAACTGCAAATACAAAGAGGAGTCTTAACAACATGCAGAAGGCAGTAGTTCTGCATGCTATTTGGTAAGAAAAATTTTGAGCGGAGAAAATTGAGATGAATTTCTCCTTCGATTCAACCTAGCCTAAACCCGCAGTAATACTCGGGTAACTAAAAGTTTTCCGGCTACTGTTGAGAAAAAAAGTGAATAATAATAATAAATAAATTAAAGACTTACCAAATAATATATAGACTGTTTACTGCAAGTAGTTGAATTCTATACGAGGGAGGATGTGGGTAAACGTAAATTTACCGTTTTTTTCTATATAGAACATCATCAAATCATAAAAAGCATCCGAAAGCAATTTTGACAGTTCGGGCACTTGCTAAACTTCAGCCTAAATAGATGCGAGATGCGAAACACGAAAACAAAAAAACCGCTATTTTGGAAATCAAACATTTATTTTATTAGCTATAACAATGTACTTTAAGCATCCTTGTGTCCTGTATCTTCAAAAAGTCCATAATATGTGTCATTGAGTTAGCTGCTTAAATCACATTTTGATGCTTTTAATTTTTAGAATCATGTTCTTTAATGTCTCTAATAATTTTGTTTTTTGAAAAAACAAACCCATACACGGATGATTCTTTCAATCATAGAATGAACCAGCGATGCGGTCTTTCGGATCTTTGGAATCAGCAGCAATTCTCACAACAACGAAGAAAAACAAAGATTTACTCATAATATTAATATTATATAAATTATAAAAACATATATTTTACTGATCTTTCCCATTCTATACCTCCTTCAAAACAACCACAGTATCAGTGCAACCACAGGAAAATAATTCTTGAAAAACCATAAATTGGACGATAAACCAAACTGGAACAAGCATGCCAGTTTATTTGAGATTTGTTAGTTATAAATAAACTATCGGTCGATTTTGCATATATCAGCAATGTTTATGGCTCACAAATATTTTAACGAGTACTTGCTCTGCTTTTATCTTAACCTATTTGAAATATATACGAAAATGATTGAAGTGATTTACCAGGCATTTGTCCAATAAATCTCTTTTACTATAAATTTTATTTCATAATTTCAGTATTTCGGTACTGAAACGATCCATATATAAAAAAAAAAGTGTGAGTGTTATGTGAAACGATTATGGAATGGAGAAAAGGTCTCTACATAACATATAACTGTATACGAATTACTATTGTTTCTAACGTGCAAAATAAATAGGTTAGATTAAATTTAGTACATATACACATTATATTAAACCTCTTTAAAAAAAATCGAAGCCCTTAACACAGAATAAAAATCACTACTTCCTAGGTCGGATAAGTACTGTAGATGTGTCGTTGCCAATTCGAACCGAAATAATTTGCATTCAAAGACAAGAGAACTCCATGCAGCATTTTTCATATTATTTTCTGTTTTACGTAAACACGAACTTTGACAATTAATAATAATTTCACCCAGGATTATGTGACGTGGTGCAATATTTTAAAGAATTCACATTTCATTAACCGTAGCAGAGCTACCCAGAAATCTTTAGCTTTAATATCAAGTGAATAACTTCTAAAAAATGTATTTTAGTATGCTCTAAATAATTATTGGTTATTGTCCAATGGTAGCATTTAACTTTGTTTAATGATATGTCATACAATCAACATTTCTCTGAGCGATTACCCCTACTCGAACTCATAAGAAAAGGAACGTTTCTAGGGACGAATTTTCATTAAGCAATGAATGTTTAAACGTGCAACAATAAAACATTATTGCTTTTGTTTGTTTTGGTATTTTTTTAACATTAGCTAATTGGTCTTCGCGCTTGCTGCGTAGCCAGTGCAGACACAGATTTTAGCACACCAGAACAGCACCATTTACTTATATTACACGTTCTTATTAAGTATAGATCTTTGGTTCTTACCATAGATATATAACCACGAATATGTTTATGATTCTTACACATCTGAAGTTCAAGACCAATTTTTAGCTATTTAATACGAAAAGGCATCATCCTGAAGTAAGCTCCTTAATAGCTAACTTAAAGTTCCGTTCCCCAAATTTGACAATACTACTTTACTACAAAAATAATTTCGTTGTTTAGTTATTTAAGTTATTTGGCAGTAAAAAAAAATGTTACTTGGGAAACATCTTAGCATGAGCGTTTTTTGGGTGGGGCAAGTGCCTCGCCCCCCCTCCATAGAGAGTGCAATAGTCCTTTTTTCAGAGTGATATTTTTATTTGACTACTCATTTTGAAATACTCTGTTATACCATTAGAGAAGAAGCCTCGGAAAAAGCTGTTTGTTTGAGATGTCACTTTTTAAATATATATTTCTTTCCCTCGTAAAAGGAGAGTATTGTAATCGTGAAAAAATCACTCCCCGAGATTTTTTCAGATCTTTACGTTTCAGGGTCTCTAGATGCCGAAAAACATGTTTTATCAATTCCGTCTGTTTTTTTTATTGTCTGACTGCCTTTCCGCAGCATAACTAAAAAAACTACTTAGCCGATTAACTTTGGTCAAGAATTAAGGGTCATATGAGGATGACCTGGTAACATTTTGGTAAAAATCCATTATGGCGAAACAAAATGGCGGAATAATGAAACGTTAAAAAAATTATTACTCAAGGACTGCTTGTCCAACTTACTTCAAATTTTGCACAAAAATCAAGTGCTATGTAGGAATTAACTGGTAAAATTTTGGTACGAATCCAAGATGGCGACTTAATCAAATATTTAAAATTCTGCCTAAAAAAACTTTTCAAATTTTGTGCAATACTTAATTATGGTATAGAGATGAGCTGATATAATGGTGATACGAATTCAAGATGGCGGAACAAAATCGCGGCAAATAAAATATTTGTAATAGTGAAAAAAATTACTCTTTTACATATCTTCATGTTTTAGCGTCCCTAAATGCTAAATATTGTGTTTTATCAATTCCAAGGACTGTCTATCTGTCACGGCATAGCTTAAAAACTACTTACACGATTCACTTCAAATTTTGGTCAAAATTTAATGGTCATATGAGGATGATCTGGTATATTTTGGTAAAAATTCAATATGGCGCAACAAGATGGCGACCTGAAAAAACTTATTCAATTTACCTCAATTTTGCACAAAAATCAAGAGTTATATAGGAATAAACTGGTAACATTTTGGCATGGATCTAAGATAGCAAAACAAAATGGCGGCCTAATAAAATATTTAAAAAATCAGCCTGAAAAACTACTTACTTGATTAATTTCAATTTTTGTGCAAGCGTTCAGAGTGTTATAGAAATAAAGTAGTAAATTTATGGTACAAAATCGATCGCGAAAAAAAATGACGGCCAAATAAAATGTTGAAAAAATCAACGTAAAAAAATCTTATTTGACGGACTGCTACTGAACTGAACTGATACTGAATTTACATGACGAAACAAAACGGAGATGTGTCACTGTAAAAACCACTTATTCAATTTATTTTCAATTATGCCCAAAAATCAAGTGTGGCATAGGTAGGAATCCAAAATGGTGGAATAACATAGCGCCCAACAAAAAAATATGTATTACAAAATGATTATTTATCGAACTAAACTGGGTCACATTTCTCTATTCCTAATAAAGTTCAAAATTCATAACGAGGGAATTTCTGGGTAAAGGAAATTTACCGAATTTTATTAATGTGGTATAGATTATTTTGACCCTCTGTAGAAAAATGTGTAACAATACCCATGGATTTTAGTTAATTAGCAGTAAATATTAAAAGTATAGATATTCAAATTCGTTGACATTTTTGTTCTTATTTAATTTTTTTTTTAAATATTCAAAAATTTGTGCAGTTAATATATCTTACCTCAAGCTCAATCAGTAAATTTTGGGGAAGTCTATTTTCCACTTCACACATTTTGGCATTTTAGTCTTTGCTTACATTTAACTCGGTATCCTTACACTTTGTATAGTTTATACGTATTCAATTTTGTCAGTGTCACTCGTCACGCATTTATTTACCTTTTGTTAGGAAACAAAACATATAATCATTTATTCATACCCCGTGAACGACAAAATTGTAGCAGGAAGAGAATCATGATTATAAATAAGTTTCAAAATTATCTGCATCTCATATATTTTTGAATTACATTGTTATAAATATAATTTTACTATTGTAATAAGCGTTTTCAGAGCACGAAACTGTTTTTTTAAAACTGAAAGTGTCAGTCGGTTTAGAATCTAAAATCAGGTCTCATGAGCTTTATTATAAACCCAAACATTTTAGGTTTTTTCGATTTTATGCTATAGCACACAGCAAAAACTTTTTTCAAAAAAACAACTGAAAAACTTTTCAGTTCTCACTACTTTTCAATAAAAAAACTCGCTATGATGAGGCTTTTGACAGAATATAGAAGCGAAAATTTTCCGCTGTTGCCAAACTCACCTGATTTTCTTTTTCTAGTACAAGAAATTTTTATCTAATATGATATAATGATGGTTTTATCAACTAACTTAATGCTAACGGGTCAGATCCACCTAACAGAGAGGTTTTGTAAAAAAATCTGGTTTAATATAGACTCGAAATTTTGTTGGCGCTTTCTTTACAGCAAACCTAACCTAATCGGCATTTTTATTAATTATAAATTTTGTTAAAAAAAGAACTAAAAAATATATTACAAAATCAGTACCGGGTCTGGCAACGTCGGAATAGAGTGGGAAGCATAATGAATAAGCTTCAGAACTAATCACTTCTCATTTTTAAAAACTGGCTAGAAGTCGTTCAGAAAAATAGAAAGAAAATATGAGTTATTTATGTTTTCTGTAACTTTCAAAGAAAAAAAAAACATTTATTTTAAATAAAGATTAGTGAGAATACTGAGAATTACGTATTTTAGTTATTAGTAACAGCATAGAAGCTTAAATTTCTGCAAACGGCGTTAAAAATCGTATCTGAAGAGGGAGAATAAAACAAGTTTTTTTAGTACTTTTTTATTAGAAAAATTGACTCTTTCAAGGTTAGTTATGTTTAAAAATGTCCAATTTACAATAATCCTTCAAAACAATATCAAAAAATGTAAAAATTGTGGGTTCATAAAGCTCACCAAAACCTCCAGAATCAATTTGAAATAGCGACAATATTTGCAACTGACTAGTTGGTACATTTCGTTTGTTTTAAAATATAACTATGGTCAATAAAAGTATATTTCGTATAAAAAACATAGGTATGACTTTCCAAAACTCATTTTCTGTAAAGTGATAATACGAAATTACAGTAAAAGAAAATCAAACGAGAAACATGATCCAGTATACATCTATAAGAACGATCACAATTTGTAAACCTGTAAAATTGTTGTTTTTCTTGTCTTAAAGAAAACGAAGCAAAAGTAAATAACATATTGATGTGTTTAAAAGAAATGTTTAATATGGTTTAATCGCTGGGATTATTTGTAGCTCCGAGAACAAAAACCGTTCTGTGTTTATAAAAAGTTAAGGTAAATGACTCAATTTAATTAGTTATTTGCTTAAAATTACTGTATTTTGATGTTATGTATCTAAAACCATCGTAAGCGTATTAGTGTACATTTAGAAATTCAGAATTTCTTAAAATATTATAAAATTAATGCATCTTTAAATATAGTTTTTTAATTTTGCCAAATTGCCAAAAAGTTCCTTGAAAATTCATAATGTGTTTGGAAACTTAAACCTCAAAAAATACCTTGCCTCAATACGACCTTAAATTAAAAATAATTATTAGGTCAATGTAAGCATCTGCAATAAATTGTAACATAAACACATTTGAGTTGTATATATTACAATCATTTTAAGCCAGAAACCTAATTATAAAACACCGTTCTTTTGTACCATAAATTTGCATAAAAGTTTTATATATTAGTAACTTAAAAACATACATATTCAGGATGTTCTTTAATATCATGTACACACTAAATGAGGTCAATCCTGGGCTTATTAGTAAGCTGTAGCTTATTCTATGACTAAAAGCATAGATCCAGATTTTTGTTGATATGTTAAAATCAGTTCGTCGATTTTGATGAAACTTGGCAAGTTTTTTCAACCATTCTTAATATGTTTAGTAATTATTTAGGTTTGCATCTTGCGTGTTTTTAAGTTTTTTTAGCTATTAAATTCTTGCTACAGTAACGGGAACATCTTTTTCTTACTTGTAATGTAACAAATATTTTCATAATATTTATGTTGTTCTCGCAGTGATTCTTTTTTCTGGGAAATAAAGCATGCTACGAAAAAAAAAATTGAAATTTTAAAAGTTTGATCAACAAATATAGAAACCCATAAAAAACCAATAGCGTACAATGTTTCTCTCTATAAAATCAGATATGTTATCGGTAAAATGAACTCCTCATCATCATCATCAACATTATCCAGCCCGCTGCGTCTACTGTTGAAGATACACAGTGGCTTTAGAATCCCTTTCTGGAGAGGGCAAACAATTACATTTAGCAACTAAAAATGAAATAAAAATTGATGAATAGTGTGGATGAAATATTCATCAGTTGGTTGATTCGCCAATTCGACGAAAAAGAAACGCTCCCCCAACACATTCTACTCGTTACTGCTTTTTTCTGGTTCCAAAACGAAGCCCCTCACGGCTACAAAGAAATTTGCCAAGTTTCATCAAAATCGTAGTAACTGATTTTAAAAAATCAATAAGAACTCGATTTTTTTTATTTGGAAACCGTTTTTCCAAATTAACACATTGGACACATGTTTGTAGGAACTTATGGTCATAAAATAAGGCAAGGATTAATTAACCTACTTCAATATGTATACGATATTAAGGAACACCCTATATAAAAATTAAACGAAAATTAATGAATTTATCGGTTGCCTATTGAAAATTTCATTTGAAAAACCTATGCGTTTTCAAACTTTTCAGTCAAATCAATTATTTAAAAATGCTGAATTATGTATTACTCATTT
This sequence comes from Kuschelorhynchus macadamiae, assembly GCA_030620095.1. NCBI lineage: Eukaryota > Metazoa > Arthropoda > Insecta > Coleoptera > Curculionidae > Kuschelorhynchus > Kuschelorhynchus macadamiae. The sequence goes on along the minus strand of JAUTXW010000845.1, from coordinate 335,320 downwards.
TGCTTGAAATGAAATGTATTTTTCTTGATGTAATTGTATTTAAAACTATCACAGAACCATATATGTAGGTAAAAGAAATTATGAAACTTTTTTATTAAATCAACATCATATAATGAAAAAGATTATCCTAAAAGTAAATTTTCTTTTCAGGTAAAATAACCATTATAAGGAAAATTCTATTTCCAGCATGCTTTCAAGGTAAAATAAATATTTACTGAATACATCTATTGTAAAAATCTTTTAAGGAATTATATACATATATCTGACCAAATTTTTTAAACACAGAATCAAAGCATTTGCAACCCAAAAATTTCGTGTAGAAAAATTAGTCTCAAAGAGATTATTAAATGTTTATTAATCCATTGAATTATTTATAAATGGCTTGACTATATTGCGAGAAGAGCCACTACAGAAAAAAAAACCATAACGAAATTTCTCATAGAAGGGATAGAGTTATTAAAAGCAGACTATAAAGAAATTAATGAAAGAGGTGCTTTGTGCATAGAGGTAACTTTGGGGGAGGGAGAAAATGTTAATTCGCCATCCTTAGTGCTACTTTTCCGGTAGTGTACGAGATAAAATCAATAAACAGGACCAAACAGACAAACTACGAAAATCAGATTAAAATATAAGTCAAATTTTACAAATTATCTCTCACGCTGTAAGAGGTAGTGCCCCACTTTGCCAACTTAAATTTACATCACATGTTCTGGAAACTATTTTTAACCGAGTTCAAAAAAGGAGGAAGTTTTTCGATCCTACGCAACTTTTTAGGTATGTACATCGATTACTCCGTGGTGGTTTGACAAATTTGGATGAATTTATCAGGGGATATTTATCGGATTGGTCCCACAGCGAGCATATTGAAAAAATGTTAAAAATGGCGGTATGATGCCATTTTGAACTCTTTTCTTGATATTGCATTGAACAATAAACACGTTCATCATTCTGTCAGGAAGAAAAATATGTCTGTTACCATTTGTATATTGTATATTGTTATTATACAATTATGTTTACATCATATACAGTGGACCCAGTGATTATTCGTTAAACTTGACTTTTACAATAAAACTCGTATAAACAGAAATAAACAGGATGAAACAAAACATTGTATGAAAAAGTAAAACCGTCTTTAAAAAAAATGCAGTGCAGTTAAATTTTAGTATTTTTTTGATTTTATGCTATAGCACACGCTGTAGAGAGTAGATTAATTTGCATGAAATTATCAAGGAATATTTAGGATGTTATCGGACTGGTTCCAAAACGAGCATATAGAAAAAATATTTTGCAATTTTAAACTGTTTTCTCGATGTTACATTGAACAATATATGCGTTCATCATTCTGTCAGGAAGAAAAAGTATGTATGTTACCAGTGTATATTGTTATTATACAATGATGTTTACAGTATATACAGTGGACCCAGTGGCTCTTCATTAAACTTGACTTTTACAAAAAAACTCGTATAAATAGAAATAAACAGGATGAAATAAAAAATGGTATACAAAAAGTAAAACCGACTTTTAAAAAAATGCAGTAAAAAGTGAAATATAATATTTTATTTTATCTGGAAAATTTTACTCTGTAAAGTTGGTGCCAAATAATAAAGACAGTAAGACATTATATACGTGGGATTAGACATCAAAACACCCATTACATAAATATATGTTTGTTATTAAGTAATTAAGAATAAGTTTGACGCCCACTTTACAGAGTAAAATTTTATTTTCCACTTTTGAGGGCATATTTTTTAAATCGGCTTCATTTTTTTTCCAAAAAAAAATTTTTTATAACAGTTTATAGCTATTAACCTAACTAGTGCGGAAAGTGACGTGTAATATTTGCTTATATAAAAATTTTGTTTCATTTTAGCATAGATTTTAATATTGAATATTTCGACCATAACGTGAATAGTTTCTTTCTTAAAATGGTTTATTTTATTTTTTGCAAACCATTTTCTAAATTTTTCCAATTCCTTGGCATAAATAAAACTTTTATATTTTTACTTTGACGTCTATACTAATAATCAAAAAACAGGTATACAACACGAACTTATTTTCATAGCAACGATACAGATAAAAGGCCTTGTAATAATTATTCGGTGGCTTCATAATTTTTGGAATTCTTGGGTTAATGTTTTATTAAATATTATGTTAAACTGGACATCTGGATTAATTAGCACTAACTAACAGTCTAATTAAGTGGCGAAGTATGATAGTTTATGTATGGTTTTCCGTACTAGTGTCGAAAGTACTCACTTTCCACACGCTCGAAAAAAAAACAATTTCTAAAACATGTGATGTAAATTTGAATCGTCCAACAGATGCACTACCCTTTACGGGGTAATTGCAATTTGTGAAATTTGACTTATATCTGTATTTCATTATTTGCCTAAACGTCAATGTTTATTGACTTTATCTCGTTCTTACCCGTTCTTACTGAAAATACTTTGCTACAATATAATTTTTAAATAAAAAATATTTCGTCTAAATATAATTATTATCTCTTCCCTCAAATCTTTATAATTTTGGACCTTAGGTTACGGTAGTTTTTTTTTATACATGGCAAAACCTTTCATTTATTTTAATTTGTAGATCTGTATATTTTCAGTAGCCATAGTATTTTTAATAAGATATTTCAAAACAGAGTTATTCGTTTGATTGAAAAATACATTCCTAGATCTCGTGAGATATCTAGTGCTGTAAAGAAATCACACATCATACCTTTATTACTGAAAAGGATAAAACATAAAACAATACCTAAATAATTTAAACATGGAGAACCATGAAGCAGTATCCTGTTTCTGTATACTTTCAGTAACCATAGTATTTTTATAAGATATTTCAAAACAAAGTTATTCGTTTGATTGTTTGAAAAATACGTTCCTAGATCTCGTGAGATACCTAGCGCTGTAAAAAAAACACACATACTTTTATACATTATTACCGAGATTATTGAAAAGGATAAAACATAAAAAAATACCTAAATAATTTAAACACGGAGAACCATAAAGAAGTATATTTCTCTTATTTAAATTCTTTAAATCTACTGAAAATGATATGTAAATTATTTGTTACCGGTTAAGATGGGCAAATATTTTCGCACAAAAACGTACAAATGCTTAATATGAAATGTAGAAATATGTATTATGACCGCTAGGTACTACTAAAAAAGCAATAAGGATAATAACGACATTTACCTATTACTTAAAGATTTTAGGATTTTTTAGTTTAGAAATTAAAAAGGTGAGTTTATTGAAATTTCTAATTTTTTTTCGCCAATTCACAAATATATATTTCTACGGGCATTCCAAATGTTAATTAACAAAAAAAACAAGAATTGGTCACTGCCAAAAAATTCGCAAATGCTTATCACTGTTTAACATACTCCAGAACTCTTCGAGGAACAATAATTTAAACAATTTCGTTGCACACTCAAACTTGTTAACCCCTAAAACCCCGAACTCTTTATTTTAATCCCGATCATTCGCGCTTTCAACACCGCACAGCCGAATTTACACCGACTCTAAACAAAACTCGATTCACACTAAATGTTTACGTTTATTTTCCATTTGTTTATTTCCTTTTACAGTTTAGTTTACATCTCCGCTCGGCTTATTGCATTATTTTGAACGCGATTTGGAATAAAAAGCCGGACATGCGCGCGATATAAAATGCACACTCTTTTTTTCTGCCTCTTCAGATATTGATTAGCCCAATAACCGCTCTAATAGAAATCAGGTTATTGCCAAAAAGTGCTTATGTGCATTAGTAAAACAAAGACAACGATATACTCCGGCCACTACCAAACACGAACTTATTACTAAATTCAATTGTTTAGTTCGTTTCTTGCACACGTGCTTGGATTGAAGAAATGAAATTGATCCCGTGCAGCCAGTGCTCCGTGCTACAGAGAGAGACGGAGAGCAACGTCGGTTAATTTGATTGGAGCAAATGACTGGACTGATATTAATTTGTTAACTGTTTGTTGCATTAACATTGGGGGAGATGTAGACGTATTAATTATTACGGGTATACGTGGACTGATATAAAGGAAAATGCTTGTTAATTCGTAAAGCAAAATGGCATTGAGAGATATCAGATGGATGTGTATACACAGTATAATATGATATAAACATATTTTATAGAATCTGCAAACATATTTTATAGAATCTGCAAATAGGCAGAAAAATTCTTAAAAATGATCATAGATAGTTGAAATAGAAATTTTATTGGTTAACTCCACCATAAATAAATCAGTATTACACTACGTTTTTTTTTCAGATATTAAGGCTGATTAAAACACTTAAAATGTGCAGGCATAGTTAGTTTTGCAACGTTAACAACATAATTTTATTAACCGACTTCAAAAAAATCTGTAAATTTGTTTTACCCGGAACTTCCCTCGTTATGAATCTTTCTTTTTCTTAGGAATAGTGAACTGTGACCCAATTTGACATTTATTAACACTTATATACTATCTTTTTAAAACGTTTTTATTGGGCGCCATTTGCCATCCTACTGAGTTCCTACCAATCATATTTTACCAGTTTCTAACTATGCCACACTTGATTTTTGTGTATAATTTAAAATAAATCGAATAAGCAGTTTCTTAAACACTAATTTTTTTAAGTCCGCCATTTTGTTCCGTCATGTTGAATTTGTTTAACCCTAAATCACATTTAGTTTTTATAAAAAAATTAAAGTCTATTGTTAAGAAGATAGTTTATATCTATATCGCACTTAATTCTTGCACAAAAATTGAAATCAATCTGATTGTTGAAATATTTTATTAGACCGCCATTGTGTTTCGCCATCTTAGTTGATTTCTAAGTAATATTTGATTTTTGTGTTAAAGTAAACTCGATAATTAGTTTTTTAGCAATATTTTTTAACATTTCACTAGGCCCCCATTTTGTTCCGCCCTATTGGATTTTTACCAAGATATTACCAGATCATCCCCATATGACATTTTGCAAAAATCTCGAAGGGTATTTTTTTACTACAATTACAATACTTCCCTTTCACGAGGGAAGTAGTAGTAGAATCGTTTTCCCTGTACACGTGTATATCTGCGATTTTATCTGCAACTACTGAACGGATTTGAAAAGGGGTTTTACCATATTTTAAAGCAACAATTGTAAGTTATAAAGGATAAGGGCACGAGTAGTAAATATCCGATAAACTGCTTTAATTGTTTGTATGGAAACTGCTCTTAAGGATGAAAATTAATGAAGTTATTTTTAGTGAAAAAATAATATTTTTCTCGCACTGCCTCCACAAAATTCAAATAAAAAAACTAATCAATAAAAATATTAAAATTTGAACATTTTAAAGCACTGTTCACTGTTGATATAATTAAGAAATAGTGCCAAACATACAAAAGTTCGTAAGTATTTATTTATACATAAAGATTAAAAATAAAGATAAGACAACGAATAAAATAAAAGTATAAAAAAATAAGATAAACATTTAAAAAGGAAAATAAAAATAAAAAAATGTCGAAACAATAATAATTAAAAAACTAAAAACAATTAAAATTAAATAATAAAACCGACTTCAAAAAAGCAATGAAAAGTAAAAAACATTTTAAACGACCTTAAAAATTTACTTATGAAGTCGGCGTCAGCCTAATAAGCAGTAATAAATAGATATTTCTTGAGATATTAGACCATATTATGACTTTAAAAAGTATGATTTCTAAAGAAAAGCAATTAATATTAAATACATGGTTTTCTTAGTACCCAGTAATCAACAAGTAGTTTTTTTTTTAATGTTTTATTTTTTATAGCTTAGGTATATATTTTTTAATTTTCTTTTAGTTTTAAGCCAAAATGTTTAGTTTATTTTTTATACTTTCTTTTATTTTATTTGCTTTCATATTATTTTTATAGAAGTGTAATTTGATCAGTACAACAGTAATTAAATTCAACTTCCGGTTAAGCCGGAAACTACAAAAAAATTTTATTTTTTAAAAAGTAATTTCTTCATTTTATATTAAAATTTAAGGCTTTCATATCGATATATCAATAACTATCGACATATCGATAAATAAAATTTATTGATAGGTGGTAGCAATCAGATAAAATCTAATATCACCCATCCCTAATAATGTCATGCGTTTGAAAAAGAAAACATACAATTCACTATTTATGTTTGAGGCCCAAGATAACACTGATAACATACAAATTAACTAGGGTTATATTTTTGTAGTGGGGAAGAAGAACTAAAATGTCAAGTAAATTACAGCATATTGTTTTCTAAAGTTAATTAAATTTTTGATGCCTAGACTTATTTTTTGCAGTGTATAGTCTTCATTTTCAACAATAAAATTGGTATAATGTCTCACACGATTGTAAAAATCACCTATCGATTTTTTTTACAAAACTACATAAGCATTGCCTATTAAGGTAATTTCAAGTTAGGTGAAATAATTTTAAAGATACAGAGTTAATTACTTATTGTTCTTTGTTCTATTGTAACTTTTATTCGCAATAATGTACCTATGTGATTATTTTCCTAGAGCCAGCTTACACGTTTTATCAATTTAAGTTTGTTTTTTGGGTTGGTTAAAAGTAAAAGTAATATAAAACAGCAAATATGCTATATTATTTAAAATTATTACATCATTTGACTGGTAATAATATATTAAAAATGACTATTACAATCGAAATGGGTATTGTAAAATTTGCAAGGGCAATTTGAATATTTATTAAAGAAAATATCCAATACATAAACCAAAACAAAATTTTTAATTATACATGTAATTTTAGTCCTATAATATGTAAATACATAACAAGAATAATTATAAAGGTTTATTAATGTGATCAGTAATTTTATCTTTAGAAGTGGAAGGCTCATAAGACGTTATTTTTGACTTTTCCGCACTTTTGCCGGGTATCTCCCTTATTTTTAAAGAAACAAGGTTGCAATGTGCTACTCTTTTATGAAATTAAATATGGCACCAGCAGAATATTCATAGCCCTTTTGGTTTTTGAGATACAGGGCGTTTTTGAAAATGTTGCAATTTCAGGTACCCCTCGTATCCCAGCTATCTGATAACTTAAAGGCGAAAACTGTCCTTATATGACTTTTTCCGTAGAATTAAGTGCTGCTTTCAGAATAAGTATAAGGGGGTCAGGTCAAAAAGTTATCGGACCCTACCTTATTTTTTAAATAGTACACCCTGTATATTATTCTTTATATTTATTAGCAATAATGTGGGCTTTCCAAAAATATATATACATGTATGCAATCATTTTGGAAAACAAGCTCAAAATTCGAGATTTTTTTAAATTTTCTAGGCTATGACTAAAATGTATTAAAAACAAAATTCATGTAAGTTATTATTATACCTATTAAAGATGTAAAACTTTCAAACTTAATTTAAAAGATCTCTGTTAATTCTTAACTCTTAATTATTTATTACAGCATTTTAACTTAATTATGATAAAATTATTGAATTTTACTCAAAACAAAATAATAATTACTTAATTAAAACAAAAGGGAAATAAAATTTTGATAAAGCAAAGAGTTTTCAAAGGTGGTTTTCAAAATGACGGCCATTTTCCCGTATGCAAAATTGCTACATTTTCGTTATTCTTCTAATAGCGTTCAAAAGAATCATATAGGCCTTCTTTGCAAATTTCGGAAAGTTAAACTAAAGTGTTTTATATATTTTATTGCGCATAAAACCCCATAACAAAAAATCTAAAATGGAAAGATCCGGAGATCGAGAGGGCATCTTACCGGTCCGTGGGTACCAATCCATTCTTGAGGAAAGGTATCGCCTAAAAATGCCCTTAAAAGTTTACAGTTGTGGCTTGGGGCACCGTCTTGTTGAATAACGATAAACGACATTATAAAGTGCCAATGGAACATTATCCATCAGTTGTGGAAGGAATAACTTTCTCAAGGATTTCTAAGTACCGACTCGCTGTGAGACCTCCTTCAAAAATTCTATAGACTATGCGTCTTCCAAAAATGAAACACGAGACCCCAAACCCCAGGGCGTCTTTGTGGTGCCCTCTCAAAAATAAATGTGATTTTCTGCGGAACAGTTTCTTGTATTATGGCGACTGACAATTCCCGCACAAAAATAATAAGATACATCCAACCAGATAACGAGTCTGCCAAAAGATTCATCAGTCCATACTATAATTACCACTGGCCCAACAACATTCGGTGCTAGGCATCGCCAGGATGTAAATGTTGAACTATGTGGACTTTATATGGGTGATACTTTTGCAAAATTCTTTAAGCATCAGACTTGGATACACCAGTTGCTTTCTCTATTTGCTGGGAAGAAGATGAAGGCGTCGCTTCTACATAACCCAATACGTTTATTACTTTTCTCTCTCTATCTTGTTTGGTGTATGCTTTAGGACGGGGCTGCATAAATGATCCGTGGTCTACTAAATTTGATTTAAGGCGGGCAAATATGTTTCGGAAAAGTTGCCCTGTCTTTGGATATCTAATATGAACAAAAAGGACTCCTAAGATATTATCCTAACCATCAGGCACCTTTTGTTTGTATTACAAATTATGGAAGTAGAGGGTAGAGGGATAAAAGACAATGTTACTTTTATTGTTAAGTTTCAAAAATGTTCAATTTTAGATATGAAAAACCATTGAATGAACTTTCGTAGATATCTTATATTACCGCAATAAAGAGAGGATTTACGTACTACTAAATTAAATTAGGCCCAAGTGTATGAAAAACATTTCATATTAATCATTTATTAAAAAAGTAAAATTAATCTAGCTAATTAACAATTATTATGATTCTCAATCGAGACGCAGGTCAAAGACATCTCTCATCGTTGTTTTATATTACATTTTGTACCTTTACATCTCTCAATGCTGTATTATTTTTTTTATGTTTTACCAATATTAACGGGACTTAAATAATCATCAGTATTAGTACCATCTCGAAAGAGATTTTTTTAATAATTTTTACCTTTAAGCAACTCTAATTATTTTTTTTGTGTGTGGGAAAGCGAGGTAATCCTACTTAAAAGACTCATAGTTCTTAAATTCGTTATACGAATAATACATATTTGTTTACATTATATCTTCAACTTAGTGAATTCATCGCATGTGGAATTTTATTACATACTTTAGAACCTAAATAACGTATGCTTTTTATATTGATAATATCCTAGCACGAGTATGGTAGCTGTGCAAGTCTACAGTTCTTACAATTTTTTTTATGTATAAATGAATCTACGATAACCATGTACAGAGTTATTACTTACTGAATACTAAAATTTACCAAATGTCTCTCGGCAAAACCTACGACTGAACGAAGAGAGATCTTATTATGCATTCAAGAGAGAAGTTCTTAAATTATAAAGGGTGGAAATTCCAGACTCAGGATTATAACTTCTCAAAAAAAAAATAAGACGGGAACAAAATGTACCTATTTTTTTAGAGGCTCAACAGTATAATTCTGTCCTAGAGTGCAAGTATATAATTATATTTTTTCTAGACATAAGTTTAAGTCTAGTAAAGGGTAGAGGTTTCATTATGCTAAGAAAGTTCCTTTACGCTGGTCATCAGGTTTATTGTAATGACATAACTTTTTATTCATTATTATATTCATTCTCAAAATGTTATATATTTTTTCACTCTGATATGCATGACAATTTATTTAAATAAAAACATATTTTTTTTTATTAATATATATGTTTTATTTATAAAAAAATATATGTTCTGGGTGTAGTACAAAATAATAAACATACAGATTGAACTAAGTTTAACTTGGATATACATAATTTAAATTGAACAACTAGGTAACTAACAATGTATATATTTGTCACTGGGGGAAAGTCTTTGGGATCTACACTACAAAAAGGAACTAATTTTTAATTATAAAAATATTTTGTTTGCAGCGCTCGGCGACTTCGGCGTTCTCGCTTCGAGGCTTCAAAAAGTATTCCCTTATCATAACTAAGTTTAAATCAAACACACAATTATAAAAAATGGTCCTGAACAAAAAATACACTAAATTGTCCTATGCCAGCCATATTGACAGCAGTCAGCGCTTTTGATGGACCGCCTAACAGTGCTCAAAATATGTTACCTTTGTAAATATAATTACGAAGCTTCTTGGGGATTTTCATTACATTGTATGAAACAAACCAACATATCACACTTTTCATAATTTTCGTAGACCGCCATTATTGTAAAAAAAAAGTAAATTTAATTTAGTATATAGTTAAATAGGAACACAAAAATATTTCATTATTAATAATCAAAAACTGACAAAACCCCAAAGTTTTTGACATTTTGATTTTGTTCCAAATTAGCCATAGCCTACTATCCACTAATTGAACAGAAAAGAAAATTTTAGAAAATCTCGAATTTTGAGTTTGTTTTCCAAAATAATTGCATACGTGTATATATTTTTGGAAAGCCTAGATTATTCCTAATAAATATAAAGACTAATTTCCAGGGTGTCCCCTTTAAAAAAATAAAGTAGGGTCCGATAACTTTTTGACCTGACCTCATATACTTATTCTTAAAGCGTCACTAAATTCTACAAAGTCTGAAATACGAGGGGAGCCTGAAAATGCAACATTTTCAAAAACGCCCTGTATCTCAAAAACCAAAAAGGCTGTGGCGAAAGCCGCACCGTCTATCTTTAAAAATAAGGAAGATGGGGTATATATAATATATATAATCATATAATAATAATAATAATATAATAATGTATAATCTCTTCTTCTTTAAGAACCTTTCATATTTGTACTAGCAGTAGCAAGAATTAACACCATTTTGAGTTTGTAAACTAGACTATTTCATTTTTCATCGTGCATAAGAAAAAATATATAAAAAAATGTAGGTATCTTTACGTAATAACTTTTCAGTAACCAGCAATCACAAAATTGAACATAGATATTTCATAAAGTTATGACATAGAAGTTTAAAATTAAAATAAATATATACGATTCCGCAAGTTCATGTATTTATAAGCTTTGGCCACAGAATAAACTAATAGCCTAATACGAGTAATTTTCGATACGACGCGGCCTGTTTGTTTAGACTAGAACGTGTTAAAACCAAAACATTTTTCTCAACTACTGGATGTGATGCGAAGTTGCATTTTTAAAAGCAACGTTGATTTGTATAATTTCAGTTCGAATATAAAAGATTTTTAAATTTAGTACAGTCATAATATATTTACATTAATTTTACTAATACATTAGTTTGGACTCAACTTTGAGAGTGGTTATTTAAAACTTAGCAGTTTTTGAAATTTTCTGAAACTATTTTTTAATTTTTATGTATCCGGAGGATTATGCAACCTCGGGTCGGAATGCTCCTGGGTTCTCTATTTCGTAAAATTATAGGCATTTTAAATCGATGTTAATTTTAATCAAAAACAAGACTTTTATACAATTAAAGTATGAATCGCCAATCTACCTTATTCCTTTCTGGAAAACACTTTTTCAACTAGGTGTTAACGTGTTTATTTATAAATTCAATTATTTTTTAAATATTAGATAAATTATTTGATGATTAGCTTTATTAGGACATTCAGATTTTTCCAAATTCTCAATTTCATTAAATAAAGCAGATATATCTATAAAAGTGACTTTATTGCTTTTCATTTTCAGAACAGTTTTATTAAAAAGTTTTAGTGTATAAATAAATCAAATGTAAAATTGCTGGATGGATTTCTAAAAAAAAAGTTTTTTTTATTACTAAAACAATCGTTTATCCCATTAGAAATGATTTATATGATTTTAAAATATGTATTAGCAAAATTCTGTGAATTTCACAAAGTTCTCTTATATCCAAAAATGTGTTTACGATAGTGCTTTCAATGTATAGAACTAATATTTACTTTTATAGAAGGTAAATAAATTTGATATTTTAGTTAGTTTCATTTTCAATCGGTAAATGGTGCGCAATTCAATTTTTTTTTTAAATAAAAGCATGCATTTTTCTTATTCTTTGAAAAAAAAGATGGATATGTCATCTAACGAAAAGGGCGTACGGACAGGTCTTAAATACCAGACAGTGGGTATGACATTTCTAACTTAAACAATATTTCTGATAGATCCTCGTACAAATTATTATTAGCATAATAAAAAATAAATTTATAACAACTCCATACCCAAAGCTGACGATGCGTAAAGCCTGATAAGATAACGGCATCGCGGCTTTAGGCCTCATTTTTAACTTCATTGACGTAGGGATTTCTTAATACACAAAACGTAATTTTACAACAAAAACTTAAAATTTAGTTTTCTTTATATATACGCTAATGAAACTTGTTGTTTTAGTGTATGTAAAGATTATGTGTATCATTTCATGCAAATCTATATACCCATATCATTTTAATAATGATAATTTGAGACATTACATCCAAAAAATGATAAGCACCTGCGTGTTTTTTTTTGACCAACCTATGTTATACTTAGATACAGCTGAAATTGGCATGCAGTTCGTAAAAGAAAAAATATCAGGTGCTCCTGCCCTAAAGAAGCAGCTGAAACCAACGTATTTTATAATAACTTGGTATACAAGGTAGTCAACCGAAAATTTTCCAACTAGGATTCCTTGCTCTTGACTGACTAAAGCATAAATTGTCTGGACATGTCAATATTGATTTGGGGCAATTATTTCCTAAATATTTTAACTTCAAGCACAAAACAAAGGTGGTCTCTACCGTTAAAATCATAAATAAGTAGGGAGGTCGTGTGGTACTTCATTTTGAAAAGAATTAAATTACCTTTAAAACGGTATCTTATTTATTACTAGAATTTAGCAAAAATCACAAGGAAGTTTTTTCGCAATACAAACCCAAAAATTGATTACATGCTAAGTGAGATTGCATTATTAGGTCCAAAATATTATTGAAATTACCAGTTTAATGTATTATTTGATCGTAGAAACATTATCCTTCATTTTACACTACCTACCATTTAAAGAAAGGTTGAAATTATTTATCTTTTCTTCAGAGGTAACAATATCGCCAGAGCAGCTGTAACGCCGATTTGTAACGAAAGGCACCCAAATAAGCATGCAGCTCACACTCCTGTACGGGATTTGGTGACAAAACATCGTGAAACAGCACCTTTGCTGAATACAAAAAAACAATATTGGAAATCCTGTAAAATCTGAAGCTGTAGTCCTGGGGTACGTTGTAATGGATCTTACAATAAGCTCAAAAAAAATCGGATGTTTCAGGCGATTCGCGTACAACCATTCGGAGAATTTTTTAAACCCACAAATTGATTCCTTATAAAATTAAATTAGTACAAGAATTCGATGAAGATTGAAGTAAGTTATTGGCCAAGGGAAATGAAACTCCTTGATCCTTCGAATTTTCGTTCTTGTAGATAAATTATTTGAACATAGAAATAAACTCTCGTTGTACTAATCGTGATTATACAGGTTGATTTTTAAGTTCATGCTTTTTTTAACAGAATTCGAGAAAATAAGCAATTTTTTAAATAAAATTATGTCCTAAAAGTTTGTTGATGTCAACTGGTCATTTTCGACGTGATTTTATCAGTCTATTTCGTATGAAAATGGCTCATATTTGTGAAAATAATGAACCCGTGGATACGCTGCTTCATCAAAGTGCGGCTGCATCTTCGCAGTTATACGCGGAACGCCTTCCCTTAAGAGTCCATCCCAGACACCATTGTTTTATAAATCTTGTTCACAAGGCAAGAGAAAGTGGTGATTTAAGGGAACATCCTGGAGGACATGCAGGAAGACCGAGACGAACTGACAATGTGCAGAAAGAACAAGTAATTTTAAATATTATCGATGAAAAATCATCAAGAAGTACTCGGGATATTGCAGATGAAGTCGAACTAAGTCAAACAAAAGTATGGACAACACTGAGGGAAAATGAGTTGTATCCATTTCACATTCAATGTGTGAAAGCGTTATTACCTGAAGACCATCCTCGCAGAGTCTCGTTTTCTGAATGTCTCCTACAAAACCATGCAACTGATCAAAATTTTACTCGAAAAATTTTTCTGTAGACGAGGCATTATTTACTCGAAATGGGATCGATAATTATTTAAATACTCATGTTTGGGCTATTGATAATCACCACTCTATTCAAAAAACAAATTTTCAACACAGATTTTCAGTAAATGTTATTAAATATTCATTTTAGAAGGGAAGTGCAAGAATTCTTAGATGCTACTTTCCCCAACAGATGCATTGATCGAAATAGGCCAGTTGCGTGGCCACCTCGATCACCATACGTCACTCCATGTTAGTTTTTTTTATGGAGTTAAACGAAGAGTATAGTTTTTAAAACACCGGCAAATACAAGGGCGCATAGAACAGGCTGAAGCAACAATAAGAGGGAAACCAATTTCGTTACTAGGCGCTGTCACAGAAAATGGTGCCAAATTCGAACATATTATTTAACTTCGGCCCGAGATATTGCACCTTTCTTACTAACATACTAACAGAAATGGGTAAGTATCTCGCTTAATTTTGAGTTAATTAAAAAAAGTTATTTGAGAAAGTTGTTTTTTAGGGAGTTCTTACACAGAATCAGAAGAAAAATATCAACTTAGAAATCGCGAATTTTATATGCAAAACATCAGTCGAATTTTGGCGATTTCGCCATGTATCAAAACCAATCATCCAAATCAAAGAGACCAAATTTGCTCCAAAGTAAATAAGTATTTCAAAAATAATATTCATTTTACCAAAAAGCAGTGGCATACTATTTTTTTCTTCAAAAATATTCATTACAAATGCTGTTTGGACGTCACTGGCAGAAATTTAAAAAATCTTTTACATCAAAAAAGTATTAGATAAGTAGTTTCTTAATAATGATTCTTTAACTTTTTTTGAAACCATCATTTTGTTCTGCAATATTTGAATTAAATCATTTCTGCAAATGCAAATGCTATAGCATATATATATAGTTAAGAATTTCATATTGATAAACAAATTACAAAAACCAACTCCATGAAGATTATTAACAGATAAATAAACTTGGGTTTTTCCTATTCACCGTTGATAATTAATAACAACCTACGTAATTCAAAAATATTTACATGTAAAAAGGTGTGTAGTATATTAACTGTTACTACGTAAATAAACCCTGATTAAGACAAACAATGTCTCAATAAAGTTAATCTTTTTTCTAATTTGTTGTGTAAAACACACAATTTTTGAAATTCCTGCTGATTTAACCATTTCCTATCAACTGGATATCAATATAAATGTTAATTTAATCAAAATATTAGCAGTGCAATTTTAGGTGGGGAGCCTCTCTTCACCAGAACGCATTTTCCCACCAAAAATAAGTGTGACATTATTGATGTGTCGATTCCCATATTATCTTCACTAATTTCACTGGTACAACCCCGACAAAGCAAAGTATTAAATTTAATATTTTACAACAGTACTTTTTACAACTTTTTTCGTTTCACTATCAAGGGTAACATGGGGATGACCTGGTAACATTTTGGTAAAAATCCAATATGGCGAAAAAATGGCGGCCAATTTACTACAAATTTCGCACAGAAATCAAATATTATGTACGAATCAACCACATTATACACTTTTGGTACGGATCCAAGATGGCGGCTTAATAAAATATTTAAAAATTCAGCCTTGTTCAGGTTTGTAACGCTGAATTCAAATTTTCTGCAAGAATTGTGAGATAGAGGTGAACTGGTAAGACTGTGATACGGATTCAAAATGAAAAAGCCAAATAAAATGTTTGTATCGTGAAAAAATCACCCTTTTAGATTTTACACATCTTCACGTTTTAGCGTCCCCAGTTTGTTAGTTCGCGGCGTGGCTAAAAAACTACTTAACCGATTGACTTCAAATTTTGGTCAAAAATTGGCGCCCAATAAAAATATATATATATATATATATATATATATATATATATATATATATATATATTCTTTTTATTGTTTGACCCTTCTTTTCAATTATATTTCTCGGCTTAGGGTCATTACATTTAACATAAATTATATATTTTTAAACATATATTGAAAATTTATATGACGTTTCGACCATAGTTTTGGTCTTTTTTAAACCCTGGAACGCAAATCTTGTCATTCAATTAAAAACACAGAAATATACATATTTTAACTACCACGTTAGACAATATCACAAATATTTTAAAATTATTCAGAACGTTCATTAAGTCAATTAACATATATGTACAACGAAGTGTGGAAGATTACTGTAACTAATACTTATAATACTAATAAACTAACTCTACCAGTTTATTCCTATATCCCTCTTTATTTTTGTGCAAAATTTCAAGCCAATTAAACAAAAATTACTAGCTTTTTTTTTAAACCTACTGATTTTTTAAACATTTTTAGCAGGCCGCCATTTTGTTCCACTGGATTTTTACCAAAATGTTATCAAATCATCCCCATACAACCTCTGAAAATTTGAAGTCAATCAGGTAAGGACTTCTTTTACTCCGCGAACAGACGGGCAGACTGACTGAAATAGAAAATCATGATTTTCAGCATCTAGGAACCCTGAAACGCCAACATCTGTAAAAACTAGGGAAGGCGATTTTTTACTATTACAAAAGAAAGTATTTCAAATCAAACCTTAATGACCTACTAGATCGAGTATCAGAATAAAAAAAATAAAAGAAAGTAAATAAGTTCATTTTTCAAATGCTATGCCGCGAACAGGCAGACCGACTAACAGACACACAGACAGACCGGCGGAAATGAGAAAACATGTTTTTCGGCATCTAGGGACCTTGAAACGTAGATCTGAAAAAATTCTCGGAGGGTGATTTTTTCACGATTAAAGTATTTCCCTTTTATGAGAGAAGTAAAAATACCATGGAGTATCCCGCAAATTTCAATTATTTTCTAAATTATGCCTTGTCTTGCAGAGCAAAAGTGGTTTAAAATTTGGCTTAATAACTAATAACCCAAACACTTCTCTGAAGAAGGTTGTATTTAAACCACTGTATGAGACTGACCTGTTATCTTTAAAAAAGGTAAGTGTTATGGGGATATAAACGTCGACATTCTGGAAACAGCTCATTACATAAATGCATCACGTAATTATCTGAGCTAATTTTGCAATTTAAGAAGTCTATAAATGAATATCGATCTCTTTTCGTTAAAAAATGTCAACAAACGGTACGAGACAATGTATGATATAGAAATCGTGTCTTTGGAGATAAAATAAAATAAAATAAAATTTAGAAAGTACTTAAATACTTTTAAATGGCGTCTCTCTCGGTCTATGTAATCTAGCTAAACCGAGATAAAATTTGAAATTAAAGCGCTGCAGGCTAGAAACCAACAACTGCAATAAAGTGCACTTTTTAAAGTATGTTCTAAATACCTTAATTTATACAGAGTGAAAAAAATAAGACACGATCAGAATTAGTTATCTTTAAACTGTAATTATATTGGAGTGAATCTACCAAAAATATTCGTGAAAAAGGAACTTCCCCTCGGGTTTTTTTTGTCTAAACATGTTGATACTAACAGAAAGAAAGGGAATCTTGAGTTGTTGCATTGCACAACGACCGAAAGCTATATCTTTTAAAATTTTATAGAAAAATGGCGTTTTTGGTCTGATTCAAACAAAAAAAGCAGTTTCGGACGACTTTCAGATAACTTACTAAATACAAAATCAGCATGAGGTCTAAAATCACAAAATCTAAAAAAATATTTCTATATAATCATACAAAATTTTGTATCTAAAATAACCTTTAAACTCTGCAACTCAGTTTAAAATTAAATCGTCGGTAGGTTTTGTACAAACAGGTCAAAACAGCTGTTTTATTTTTTAAATGTAGGTTTTTTATTCTCTTGAAAACCGCACTAAAAATTATTCATTAAATACGAGTTTCTATTTAATTTCTTAATTTAAAACCATCAAATTGTTGTTTTTCTTTTGTTTTAAATACTTAGTTTTACAATTAAATGAAGAGAAAACGCCATTATACGTAAAAGGAAAAACCAAACAATTACAAAAGCTTGTTTTAAACAAAAAAATCAAATATAATTTTTGATTTTTTGCAGGAAAGGAAGATTTCACGTCTTTGGTCAGTTAAGAAATCATGGTTATTGGGATTAATCGTCTTAAATAACTCCGACGTTTCGCTTTCCATTGCACTAGGCTTCTTCGTCATATCATGCAACTGAAGGCGAAATGTCGGACAAGGACAAGGACAATGGATGCCAAAACTTTTGGCGATCTCCGGAATAGGAAGAAGTTACTCTACCAGTTGACCTTTCTCCTTAGATGTCGAGATGAGGATGTAGTACCGAAATTACTACAGGTGCGACATCACGTTACTTCTAGAATTGCTGAGAATATTTACAAGCGTGCCGGCAATGCATTAGTTAAAGAAATGATTAACGCAATACGGTCATGATTTAGATACAAATACACTATTACAAATTCACCTGAAATTAGCTTTTAGACTTAAAGGAACCATAATTACAACTTTGGACAACATCACCAATGCACAGACAGAAAAAATCCATCAAGAAGTTACACTTAAGCAACAAAAGAAGTTGGAAGAACTCTTAAATAGAAAAAAAATTATGAAATTTTTTTTACAAGCTCCAAAGTTTGCACTCGATGTCTGACTTAAAGTTCAGGGTTTCCGTTAACAGGCTGTAACACCAATATTGTAGAAGGGTCGTTTTTACCATACACATTTTAGGGGTTTATTCAAGTCTAACACGGAACCAGTTTCCTAATTTTTTTTAAATTATCCTATGAACTGCAATTTTCGCAATGAAAACATTTGGAAATTTTCTCTCACATATTGGTAAGAATTTTCACTGTTTCCGTAACACTCTACCAAGAAAATTCTCTGTTCTATAGTTAACATTCTTAAAAATTACATTTTTGAAAAACTGAAGGTGTAGAGGTAAGAAAGGTAACAACAAGGTACATATTCCTTTATTAAAGAATTAATATGTGTGCTAAATGTGGTATTTCGTAAACTCGTTATAATCAAGTGAAATTGTAATGGTCTGTTAAATTTGAAACAACTTTCTTATTTGATATTTCTTCCCGAAGTCTCAAATAAGATTAGTACTCTTGACCAAATTTGTTTTTGTGTTTTTTGACTATCCTGTATAAAAAAAAATTATTTTTTTTAACCTGAATTGTATTTTTAGTAAGAATGTGAAGAATGACCTTTTCTCGAAATATGAAAATTTTGGTTTATTAACGTCCCACCGTGGACAGCCTATATATATTTTACGCTCCACCTGTGTTGATTTTACCGCTATATTAGTAAGCACGACTTATAGTCATACGTGCAGTTGAATTTGAAGGAGCTACTTGGAAAGCATACTTTTGATGTTAAAGTCAAAGTCAAAAAATAGCTTTATTGTCACAATGTATAATCATTGACAAAGCCATATAACTGCAAGCTTAAACCGTAACAACATATTACAGATAAACAAATAATAATAATAAACTACCAATGATTTAAAACTATGCATATCTACGGCTACAACAAAAATAGGATAGATCGAATAAAAAAATTAAGCTATCAGTATATATTTATATATGTCATTGTTAGTTATGTTCATCAATTTAAAAAGCAAAAAAAATATATAATAAAAAATAAATTATTGAAAATAGTTCAGAATGTTTAAAAGCACACAGAATACAAACAAAACAAAAACTCGCACTGACACAGGCTAAAATAAAAAAGAAGAAATCATTTCCTAGTCTAGTCCATCACTAAAATATTCATCCACTCTGTAGTATACTTTTTTTAATAAAAATGTTTTAATTTCTCTTCTAAATGCTCTGTCTTGATGGAGCAATCTTAATCTAAGAGGCAGATGATTAAACATTTTTGCCACCATAGACAAAAAAAACATTTTACTAGTTCTGACCTAGGAAAAGGAAACTTTAGCAGACACAAAAAGCGCACATTATAACGACCTACCTCCAACAATTTAAAATATATATACAACAAAGTGTTAAGATTCCATGTTTTACAAACAAGGCTCGGCAGGAGTCAAGAACTCTAGCACCACACATATATCGAATTGCTCTTTTCTGCAACATAAAGACAGAGTTGAATACATAGTTAGAACATGAGCCCCAAAAGCAAATACCATCTCTAAGATGAGACTCAATCAGTGCAAAATATGAATTATGAGCCATAGATGGATCTAAGTTGATAGAGATAACTTTGAGTGCGTAGCAACTGGTAGCAATTTTATTACATAAGTTACCAATATGAGTCCCAAATTTCAAAGATTCATCTACTAATGACCCCAGAAACTTAACAGAAGATGGCATTGCAATAGACTTAATAAGACAAAAATTTAAAAGATTAGTTTTTGAAACACTAAATGACAAAAAAGTTGCATCACATCACTGTTTTATTTTACACAAATCATCGTTTATAATCCTCTTTAGTCTTTCAAAATTCGTACCATGCCAAAGAATGGTGGTATCATCTCCAAAGACAGTGAATCTCCTCGAAAAATATAAAGCGAAAGAAGCAACAACAAGCAACGTTAAAGTAGAGGCATATCTTTTAGTTAAAGAGATTTATTTTTTGTTAAAAATAAGTATTTTATTATATTTTAGTATATATTTCCGAATAAAAATAATATAATGAATTAAGCAAACACTAAATATGTCTAGCTTAGAATGTCGTTGTTTTGATTTGAAAAATACTAAATATAATATTTTTATTTATAATTTTATTTGTTTTTTTTTACTTATTAAACTTTTTTGACAGAATGATAAAAAATTTTTGATAGAATGGCGAATATCCCAGCGGACATTTTTTTGCTATTGTTAGAAACTGTCCCAAAATTTAGACTAATAGATCTAGTAAACCTAGATTGATTGCTTGACGCAAAATACGTGATTGCAAAGTTCGTTTTAGCCGAAATTGAATAGGAAAAGGCACACATGTATTACATTTATAGAACCCAAAAATAATTCTAGTATCAGTAGTGAATTTGTTGAAATACAAAGCTTTGCAACGTACTATTACTACGTAAAATTATCATAACTTGAAGATCTTTCAAACCACGCCAATGCAAGATTTTTAGGGCGAGATAAATCAAATATCACTAGAATATAGGGCATTATAAACTGGCGTCAAAAAAATTAAATAAATATTCTATATTCAAACTTTCAGAG
The DNA here is from genome assembly GCA_030620095.1 of Kuschelorhynchus macadamiae. Lineage (NCBI taxonomy): Eukaryota > Metazoa > Arthropoda > Insecta > Coleoptera > Curculionidae > Kuschelorhynchus > Kuschelorhynchus macadamiae. Next base: position 314,185 of record JAUTXW010000845.1, on the reverse strand, counting down.
AGATAACAAACAAAAGTTCTTATGTCAACCACCAGATTTTTAGTTCATATCCCAACGCCTGCCTTGGTTGTAAATCAAATTTTTTCTATTTATCTTTCATGTATCTGGCTTTATATAATGCGTTTTAGAAGTCACGTAGAAGCTTTAGACTTAATTATGAATGACTTTTAAGCATAGTTTTTTTTATCACAAGTATAGATAGATATTTGAGAATCCTAGGTAGAGTACATTTAATTTAATTCTCTCATTACTATTATTAATACTATTATTATTATTATTATTATTATTATTACTATTAATATTACCATAATTTCATAGTCATCATTAAATTTTGGTGTCCATCACCCACCCCGAATACAAGTATCACAAGGAGTAGGTGGGTTAAGAAAAACCGAAATCAAGGTATTTTTACTTTAGTAATGTATTAACGATATTATAATATACTAACGGGTACCCGCGACTTCGTTCGCGTATATGACTATAATGAAAGGAAAGGGATTAAAGAGGTACTTAAATCGCCTCATTTGAGTACCTCTTTATAAACCACGTTTGTTGTTTCATTTTCTGGTTGTAAAATAGCCAAACTACTACGCAAATTTACTCCAGAGCATGCGACATAAAGTTGACCATGGGAAAACCAATCGTAGCGCAAGTCTACTCCAGCTCTACTTAACCATTGCCCTTGAGCTTTGTTAATGGTCATGGTGAAACAAAGCTTTAAAGGAAACTGTACACGTTTAAACTGAAAATGATAGTCTGGCGGAATTAAAGGGTTAAGTGGTATAAAAAATGTTTCTCCCAGACCAGGGCCAGAAATAATAGCAGACTCTATTACATTGTTTTGTAATGTTTTAACCTTTAGCCGAGTTCCATTACACAATTTTGGTGGTTTTAAATTTCGAATAAGCGTCACTGGAGAGCCCACTTTTAAAGTTAACTCATGAGGACGGATTCCCGAAGGGTTTAGAGAGTGTAAGAACTCGACAGGATAATTAAACGCATGTTCTTGGTCTATAACTACATCTATTGAGTAGTATGTTAATTGTGGAGCAGTAATTTTTTCCAATAAAGCTAGATTTATTTCATTTGATTTTTTTTTCATTTAGATTTTTTGGAGCCCACTATAAACATTTAAGGGGTAGTTTCACCCCCTTGGAAATTGAGGATTTATTTTTTGAAACATACCTGAACTCTAAATATCAAGCTGTTTGCACAAGCTCAGCTTATAGCAACTATCATAAAAGAAAAATGCAAACGGTTTGAGAAAGACATAAAAATTACACTTTTAAAAATTAATCAATTTTACCCGATTTTTTCAAAAACCCTGTATGAATTTATAAAAAATTTTGGACTTAAAATATGTAATAAAATAAAATAAAAAGCACGTGTTTAAGTGTTTTTCCAAATAACTAATTGTTTTTTAAATAAGAATATAATATTAAAGGGGTGGTTTTCAGCCCCTTGGACACCCTGTCTCGGTTTTTAAAAACACATTAACAGAATAATTAAACAAGTACAATTCCCGTTTAATAATTGATAAGTCACATAATATGGTAAATAAAGTTTTCACAAAACTCAAGAGCCGAGTCCCCTGGAAAAATCAATCCAATGTAATATATTCCCTACCCTACATAAATTGTTCTAAAAAGATGCAAGTATCTATGAAACAGTGCATTACACATTGGGAATTGAAAACATATTCATAAAAAGAGCAGAAATATGCTAAAAACGCCACGACAGCCTTAAACCAACACAAACAAATTGAAAAACACATCATCGACTATGGAAAACAATAAAAAGAGCACAAATATATTAAAAACGATACTACAAAAATTTACAATTAAAAATACACCAAAATTATGTAAAGACCATGAAGAACAGGACCTAGACTAATAAATTTCACTCATATGTATATATATATATATGTATCTCAATATTTTTCAATTTTAATTTTAACTACTATTTTATTATTTTAGCAAAAAAAAATGTTTCTGAAGAACCTATATATATATATATATATATATATATATATATATATATATATATATATATGTATATATATATATATATATATATATATATATATATATATATATATATATATATATATATGTGTGTGTGTGTGTGTGTTCAATGCCGAAAATCAAAAATTGCCACTTTCGCTAATACAGCATTCTACACCACTAATAAGCTTTTGTGTTTGTTCACATATGACAATACACCTTTATATTATTTGTGTTCCACTTAAAGAGAGATATCAATAATTATTCAGTTCACTCACGTTGCCTACGCTAAGGATAAGGTAATATTAATTAGCTGGAAACAACACTAATTGGAGAAAATTAAAAAATTTGCAACTATTAAATTTTGCAAATAAATAATGAATATTCATAATATGCTGTGATATTTAATAAAAAAATGTTTTATTTTTAGTTTATCCCACGACGGTTTTTTAATAGTATTAATATTTTGTATAAAATATAGACGCATGGGCGGTACCTGGGCCTGGTTGTACATTATATGGCAACGAGAAAATGGCCAGACAGCCCTGGATATAAACCGGGGGGGGGGGGGGAGGATATCACTGTATATCAGAAGAGTCAGTGGCATCCTGAAGGTGAATGATCGATTGAGAAATGGGGAGTACTTGAAAACAAAGGGAAATAATTGAATAAACAAGGCGGACGGACGTTTAAAGATACACATCATTTGAAGTATTTCATTCCGAAACCATGGGCAGCAGAAACCACCCGGAAATGTCCAGGTATGATACACGAACGACTCCAGGCAGGCTTACCGTTACTGAAATGTACAGGATAAAGAGGTATTTAAGGGGAATATTTCTCGCTAGCCACAGAGGCCTTTTAAACCTTTTAGACTTTGCTCCCCTACCTCAGTCTTCCTTCTATTATTACTACTACTCCTACCACTACAACTACTACTACTAAAATCAGTTATTTCTGAAGTAAAGCCTTCACAAAACAATGAAAAAACTTAGATTTTAGTATTAAAAGGAAAATAATACGTAAGCGTTATGTAAAAAAGCAACTGTTATTCATAAAACGAAACAACGTGTCCCATTAAAAAAAATACTTTATTCTAAATGACATTTAAAAGTGAATGCCATTATTAATTAAATTTTAATTTTCCCAGAATAAAGTAAAAATCGAGATTATAATATATTTTTTAATATAATTAGTTCTATATGAAGAGGGGTTCCGGGATTAGTGCCATACCAACAGAGCTCCCTGAAAAAAATACAAAAAACCAAATATAAACGTTTTAGGGTTTATCCTGAACTGTTAGAAAATGTCAACACTCTGTATATTTTTCAATTATATGAATATATATATATATATATATATATATATATATATATATATATATATATAGTGTCTTTTCATTCCTGGTGTACATCCGTTCACTACTGTCGTTCTTAAAAGAACAGTTTTGCTGACGTTTCGCCAAAATCACATTTGGCATTTTCGAAGCTTTCTTTCCCGCGTCCGAATAGAGACTTTTTGAGTCTCCTCAACGGATGTACACAATTATATTTTTCCATCCGTGAAGGACTAAGAATCAACATATATATATATATATATATATATATATATATATATATATATATATATTGAGTATATTTACGCAAACCGTTTAACAATTATTGTGGTTTAGATGTAACAAGATTTGCAATGTATCATATTATCATTATATTTTCTGGGCATATGGACCTGAACGTTTTGAAGCATATCATAATTAACTCGATTCTTCAGATAGCCCCATAGAAATATGTCAGGTACACTGCAGTCCGGTCTTGGTCAAACATTATGGGCCGGTGCGCCATTCTACTGCCATAATGTTGTCATATAAGTAGATAAGGAAGTTGCTCTAAAAGTTGTTCAGTTTCATGCTCCAGTAGTTGAAGGTATCTTTCACCAGTTAGGCTACTGTCAGTGAAAATTGGGTAAATAATCCTGAAATCCTGACGACAAACACGCCGCAACAACCATTTTCGCTTTTTCGTCCTTGAATTCTTACTGTCTGTATTTTGTACGGATTTGTGGTAGACCAAAAATGTTTGTTTTTTTCGATTCCACCTGTTGCGAATGTTGCTTCATCTGTAAAAATTATTTTATTTAAAATATCGGCATCTTCGTGTAGCTTCATCGTGATATCACGGCTAAACTCCAGCTTTTGCTTCATATGGTTATCAGTTAGCTCTTGGACAGGCAGAAACTTGTGAGGGTGTTATTTGTAGTTAGTTAAAACCTCTTGAATCTATCCTCGGGATTTGTTGAACTAAGCAGTAGATCTGAAATGACTCATTCTGGCATTTCTATGAAGAGAACAGCATTGTGACTCTTTTCCTTATCTTAAACTGCTTCACCACATATCTGGTACTATTTGACGGTAAAAAATATATCTATAAAGAGAACAGCATTGTGACTCTTTTCCTTATCTTAAACTGCTTCACCACATATCTGGTACTATTTGACGGTTAAAAATATGTGTCTTTCTGAATATGCAATATGATATTGGCGTCGTGTTCTTGGCGTGTTACTTCTATTTGAATAGTAAAACATGATAATACCCGATTTCTCTTCAGGTGAATTGGCATACTCTGTTCCTATGGAAAAATATCAGGTACTTGGTTTCCAAGGCACATCACGTATTTATACTGGAAATCGTGTTACAGTCAAACCAAAGTTATTTATAAACTGTTTGCTAAATATAGCCAAACTATATATTTTTTGCATCAAGAAAGAAAGATCTTTCATAAAAATAAAAAATATACAGAGTGTTCTATTAAAAAAAAACTTGTGAATTTTTCTCTTCTTTCTATTCTAAGCCTGTAAGTATAGCACTAAATATCTCTGAACACCCTGTACAGGATCTTTTCTCATAATTCGCCACCCCGAATATTGGATTAATTTTAAAAGATAGCAAAAATATGTGGATATAAAACTTATAGGGTTTATTTCGTAGTTAACAGAAAATTATTATTTACGTATACAGGGTGTTTAAAAAAATGTTTAGTGGGCAGAAGTTACTTTGTTATAAATGGAACATCCTGAATTTTATGTCCATCACACGGATCTCTTCTTGCTGATTTTTCTCGAGTGTATTTAGACATAAAGGTATCAAACCTAATATATTTATAATCAGCAAGACGAAATCCATTTGATGGGCATATAATATACAGGGTGTTACATTTTAAAAATGTAAGTTGGGTCTGCTACTGATGTTTGAGACATCCTGTATACATAAGTACTGATTTTCCATAAATTAGGTAATACACTTTACCACTTATATATTTAACACATTTTCTATTTGTTAAAAGTAAACCAATATTTGGGGTGGTGAATTATCAGGAAAGACACCCGTATCATAAAAATATCAACTTTCGTTTTAAACTTAGCACATATTAAGCCAGTGGTATATTTAGGGGGGGGGGGTTCAGTGATCTGGACCCTTCCCCGGGAGCTCTTGTAATATGAAGGAAATGTATAAATAATTAACACGGACATATGATAATATTCCTTTAGATTTTTTATTATTCCACCGGGGGCAAATCATTAACTGACTTCACTGACTTGAGTTTATCAATTCGATCATATATATTTTTTTACGTATGTACATCGATTACTTCGTGATCGTTTGACCAATCTGGATGAAATTTTCAGGGAATATTCAGTATGTTATCCAGGTAGTCCCATAGCAAGCATATTGAAAAATCTACAAAATGGGGGAATGGCGCTATTTTTAATTATTTACTGGATGTTACATTGAAGAGTATACGCGTTTACTAATGCGTTCACCATTCTGTCAGGAAGACAAAGTATGTATGTTATACTCTTACAAAATATTTATAAAAAAAATAAAACCGACTCAAAAATGCACTAAAAATGAAAAATAATATTTTATTTCATCCGGAATTTTTTTTTTGTGAAGTCGGCGCCAAACTAATTAAGACAGTAAGACATTATACTCGCAGTATTAGATATCAAAACACTCAATAAATAAATATATGTTGTTATTAGGTAATTAAGAATAAATCTGGCGCCGACTTTACATAGTAAAATTTTCCGATTCAATTAAAATAATATTTTTCATTTTTTGAAGTCGGCTTTATTATTTTTTTTTAAATATATGTATGAAACGGTTAGAAATGCACCAATGCCACAACCCTCCAGTTTACATTATCCTTTATAATATATAATGGAGTTTATGTGATTTGTTCAATATATTCTCGTCAATAGTTTGTATAACGGAAAACTAAAAATATAAAAGGAGGAAACCCATTGTAAAATGTCCAATAATTATATAAATGCAATAGGTGCAGAAGTGAAGTGACAAGTGAAAACCCATGATCAATGTGAGTAAGTGCAATTATAAATAACACTTAATCACTTCTTGGTGTTGAGTTTACGCTTGTGCTCCTCGTTAATGATGCCTTCTATTAGCAGTTATTCAACGACATATGCGAAATGTACGGCAGCTCAAGGCGATTTTTTTGTTCAGTTTAAAATAAATGCTTTTAGTAGTAGAAATCAGCTGATTACGATCTGGTTAATATAAATATACATCAATAGAAATTAAGCTATTTATAAGACCTTTCATTTATCCATTATACACATTTCTGAAAAAAAAACACGTTGATTGGTGTTGAATATTATTATGATAAACTCGGAGATAAGAACGACAAAAAGTAATTCCACGAAGTGCCAATTGTTCTTAAAGTATGCTACTAGTGAAGTCAATTACTGATTCTGTAAAACGAGACGAGACGAGATTAAGGCTTCATCTCGTCTCTATTAATTGGTTAATATCGTCTTGTCTCGATCTCGAAATTTTGCTAGTGACGAGACCTCGTCTCAAAAATCTTGCCTCGACTTAAAGTGCATTACGCTATACGGTTAAAAGTTAACTAAACATGTGCAGATCAAATTTTAGCGATAAATACATTCGAGATTATAGAAGAATGAGTATTTCGCCACAATACATAAAAAGACGGTAAATTTGCTTTACCCGGTACTTCCCTTGTTATGACTCTTTCCTTTTATTAGGGATAGTGTGACCTAGTTTAGTTCAGCACATAGTCATTTAGTAACACATATATATCCTGTCATTTTAAACAATTTTATTAGGCCCCATTTTGTTCCATCATGTTCGATTCCTACCAACACACTTGATTTTTGGTTTGGGTATAATTTAAAATAAATTCAATAATTAGTTTTTACATTGACACACACCGCCATTTTGTTACGTCATGTTGAATTAGTACCAGTTTATGCCTATATTACATTTAATATTTCTGCATAATTTCAAGTCAATTGAATAAGATTTTTTTTACGTTATTTTTTTAAAGTTTCATTTGACCGCCATTTTGTTTTGCCATCTTGAATACATACCACAACTTTACCAGTTTGTCCCTAGGTTATTCTTAATACTTGAACACATTTTGAAATTAATCTAATAAGTAGTTTTTGGCTAAACTTGAGGTAATTGGATGATTTTTTAAATTTTCAAAAAATGTTATTTTTCTATCTTGGAGTCATACTAAAATGTTAGTAGTTAATTTCTGTACAACACTCGATGTTTACGCAAAACTTGAGGTTAATTGGATAATTAGTTTCTTTAGTAATAATTTTTTTAACGTTTCACTAGGCCATAATCTTGTTTCGCTATATTGAATTTTTACCAAAATGTCACCAGGTCAGCTCCATATGACCCTTAATTTTTTACTAAAATTTGAAGTCAATCTGGTAAGTAGTTTTTAAGCTATGCCGCGAACTGACAGACAGACAGAACGACAGACTGACCGACGGAATTCATATAACATATTTTTTGACATCTAGGGACATTAAAAATTGAGAATATGTAAATCCTGCCAGGGTGATTTTTTTTACGATTACAAATATTTTATTTGGCCGCAATTTTGTTCAACCATCTTGAATAAATACCCCAATTTTACTAGTTCATTTCTATACCACAATTAGTTTTGACATACAATTTCACTAGGCCGCCATTTTGTTTTGCCATACTGAATTTTTACCAAAATGTTACCAGGTCATCTCCATATGACCCTTAATTTTTGAACAAAATTTGAAGCCAATCGGGTAATTAGTTTTTTTTAGCTATGCCGCGAACAGACAGCAGACAGACAGACAGACTGGCCGAATTAAGAAAATATGTTTTTTCATCTAGGACCCTGAAACGTAAGATCTGAAAAAATCTCGGATGGTGATTAAAATACTTCCCTTTTACGAGGGAAGTAAAAAGAGAAAATACTTTCACTGGGAAGGTACTCGAGGAACAAGATTAAAAACTTACTAGTTTTCTGAATGTTTCGGGGGAAAGTCTACCCCCGTCTTCAGAAACTAAAAATAATAGTACGAGCAACAGTAAAATCTTATAATCAGAAATATTACCAATATGGCAAATCTCGAACAGAATAACATTAAATGTCAATTTAAGGGTGTTCTGTTTATATAAGGTCAAAACATTATGTGTACCTAGAGTAGGTTCATTATAATTTACTGTGTTTTGAGGTGTTCTTTTTTTACTTCAGTTTTTAGCAAATTTAACCACGTGATATAAAAATTAACTGAACAAGATGTTACAATATTATCTCTATTTAACAATATTAAAGCACTTTCCATAATTTTACGTTTTGTGGAACATGGTTCTTTTGCTAAAATTCTAGAAGTATTCGTTTTTGTATAATTGTTATCTAGTGTGTGTTGGCAAATGTTTCCCTATTACTTATGTAAGTTTACTGTGTTTTTTTATTCTTTTAACTAGAGAATAGAAACGCTATTCGGAGGCGAGGAAGAAAGCTTCGAAAATGCCTAATGTGATTTTGGCGAAACGTCAGCAAAACTGTTGTTTTCAGAACGACAGTAGTGAACGGATGTATCCCCGGAATGAAAATATTGTATTTTTCCATCCGTGACGAACTAAGAATTGACATACCATATTCGATTCGTACCAATGTTTTACCAATTTTTAATGTTCTTAATAAGGGCACCAAAATAAAACTAAACTAAAATAATTGGATAGCGAAAATTTAAAAGAAAACGTAGGAAAAGTATGTAACGAAAAAAAAACCATCACATCATACGATGTAGAAAAAACAAGCTAAGACCAAAAAAAGTCTCACGTATCCCCCTTGTATCCCTTGCGTATTTATGAAAAAAGAACCTTTTTTGTTATAGGGGGGACAATTAGTGCTAAAAGACAAAAAATTCTGGGAGCCAGAAGGCGAAAAAATTCTTGGTTTTCCGGGGCTGTGTAGCAGTGAATCCCCCTTGACTAGCCATTGTTCCCTTGCTGTCGGTCTGATAGGATAATGGCTTAGCTAAAACCAATTTATTATAAGACGTATTATAAAATGCTAAAATTAAAGTCGGATTCCCTTAAAAAATTAAGTTTGATATAACGATGAACGGCTATGTTTTGGTACGAATCTAATAATGGCAGAAAAAATGACCATCTAATAAAATATTTAATAAATTGATAAAGGCCTTTTCAATGAAAATCAAAGATGTTATATTTGTTGCTATGAATAGAAAAATATAAAAATAAATCCAAAAATGAAAAATTACAAAGTGCGAAATAGTGAAATGTAATGAAAAATTAAAAAGTAATATTTAAAAATAGTAAAAAAAATAAGAAAAAATGTAAAAAATTGGGAAAACCATAAAAGAGAATATATGAAAAAATATATGACACAATTATTTGGTAAAATGTATTATAAAGAGTGTTATATAAATGCAAGCCCTGTACATTATAAAAGTTCATTATATTATACAAATATTGGGCAAAAGAAAAGAGATCTAAACATTATAAGATATTTTTAGCAGTTTCACACATTAAAGATGTGTCCAGCCCATTGTTAAATTGTTACTCAAACTAATGTATCAAAATAATAATTATTCTTCCTATATTACCTTTAGGGTCCACATAACGCAAAACCTATTAAACTTCCTAATTTCTTCAACTTTTAATTATTAGATTTTATAAGTGAAAATTTTATTGCGATATTCCTGATTTTATCAATTTTGTTGCTTTGCCTCATAGTCATTCAGTCTAAAATTACTATATATTATAATTATCTTATAGCAACAACTGAAGTAAAGACTTAATGGCAATTCATAAAGTAGTTCATATAATATATTTCGATGTAAAATCAGAACCGCCAAAGAAAATACGTTAGATCTAATACTTACTTTAAAATATTTTTTTTTCATAACCATATTGCTTTTTCTTGCAAAATAAATATTTTGTCAGTAAAAAAACTAAAATTAAACAACGTTGATTTTCGAAAATGGCAATAACGAATGTTCCTTATTAAATCCTTTATCCGGAATATTCCAACTGTTAGAACATGCACTCAAATATGTTATATTAATATTTATCAATTTTCAGTTAACTGTAGTATAAGTATTGACTAAATATGGGATAGCTTCCAGAATAGTTTGAAGTAATCAGTGTTCAAAACATACTACCTTGTTAGAGTATAAGTAGCTGTGTAAATTATGACATACTATTCATACCAGAAATAGTTCTTGAAAAATAAGTTTACTATTATTGACAATATGGTGAATGTACAATCTACTGCTTCAACGTTGTTAGTACCATTTTATAATAGGAATTTTTTAAAGCATTAGTACTAAACCGAGACCGGGGCTACTAGATTATTTATTTATTTAGAACTCAGCTTGAAAAAATAGAATTAAATTTCAATAGCTAAAACCAAGAACTATCACCAAATTTACTTTAACCTATCATTGATTGTAATATGGATGGAGTTAAAATTAATGATCACCTGTCATTTTTTGCTAAAAAGGTTTTAAACTTTTATTAATTATCTTTATAAAGATCAACTGAGATCATACATTTCATGCAACATGCAATGACAATGCGGGATCAAATTTGGGAACAAAAAAATTAGCAGAATAGTTGAAATCGATATCCACCTATAGGAAGGAAAGTTTGCATTTTATTTTTGTTTAGTATGAACAATGAGACTTTCGGAAAAGTAAATAAGCATTTCTAAGGGATTTTTTAAATTTCAAAATCTAAATTGATGGTGTCGTGTAACTGGAGTAAAATTTTTTATTAATATAAACATCAAACTCACACAAATTGTGCCTAGATTTAATTTTTGGCAACACTAAAGATTACGAGGGTGCTATTACTGTTCAACAGTTTATTCTCTTTTTTTTGCCGTAACTCAGATCATCGAAGTTCATTCCAGTGCTCTCTCCAGCGTTAATCCAGCGAATACCTGAATATTTTCCATGAAATTTCTTTATCTTTGTTACACTATTTTGTTTTAGATTTATTTTTCTTGCTAGTACCTTTACGTCTCTGGAATGAGGGAAGTATTGTAATCTTGAAAAAAACATCCTTTAAGAGTTTTTTGCAGAGTTCCTAGCTCCCGAGCAACAGGATTTCGTTTTGTCTGTCGGTCTGCCTCACGACATATCGCGCCATAGCTAAAAAAACTGCTTACTCGATTGAATCCAATATGGAGGAAGATATTATTTAAATATTCAGTTTTAAAAATTGCTTATAGAATTACCTTCAAATTATGCAGAAAATTCAAATGTGTTTAAAAATAGGTATTAAAAGCTGTTTATCCAATTGACATTTTTTCTTAATATTTTAAAATTCAGCCCGTCCCTTGCGAATAAGTCAGGGTGGTAAAAAAGGATAGGGTTTTAAATGCAAAGCTTCATTTTTATATCTAAATGAAAAATATGTGTCAGAACAGGAGGGTCCGAAGCGGACCAAAAACCCTTTTGTATTTAGGTAGGTAGCATTCACAGAGCCATACTTATAAAAAATTTTTAGTTAAATCCCCTTTTCTCCATCGTTTTATACTAAAGGTGACTGTGTAAATTAGAGACAGATGTTCATAACACTATGTAAATATGTAACATACATTACATATATTATACGTAATCGTCAAAAACACGCTCCGTTTTTTTTTTGTTTTAATCATCTCTCTTATAGCGTTACTTGCCAATTCAACATTACATTAAACTTTTTCAGACTTCTTTTTCAAAGTAGAAAAACTTTTACTTCTGCTAAATCAATAAAGGTAATTTGTATGTAAAGATTTGAGGAGAAATGCCTATAAATTTTATGTTTATATAACTAAGCGTGGTCTCTCATTAAATACAAAATACGTTTGCAATATTGTTAATTCAAAACGGAAAGATAATCTATTGCCTTCTGAAATGTACCTGGAAATAATATTAGGAAATTCTCAGGGTATGAAATAGTTAATTTATTTGCAGAGCATTTTTCATAGGCTTACTATAACGAATGTGAATGACTCGAAAATGTGATTTCAATTTAACCATAATATTCTTGAACTTTAAATTTCAGATATTTACACAAAACTTCATACTCTGAATTTTGGCATGGGGTCCGGAACCTGATAGAATTCCACCAAATATGCTACAGTACCGCTCATTTAAACTCGGTACACCACTATCACTGGAAAATGATATATTTCCTTCATTCTGGTAAACAAGTTTTATTAGAAACCCACAAGTATTCTTAGCGTAATTTCTAAAGTGTTTGAGAACATGGTCTGCAAGTTTCTATCTACCATTCTCGATCTTTATCTGCTCAGCTGAAACAGCTGTGCTTTAGTAATTTCCTGGCAAGTGCCTGGAAGAAGGGTCTTCAAGTTGATGTAGTGTCTACTGACTTTGCCAATGCTTTCGACAAAGTTAATCATGAATAGTTTTGCACAATGGAGTATTACTGGAATGGATACAAACGGGTGTCGATACTCAAAAAATTGTCGTTGCAGAAATAATGGCAAAATCTACTGCTTGGGAAGAAGTACCCGAGAAATAATCTCAGGTAGTACTCTGGAAAAATCCTTTATCCTTTACATTTGCAAAAGGTTCATCCACTTTATGATTGTTATCAGGTATTACGCCTAAACATATGTAATAGTACTTTATACAAAAATCAAAATTATAATAATTTCGATGATATCATAATTATTTACTGAGGAAGCTGGTTTTACACCAAATGGAATAATTAATTTACATAACACACACATGTTTATGTAGAAAGGGGTTGTCAGCGAAGATTCATGCTAAATGTTTCGGCGGGCATTATAGACAATCAGCTCGTAGGACTTCGCTTTTTTGATGGGATGTTAAATTGATATATCTGTTTAAAATTTTTACATAATAAGGCAGAGCACTTAGAGTAATCTTCCTCTAAGGCAGAGCACCATCACATTATAGTCTTAACATCCGTAAATATCTAAACGAGATATTTCCAATCGCTAGATATGAAGAGGCACCCCGGTTCTCCGATCTAAATTCAATGGATTTTTTTCTCTGGGGTCATTAAAAGTCGTTGGTGTATATGATGACTTTGACAATTTACGGTTTCTGATAATAATGATTGTAAACATATTAGGAACAAACCCGGAGTTTTTCACCGCGTTCGAAGATTTTTTTTAAATCTGTTAGAAAATGCATAGAAGTTAATGGCAAACATTCTCAGAATGTATTACAAGCCGGATAAGTTATCAACATCATTGTTATTCAGGTTATTCTAAGATTTGTACTTTCTTTCTTTCCTCAATTTGAAAATGTATTATATTTTAGTTTGTTTGTTTTGTTAAGTAATGGATATGTTTTCATTGCTCAGAATCTTATTATTTAATTAAATAAAAAGTTTATATCCATGTAATTTAGTTGTTAAAAGTAAAATATTACAATATTTGAAGTAAGGAGACTTGATTTTTATACCATTTAAAAAATTGATTTAATTTGATAAAAAATTTGAAGCTCATTTACGGCGAAATAGTGAAACTTATCAACTCTCAAGAAGAGTGAATTATTTTTGATACTTTTATGCCTTCAAAATAGTTAAAATAAAAAAGTTCTGGGCTAAATTTATTTTGAATTTTAGGTTTCAATGCTCTCTGGCGGTGCACCAGTGAATTAGTTTCAACTCAAGATTTCAGAGTTTACTAGTCATATTTTATAGGCCAAATATCAACTTAAAAAATTGACCTTTGCACCCCTTTACCTTGGAATCAAGCCGATTTCGATAGTTTTTTAAATGGCTTCTTACCACTATTTTTTTATTCAAAATCACCACCGTAAGTTTCCTCACGTTGTTCCTGAATACCCTATTCTATATAAATTGTAATATATTTCACTTTTCTTAACATAAGCATAATAAGTTTCATTATGAGGGAAGTTCAAGGTATTTTTGCAAAGAAAAAATGAATGAATGAAACTTTTATCAAGAAGAATGAAATACTATATATATATATATATATATATATATATATATATATATATATATATATATATATATATATATATATATATACAGTGACCGTCTAAAGTCCGTTCCCCCCTACTAATTTTTGAGCCAACTCGTATATCGCAACGAAATTTGGAGGGCTTAAATAAGAGACGAAAAGCTATTTTTTTATGAAAAAATGATAGCTAAAAGTTATAAAATGGCGGCTACGCGCCATCTTGAATTAATATTTTAAATACAACACCCCGCATATTATTCCATTTTCAAAATCTGTTCATTATTCTTAACATTTTTCTCGAATACACTTTATTCCTAAATGTAATTGCTTTCGAAATAATGACGTTTGAAAATTGACATTTTGGTCATTTCAAATTCAATCAAAAATACGATCAAGTTTGCGTTGGAAACAAAATCGTTGTCGCGGTAACATCTTGATAACTAACTGTCAAATAGTCCGTTGAGCATCTTAATTATTTTATGAAAAGTGTGACCATGGCTCGCAGTTTACACGATAAATTTGAAGCAGTTTTGATTTTTGGAGAAGCTGGAAGACATTTTCATCTAGCAGTCCGTATGTTTAACGATAGATTTCCCGAAAACCCTATTTTGCGGTCATATTTGCGCAAACTTTTAAATAAGCTCCAAGCAACTGGTACGATGAAAGATGCTCCAAGATCAGGAAGACCACCTCTTTCAGAAGAAAAAAAAATTGAAATTGTTGCTGAAATGGTAATTAATCCTACTCAGTCGACGTCTGCAGTTGCTGAATCCTGCGAAGTAAGTTCGAAAAGTGTCCAAGAGTCCTAAAAAATGAAACATTTCATCTCTATAAAATGAAAATCCTGCATGCTCTCACGGAGGATGATCCAGACCGGAGGGTTGAATTTTGTGAGTGGTTAACAAGAAAAATTGAAGGAGAACGATCCTTCCTAAAACGTGTATGTTTCTCAGATGAATGCACGTTTTTCCTTAATGGAAAAGTCAACAAACAGACCGTACGATACTGGAGCGATACTAATCCGCATATTTTTAGAGAAGGGCATACCCAGTTTCCTGAAAAAGTTAATGTTTGGGCGGGGATTTTGGGCAACCACGTTGTTGGACCGATTTTCATCAGAGGCAATCTTACAGGAGATCTTTACAGAAATCTTTTAGAAACTGAAATTGAACCTCGAATAAGACAAATTGTATTAAACAATCAGGAAGAGTTTGAAAATCGTGAAATCATATTTCAGCAGGACGGAGCACCTCCCCGTTTCTATCGCATGGCTAGAGAGTTTCTCGATACAAACTTTCCTGGGCGATGGATAGGTCGCAGGGGAAGTACAGAATGGCCACCAAAATCTCCGGATCTTACCCCTCTAGATTTTTTCCTTTGGGGATATCTGAAGTTAAAAATCTACGCCACTGAATGTCAAACAATAGAAGAGTTGGAACGCAAAATAAGAGAAGCATGTGAAGAAATAGATGAACAGACTTTCATCAACGTGAGAGAAGCTATTCATAATAGTGCACTTTATTGTCAAGATTTAGGAGGGGGCCACATCGAACACTTGATAAAATAATTATTGTTGGGGTTAAATAAGTGTTATTCAAAAATAAATAAAATATTTTTTTACGAACTAATTTGTTTTCCTTGTGAATTTACAGAACAAATTCGTAACCTTCAAGATTTTCCGGTAAGTGGTACTGTTTATCCTTAAAATACTGTCTTTACGCCTCTTATTAGTCGAATTCATTAAAAGATTTAACTACAAATTAATTAAAAAATTTTTATCGAAAGTGACTAAAACCATTACTTCATTTTAAACCGGATTTTCAATTTTCAAACGTCATTATTTCGAAAACAATTACATTTAGGAATAAAGTGTATTAGAGAAAAATGTTAAGATAATGAGCAGATTTTGAAAATGGAATAATATGCGGGGTGTTGTATTTAAAATATTAATTCAAGATGGCGCGTAGCCGCCATTTTATAACTTTTAGTTATCATTTTTTCATACAAAAATAGCTTTTCATCTCCTATTTAAGCCCTCCAAATTTCGTTGCGATATACGAGTTGGCTCAAAAATTAGTAGGGGGGAACGGACTTTAGACGGTCACTGTATATATAAATTTACACCCAAAAAAGTGACAAAAACGTCCCAAAGTAAATCGTTTTGTTGAGTTTTAAACTAACTAGTAAAATAAAATAAGATGGAAATTAAGTTCATAGACAAACAGAAAACTTTATGTGCGTGTGATTTATAAATTACGACAATGTTTATTATCGTTCTGTGAAGTTTAAATAAATAGTTTAAATAATTATCAAACAAAAACAGTACTTATTTACAAAAAAGGCCCGAGTGCTTTTAAAGATGTTAATTTTTATTGATATACCCCATGGGTCAGTGAACTATATGGTTCAGCGCAATTAAATATCGGAAAGGCAATAAAGTTTTACATCTTTACCAGGAAATGTAATGTTTAACTTTTATGCATCTCCGGCAGTTATGTATATGTCATAAAACATAAATTGCAACAACATGCACGCACGACTTTGGAAACTAAGATTTATTAAGTGCACTTATCTCGAACAAAACTCTTACTTAAGCGTCTCTAAAAACCGTTTAGTATCGATTTCTAACGTGGTCGTTGTTATGTAAAAGCTTTTAAATACAATAGCATAAGAAAATTCGTATTTAATGCTTTTCACTTTGCGATAATGTTGACTATATATATCTGAAAAAAAAAATGTCCAACAGAATGAAAAGGAAATGGAACCAAATGATGTGGCTGGCTATCCTCGAACAACAGAATTAACATTTTTGCGTTGAAGCAAGGACAATATTCTATCTAGTGCCTATTAAGGACATACAGTAGTTATATTTTATTAATTCTGTTGCAATTACATATCGCCTCTATGTAAATAGAAAAATTGTGCAAAAATGGCTTTAAATCTTTATTTGGAGTTACACAATACAGATTGGTCCCTAACTATCTGAGAATCATTCATTTATCACCCCTCCTCGTTAACTTTTCGTTCTCGTTCCTCTTAGCTTTTTATCATCATTAGGCAATGTTTGTATAATTTATTAATCGATTATGTCTATATGAAAGTTTGCCGAATAATATTTTATTCTGTAAACTTTGTCTATATAGTGCATTTATATGTTTCTACCATTGATATTTCGTCTTTATTTTCGTTTTTTCTCTAGGTCTTATACCACTGAGGAACAAATTTCAACTTTTTTTTTGTTTCTTGAACAAATACCTATTTTTTTGGTATTAACTACACCCAAGTAACTAAAAAATACCTATTAAAGAATTTAGTCGGCTTGCAAAAAAAGTCTTTATTATTATTTTAATTTATATAGGCATATACAACGAACATACAAAATACAGATACCAATATATTGTTGGTTCAACAAAAGCAATTAAATAGCACATTTTTGTCATTGAATCTAAAGTTCAGACACTCATATTGCTCATCTTGGCCTGCTTTTTGAAAGCAGCATTTGAAGCATCTCTCGTGATAGTCTGATGATAGATGAGAATCTTTCCAAGATAGGTGTTGATCAATAGTAATGCCTAAAAATGTATTGCCTCCAATTGTTTGATGTTAGTCATTTTATCTCTAATCAGCGGAAATCTATCCAGAACTACCCCCACCCAAAATCATAGTGTTAGTTTTGGTACCATTGACAGAGACCATATTTGTCGCACCATCGGGAAACATCATGCACACATTGATTAGCTCCAAGATAGAGCAAATCATAATTATTTGCACCAGCTACTGTAGAAGTATCGTCCGCGAATAGGTTTACGTAATTTTTATTTACAAAAGGCGGCAAGTCATTTATAAAAGTTAAAAATAGAGTTGGCCCTAAAACGCTGCCTTACGGTACACCCGTTGCGACGTTCGCCCAATTAGAGACCGTCACACCATTATTATAACTCAGCTTGACAATCTGGGTTCTGTTTGATAAATAAGATTTTATCCATTTAAATTCCAACCCTAAAACTTACAGCATCAAATGCTTTCGTAGAGTCATATAAAATCCCATAGATTTTATTTTGTTCAAAATACAAGAGTTCTAACCACACTACACCACAACTTGTTACGTTCTGGACGCGCGTTTCGCTAACCAAGTTAGCATCATCAGCAGATGATATAAACTAAAGTAACTTATCCTAACCGAGACTATTTATAAGTAAATGTGGTCACACTTGGTTGCGCCCGACTGCATCGTTGTCAAGTAAACAATAGAGAGGACTGTAGGGAATAGGCCCTCTGTCTTTATTTAGTGCTTTCTTACCACATTTAACTATTTCTATACTCTCAAATGCATCCAATAATCTATTATTAGATACATTTTTAATCAACTTAAGATTATTTATTCCTATTTGGTGATTGTTTTCTAAAGCATGTTGGGCAACGCTTGACTTTTCTGTTCTTCCGTATCTTAAATGTGCCAAGGGTTCTTTAAAACGAATGTTTATGGAGCGTTTAGTTTGCCCAACATATTTTAGATCGCAGTCATTACAGCTAATTTCGTAGATGCCACTCTTCTCCTTCAAGTTCTCCGTTTTGTAAGCTACTCTAAAACCTACGTTTTTAATTACTTTTTCTAGACCTCTCGTATATCTGGGATCATATGGGATTACTATGAACTTATTGGGAGCCTCAGGTGCTTGAAGAGTAGTGGCATCTTTTAACATTTTCTTATGCTTATGTATATTTACTAATTTATGTTCAAAATTACCATTATATCCATTACTTTTAGCTATATTTTTAATCCGATTCATTTCGTTGTTAAAAAGTTCTTTACTTAATGGAAAATTGACTAATCTGTGAGTTAAGAAATGAAATGCCGCCATTTTGTGTTGACGGCAATGAAATGAGTCGGATGTTATATACCTATCAGTATTAGTAAGTTTCCTATAAATATCAAATTCTAATTTATCGTTATTTCTAATAACTAACGTGTCGAGAAAATGTAATTGCCCATTGTTCTCCTTTTCGTACGTAAAATTAATAGAAGGATATTTATTGTTTAATGTTTCTAAGAAAGTGTCCAAATTTTCTGTTTTAGTATCAAAAATAGCAAATATATCTACGTATCTATACCACACCCTTGGGAAATACTTGAGTTCTTTTTTGAAATGGGTTTCTAATCTACCCATAAACAAATTTGCAAGGAACGGAGATAAGCAATTGCCCATCGCAGTTCCCTCAAGTTGTTTATAATATTTATTGTTGAACTACTAAGTACTAGTGTACCCATACCACTAGCTTTAGAGTACCTAAAGGAACTACTTGAAATCAATAATTTGAAGAAAGAAATTATTGACTAATATTTACTTCTTACAAAATTATGTATGAATCAAAATTTTTTTCAGTTTAACAATAAATATTATAAACAACTTGAGGGAACTGCGATGGGCAATTGCGTATCTCCGTTCCTTGCAAATTTGTTTATGGGTAGATTAAAAACCCATTTCAAAAAAGAACTCAAGTATTTCCCAAGGGTGTGGTATAGATACGTAGACGATATATTTGCTAGTTTTGATACTAAAACAGAAAATTTGGACACTTTCTTAGAAACATTAAACAATAAAACAATAAATATCCTTCTATTAATTTTAGGAGAACAATGGGCAATTACCTTTTCTCGACATGTTAGTTATTATAAATAACGATAAATTAGAATTTGATATTTATAAGAAATTTACTAATACTGATAGGTATATAACATCCGACTCATTTCATTGCCGTCAACACAAAATCACTCACAGATTAGTCAATTTTCCATTAAGTAAAGAACGTTTTAACAATGAAATGAATCGAATTAAAAATATAGCTAAAAGTAATGGATATAATGGTAATTTTGTACGTAAATTAATAAATAGACATAAGCATAAGAAAATATTAAAAGATGCCAGTACTCTTCAAGCACCTGAGGCTCCCAATAAGTTCATAGTAATCCCATACGATCCCAGATATACGAGAGGTCTAGAAAAAGTATTTAAAAACGTAGGTTTTAGAATAGCCTACAAAACGGAGAACAGTTTGAAAAATCTCCTTGGAAACCCTAAAGACAAAGTCGATTTGAAGGAGAGGAGTGGCATCTATGAAATTAGCTGTAATGACTGCGATCTAAAATATGTTAAGCAAACTAAACGTTCCATAAACATTCGTTTTAAAGAACACATGGCACAATTAAGATACGGAAGAACAGAAAAGTCAAGCGTTGCCCAACATGCTTTAGAAAACAATCACCAAATAGGAATAAATAATCTTAAGTTGATTAAAAATGTATCTAATAATATATTATTGGATGCATTTGAGAGTAAAAAAAATAGTTAAATGTGGTAAGAAAGCACTAAATAAAGACAGAGGACCTATTCCCTATAGTCCCCTCTATTGTTTACTTGACAACGGTGCAGTCGGGCGCAACCAAGTGTGACCACATTTACCTATAAATAGTCTCGGTTAGGACAAGTTACTTTAGTTTATATCATCTGCTGATGATGCTAACTTGGTTAGAGAAACGCGCGTCCAGAACGTAACAAGTTGTGGTGTAGTGTGGTTAGAACTCTTGTATTTTGATCTATCGTCCACCATAGGTTCCAGTGTTAGGACTTTTATTTTGTTGTTAAAATCATTAAGTAATTTTAACTAGACTGATAGTACCGCATCAACAGTGGAGCGACCAGTTGTAAACCCACATTGTCTACTTGATAAAATTTTAAACGAAGACAGAAATGTAATTAGTCTTTTCCGATAAGCTTTCTCGAAAAATTTTCAAAAAACTGACAGAAGGGCAATAGTCCTATAGTTGTTAGTATAAGTTGCATCGCCTTTTTTTGTGTATGTACAACCGCAACCTTTTCAACTCTTGAGGAAAGTAACCTTGTTCAAATAAGAGATTAATGAGATATGTAAGTGGTGTTAGTATTTCTAACGCACATTTATATACCAGGTTACACGGAACATCATTAACTCCACAAGACGTTTTGTTAGACAAGGATTTTAAAATTTCGAAAACTTCATAATCACACAAGAGGCTTAACAATATTGTATGGGAATTGATATCAGAAGGTATGTTACCATTTACATCAAGTTTATCATTATCAATAAGTTGGTCTACAGATGTAATAAAAAGTATTAAATGTATATAAGGTATTGCATTATCACCAGTCACGTCCACGTTATTCTGAACTAGTTTTATAGTAAAGTTCTTTCTCTTAGGTTTGTATTAGTTATGTGACCATCCATTTTCCTTGTCATTAAATGAAAAAAAAAGAAAAGTGAGTTCATCAGCGCATTTTGAGATTCTCTAAATTTACACCCCAAATTAATATATAAACCTCTCTATTCCTAATTATGTAATGTTTCATGTCTCTAAGATTTGTTGGTAAATATCATAGAAAAGGAAACTTTCCGACGGCAGATAATAAACACGGAAATCTACGAATTTAAATAAATACCAAGAGGAGGATTAAAAAATGTCTGGCACATTTTGCCGGCAGTCATTAAGATATATTTTAATTGAAAAAGAGAATTTGCATCCGCTGATATTCGATCCTAGAACTTCCAAGTTCAGGCGCTTTACGAACTTCGCCAGGAAAGCCATAAAATTTAATTTATTTAATTTTAGTGTTTATTAGGTGAATGGATTTTTTGGTATTGCAGCCGCCCAAGATGGAAGGACATTAGGAGAAATGATAGGCAAGCTACTTATTTTAATTTTTTAATATTTGCATAAATATAGAAACAATATTTGCAAAAATAATTGTAGAAACAACACTAATTTTAGAATATAGATATTGTCTTACTAATAAGTGAAAATACCTACAAATAACGTAATACTAGAATGATTGAATCGTAAAAGAATGATTAATGGCTAATTTATTTTTTACACAACGTTAATCGCATGGGACTACAAGCAATGCATTTCTTAATTATTCACAGCGATGGTGTCATAAGGATCATTCTTACGTGAGGACAAAAAACGCAGTAACATACAATATTGAATATAGTGATTTGCAGTTAGATTTAAATGTTATTCATGTCGTTTGAAACGCGTTATTTACCATTCCCTTTCGCAAGTTGACAGATTTTTTTGTAAATTTGAACATATACCGGGCGTTTCTGAAATATGGTCCGCCGCTTTAATTTGTACAATCGAAAATCAAAATCTGAATTATTAAATAATGGGTTAAATAAGTAAATGTAACATTCCGTCACTTCCGTTGGGAAGTGACCAAAAGTTTTAAATGGAACGCCCGGTATATTTAAGGGTATTTAAATGCAGGGAGACATTCTGAGTGCAAGCCACCCTCACTGGTCATTTTATGACATATCCTAACAGAAAAAAGTAAACTTTATTTTTAAATCTAGTCTGTGGAAGTTCCTAAAATTATCTCTAAAAGTTAAGGAAAAAATATAATTTGCCAAATTTGATCATTATTTTAATTTCCATGGGAGCTTTAACATTTTGTTTAAATAAATTAGTTTTTTTAAATGCCAACATAGTAGCCCACGAGGTTCAAAAAACTAATCCAAAGTTTACAGAAATATTTAATTGTGTAAACTTTGACTGATCTATGAAATTTTATTTATAACGCCAGCTTTTAATTAATATTTAAGCCAGAATATAAAAATTAACTTAAACATAGCTGGCTATGGATGTTGAAAATAATTAATTTAAATGTCTTATAAACAAATTTGAACATACATTTTTAAATTTAGAGTGCCATAAATGGCTGTCAATGGCAAAAAAAATTAAATTTACAATGACATGAACCATTTCAAGTCCTTAATTTATCATTAAAATTTTAGGAAAACATAATCAATCATTATTTTAATTTTATGAAAAAAACAACGATCTTATTGAAATAATTCAGGGTTTTTTAATGCAAACGTAATGAACAACTAGATTAAAAAATTACCCATTTTTTTATCTAAGACACAATATGTATAAGGCCTACTTTTGATTAAAACTTTTAAAATGATGTAAAAATTAACTTAAACGTTCCCGTAATATCTTACATATAAGTCTAGACATTTTGTATTTTATTTAAGTCTAGGTTCTCGATATGGTTGAAACAAAGCAAAGTTCACCCAACAACATCCATCCGGGAAAATGCAGACTAGTGTAATATAAGCAGTACATCACTATGGAGAGTTTTCAATCATGTATGTACGTCACGAGAGATTCATATCAGAGCAGGTTTACTAATAGAGGAAAGCTCATCCGCAATAATAAGAAATATTGGGAGTAAGAAAATCGTTTTAGAAAGAAGGAAATTTCCAAGAACGGTTTGGTTTTAATTGTTAGTTAGGAATGCTGGGAGAAATAATTGTAGACCCAATAATTTTTAACGGTCATCTCATTGGATACTTTTTTTGCAAGAGGAGAAAAACAATTTTAGGAGACCTGTCCTCTCACCTCTGTTTTTTTTTTATTAAAGATTCAAATCTATTTAAGACATATACGGGCAACCCCCAGCCCTCCACCAGCTCCAATCAGGCCCGCGAGAGATTCAGAAATTTCAAATACCGCGCAAATTAAAAAAAATTAAAAAATATTTAGCACACGTAGTTTTTATTTGTAATTACAGTCAACCAACCTAAAACCGTATTTTTCAAATCCTAAAGACTAAAATCGGTAAATAATTTTATTAAGCGCACGCAGTGGAATGCCACAGATCGAGTCAGAAATACTCGTTAGAAAGACACAAACAGATAAACATACGGGAAGCCGCTGCAAATTCAGCTCAGAAGAAAAAAAATCTATCAAGACGTCTGGTTCAAAAAAGCGGAAAGTGGACACAGAATGTCGTCAATTCCAAAACAAATGGACTGATGAATACTTTTTTATCATGAACAGTGGTAAACCTATGTGTTTGTTGTGCAATGAAACAATTTCTGTTTTAAAAGAATACAATACAATATGAAGCGGCATTACTCCAGCAAGCATTTCGCTCAATATAATTTACTTACGGATCAGTTAAGAAAGGATAGTATATGATGGCTAGTGATATCAAAAAACATTGACTGATAGATTGGGTGGTTTGCAAGCATTTTTGATTGCTTTGGATGAGAATACCGATTTATCTGACGCAGCAATATTCACCAACAAAACTTGTCCTCTAAGTCCATTCGACTGAAGAACGTTATAGATGTGGTAGTAAGTACCATCAATTTTATTAGATCCCGCGGTCTTAACCATCGCCAATTTAAAGCATTTTTGGATGAACTCTCTTCAGAACACGATGATGTGACATACGAAGGCTAAGCAAAGGTAAAATGCTAAAAAGATTTTATGGCCTTAGAAAAGAAATAGCTGATTTTATGGAAATGAAAGAGAAAACATTGCCGCAAATTTGTGATCCAACATGGCTTCGTAACTTGGCATTCCTAATAAACATCACAGGACACTTAAACGACCAGAACTTGACGCTTCAAAAACAAGGGCAATTGGTAAGTAAATCAGCTGTATAGTCATTTTAAAGCTTTTCAAAACAAAATTCGCTTGTGGGAAACACAAATGAGTCACGAAAACATTGAATACGGTCGCTATGCTGAAGAACTGTCAGAGCAATTCACAGATCGGTTTTCCGATTTTAAAAATATGGAGAGCAATTTCAATATTCTTGAAAATCCTTGTAAGTGTAATGAGGAAGACGCTACCGCTTTATCTACAAATGGAGTTGATCGAGATTTAAGAAGACTCATATTTGAAGTCTAAGTTTGATGATGTGGAACTAAGCGAATTTTACAAAACATACCTTTCCGTAGAAGAGTATCCACAGCTAAGATTTTTCACACGAAAAATAATTTGTACATTTTCTAGCACGTATAAATGTGAGCAGCTTTTTTCAATCATGAATATTAATAAAAATAAGCATCGTACTCAGCTTACAGATGTTAATTTAGAAAACACTTTGTGCATATGTATTAGTGATATTGACCCCAATCTTAATCATCTTGTTTCTCAGCTCCAAACTCATTAACTTTCATTTTTTTATCTGTTTTTGTTGATTTGTTTTTTAATATTTGATTATGTTATTATAGTTATTAAGTAAAAAAATGTGTGAATTTGTATTGCTTTTTCATTCACTACTACCTACTTATTTCTTAGCTACGGCCCCGACCCGATTAAGACCCCAAATTACGCCCTCAGCTAAGCAAGGTTGCCCATACCTGATTAAAGACAATGTGCAACAATACAAAAACTGCAAAGAAAAAGTTGCAGAGGCAAATACTATAACTGCAGAGCAATTAAGAAATATGGCCAGAGCTAATGTCGAAACAGTACAATTTTTCAAAATAAAAGTGGTGGACACTTTAAATGTACATTTTATTATACATAATTTGTTTATAAGGCAATATATGGCAATCTAGACCTAAATAAAATATGAAATTTAAGGCATTTCCATTGACTTTGGTATTACTGAAACTTTTAGGTTAATTTTAGATTCTGGTTAAATTAATAATTAAAATAAGGCGTGCGTTATAAATAGTTTCTTACAGAAAAAAATGAACAATTTTTTGATGCCAGTGGGCTACTATGTTTGTCAAATTATATTATTTATTTAACTTTTAGAGATAATTTAAGAAATTTATATGGTTCATGGCTTTCTAGACTTAAAAATAAAGTTTTCTGTCATGACATGTCAAATGAAAATAAATGTATCGACGGTTACGGTTAACATATTTACAAAGATGAGGACCCTTTTTTTGCTCTCTGATATCTTTGCGAACAAATTATACATATGAAAAAAGTTTTTTTTTCTCTTCACTATTTGCAGATATATCGATAGCTAGGTAACACTGACATATCGATAGGAAGGAATCGATAACTATCAGCATATCAATAGGTAAAATATCTCTCTAACGAAAGGTAAAATTCTATTTGAAACACAAAATTCTTGATCATTTCCGGCATTATTTATTGACCACAAATTTCGATTTTCTAATGTACAAACTAAAGTTTTACAGTAGGATATATTTGTAAGTATATACAGGGTGTAAATTAGTTATTGCCCAAGACTTCTAAGAAATAAGACAAAAAGTCATGAAACAGGGGTCCGAGCCGGGAAATTATTTCACCACCTAAAAGAGTAAAGATGACAAATAATAAAAATAGATTAAATTTAATAAAAAGCCACAATTACTATATATGTAATTGGTAAGTACTCCCCGCCCCTTCTAAAAAAAAATGGGGAAAGAAAAAGAGGGCCCAGGATTACGTGAAAATGAGAATGAAAATATGAGTGATACTGTTTTTACGTCATCATGTAGAGTAGAAGAAAATAAGGATGATAGTTACTAACTATAGCAAACTAGCACCTCTCGGCAACAATCGTAAAAAGGATTTTTTCTATAAAAATTAATATACTCAGTAATCAAACTGCAAAATATAGTGAGAATGCTTTGTTTATTATTATGTGTATAGATAATGTCCATCTTTCATCAGTAATTAACACTATACTTTCACTTTTCGATAAAAAGAATAACCATTATAACAATTGTATATGTTATTAGCCTGGGAAGAGATGATAAATCATCATTATTGCATTAAAAGCAATTTCCTTCATAACCTCGTTGATTACACTTTAGCAATAATTTAAATAAAAGTTGTTAACAAATAAACAATCATTATTCAGAGGCAAACTGTTATCTGCAATATTTACACAAACGTCAAGATTATAATGTTCTCATATTTCGTAGACATGAGACATATATATTATGCGCAAAATTCTTTGAATCCGCTCGGTATGTTGTAAAATCCATAATCTGGTGTTTCCTCATTGGTATTATTATAATGATTTGGATTCCGTGAAGATTACACCATTTACACTAATAGGGGATTATTAAATGTTAATACAAGTAATTAACGGCTGTCCAAATGAAACTGCTTATTACACGGGAATATTTCAAATTCCAGTATGCTATAAAATTTTTAGAAAAATATGCAAACACAAAATTGTCATGAAATGTCATTTATTTTATTTTAAAGTCCTAGAAATTAGACCAGCGCGTTGGGTACAATTTGCACCAAAACTACAAAAAATATATAGAAATGCTGATTTTTGGCAGAAACAATTTTTTTTTGTACAGAATACGCTAACGAGAATTTCTTCACGAAAATCAATCCGGAACTAACAAAAAAAGGTGGAAGAAAAGGGGATGAATGAGTTATCCGTAAATATCGTTTTAAACTTTATATATTCCGATTTTCTGGATACAAAAAATAATAGTTTTAACAAAAATATTTTTTGTTAACATTTTTTTAAAGACATTTTTCAAATTCAGATAACAATATTTTAATCCTACTAATATTAAAGGGGCATTAATGAGTTTCAAACAATCAAACATGATATAGGATTTTCCGAGGGATTCTCCTTGTAAAAGATTATTAGCAAGAGAAATTCCCCCCCCCCATTTTCACCATGCATATGCTCGTCTAAATCTTTTGTAATCGTGAAAAAATCACTTTCCGAGATTTTTGCACATCTTTGCGTTTTTGGATCCCTGAACCCCGAAATTGTTATTATCCGCGCAGTTCTCTTTTTGGAGCGGAAAATTTTGAAATTTGTGTTTTTTAACCTTCGAAGTTCGGTAAGGGTAGTCGAGGAAATATGCTTCTATGGAGTCCATCGTAGAAAATAAATGGGCGGTTCTCTTGGTCAATCGCGATTTTGGTACCTATAATATAGCGGCTGTGGCGTGCGATATGGGCACTCTTTCACCAACGGATAATATCGGAGTACGAGATGTAACGGAAAAAAAATAAAAAAGGGGTAAAAAATGGGCATGAAGGCATTTTGCGGAGTCGAAGCCCTGACTACTTTGTTAAGGCAAAAAGGGAGTTCGATGGAGAATATAAAGGAGATTTAAAATCAATATAGGATACCTACACCCCAAATGACAAGAAAGCGGTCTAAATACAGAACTAAAAAAAAACTGTTACCGTTTTTTCAATTTTCCCATATTTTAGTATTTTTTTTTAAGCAGAGTACCGGGAAGCGAAAATTGTTTATGGAAATGCCAAAATTACTACTCTCGGGTTTATACAGGGCGAGCCATTTAGAAATAAAATTGCAATTTTGTTTTCATATCTTTCCCTATTGTTTTACGTTTAGCCCTGTAGCATATGAACGGTTGATCCTAGGAGAATCAAGAAGTAATACGCAAAGAAACCTCTTTATTTCTTCTAGAGACTGGTATGAAAATCAGCTTGATCAGGATTACTGGTGAATTTTCGAAATTTTTTGAATTGTAGCGTGCGTGAATTATTTTGCCCTTCTTTAGCAGTCGTCGCATCGGTACCTCCTGGGATAAAAACGATTAAATATATAAAAAATTCCAGCTCTCTCTACAAGATATAGATTTCCATTTTTTTTTTATCCGAAGACGAAAAATGAGTTAAAATCTAGATTCGAGTAAAAATGCGTTATTTTTCGATTTATCCTTGAATTTACCACTTTCTAAAGTTGGCTTAGCTTCACCAGCAGCGTGTAGCTTTGACTGGCATGTCATAATAAGCAGTTTGTTATGTTATGACCGATAATCATCATCAGTGGACATTAAGGGTTTGATATTCTGCATTGGTTATGATACCATTTAATATGGATTCTATTTATACTGCAAGGCGTATTACGAACTGAATTGCGAGCTGCAAAATGTATTCTTTCTTAATGTAGATTATATACGATTAAAAATATTTATTTTCCATTAAGACCATTAACCCATAATATTTTTACTTTCCCATATATCCCATTATTAACATAATGTATAGGATATATAGGGTATTGTAATCGCGAAATGTTTTGAAAAATATAAGCTGGGTTTTTTTTTCGAGGTTTTAGAGAAAATGAAAAACCTATTTGGAGAAAAGAAGTGATAATGCC
The DNA here is from genome assembly GCA_030620095.1 of Kuschelorhynchus macadamiae. NCBI lineage: Eukaryota > Metazoa > Arthropoda > Insecta > Coleoptera > Curculionidae > Kuschelorhynchus > Kuschelorhynchus macadamiae. The sequence goes on along the minus strand of JAUTXW010000845.1, from coordinate 284,956 downwards.
TTTACGGATGTATATATATATATATATATATATATATATATATATATATATATATATATATATATGTGTGTGTGTGTACACGAAATTTGCTCGAACGATAACTTGAGAACAGACAAACCAATTCGTTTCAAAATCGCACCAAAAATAGTATGGGTCAAACTTGCGCGGTAATTAGATTTTCGTCAGCCATGCGCGTAGATCTTCGATATTTTTAAGGGGTATAATAATGTAAAAAATCGTATTTTCAGAGCGCATAAGCCGATATTGTCTAATCTAAGTCTAATTGAAAACAGAATTGTTTTGACATGGAAAAATTGCGGAAGTCGTTGACGTAGATACTGAATTTTTTTCGTTTATCTATATTTTAAAAAACATATTCTTAATTTTTCAGAAAAGGCGAAATACCTCAAATTTATATTAATTTTTGTAATAAATAAATATCTTTTAATTTTTTTTGGATATAAAACATGTTTTTCATATATTGAACTTGCTTAAAAAAACAGTGAAAACGTAAAATTTATTTCATAATTTTATACATATAAACCTTTTTTCCACTGTTCAAGGTAGCTTAGGATGAAAAGCTCCCATGAAACCGAAAAAAAATTATTTCATTGTTAGTTGAAAAAAAAACAGTGAAACATGCTAAATTTCTTTTACTTCTTTTTACATTAAATGTTTTACATTATTTATTACTTATATTTTTTTAGTTTTGAAATTATTAATATTTTTAAAAAATAATAAAACAAATAGTTTATTGTATATTTTTTTGCATACCGATTTGAACTTAGTTATTAGATGGTGTGATAGTTAGTCATTTAGAAAAACATATATACATTCTAACGGCTCCAAGTTGTTTTTGATCTAAAATAGAAAATTAAAACGGTAGCTACCTTTTCTTCCATTATATCGTCCAACTCCCCACTACACTCTTCCATGAGAGAAACTATCCAGTATACAACGTCTTCCCTTAAATCGTTTATAAGCTGTTCCTCTTCAACAACCAAGCTTCCTGTCAAAGGTTCAAATACTCGCAATTCCTCTAATGTTCCCTCCTCAAACCCATTACTTATTCTCGATTCTTTGGCAAAACTAAGGTTTAGTTCTTGTTCAGAACTTAATAACGCCTTGCCCTTTTCGCGCAGTGAAATTTCAAATGAGTCAAAGGCTTCTAAATGTTGATCGTTAAGTTCCGTAGTTCCCTTTTCTTCAAAGCGGATTACATCTTTTGAATATTCCTTTGAAGTCTTATCATTATTTGTTTTGCATTCTTTGTCAATTTTATATGTATTGGTATCTCCAGTACTTCTATTCTCTAAACTATGAGTTCTGAGTCTTCGGATATTTTCATGACAGGAGGTAAACCTCAAAGGAACAGAAAATCGCTTACTTATTTCGAATTGTCTACTATTACTCTTTGGTATCGGTATATTCTTCACCTCTTGAGGCGGACAGGGTTCTTGTTCTTCCACAAAAGCACTTACACTAGCAAATCTTTGGTTTACGTATTCAGGTTCTACCTCAATAGTCTTATGTATTGAGTTCTGTAGCTGGTCTTTGGTTAAATATTCTTCGAAACTGCTTGAGCTATCGGTAAATTTATCGTCGTTAACAATTTGATTCGATCTACATATTTCTTCAGATTTTGAGTCTAAAGACGAACAATCTAGCTCATTTCCATCTAAAACCGATTCAATTTCTACAGACTCTGAGCCGTCACTGTAGGTATCTACGGAATCGATAACGTTCTCAAGAAATTGAATCGTTGAGGAAACTTCCTGTTCAAATTGTAGTGAATCGCTTGATATACGAAAATATTGTTTTGAGTTTTCGGGAATTAAAGGAAGGTTCTCGTAAATTGGAGAAGCCTCAGACTTTGATAAAGATAGCTTTTTGTTAGGAACATTTTCATAAATATTTGTGTTCTCTTTAACAACGACTTCATCAAATACTGGAAAGTTTTTAAAATTATCGAAACCCTCATCAGAATTTACCGAATTCCGATTTACTAAAGGAAGGTTAACGTAAATCGGTTCGTTGTTATCGGAACATTTACTGAGTCTAGGAGTAGCAACAGGTTTTTTCTTGGCTCTTTTGACATTAACATAGCCTTCGTCCAGATCTGTAACCTTCAAAGTGTCTTTAGAATTGCCGCTGATCAACTCAAGCTCCTCCAGGGAATAAGGTCCGGTACTCAAATTAGTACTAGAAGTTGCGTTTAGGCTAGAATTTTCACCCTCAAAATTCGACACTTCACTAATATTTTCGACAGATTCTAATGAGTTTTTACGTTTCGAACCACTTTTGCCACTATTAGAACAGTCCCAAATATTCACATATTGTCCATCGTCACTGTCGTCGCTAGTTTCTCCACCGATAATCATATTTTTCGCACGTCTATTGTTTTTACACTCTCGATTGTTTTCCGAATCAAATGTATCTTCGTAACATTCAATACTGAATCTTAACGTTCTCAGCCATGATTTCAGAATAATATCACTGTCCGACGTCATTTTGTTAGTCACCTCCATTACGCGAAATCATTGCTATCGGAAACCACATCCTTTCATTTTATGCCGCGACAAAAAAAAAGATTCGGGAAAACTAACTTTTATTTACTTTATTTAAGAATATTATTATTATTGATTAATATTAAATTTGTCAATATTACTCTAGAGAGACATATAGTTTTATGTTTGTTTTGAACACAAATATTTCGACCGCAAGCTTTGGAAAAAAAGTACGCAAAGGCACGCAAAATATTCAATTGTTCCTAATTAAAACAGCTTAATCGCGTCATCCGCATAAAAAAACAATTGTTTTCCGATTTTCGACGCCGGATATGCGCGCGGAGTTGTGACTTATGCGATGCAGACTTTGTTATGTCGAGGATGTTCAGTTGTTTTAAATAAACCAATTAAAATATGGCTCGCAACAATATGTTGATTTTATGATATTTCCGAGCAAATACCGAGTGTATACTGGCTGCTTGCTAGTCATTGATAAGGATTTTTCAGAATGAAGTGTATGTTCGTAAACGAACGCGACACTCCCATGCAGTTAGTCATTTATTTATATAAACGAAGGGTTTAGGAGAGTTCAATTGGTTCGGAGAGAATTAACTACAAGTTGGAATTGCAGTAATATGTCGATTAAGTGGTTTAATTAACCGACGAGAAACGCTTGCTTATTTCATGATGGCGGATAATTGAGGTCTGAGATGAAGAGCTCACATGTTATATGTTTGACTAATTTTATAATTGTTGACTCGCTTTCAGAGATAAATTTTCTAAATCTTTATAGGGCCAGTTTAACCCATGACTGGTTTCAGAAAATATAGAGGCTTGAAGCAATTTCAGGTCTGTGCAGCAAGAAAATATTTTCAATTAAAAAATACATTCTTTTGAATATTGTGCAGTATATTTTGAAGCAAATTAGGTATATACCTACCTAATAATAAAATCATTTTCTTATTCTACTGTTTCGAATGTCAGCTTTACCCAAAATGATGAAAAAAAAATACCAAACTTTAATTAACTAATTTGTTGGTGTGTAAGATTCACTTGATAATAAAATTTGAAATTTTTTATATATAAAAACTTGACTATTTATTTGTTTATTATTTTACTTTCATTGACATTTAAAATCATCAAGAACTTATCACAATAAAACATGTTTTAAAGTACATAAATAGTCTTAAAATACAACCATATAAACTTCCTGTAAACTGTAAAACGGATTTTCACCAAGTATAACTTTTAATCGTTTCTTAAATAATTGAAAACTATTTATTGCTTTAATTTGTATCTGAGTTAGTCTGGCACCAGGCACATAGAGTCTGTCTGCGTTTCTTCTATTGTAGGTATTCATGTCACCCCACCTAATAATTTGAGCGATTTTAAAAAATGTAACAAGAGCACTGCCGAATGTAAAGAATTATGACGGTAAGTATGCGAGTAGAAGCAAATATAGGACAACATAAACTCCTGATTGGTAGTCAAAACACAGTTTTAAGAATTATTTTTTGACTGATTAGAACCGCAGCTATGTTGGAGGTGTTGCTCCAAATCATCAATCCATATGGTATCACCGCATTCACCGATCTAGAACAAAAAGTTTTGAAGTCAGGGTCCACACAATAACTCAGTCTTAGTATTGCATAATTGTACAATGACAGCTTATTGCACACTCGTTGAATGTGAGTATTCCAAGAGAGATTTTGATCGACTAACACTCCCAAAAACTGAAGGAATTCGGTCTCAATAAGATTAGTGCTCCCATCACGGATCAGTAGACTCCTGTCACGAGATATTCTTAGAGGTGAAAACCCTAAAATTCGTTTTTGATCTGTTGAGGCACACTCCATTTTTAGCACACCAATCAGATATGTCGCGAACACTGGTATTTGCTGCAACGCAAAGATTCGCATTGTTGTCAGCGACGACAACCGCTGACGTATCGTCTGCGAATAATGTGACATAACTACCATTCGCCATCATTGACAGGTCGTTGATAAACAACAAGAATAGCAGGGGGTTTAATACGCTGCCTTGTGGTACCCCATTGGTGACATTTACCCACTCAGATATACTCACGTCACTTGCACTCGTCAACCTAACCGCCTGGGTGCTACCCTTCAGATATGTTTTTATCCAGCACCATGCTGGTCCCCTGATCTCATAGTGCATCAACTTTTTGAGCAACACTCTATGATCGATTATATCGAACGCTATTGTAAAATAATAAAAAAATACTGATAGATTTTCGCCTGTTGTTAAAGTTTACAAGGATTTTTTTGTAGAAGGAGAGTATAGCATCGTCGGTTGAACTTCCAGCTCGAAAAACAAACTGTCTACAAGTCAAAATTTTATATGTCTCCAAAAATTGATTAGCCTCTTCCGTTAAGCCTTTTCGAAAACCTTAGAAAATACTGACAAAAGTTCAATAGGTCAGTAGTTATCAACAGTCGTCATATCCCCTTTTTCGTGAATTAGTACAACAATAGATTTTTTTAGGTCATTTGGAAAACATCTATGCTCGAAGGAGACATTTATTAAGTAGGTTAATAGTGCTAGAGTGAACCGAGCACACTTGGTTAACAAATCACATGGGCTTTCATCAGCGCCAGAGAATTTTTTATTGGAAACTGACCTTACGATCCATAGTGATCCGAGTTGACTAAAATTTGGTATCTAAAGGTAAATAAGAGTGCAAATTATGAATGTTTAGCAAAATTATGCCATTTTAGCTTTTTGGCAGTTGTTGTGGCAATTAAAAAGATACTTACGTTCTTTTCTTTGTTTATAGACTCTACGGAGCTCTGGTCCACTTCTTCTTTACCTGTCAAATCCAAATTCCATATGCAAGTTTTTGTTAGAACGTAGTAACATAGAGTTAAATCATCAATAAAAATTAAAAACTTTAATAATTTAAGTCTTATGGATCCTTCAGTTTAAAAGACTCTTAATCGATAATAGAACATTACATACAATTTCACTCTATTAAAACCTAAAAAAGTATCAAATACTTAATTAAAATCAAAAACCATCCTCAGTGTTTTTTCATAATAAGGGAACCCCTGTTCTCGTCATCTTTGGTCAAATCTATTGAGTTAAAAATGAAGATGGTAGAAGAGTTTTTCCCTCTCTAGGGAGGTATCACCCCACATACACGTTCCAACGATTGAAGAAGCTTTTACTGACATTTCGAGTTCTTTATATATAAACGGGTTTTCCTTTTCCTTCCCTTTCTTTCTTTTCTATAATTTTTTTTTCTTTCTTATTTTACCCAAGCCGAACAATCTTACATGAAAAAAATCATGAACTTCTTCCATCATTGCGCCGACTTTAGTAATAATCTATCCTGTACAAGACCTCCTAAGCTTGAATCCAATAGATCTGATATCCTGTGGCTCAAACTTTCTAGTAAATGTATTTATTGTATCTATCGCTCTCCATCAGCCAATTCCTTCAACGAATCCTTCGACTTTGTTTCTGCTAAAGTGATTTTCCTAATATCTCATTTCATAATAAAAAAATGGTTAGGGTCTCTAAAATCGATCCCCAGGGTAGAGCAGCAGAGGTCTTTGCAATCAACCAATCACTTACCAACTTTATCAGAAAGCCTACCTACTTCACCCACGCATAGTCACACATAGCGAAAACCACTGGACCTCTTTGTCACCACTCACCCAGAGCCTTATCAGTTTTGCATTTTCGCTCCTCTGGGTTCTTCTGACCAAGGTATAATTACTGTTTCGTTTCTAATACAACAGAAAATTGTAGAATTTGTGCTACCTCATACTATTTGGAGCACAATTAGTGCTAATTCAGCGAGATTTCTACTCTTCCTTCCCTTAAAAAGATATTTGTGCAATATATTCTTAGACTAAATAAGAATATATCCCACTCGCATGCGTATCGCGTAGCGTTTCGATATGAGAATTACATTTAAAAACAGGTTGACTATTGAAAGCTGTGGTATTACATAATAATAAAATAAAACTATTTAGGAAATGCAACAAGGCCATTTTTATTCACGATATTTTTTTACATATTTTTTTTTTTAATAATTCATGTACATAATTGCTCTCCCTACAACAGCAGATATAAAGCAATATTTTGACACATATGGAGAAAAACGAATTTGCAGTCTAACAAAGTAAACTTTGGCTACCGATTTTACTGAGTTTTTGATTTGACCATCCTCCAGCAAATGGACTATATTAACACCGCTTTTTTCCCTCGTGAGAAGGACTGTAATCGTGAAAAAATCACTTTCAGAGATGCTTGCAGATCTTTATGTTTTAGGGTCTGTTACTATTTGATAGTTCAAAAACTATTTATCCGATGGACTTCAGCGAGATTCTGGGCTCGTCTCGACTTTTAGTAAAAGAAACCCTCACTTTATGGATGTAAATACATAAATATATACGTCTTTCCATTTCTGTCAAAGGATATTATTGCATCAATAAAATTCTTCGGATTTATTTTACTAAAACATTGCATTGCAAACATTTACTAAATTTTGAATGGTTTCTAAAACAACAGTAGGAAATGAATTTTTTTTATTGATTTTAAATTTAAATTTTGGTTTTGTGCCTTTAAATATATTTTAATTTTAATAATAAGCATAACAATTTTGCATGTTTCTGCGTGTAGGGTGTCGCAAAAAAAACATAAAGAAAAAAATTGCTTGAATATTTTTTAATTATTCTTAAATTTAGAGCTGGTGAAATTTAAAAGTCAAATAATACTTCATCAAATGTTAACAGTTTTTTCACAACTCTTTTTTGATACCACTTATGTAATGGTCTAAAATATCCTTGATAAAATCCTAGAATTGTTTATTTTTAATTTTCTTATCTTGAAGCAAACATTCAGAAGATAGAAGCTCCTTAAAATGGAGTTGCGTTTAAAAATTTCCATAACTCTTTTGTCTAAATGGGATTCATTTTGTAATTAAAAATAAAAAAAATTAAACAAATTTAGGTGTTTTATTTATTTAAAATATGAAAAATGCTTCTGAAAAATGACAAAATGAAATCTAGCACCAATAGAAAAAATTTGAGATATTGGACAATATGAATATCCATTTTGAAAAAATTTTGGAAAAAACAATCACAGAGTGAAAAAAATACGTTAATGCATGAGTTAATGTTAATATATAATAATCTATTACATAGTAATATTGTATGAGTTAAAGTGCATTGTTTAATATAATAATAATAATTTGCTACCATCTACTTACATGCCCAGGGTCATGATATTTTCACGATGCAATCGACTGGATAGTGTTTTTTTTTTAATTTATATGATTGTAGCACTCAAATAATTTTAATTAATTTTCATATAAATAATGTTAGTAACTACTAACTAACTAGCTTACCAACTAACTCGCTAAAATAAAACGCAAAAACCTCTAACTAGCCACAATCGGTGAAAATAAACATATTTAATTTGACATTTGAATGCTCTAAAGGAAGCACTATATTAAACAAATTTAAAAATCTAAAGCCTTCCTTTCAATAGCGGCAAGAAAGAACCCGCCAAAGAACTAAATAGTATTTTTAATTCATTGTGACCCCCTTATATCATGCTTGGTTGTTAGTGTCTTTACTTATTTTGTTCTAACAAAAAAATCGTCAAAAGTAAGTATATCTAAATGCATATCTTAGAATATAATACTTGTTTAGAATGATTCCGTAATTTTATAAATAGATTTAACCAAGTAATCTCGATTTTATTGTTAATAAGTCCTAATAAATGTTCTAGAGCAATGGAGTGGCTTGAGGCTGCTGAAAGAGCAGATATTCTAGAAAAGAAGTACAGTAATTACAAACAGTGCGATGATCATTTTGAAAGAAAATATATTTCTACGACTTCAACAAGCATCAAAAGGCTATACAATGATGGTATCCCATCAATTTTCTGTGGACCAAAACGATCTATTACAGTTACGTTATTTAACTATTCTTCCAACTTTTATCTATTTTATAATATACATTTGTTTAATTTAAATTTAAGGTTTTCAAAAATGCCACATGATTTTTAGAATTTGTATTAGTAATAGTAGTTATAATAGGGGAGCGCCTCCTCCTCCTCCTCTTCCTCTCTCTCATGTCCCTCATTCTTAACTTCCTCCCCTTTTATTCTCATTCGCATCATATTTTTAATTTTTTCTCTTTGTTCTCCCACATTTGATTTTGCATTCTTAAGTCTTATAAATAGGTGCATAATGATAATTTTAGTATGCCGAGGCACATTTACTAAGCTGTGCTCGAGTTGCGTAAAAAGTTATTTTTGAATTTTTCCACCAATTTTGTATAAAACAAAAAGAAAAATGTGTCAAGTAATAAGTGAATTATGTGTAATCGCGAAAAATTAACTACAACTATCAGACAGTTAAAAGTTAAATATCTCAATTTCTTTGAAGTGATTTCGTAAGATGAATACACCAAGCTGTTTTATCCACTGAAACGAGATTATTTGGAAGCAATTGACTGTTGTGATGATTATTTAGAAGGAATTATAAGCCTTACTACGTTTTTCAATACATTTGGGAAATCATACTTTGTAGGAGAATTAAGCCACCTAATAGAATTTATAGGAGAAGATTGCCAATTTATACCTGCTATTATTGCAATCCAAAGGAGGTTTCAATTATACGAAGATAAAAAACAGGTATTATCAAGGAAAGTTAATCCTATTCGCAAGAGACGTCCCCCTACATATTTAAAATATTATGTTAAATAAATGAAATGGCTGAGTTGCTGATTGCAGTTAAATTATTAGAGGAGAAATTTAGTAATCTTTCAAAAACCTATTTCTCATATTGTATGGCAAGTGGTCCGGAGTGGATAGACTTTTATTGTAATCAATCTACGGAATTCGTAAAGGCTGCCCTCTGTTGCAACAAATACATTGAAACATTAAATTTTTATTCAAGATCTAAAAGATATTGGCTTTGGTTACTATTTAAAAGACTTGAAGCAATTTATTGACGAGGATACTATTCTTCAAGAAATTGAAAAGGAAGAATAAATTTAATAATATTTACAATGGAGCAAATGGTTACTGAAATGTATGAAGAGTTTATTATATCTGCTGCATACTTCCAATATTTATCAATTGTAGGCGAAGAAGACGCAGAAGCACAAGATTTGTCAGCATATGTTAATAATATAGATCGAATGGAACAATGTAAATTAGCCGCTAAATTTTGTAATGATTATTTAAAATATAAAAATGAGTATGAACTTTTAAATGAATTTAGAAAATTAGATTTAAGGTATCATATTAATTGTATTCAATCAGGGTTGGTTAATGCAAAATAAAAAGGTAATTAAGTTTTTTTATATTTTTATTCATTCATAAAACAATTGTCATATAAAAATAACACATTTGTCAAAGCACACATACAAGGTGATTTTGAATGATAGAAGCATTTTGGTTCCATTAGCTTTAGCGCTGGTTGTTCATCTATTTCAATCACAGGCTTCTTAGAATATTTCTGTATAAAATCCTTTTTTTCGCTTCCTTTTACAAAAACAAAATCTGCTTTCTTCGTAAGTGTTTCAATTATTTTTGGGAAATGATGTAATGGAGTAAATCCATTATTCCAATGTATACAATGATAATTTTTCGTTAACCATACCGCCTGCTTGTGACAATCAGGTGAAAGAAACTCCATTGGAAAAGGCTTTTTAAAAATGTAATGAGTCATTTCATAACCATCAAAAGCTGCAAGCTCTTTCGGTATAAATTTATTTTTTTCATCCTTGAATCCTTGAATATCTTTAACCAATCTCATATTTTCAAAGCAGCAAATTTTTTAATGAGACTTTTTTTACTTGAATAATTTGCAATTTCTTCTTTCAATTGATTAATTTTAAAAATAAATTTTTCAATTTGTAGTTGTAGTTTTGATGTCATGACTAAAACTAAAAGCTTTTGAAAATTTCTTTAAATTAAATCGAAATATGAAAATAGTGGGGATAAAGTTTATAATTGTTTCACAATTTTAGTAAGAGGGTTGTAGCTAAATAATTTGTCATGTAAAATAAGACAATAAGCAGAAGTATCTTTTTTAATTGCATTGTGTGTCTCAAATTCAATTCTCATTACTACGGATCCCGTTTGAATTGTTTCTTTTTGATGGGAGCAATCAATATGTGTAATAGGACTAATGTTTTTGAATTGTTCAGGATTAAAAATGGGTTCATTTGGAACACCATAGTAACACTGTCTAAAGTTGGCAAACATTTCGTATAAAGCAGAAAATTTGTTTTCTTCGAAATTTAAGTACAAGTCGTGATAAGGATATCTTTCAGAATTTAAATATACTCTAATATTTGACAAGGTAATATTGTCAAATTTACTCATATCTTTAACAATTTTCCCTTTTCTGTTTTCTTGAAAGCCAATCACAACATGACGAGGAGCTTCTAGTTTACTAGTTGTTTTTACCGGCCATGTGTGACGGGTTGTTTCGGTTAGAGAAGAATATTCAACAAGTTCCCAACTCCTGAATCCTATCAATATATCTTTATTTGATTCTAATATTTTTGATAGAGCAAGTTGTTGTGGCATATCAACTAGAATGTGAGGAACTTTCCAATAAATTTTATCGAAAGTAACCAATGGAGTGTCAGGAGCAGTAACAAGGTGTGCCGGATCTTCTTTGAAAATAACACCATCTAAATCATCAGTTGATCTAATAAGAACCAATTCCTGTTTCATATTCATAATAATTTTTCTGTAATCTTCAAAAAATCCTAAAAGCATTTTTAGTGGTATGGATACGGAGAATTTTCCATCATTATCAACTAAAATTGTATCACCTTCTTTCCGATGTGGAAACCAACCTGCATTTTCCAGTTTTAAACTTTCGTTGGTATTGTGAGAAAGGTAGCTTTTTAAGGTCGATGCTAATCCAACATTTCTTATTGAATCTATAGTAATTCCGTTTAGTTCATAGCGGATTTCTCTGAACAAAAAGGCTATACCATTGTTAATAAATAGCAATTCTTTCTTATATTTACCTTCTGTATTAGTTAATTTTCCTTCGATATAAAGTAAACTATCTGATGGTAGAGTGTAAGCATCGAGTTCTTGAATTGGGATCCTTATTTCATCATTGTAATCGAATTTTGAAGAAATATATGGTTGATGTGTGTGAAGCTCAGAACTGACGATGGAATTGTCTACATAAAGCTTTTCGTTTACGTTTAATATGTTCATTATTTTAAAACAGTGAAACCCAAGGATGTAAGAAATTTACGATTATCTCGTCTTAACTTGTTGGTGTTGGATTTGATACTGAACTGTTGTTTAGGCTTTTTCTTTTTATAAGTTTTTACTTTGTTGATAGTGGTAGGGGCAAGTCTCATCCCAAGGGCTCTATTATATCTAACAACCATTTTATATTTCACTTGTTTGTAAATGTAACCTTACTGTTATAGTTTCTCCTCTAAAACTGATAAGTTCTCCGTCTTGATCAACTATTTTAACTGTTATATTGTTAATTGCTTTGACGCTAACTGGAAAATACAAAATGGGCAAAGGAGATTCAACTATTTTATACCCTGGAGCTACAGTTGAATAAAACTGGTGAATAATATGAACAGGTTTACCATTATTGTAAGAACCGACACAAATATTACAGTCAATACAAATAGCATTCACCTTAGTTATTTTTGCAACATTATCTGATTCTTCCTCTTTCATAGCTTCTAGTATCCTGCTATTAAAACCCAACATTTTTCCTATCGAATCTTCCTTGGTAAAATCAATTATTCTACTACACATTAAAAAAGTTTTTAGAGTATTAACATTTGCTTTTAAAAGAAAAAAAATTTTTTCATTCGGAAATAAATCTTCTATACTTTCTCTTATGTATGTTTCTATATCTGTAATGTAAGTTCCGTCGGGAATAACAATTACTTTATTATCTATATAAAATTTATTATATCCTTCTTTTATATTGGGGATAGTCATAAACGTTTCAAAATCAGCTAAACCCAGGTAATATTGTTTTTCATCCTCTAAATATATGGGCGGATTAAAATCAGCAGACAAAACAGAACTGTTTCCTGATATGGCAATTGTGGTAGACATTGCAGTTTATTTATGAATGAGATATTACAATAAATAATGAGTTTATATATTTTTTTGCAAAAATTTTAGGGATAGTTGACCACAGTTATATGAATTAAATTTTTGTTTATTTTCATAAGTATAAAATACATCCACTTTGCCATTCGAATTAAAATATTTGAGAAGTTCAAAAGGTGGTTTTAAATTTCCATAACTATCAAAATATATTACATTTTTGTTATTTTTAATATAAGCAGTCCAATGAGATCCTTTATTTTGTTTTTTATCCAAATTTACAATACTACATTCTTTCAGATTAATTTTTTTTGGAAGTTCATCGAGCATAAAAACACCTCTAAAGCCAGTTATTTTTAACAGCTTTACATATTTAATAATATCATTGTTCGTAAGTGCCCTTTTTGGAAAACTTATTTTGAGTTTTTTTTTTGTCTGATTGCTTTCATTTTGACGGATCCTCCTTTATAAGGTCTAATAAATAGTCCCTTTCCTTTATATGGTCTAATATATAATCCTTTGCCTTCTTTAGAAGCATTTTCAATTGCAATATTATGTCTATGTATTTCTTCTAGTTGCTGTTTAGCTGCTTTAGCATCATTTACTGCCTTAGCAATTCCTGCCGCGCCTCCACCTAGTGCACCCAGGGCGCCAAGAATGGGAAACAAAAGAGGTAGAAATCCTCCAATTTTTTTGGGTGTTCGAATGATACGTTTTTTTCTCAATTTAAGTTTACCCCCTTTTGTATTTTTTAATCCCAAACCGAACTTTCTTTTACCCTTCATTATTCCTGCAACACTTAAAGCTGCAATTTTTTCACCAATAGAAGAATCTTTAGCTTTTACCCTATCCCAGGCTTTTTTTTCTAATATTTGGTCAGATATGTGTCTTTTTGATAAATCTTCAGTCTGAGAGTAAGATATATCATGTTCTTTGCAAGCGGAATCTAATGGATTTATACCAACGTCACCTCTAGTTAATCTTTTTTCCAAGTTGGTGTCGGGACCACAATAATTATATCCTGGTATATGAACTTCGAAAGGTAGTTTACTAATTAATTTATTTACTAAACCAGAGCCTTTTCTATTACGTGTTTTAATAGTTTTTTTCAACTTATGACGACCCACAGTCATTGAAGTTCTTTTTATACTAAAAGCACATTGACATTTTTCTGGTATAAATACTTTTACAGCTAAAAATATTTACTAGTGTGATTAAGAATGAGGATTGAAAAACAAAAATTCTCATTACCAGTAAATAACCATGACGAAAAAATTTTAAGTAAACAGTTGAGAAAGCATGGTGACTTATTTTGCGGTGGTTCAAAAAGAGGGCTTATAGTTGGTTGCAGTGGTAGCGGTAAAACCAACGTTATGCTTACACTGCTCGAGCATCCTAATGGAATTAGGTTTGAAAATGTCTATGTTTATTCAAAGTCATTAGATCAACCAAAATATGAATATTTAAGAAAGTTGTTAAAGCCTATGAAAGAAATTGGATACTTTGAATATGATAGCGATGAGAACATTATTTCACCTCATGAGATAAAGCCAAATTCCGTTATCATTTTTGATGATATTCCTTGTCATAATCAATCTATTATTAGGGACTATTTCACGCATGGAAGGCATAGAAACACCGATTGTTTTTTTATTTTTCAAGGATATTCCTCAATCCTTAAACGTCTAACTCGAGAAAATGCAAACTTATTAATTTTATTTAAACAGGACTGTTTGAGTTTAAAACATATATATAATGACCACTGTATATTGGATATGACATTTGATCAGTTTAAAAATATTTGTGCTAACTGTTGGATGGATCCATATGGCTTTCTTGTAATTGACAAAGATTGTGAAGTAAATCACGGCAGATATAGGAGTAAATTCGATTCCTTTATATATTTATAAAAGTAAAAAATTTGCAGTTTTATTTCATTTAAAACTCGTACAGCATGGATAAACATTTAGCTCGAGAATTAATAAGATCGAGACATGCCGTGAAGCAGAAATATCAAAGCTTGAAATTAGCTACTTCTACTGCTCAGTCCGAATTAGAACAAACTTATAGACCAATAACACAACCACTTAAACAGCTAATTTCAAGTATTGGTAAATCCGAACCATTCGATTTAAAAGAAGAAAGAGTTTCAAAGTATGAAGATTTCAAAACACCTACAAAGCTTTATAAAACATCAACTCCGACGAAAAATATTCAGAAAACAGGAAAAACTCCGTTACTCCCTACAGAACTACCAACATTTTTAAATGACAGTAGTATCACTTCTTCCTCTTCTGTAGTACAACCATTGTCATCAACTGTTATAGCAGAAACTTCAGATCCTTCTAGTGACACAACAACAAATTTAAACTTGTCAGACATATTGGAACAAACTAGAAAAACAATTCAAACCTATGTTGGTACACCATCATATAAAGATTACTTAGCAGATTTTCATGAATTACCCAGATGATATATTGATGAGGGTGTGAAAGATACACAACATAAATTTGACCATTATTATGGAATAGTTCATGACCTCGAAACGGATAAGTTTTCTTTTGGTTTAACACAGATACCGGTAGAAATTATTGGAAAAGGCATTAAAGTGGGAGGAATAACGTACACAGGCACGCCAGGTTTATACGAATTGCTTTTCAAAAAAGAACCGAAAGGTTTTAAGAAGGAAGATTTAGATAATTACATGAACATTCTAGCTAAAACAAATGTATATCGTAGGAATTTTGATTCAAATGAACAAGTTCAAGGAAATACATCACACAAATATGTTACAATAATAGGACCATATTAACAAAGAAAGGGGATTACAAAGACAAAATCCTTGCCAAGATTAGTTACAGCATTTAACAAACCAAAACCTCCGTTTAGAACAACTAGAGCCATATCTACAGGAAAGGGATTAATTTTGAAAACAAACAGATCAAATACAGACTATGTATACTGGAATAATGTAAACGAAATTGTTGATAGGCTACGTTTATTAATTTCATCAAGTGATGCGGGAAATAATGCTCATAGTAACGAGATTATCTCTATTATTGAAGAATTAAGAGAAGATAAAGTAATACTATAAATAACAGATATCAAATATAATCATATTTATTGTTTAATGAAAGCTCAACATGACAGTTGATAAATTTGGACGCCATATTTCAAAACAAAATCAAGAGAGAATAAGTGACATTAATAATTTAAAAAGGAGATTAGGTGAAAATGAAACAAATAATGAAATCTTTGCTAAAAAGCTTAAGGTTTTTGATGAAAATTTTTTAAAGTATGAAAACCAGATTAAAGGATGTTATACTTCATTGAAAACGTTAATAAACAGTTGCTAACGCTAAATCAAATAAGTAAAGATTTGCAATTTTTAAATGAACATGGTAAAAAGGAAGACAAAAAATTAAGTGATGATATCAACAAAATTAATAAAATAATGGAAACAAATATAAATAAAATATAAAAATTAAACAATTAAGAACTTTTATAAAAAGGTTAGATGATGAAAACAAAAGAAATCAAAATAGCATACTTAACAGTAGAAAAATTGACCAACTCACTTTGGAAGAAAATCAACAATATATTTCCTTGGAAAATATAATGTCCAGTGTAATTAAGAAATTAGAACAAGAATTAAATAAAACAGAGGAGGAATTCAAAAATAGTGATAGTAGATCAACTACTTTCTTAACTGGAGAGATAAAAAAATCCTTTAATGCGTTAGAAAAGGAGATTACTAAAATTAGTAAAGTTTTAAATGAAAAAAGTTATACAATACAAATTGATAAATTGAATGAATGGGAAAAAACATATAAAAGTTATATTTCGAATTATTACAAAACATAGAGAGTGAACTTCCTTAAAATTGAATAAACAAGTTTGTTCATTTGTTGTGTCATGACAACCGTTAAACAACAAGTCGTTAATGAATTACATAAACCTGCTAGAAAAAACTACAAACGCAGAAGGGTGGTAGTGAAAGGGTTAAATGATCTTTTTCAAGCTGATTTGGTTGAAATGTTCCCCTATGCCAAATTTAATAAGGGATTTAAATATATCTTGATTACCATAAATGTATTTTCTAAGTATGTTTGGGCCGAACCGGTAAAATCTAAATCTGGAAAAGACGTAACAGCGGCCATGAAAAAAATATTAATCAGTGCAAAAACTCCACCAAAAAACTTGCAAACGGACAGAGGGAGAGAGTTTTTCAATGTAAATTTTCAAAATTTGATGCAAAAATTTCGAATCAACCATTATAGCACGTTTTCCAATTTGAAAGCGAGTATAGTAGAAAGAGTGAACAGGACTTTAAAGAATAATATGTGGAAAATATTTAGCATTCAAGGAAATTACAAATGGTTTAATA
Organism: Kuschelorhynchus macadamiae; assembly: GCA_030620095.1. Lineage (NCBI taxonomy): Eukaryota > Metazoa > Arthropoda > Insecta > Coleoptera > Curculionidae > Kuschelorhynchus > Kuschelorhynchus macadamiae. Next base: position 267,961 of record JAUTXW010000845.1, on the reverse strand, counting down.
TATTAGCGGATATTGTAAAAGATTATAACAATACAAAACATTCTTCAATAGGAATGAAGCCAAAACAAGTAAATAAAACAAATGAAAATAGAATCTTGAAATCTGCATTTACTCATGCTAAAACGTTAGATATAAAATCTCCAAAGTTTAAAGTGGGTGATCACGTACGAATAAGCAAGCATCGAGAGGCATTTTCAAAAGGTTACACACCAAATTGGTCAAATGAGATATTCCACATTAAAGAAGTTAAGATGACAAACCCTTGGACATATTTAAGTCAAGACGAAGATAATCAGGACATTCTGGGTGGTTTTTATGAGCAAGAATTACTAAAAGTAAAGCATACCGATGTGTATCTCATTGAGAAAATTTTGAGAAGGAAAGGAAACAAAGTTTATGTGAAATGGTTAGGACTTGATAAAAAATATAATACATGGATTGATAAAAAAAATATTGTTTAATTAAATTGAAATTAAATTTTAGTTAAATTTGTTTTATTTCTGTTCCTCACTTTATGCTTTAGCTGATACAAATTACAAAGTCTTAATGTGCTAATTAATTTCAAATAAAATTCACATTTACTAAACTAAAATTTTATTAAGTAAAACATCAAATACAATTTTTATTAAAACGTGTCAAATATATTTTATTTCTATGTTCCTCAGATAATATCGAATCTAGAATAAGTTTACAATCATTTATTCTTTTTTCAAAACGGAGTCTATCTAAGTACCACATCTGAAAGTTACTCCTACGGGCTTGTCTGTAAGCAAAGCTCCACTTCACTAACACATGCACCTTATTGTTCTCTTCCAGAAAAGATATTGTTTTCTTTGTAATATTTTCTTTTTGATCCATTTTCATTGTTTTCTTCGTAATATTTTCGTTTTGTTCCATTTTGCTTCAATTTGTTTTCCATTTGTTCAGGATATAAAGCAAGTAATTCCTTCATAGTTGAAACATTTTCACTATTAGGATTTTCTGTTGGACTTATTATATTATAAACATGCGTACACAAGTCGCCACAATCAGCTGAAATATTATTTTGAAATATTTTGAAATATGTATTGAATTCTTGCCTTTTAAGTATAGATAATCTATAATCAATAATTTCCTTTAATCGCCACAAATTGTCCAAAGACTCTTGTCCTAAGTATATGAAGTGTGGGCCTTTTGTAATTTGTAGAACAGGGGTATCATTTATTTTCTGAACCTGCAGATGAATGTTGTTTATATTCACACTGGTTTGATCAACTTGAGGAAAGTAGAAATTGTTTACAATAATTCCTTGATGAACACAAATGTCTTTCCAATTTTCTTCGGTTAGTGCGATTGAAAATCCAGTTTTTCCACCAATTACAATTTTTGGAGAAAAATCATTTAAACTAATGCCAACAAGAACAAATTTTGACAAAGAATTATTTAAAAAATAAATTTTTGAATTAAGAAGCGTTTCCAAAGGTTTATGAACCTCGGCGTTGTTCATAATGACTAAACGAAACTGAAACATACTGTGTTATTCTTGTACTTAAATATTCTCATCCCCACTTTCTTTAAAGTTTCGATTAAAATGGATTAATGAAAAAATAGATTTCCAGTTTGAAATTTGTAATAAAGATAAATAATTAAAATGGTAATGTATAAAAATAATGCAAAGTTTAATGTAACACTAATGATGGAAAAGTAATAATTTTTGAATCCGTCATAATAATTGGTACAGTTGGGGGTTAAAATTTGTAACTGATTATTTTTAAACTCTAACCTTTCTATCCAATTTGTATCAAAAATAGATCGATTTGGATAATGATACAAAATTTTAAAAAATTTACTTGCATTTTCATTTCCATTTATTCGTTCCATCCAACTAATTATACTATTGTTAATTAATCCAATTTTCATAAATTTACAATATTTACTTAGAGTGACGTCTGTTTTATTAGAAAAACATATTTCACACTGTGTTACGCCAGGGGGATGATGAACATAAAAAACATTTTGGAAAATAAAATAAAGAAGAATAAATTGAGATCTACTGATAGTCATTAAAACAAATTAATAATTATATTCCAAATTTATTAACATTAAGCAGATACTTTCACCACGAAAGCAAAAGCAGTTGTAAAAAAATAACAATAAAATACTTAATTTAAATATATGTAAAAGTTCATAAATAAGGATATTAATAATACTATATAAAATGTGTAGCTTGAAGACTTATTTTGAATGGTTACAATTATTCGATTCCTATTTTTCCATAAACAGTTATTTAAATCACAATTCCTAGCAAATTTCTTATGCTCCACAATAGGATCATCATAACTTAACCAATCAAAAATTTCAATACCACAATAAAAACATTTACAAATATCATTGATTGAAGTATAGTAAAAGCCAGCTCCAGCTAACACTTCTGGTCTCAATTTTCCTTTCCATTTTTTAAAAGTGGAAAGTCGTTTTTCATATGTTTTAAAATAACTGTTATTAATTTCTTTGTCAAAAGTTTCTAAGCACATTTTGTGAAAGACTTATGAAGACTAACTTTGGTTTCAAAAACAACAAATTTAAATACCTTATAATATCTACATAAATATATCTAAATCTTCATGTTCTGCATTCCATTGATACAAAGCAATATCTTGGTGTCCCCAAGCTAATGTATTAAAACTATAGGGAATTTTATACCGCTTATCATCTTCGGAACTCAAAGCCAATTTATTAATTAACTCTGTAAAAATTGTATGTTGTCTAGATCGAAAAACATACATTGAACAAAAGGTTTTAGAATGATTTTCAACAACATCTTTATAATGAATAAAATCCAACTGCTTTTTAATTGCACTTTTTTTAACACCTTTTGCTTTTTTTGTTAAACTGTTTTCCGTTTTAATACAATATGCTTTTGCTCCAGTACCAAAGAAAGCAGTAATGGGTTCACCAGCATATTCATCTTTGAATTTTCCTATAACTGACTTTGTAATAGGCATTTCATGAATATTATTAAATTCATAATTAGATGTGTCAAATTTGTGAATATTTTTTATCATGTCAGAATAAATATTTGGAGTTGTGACTTCTAAAATGAACGAATCGGTATCGGTGTATAAAAGTGAAATATTTTCCTGATAAAGAGGTTTTAAAAAATTATAAAAGAAATCATACATGACAGTTTTAGATATATCTAATATTGAGAAGCCTACATATATTGGTTTATTGTAAGTAACTTGAATCTTTTGCATTTGAATAGCTACCAAGTTTTCAGAAAATATTGTTAAGTCCTTGAAATATGGTTTTGCAATTAAATTCTCAGCACCATCTTTTCTTCTATTTTTTTCCCACTCTGTAACAAGTCTTACGTCAATTCTCCTATCAACATTTTCCATAGTCTTGCCATAAATACTATTATTTGCCAACTTGTAAGTATTACGATCAAATTCATTCTTTGAATCATTTCTTAATCTTGAATTCAAGTCTATATATTTTTTCAACCAATCAGATTGAGAAAACTGTAAAACTCTATGAACTTTAGTTAACTTGAGTCCATGTTCCAAACATTGTTTTAATAATTGATAGTGAATAACATATTTTGATTTATCATTTAAATTGGGTATTAATTTTATGCATTTAGAATTTGGCGGTTTAAAGTTTTCTGGACAAAACGGAAAATCGTTATGATAGGAATGTAGACTTGTAGGATATTCTAAATCAACTTCTAAAACATATCCCTTATTAGATTTTTTAGAAATATTCATAATATTTAAATCATTGATTTCTTTATCTGTTAACCAAACAAAATCTCCCGTTGGAATGTGCTGTGATATTGCATAACCATACAAATTTTTTGCATCATAATAAATTATGTATTTAGTTGGCTTTAAAGGATCAAAATTTAAAAGAAATGGGTTATTAGCTTCAGATTTTCTACAAATGCAAGAGCTCACACCACCGCGAACGCTTTTTTTGAAAAAGTGTATCATATCTGGATCAGTTAACAATTCTAACTCTATTCCAGTATAACGCAAACACGCCTCCCAGTATAAACCTGGAAAAGTGTAAAATAGAGCTGGATCGAGCTTATATGTGGATAAACAAGTGCTTCTAAAATTTTCAAAAATATCTGCCAAAAGTAAAGTATCAGAGAGTAAGTAAACGTCGGAGTATTGACCAAGAGATTCACATTTAAACAATTGCCAAACCTTTACAGCTCTTTGGTATTCTGCATCACTGATGTGCTCATCCGTTAAAGTATTATAAAATTGGTCTTTCTGAGGTAAAGTTGTTTCTTCTAATTTTAAATAATCATCAATATAACTGTAAGGAAATACACCTTTTTGCCGAATAAGTTTAAATCTTTCTTCATCATTGAAAATTTTTTTTATTTCCTTACATTGTTCATCTTTTAAGCTTTCAGAGAGTTTTGATAAAGAATGGGATAGAAATTGAAAAGAATCAATAAACCTTAATGATATATTTTTTTTCTTAGCTTTTTGTGTCTTTTTATCAAAATAGTTATCCACATGAATAAGCTTTTCAAATGAAATATATGTTTCCTTGTTTTGTGCGATAACTGTTAGTTGTTCTTTGTTTAAGCATAATTTTTTAAGAAATAGATGAGAATCATAATTACGCAAATTATGCAATATAACTGGAATAAAGTTAGGTATTCTGTAATTTATGTTGCAGAGTGAATGAGCTGGACCTCTATAAAGACCGGTTATATGACAATGATCTGCAACCCTGTCATTTAAAAGAGGTTTATTACAAATATGACAAACTTTTTCATAGTTATGATAAATTTTGTCCAGTTCGTTCAAAGGGATCATTTTTTTAGGAGCCTTTAAATATTTATTGTATATGTTATACACATCTCTTTCTAAAGAATTTATAAATAATGTATCACAATTTTGACCTCTATATTTTTCAAATTTAGAATAATTATCGTCGAAGGAACATTTAATGTAATAGGCAAATGAATGTGGAATATGTTCATATTGTTTTAAGATGTATGAAGTATTAGGATTTTTATCAACATTGTCATTATTTAAAGGCTTTAAAATGCATTCAAAATCTGCATACACCACGAAAGGAACTTTCATTTGTTTATGATAATTTACAAATTTCAAAATATTATCATATGAATAGTTTCCAAACTTATCTTTTATTAATTCTTTAGAAGGTAGGTTAATTCGTAAATGATCACAATCATAGCTATTGTGTTGTAATTTCTTCTGTAGGGAAATATTGTAAACAACCATCGCAAATATATTTTTTTCCGTGATGTTTAGAAATTTGTGCAGAAACTAGTTTTGATAAATCTTTAATATAGCAATAATGAAAAGTTTTTTCATCATCATCACTTATTAACAATAAATTGACATGTTGATTTTTTTTATTCGATGAATAATAAAGTGGACCAATTACTTCATACCCCTTTTTAGGATTTATAATTTCTAATCCATATACATTAATAGAAATGTTATTTTTTTCTTCAAAAATCTTAATGTTCTTTAACAACATTGGAAATTCTATACCTGACATATCCAAAATAGAAGAGTAGTGTGGGTAGGATGAAGTTTCAAAATCTAATCCGCTTGGTTGGTGAAGAGCAGACACAACTGCCCAGGCGAAGCAAAAGTTGTCATCATTCCTAATGTTGATCACAGCTTGACGTCTCTTGATCTCTTGAGGAAGTTCGATAAAAGATGAGGCTCTCAGCGGATTGTGCTTGTTAACATTAATTTCCAAATGAAGTAAATTCATCAAAGCCCATCCTGCAACGTAAAAATTAAAAAATTACTTTTTTTGTTGCTGTTGTAAAATCGAAAATAAATTCTTTACCTGAATCTCTTTCTGCAAATTCGTCAGCTTTCTGGTCAATAATGGTGCAGATTTGCTCTAACAGTTCTTTTTTCTGATATCCCTGGCAAATGACTTGGAACGGCGCATTAAAAGATTTGACATCATAGCTGTCGCTGCTGGGGTTAAAATAGAAACCGAACAGTTCCATATTTAGCTTGATACATTTATGTTTCTGCAGTTCTTGATCTATTAGATGTGCAATTTTGTATTCCAAATGTTGAAAATATTCTTTCACATTTATGAAGTTTTGGTGTGAGGAAATCCTATAAGATATTATTCGTTCCCTGAATGCTGACTTGATAATTTCAACACCTTCCTCCAAGCCTATTTTGGAATTGTTCTTGTGCACACTAGATCGAAGATGTCCACCCCATAGACTTTGGTTTATATTTTTCTTGCATTCTTTACAATATTTTACAATATTTGTAGAATCTATAAATTAAGAAAAAAATATTTTACAAAATATAACATGAAAAATAAAATGTTCTTACCTTTAACAAGCTTTGTTTTTTTCAACCAACTGTTGAGTTTTGTGGAATTTCCGTTAACATGTTTTTTATTATGTCGCAATAAATTATCCTTTCTAGTGAAGACTTTATTACATGTTACACACTTATGCATTTCTGAAGTTTTCTGGATAATAATAATAATAAAATTAATATTGTGCAATTCTATTTAGTTATAGTCAAATTTTGAAAAAAGCAATTGCATTTTTGAAGTTCTTTGTATAATAATAAAATTAATATTGTGCATTTTTATTTAGTTATAGTCAAATTTTGAAAAAAGCAATAGAAATTAATTGACTTTATGAATCCATTTCTTCAAATGAGTCAACTAATTTGTCAAAGGCCTGTTTAACATAATTCACCGTACTTTCGTCTCCCTTTTTAATTGTGATCAAATTAGTTAAATTTTGAATAGCGAAACCCAGACACTTAAGGTTTGCTATTTGTTTTTTATTTTTTTTATTAATTTTAAATTTTTTTTTTAATGATAAATGATGGTTTCGAAATTGAATTTTGTTCAACTGGTGAATTATTAGGAGAAATATCCGAAGTTAAATTTGCTTCAATTTGTTTTTCTTGCGAATCAGAATTTACAATAGCATATGGTGAATTAATAGAAGATATAGCCGAACTTAAATTTTGATCAATTTGTTTTTCTTGCGAATCATAATTTACAATATCATATGGTGAATTAATAGGACAAATAGCCAAACTTAAATTTTGATCAATTTGTTCTTCTTCCGAATCAGAATTTTCACTAAACAAAAAAGGAGAGCAAATTGGTCTCGGAGAATTAATTGGCGATTTTAATGTTAAATAATTTGGATTAGATTTTTGAAAACAAACAATATCCTCATAGCTAGAATTTTCGAATTGATTTTCGTCAATGTCATTCAGTTCTTCAAGAGCTTGTTTAGTTTTTGTTGTAATTAAGTCCGTTTTGTTGTCAATAATGTCATTAAGATCGTCAAGAGTTTGTTGTTGAGTAGCTGTAAATAAATATTTTTCGTTGTTGTGTTTGTTGGCATTATTCTGAACTTGGCTATTGTAAATAATTTCATTCAAGTCCTGAATAGTTTGTTGTTGACTAGTTGTAAATACGTCTGTTCCATTGTTTTGTTGGTTTGCAAAATTTTGCATTTGAGTACATGTGTATAAGTCAAAGTCATTGTCAATTATTTTGCTACTCGATGCCAAAAAATTGTCCATTATGAAAAAAATCGTAATAACAAATAAAAATGCCACAAATGTACATAAAAATGTTACCAATATATATAAGAATTAAATCTTGCCAAATAAAAATGTTAGAAATAAAAATAAAAATTAAAAAATTACCAAATACACACAATGTAAACACCAGAAAACTCGCAAGCTCTGCACAGTGTGAATGCAGAAATCAATTGCATTCGTCTCTTCGCTGAGGCGATTTTATATGCAAAAGTTAAGCACATGTGTCCTACTTAAAGTTGAACGACAATCTCTAAAAACCACTTTCCCAAGCCGATCAACAACCTTACCCCTCCCCCCCCGGACCCCTGAATTTCCGAGACACAAATCCCGGCTCCCCAATTTCGGGCTACTCTCTTCAGGTTAAGTTAAGTTAGGTTAGGTTATGTTAGGTTAGGTTAGGTTAGGTTAGGTTAGATTAAAAAAGAAGAAAAGAAAAAAGGAGAAGCAAAGAAAAAGAAGAAGGAAGGAAAAAGGAGAAGGAAGGAAAAAGGAGAAGGAAGGAAAAAGGAGAAGGAAGGAAAAAGGAGAAACATATAAAAAAGAGAAAGAAGGAAGGGAGAGAAAGAAGATAAGGTGAGGGTGAGGGGGAGCGGAGCCCCCCCCCCCGAAAAAACTGACAGGGAAAGGGACAGCGAAAAAAAAAAAAACTTAAGTATTGCAGGTAGTAAAAGTGGTGGTCGATGGGATATATACTTAAGAACATCCACTCGACGATCATACAGTATCATTCGCTGTAATATCAGTTGTCGATATTATTTATAACCTATAACCAAAATGTTTTTTATCAAATATATCTATCTAAATCTAAAGCTCCTAACGATGGCAGAAAATATGATTGGATACGCTGACCAAATTGAAGAAAATAATGTGGAGAACGCCGCTCAAATTGAAGAAAGAGAAGAAATTTTTATTAACTTGGAAGGCGATTCCATCACTTATAAACATTCATTTTTGGACAAATCATCTAGGCTTGTTAGAAGATCATTCTTGTTTAACATCGACATTAATTATATTGAGGAGGAAGAAGAAGAGATGGAGGAAGATGATCAGGAAATTGACGAAGGAGAGGACATGGATGGACAACTGCTAAATTTAGGAACCGAGGCTGACGTATAAGTAAGCAAGTTTAGGGCTAGTGAATTATTTAATAATTTTCAAGAAAAAGATGTATGTGTTATAGAAAGCTACTCTAAAATTGAAAGTCGAAGACTAGGAACATTTGCTATTTGCCTTCCTTGTAGTGCAATTCACATGAGATATTTACGGAGAGGGGAGTCCGATCATGTGAGCTGCCACTACAAAAGAGCTTATGTTGTTAGTGCTTCTGATTTACATTGTGCTATTTGTAGGATACATCTTTTTCTACTAATTCCTGAACATGCTTGCTTTTACTGCAATAAAAATGAAAAAAAAGAGATAGAAGATTATGTTGTTAAATATTAATAATAAACATAGTTTGTAAAGGTGATGTGTAGATTATTTCAACAATATTAATTTTAAATATAGATAGATAGATAATGTCAAAAATATTAATTTTAAACATAAATTGTAAAGATAATAAGTAGAATACGTCAACAATATTAATTTTAAAAAATGTCAACTGTTACTATAAGCGGTTATATATTTTCAGTGCTATATGCAAAATACTTCTTTTTATTCTAACATCTGACACTGTATTTGTAAATGAAATAGCTAATCATATGTAAAAAAAAAAAGTGTCGATTATGTCAACTGCCACTAGAAGCACTCATATATTAGCATAACATTTTGTTAACGCTTGTTTCTGTATTCAATTGAGTTTTCTCTTACTTGATGCAAATTATATTAATATTATTAGTATAATTAAAAAGTAGTAGATTAGGCTATGCCGGTCCGACAATCAAAATCGTCATTTTTACATGTAAATTCCCATAAGAAAATTTAAGCTTCGATTTGCAAAAGTGGTGCCATTTTAGGGCGTGGCACTTTTTGTGTAAACCCATAACAATTGTTTTGTTATGTAATGTGAAAATTAGTATGTATTAAAAAACTTGTTAGATCATTGTTGTCGTTTCAATATAGGAAAAGGAAAAAATGTGTGTCAATTATTATATATATATATTTACATTTACTTTTTTTTACAAAATTATTTGTTACCAGAGTTTTCACAAACACAAATTATAAAAAAAATATTATCCTCTTTTTAAAATTACAAAATGATGTCTAATTACATCTTTGAAGGTTTGTACCAAATAGTAATATCTAGTGCGACATACAGGACAATTGTTTACCATTATAGAACAACAATTTTCATCATTCCATCTTAAAATACATTTTAAACAAAAAATGTGGGAACATGTATTTGGTCTACATGAATCATAATATTCGATTATTTCAAAACAAATAGCACAAAACACTTTTTTCTCTTCACTCTCAGTTTTGTTCAAATTTTTTAAAACAATCCCATTATTTTCTTCTCGAACTAATGGTATATTTTCTTCTTGAACTCCTGGTATAATTTCTTCGAGGCTAATTGTCTGAAGCGGAATGGATCGATTTCTTTCTCCAACTGATTCACTCATTTTATTTTAATATTATTATTAATAGATTTATTCAACAGATTTTTTTCTTTTAACAGTCACTCGTACCTTATCATACTAAAATGATCTTGATGCACCTATTTATAAGACTTAAGAATGCAAAATCAAATGTGGGAGAACAAAGAGAAAAAATTAAAAATATGATGCGAATGAGAATAAAAGGGGAGGAAGTTAAGAATGAGGGACATGAGAGAGAGGAAGAGGAGAAGGAGGAGGCGCTCCCCTATTATAACTACTAGTAATGCCATAAACATTTGCTCGTAATTTAGACAGCTTTTTAATAGGTATATCCCTATGTATTTTTGCATTTACAGTTGTAATTTTCAGTTTATTTGCCTAGAATAATATTGCATCAGTAATAAATTATTTGCTTCGGTTACCAATAAACTACATATTTATTATAAAGTGAGTGTTTTAATTTTGCTACAATTTTACAAACTTAACACGATTTACAAAGAACAGCATTGGTGCGGGCAATTTAGTTGCAATAGCTATAAAGACATGATGGTGCAGGCCGCATAAATTTGGCGCGTCAAGGTCATTGAAACCAAACGATAAATTTGACAGTCTTCCGCAACTGGTTTGGTTTTAGCATAAAAATGCAGCTGCTATAGCGAACACCACACTGTTACGACAGAAAGCCCCGGAAGAGTTCAAACTAATTTATTAGCAATTTATTTAATAACACGCTGAAGTACACACTCAGCAAGAAGTTTGATAGAAAGTCTACAGTCAGCACTGTTATAATGTCATTAAAAATTTCGATTATTTTATAAGGAATAAAATTGTTTGTAGTGATAAATTACGTATTGTGGCTGTTCAAATTTATCAAACGAGGGGTTAGAAGACTTTTCAGACAAAAGGTCACAAGGCAGTTTCAAATGACTAGCATCCAGGAAGATGCGATAAAGTAGCAATTTGTAGACGCGCGCGGTTCACTAATACAATGTGAGTGTTTGTAGCTAAAATATCATCTTTAGTGAACATATTTATTTAACTTTTAATCGGATAGGTTAATATACTCATGGTCGAGACGAGATTTTTCGAGACGAGACGAGGCTTTGTCTCGAAACGAGATGAAACCTTAATCTCGTCTCTCGGAATCACTATAAAAATCCAATATGGTAGAACAAAATGGCGGCCTCACAAAATGTAAAAAATCATTATTAAGAAAATACTTATCGAATAAATTTTAAAATGTGCGCAAAAATAAAGTGTGCTATAGGGATAAACTGGTAATTTTTTTGTATAAACCCATTAAAGCGCAAGAAAATGGCGGCCTAATAAAATTTTTAAATATTCCGTAAAATGCTAGTTCTTGGAATAAAACCTTTTTATGCAGTTTTTGTAGACTACGTAAATAATGTTATGAAAAATAAATAAATAATAAGTTTTATAGTATTTGTGTAAAGTTATTACAAAATAATTATATGCATATATAGACTGTGTATTGTAAGTAGTGGGATTCTGTGCGAGAGAAGTTGTGGGTAGAGGTTATAATTTACTGATTTTTTTTTGTCGTTCGGTCAAATAGTATTGAAGGTTCTGACCTCCTTTGAACTGAATTTCTGGCTACTTCTGTTAAAAGTCCATGTCTTGGGTGCAATTTAAAGAATTAGAAGCGAGATTATACTAAACCCTAAAATTAAAAAAAAAACAAATATTTGCCTATTCTTATCATTTTTTTTTTAGTAAAAGATCCTACATATCTGACATAAAATAAAAAAAATCCTTAAATTTCTTACTCTATAAACTCGTTGACAAGTGTCGCGTTAAATATTTCATATGTTACATGTTACATCCATAGCTCAGTGTTTATGAGTGTCATCAATGATTTCAATGAATGAACAGGCCCACGCATGTGTGACCCATCACAATTTTAGGGGCAACTTTTTTTTAGCTTAAATTTAATACAACATATATTTACAAAATATTTCTTTGGGCTTCGATAAAGCCTCCTGAATATGGTATTTAAAAAATACTGCAGAAATGTGATATATTCACAATTTTTTTTTTGCTTCTATAAAGCCTCCTGAATTCGTTAATTAAAAAATTTCTGTGCAGACACTCCCAATTTTTATTCTATTCCGAAATCAGATTTTTTCGCCTACGTTTCGTTTCTGAATTATACACCATAAAAATGTTCAATATTACTTTTCACCTTTCTTTTTTTTAAAACTTACTAGACTTATTTAGTCTAGTAAGTAGTGAGCTAACCTAAATTATTACATTTACTTGGTGTATTATATTAAAAATTTGCTTTAGTATCGAAAAAACATACCCCACGAAAAGACGCCATGATTGCTTATCAAATATTTAATGATTTTATATTTTTCTGTCGGATAACCTGATATTCTGAAACAATTGCAACGAGAAATTTAAATTACAGTTCTCTTTCAAATTTTGAGTAACATTTAAAAATTGAAAATGAATTTAACCTTAGCATCTTAATTTTCGTGACAAAAAGAGATTTTCAAGTCCTTCAAATAATACCTATCCAATTTATCTGAAATTTTGCACAAAAACCAATTATTAAGTAGAAATCAACTGGTAAAATTCATGAATCCAAGATGGCGGAACAAAATGGCGGCTTAATAAATACTAAAAATTCAGTATGAAAAACCACTTAATGGACTAATTTCAAATTATGTGCCATATCTATAATTGTTGTATAGAGATGAACTAGTAAAACTGTGGTACTAATAGCAATGACGCGACTACTGAAGAATTAAGGTATATATATATATATATATATATATATATATATATATATATATATATATATATATATATATATATATATATATATATATATATATATATATATATATATATATATATATATATATATATATATATATAGGTTGTTGTCTTTTAGGTTAGGTTCTTTATATTATTGAATTGATAGAATAAATATCAACCACAAAATCTAAAAACGGAACGCGGCTAATCTACGTTTATTGACATTGACATATTACGTTTTTAGATACTTTATTTAGGTACGCGATTGTTATTTACTTTAATCTGTCATAACTTTTTTGACAATAGAACTTTTAGAATTTTTTCGATGCAGGTTAACCACTCCCTTTGACGATGGATGAAGTTGCTGGAAACATTACAAAAGTATATAATAGGTATCGTACTGAGAAATGTTTAATTCTTGAGATACAGTCAAAGTTTTAAATTTTTTTCCTTTTTTCGTTTTTCTTACACGTTTTCAGAGTTTATTAGCTTCAATTTGATACATTTATTAGTTTTTAGAACTTCTACAATAACCAAAAGCCAAATTTGTCATATTCAATATACAGAATGTTATTTTTTTGCGCCACCGAGAATTCCACTCTCCTGTATTTTTTTGGAAGACCCTGTATAAATCATCATTTGGCTCCCCATTTTTTCCTCATTCTTTTTAATTCCCTACGTTTTAATCGTATCTGTAATAGTTTTTTATTGATTTAGGAAAATAACCGTCGATGCAAACCAAGTATTATCAAATTAACAAAACTGAAAAAAATCTAGTTGGCTATTTCGTGTGCTACCTTTTTTGACGTTTAGTATAAAATTATTTGATAGCGAAGTAAACAGCATAACAATATTTTCCGTTTGTTACCTTTTTGATGTTTAGTTTAAACTAATTGTGATAGTTAAAGTTTCTAAAGTTTTTTGCGCTGTTTAATATTTCTAAAGGTTTTTGAGCTATTTAATATCAAAGGATGGTTGAGTTTACAAACCGTGAATACGCGGATATTAATTTATGGTCTTGCCAATGGTAATTCGTTTGAAGCTAAACGAACCTATTTGCAGCGTTATCCAAATCGACGACAGCCTGATTCACGAACTTTTGCTTAAGTTCACATTCGATTGAGCGAAATTGGAACTTTCCAGAAGTCTACTTATTTATCAGGAGAACATCGCACTGTTAGAACTATTGAAGTTGAAGAAGCAGACTTGAATACTATAGAAAACGAACCAGGTACAAGTACAAGAAAAATTGCGGCAACATTAGACATTTCACATGACGTGTTTGTTTATAAAATTTTATTGGATAATTTGAGGTATCCTTACCATATCCAAAGAGTCCAAGCTCTTCTCCTACGCGATTTTCCATTCCGATTCAATTTTTGCCAGTGGTTCATTCAAATGTTGACCCAAAACCCATTTTTTGAAAATAAAATTTTATTTAGTGATAAAGCAAGTTTTTCGAAAAATGCCATCTGGAATTTTCACAATAATCATTTTACAGTTTACAGTAAATGTGTGGGCTGGTATTATTGGAGACCATTTGGAGAGGCCATTTTTCCTGCCAAGAAGATAAACGGACAGTATTATCGTCAATTTTTAGGAAAAAAACTCCCCGCTGCTGTTAGAAGAGGTACCACTTGAAATAAGATACCAAATGTGGTTTATGTATGATGGCGCACCGCCACATTTTAGTTTGGATGTAAGGGAGTTTTTAAACCGACAATACAACAACCGTTGGATAGGTCGAGGTGGAAACCAGCCAAGGCCCCCAAGGTCCCCCGACTAAATTGTTTAGACTATTTTTTCTGGAGACATTTAAAATCGTTGGTGTATCAGACTCCTATCCAGTCAGAGGAAGATTTGAGAAACAGAATTATAGTTTCATGTGAAATAATTCGCAATACACCTGGGATATTCGAGAGAGTTCGCCAGTCTATGAGACGAAGAGTTGAGCCCTGCATATTATCATTAGGAGGTCATTTTCACCGTTCTTATAATTGTTTGTTTGTAAAGTTAGAATTAAATTGTTAATTAAAGCCACTAGATTTTTTCAATTTTGTTACTTTGATAATACTTGGTTTGCATAGAGGGCTATTTTCGTAAAGATCTAGAAAACGATAACAGATACTATAAAAATGCAAAGAAAAAAAAAAGAATGAGAAAAAAGCCAAATTATGATATAGAGTATTCAAAAAACACAGGAGATTGGAATTGCCGGTGGCGCAAAAAAAACTTCCTGTATACTTCATACGACAATTTTGGTTTTAGTTATTGTAGTGGTTCTAAAAACTAATAAATGTAGCAAATTGGAATAATAAACTCGGAAACGTTTGAGAAAAACGTAAAAAAAATTAAAACTTTGACACCATGAAAGAATGAAACACTTATCAGTACACCTTTATAATATAAAAGTGATTTATTACATATTAAGTTTTTGTAATGTTTCCACCAACTTCATTTAGCGTCTAAGAGAATGGGTAACCTGGCATCGACACAGAAATTTGCAAATTTCTCGAAAACGGTTACCTCTAGAGCAAGTAGGCATTTTCTGCTTAAAAAGATGTAAAAATAAGATTTATTCATAACTATACATAAAAACTATTACAAAATTATGATTTCCCATCTCAAAAAAGCCAATTTTTCTAAAAATTGTAAAGGTCATTTTATAATTAGACCACTAAATGTTTTTTAAATTAATTGTAGATAGGTAAGGAAAGCCATATATACCAAAAAAAAAATAATAATAAAGGAATGAGCAATTTTTGAGAAAGCCTACTATGATAGGCGAAACGTCAAGTTAACCCCATTGTTTGATTTTGCAAATAAACCTATATATATATATATATATATATATATATATATATATATATATATATATATATATATATATATATCAATAACATACGACTCCAAGTAAACAAGAATTTTCTTATTATGTCAGTGTGTAACCTAATCGCTAAATATTAAAAAACGTCTCAATAATAAGTACAAATTTTATCAATGTCATTTAAAAATGAATCAAATATAAACTAAAATGAAAGATTACTTTTCCAAATATAACTACGGTGTCAATAATAATTATTTGTTGAAGATAAAGTATGAATCAGTAGGTCGATTTTATTTGAAAATTAATATTTAATTAAATGTAATCCAATTTGAAAGATTTTCCAAATATAACGACAGTGACCATAATTATTTGTTAAAAATAAAGTATTAATAAGGTCCGTCGATAATTACTGTTATTGGGGGGGGGGGGAATAGTATTGAGTATTTCAATGCTGCCAACAAATTTTCAACCTTGCCAACACAATATTTATTCAATAACAGATATTATTACCACACTCAATTACTTCTAGGCAGTCCAATAGAAATAAAAAGAAATACTAATAGAAATAGAAAGAATATATTTTAAATAAAAAATTGAGAAATATATTTCAAATGAAGACAGACAATAAAACCTTTTCTAATATATACACTAGGTAGAATTTGTGACAGATCAAGTTTTTGGAAAGAAAAAGTTAGAAGATTAAACAATTAAATTATTGACACAATACAAAAACATCGCAAATCCTGGATAAATAAAGTATAAACATTCTTAATAATACAAATAAGCTGTATAAAAAAATCTTATTAAAAGAATAAAAATAAACTGTTATTTATTTTTACCTTACTAGTTACATTTATAATACTTATTTTCAACCTCAGCTCTAGAGAATATTTCCTTATGACAAGCCATACTGAATTTAATTATTAATGAATTACCCTTTTTAAATAATCATCAGAACTAATAAAATTTCTTTGATACCAAAAAGCAAATTACTTAAAAATTTAAAAATTACCTGATTTTAGTTGTCTTGCAACAGTGTCGAAATCAGTAATTCACAGGAACAAAAATCTTGAAATACTTATATGTCGATGCCAAGCAAAAAATATCGATACCAACAGTAACAAAACATATTACAATTTATACTCGATACTAATAAAAATATCGACACTTTATAAGTATCGATGGTATCGTTCCATCCCTATTCGTGATATATTGTCAATGAACTCTATACTACGTTACTACGTTGCTACATAGCGTCAAAGTCTGTATAAATATGATATTTTGTAAACTTTGGTAGCGTCGAGTTCATTCATTGCATATTGTATACCTAGGATGAGTGATGAAAATAAAGAGGGTAATCCATTATTTGTTTCAATATATTCAATTTCTCCTATATACTCTTGACCTCATTTACGTCCTGTTAGATTTAAACCAATCTTAAGAACATAAAATAATAATGGCAAATGAGAAATTAAATACATGAAACATTAGGAGTTTGTCTTCTTGAACAGCTAGTAGTTGCCTGATTCAGTCAGTCTGAGCTGGCGGTTCCAGAGAGAGGATCAAAAAGAAGGTTTTGACAAGCAATGTTTCATTTTTTTTATCGTTTTTGTAGAAACATATCACATCACCATATTTGTTATACCTGTTGGTAATGAGGCATTTTCTCTGTAATATTTTAGAAATTTTGCTGATGTCTAGTTCCAATAGCATTTCTGAAACGTAAACTATAGCAGGGACACCAACAAAAGAACAAAGATGTGGAAGAAATCTTAATATAATTTTCAAAAAGTAAAAGCAGTTTTAATAATACCTTATCACCAAGGTGAAAATACACTATAAATCAATTTAACACGTAGGTATATTATATTACAGGTTATAGGACTTAATATTGTAAAACATCTACAAATTCCTTAATAAATATTTGTTTAGTGATAAATGCTAACCAAGAATAAATGGCTCGCCAAATAAAACTTAGGAAATAAGGAATCTAATAGGCTAACAGCCTTCACAACTACTCGCTAGAACAATCGCATTAAAGAATATTGTCAAGTACGAAAGGAATTATAGAGAATTAAAAAGAAAGTGTTCTTATACACTGTACTGGTCATCCAGCAGCAAAAATGAACTCTTTTAGATAAAACAACCATTTTTAAAAAATTTAAGAGAGCCGTTTTGGTATATTTTTTGAAGAATTCAGAAAAAGATTCAAAATCAATAAACGATATCTAAACCCTAAATGCCAAGGAAGCGGTCGAAATTAAAAAAAAAAAACTAAGAAACGACTGTTTTTGCCCTTACAATTTTCATACATTTAACTATTTTTGTTCCAAACGAATAATGAGGGGGAATAGTTTATGTAGCTCCAAAGTTCCCTCTAGGGATTAAAAAGCCACCTCTTCAAAGTTCCCCCGAAAAGCCACGTCGCCAAAATTACTCTCCGGTTTATACTTTACGTTTGTCCCTGTAGCATATGAATGAAAGGTTGATCCTAGGCGAATGAAGTAAATACATAAAGAAACGTCTACATTTCTTCTAGAGTACTAATGGTGAATTTTGAGAAATGTTTGAATTGTAGCGTGCACGAATTCTTTGACTCTTCGTAAAGTAGTATTAGAGATAAAAACAATTAAATATGACAAAAGTTTCACTTTTTTGATACAAGGCATATATTTACCTAAATTTTTGACATGATTGGTATGTCATAATAAGCAGTTTGACAGTTTGATGTTTTGGAGATATAAAGGAATGTAAATATTATATACGTTTCTGTTTTAATTATTAAAAGATTTTCCTTTTTTGCAATAGTAGTATAGCAATATTTACTTCTTCCAATATGTTTAATAATAGCTGTTAAAGTAGTTTGGTTCGGAATAATTGCTTTCTTCAATATACGAAGGACTTAGAATTAGGTAATTTATATTCTTAGTTTTTACTTTAAACATGCGGTATTTAAAGAACCGCTGACTTTTGTATGTTGTATGGTTTCGTATTATATATTTGTATACGGGTAATCCCGTTCGGAGTAGGGGCATTTTCCAGTAACCGTGGGATTCAACAGCAGCTTTAATTTAATGTTTTATATTAAGTACTGGATATAATTAAATCGCCACTTTGTAATTTCGGAAGTTGTTACGGGCTACTAAGCTCATACTGATAATCATAATCAATGACGATTAAGGCTTTCACATGTTTTACACACGGGGTATGAGAACATTTAGTATGGATTCTATTTTTACTATAGAGCGTATTAGAAACCAAATATTTTGGTCAAAGCTTATATACTACAGTAAGTTTAGAGAGGATTTTAGTTGTTTAAATCTGAATTGAAAGCTGCAAAATGTTTTCTTAGTACGAATTTTAGACGGTTAAAAATATAGATTTGCGATTTTCCACTAAGACCATTAACCTATCATATTTTTACTTTTGCATACAATATGCTATTACTAATAAAATAATCGCGAACATTTTTGAAAAATATACGTTGAGCTTTTTCTTCGATGTTTTAGAGGCCTTAGAAAATGAAAAACATATTTGCAGAAAAAAAAATTATAAGGCCGATACAGATGTATGTCTATGTGTACTCAAAATTCGCGAGAACGATAACTTGAGAATAGTCAAAACAACAATTTGCACCAAAAATAGTCAGGGTCAAAGTCTCGGGGAATTAAATTTTACAAGTCATGGGCGTAGATCCATGATATTTTTAAGAGGTAAATGACGTAAAAAATTCATATCTTGAGAACGCACAAACTGATAGGAGTCAAATTGAAAACAGATATGGTTGAGGTGATTGTTTTGACATGGAGAAATTGTGAATGTCATTGATTTATATACTGGATGTTTTTTCGTTTACCTATATTTAAAAAAAAACATTTTTCGAAAAACGGTGATATATCTCAAATGTAGTCTATTTTTTATACATAAAATACTTTTTTCACTATGTAAGATGGGTCCAATAAAATTTTCAAGAACCTAACCTAAAAATTTAGAAAAAAATTATTCCAGAAACATTAAATTTGCTTAAAAAACGATGAAACACGTCAAATATATTGTATCATTTTGTAGATATAAAATTTTTTTTCACTTTGCATTGTAGCTTAGAATGATGAAAGTCCCCTGAAAACGAAAAAAAATCAAAAGCATTTAGCACTTTTAACAAACGGAGAAGCATGTCCAATTTCTTCTATATTTTTGTCCAACCAAACTATTTTTTTATTTTAAAGTGATTTTAAAAAATATCAAATTTCTTTTATCTCTTTCTACATTAAATATTTTTTACACTATACAAGGTAGCCCTTGGGAATACATCTAAATCCAATAAACATACAAATATTTTTTTTAAACATAACGCTTAGCTTTTTTTAATCAAATTAAAATTTTAGATTTTTATAAGCCGTATAGACTTTTTCGTTTTTGATTGTGTCACATCGATGATCTCTTAATTGGCCCAGAAACAGAAAGCGATCGCAGGAAGGGTACCCTGTGACACAATCGAAAGCAACGTCTTGTCATAGGCCGCTTACATGCAAAAATTTTATTTTTGCTATATATAATATATATTATATATAGGTATAAACTAGCGGCTGTCAAAATAGTTTCAGTCTGATTTTTAAAATATTTAAACGGTTCTTTAAAAGGTATCTGTTTCGGACTTGGCGTAAAAAAGTATTTTGGATATACATGTTTTTACATTTAAAATTGACAGCTGTCAAACTGTCACAAATGGTAACATAATATGGGTCTGAAGCCTTGTTTTTCAATCAAGTTATTAACTCAGACTCTAGCGGCTATTGTTTCCATCCTACTCAATAGGGGTGGGATATCTACATGGTGGGCATGTTATTTATAAATGATTATATGCAATGACATTGTCATTGATTATATGATACTTTTGGTTATCATAAAATTAGCAATATATCCCAAAACGGCTAAAATAAATAACAAATAAATGAGGAAAATTAGGGTTTTAATGTCAGAATGTAAAAAAATATTTACATGACGTAGTGCTCATACACTTTTGGCAAGATCACTGACGTATACAGTAGAAGCATAGCCTTTAAATACAAAAATACAAAGGTATTAGGCCTGGTATATAATCAACAAGAAAGGGCCCATTTAATGAAAAGAATGTAAGAAAAGAACAAAAATCTTTTATTTGCTGAAAAACTGAAAACCTGACATCGCCAATACTGCTATAGTATTCGTAACAATCTTGTACTTCACTTGACACTTCCCGATAGTGAGACTCCCGAACGATGCAGAATGGACAGTTTCCAAAAAAAAATAGCAAAAACTTAATTTATGCAGCTATTTTCCGAAATGGCGGCTTCAGTATAATGTTTATTTTTCGGGACCATACCCAGTGTCTACTAAAATAACTATACAAGTTTTTTTATTATTTATGCGATATGCGACTTTTAAAACACCTTGACTTTCATATATTTTACATAAGTCTGACAAGCGGAATTTTTTGCACGAGGCGTCAGGCGTTAGCCAAGTGGAGATATACTTCAAATTTAAATAAATGTTTCAAAACTTTATTTACTCAGATGAAAATCTGAGTAAATAAAATAAGTTAAAAGTTGACTATGCTTATTCTACTTTTTTGACTCATTACTAACATTAAAAAGTATTTTTCAACACGTGTGTTACGAGGTGCTTCCTAGTCGTAGACTGAAGTTGAATTTTTTATTCAATTTCATAAGTAATTAATAAGGCAGATACATCTCATACATTTTATGTAAGTAAGTATATTATAGTAAGTTTAATTCGAGACTTAAAGACCTTATTGTAAGCTTTCTAAACCTAAGTTCAGAGGCTGTTGAGTCCTAAGCTACCATAAATATACCAAATCATGAAAAAAATACATAAATACATTCTGTGAAAATAACACAAAAATAAGTGTCCATTAAGAAAAATAAATACGAGTAAAACAATGTAGAATAGGTTAAAAGAGGGACATAATGACTGGAAATGAACATAGAAAAGAAGGCAAAGGAAGGAAAAAAGAAAAATAGGGGAGAAGAAATACATAAATGCTAGATCAATAATGTAAAAAATTAATAAAAGGGACAATAAATGGTCGGCACTGGTTGACGTGTTTATACTCAGGCAAGAAAACCCTTTCTGATTCTATTTTCAAAAGTGAGAAGACTTTCGGACAAATTACTAATTTTATATTTATTTATAAAGAAGGCCGTGCAATAAGAAAATGACTTTTTAAATAATTGTTTTTTTATGCTTATTGAATATCTGTTCTAAATAGCAAACAAGTATCGTGGATATTTATATTTTAAAATTTTATAAGCAAAACACACATTAGGCCAATAATAATAAATGTACCCTATTAATCACTGAAAAATGAGTTATCAGCTCTGGTAGAAAAAGTATAATAAATTCACCCTATTAAACACAGAAACATGAATTACCAGCTCCCAGCAGATAGGGTTAAATAATGTTTTTACATGTTGGTAGAAAGTTTATAAAAGAAGAGATTTCAAACAAACTTTCTTAATAATAAAACCTACCTAATAGTCAAATCAATCATTTTACTAATCCAAAGAAATCGTCCATTTTTTTTCCAATAGACCTGATTATAAGACTTAAAAGAAGAAAACAAGACTGAGACCGAGACTAGTGTTTTCTTCTTTAAAAAAAGATTACTAATCGCTTGTGATTGGCAATTGGATATTCTCGATATTCTTATTTACCACAACCAATTCAAACACTAAGCTAAACTCTTACTTTTTACTTACCGGGGTAGATTGGGACATATTCCTCATAACAACTAAATTGTTATTCTCAGATAACACCTCATCTTCTTCACTTTCCGAACTAGTTACATCATTCTTTTTGTTATGAATAGCTGCACTATCACTTTGTAGAGTATGTGCACTTTTGTTTGATGCAATAGGAATTGCATGACATTCGCCACAACCTGAACAGACCTCGAATATCACAGATACACTTTTTCTGACGGCTACCCCACTGACACTAGATTCATTGTCCTTATTTGATAGTTCGTTTTGTAAGGTCATATCTTGCCCTGAACCTAATACCAGTTGTCCTTTTTCTAATTTAGAAAAACGGTCGGTTATATCGTCACTATCTCTCAAAAGGTCATCGAGAGACGCGCTTTTCTTTAAAGGTCCCATCTCGTGAGCTTTTCTTCTTAGAGTTATAATTAAATCGTTTTCCACTCTCTGGAAATTCTGAGGGCTAGATATTACCAATTTCCTGTCCCTTAAAGATTTTGTTGTCTTTTTCTCCCTTTTCGTAGAACTCTTCAAGCCACTGTCATTTTTTCTGAAGGGCTTCAGCTGATCAAAGTGTTCATCGTAGAAAGATTTCGTTAAGACCTTATAGAAAGTGGTATTGGTCATTTCAAACTTGTCTCTGCTTTCAACTTCTTCATCAGCCTCATCGGTTACAGTAGCACTTGGAAGCAATATAGGTTTGTTACTTTCTTTTTTAACACTTTCGGGACTGCCTGTATTAATTCGGTCGCTAGAAGCCCATTTACTTAGACCAAAAAAACTTCTAAATGAACTTTTGCTCTCTTCCACACTTGGCAAATCAATGTTCTTTTTGTTTTCACTGCGGTCACTTGTCCTTCTCACTTCTTCACTTGTTACTTTTGCTACACTTTCCTTTGTTTTCGATCTTGTAGATTCTGGTTGCTCCTTGTTACTTAAGTTTTGGTCTTTATTTTTTGAAACTGATCTGCCCTTTCTGCTAATGTTCAACTTAGTCATGCTTCCGAATAAACCGAATTCCATCATATTTAGACTGGTATGTATTTAGAAAACACGCCAAATGCCCATTTAAATAAAACGTTGAACAGGGAATAATAACATACAAGATTAATCGTTAGAGATGTTTTGATCGCGTAAAGTTGACAATGACTGGTGACGAATTCTGAAATAATCTCAAGTAGATTCAGCCTGATAAAAAGATAAGTTCATAGCGACTGTTTTATGTAGGTAGGTATTAAACATAATTTTATATCACGGTATAAAATAAATCGAAATGAAATAAAATTTATGTTTATATTCATGTTTGGAGAACATGACAAATTACTTAAAATTTTTAGGAAAATTTCGGCATTACAGATCGTAGTTAAATTCACTAAGTTGAGTATTTAATTTTTATCAGAATTTCAGGAAAGCCTTTTGAGAGTTTTTAGAACATTTTTAACCCTAATATCTTAATAATTATAAAACGTACGAGTAGGCAGCCTTTGTCCCCAGAACCACTTATAGCTGGGAAGTTTTTTAAGAGCCTTCCCTCTCAAATCTTTTAGTTCTTTTCCTCTTTTGAGTTGAAAATAGCTATACACTTTTAAAACTAAATTTTCTAACTGAAACAAACCTTTTGCTTCAAATGCTTCGTCATATTTCCAGTAACAAGTTACTGATAACCGGGTAAAATTTAATAAATATTCTCCTCGATATTCCCATCAATTAATGTTAAAGATTTTTGTATGTACAGGGTGTCTTATAATATATTAGACAATGGATATCTCTGTTAATATTGGTACTACGAAACAGTTTAAATTATTAAAGTCTGTATTTTTCATGAGTCGTAACAATCTAAATCTACAAAAATATGTCTCAAAACCTGTGCATTTTATCATAAATTGTGTTTTTTATTTAATGGAATACTCTGTATAAAAATAGCTTTGGTTTTTATGATTTTATAGATGCCTATCAAAAAAAATAGGCCAGAAAATAATGAAAAATAGTGGCTTAGCAGGATGGATTTAATATACATTTTTATTTTCTCTTTCTACTACATTGTTCGTAATGGTTTTGTTTTTGTTTATCTTCTCGGGCATTTTTTGAGATATATATATACATATATATATATATATATATATATATATATATATGTATATATATACATATATATATATGTTAATTCTTAGTTCTTCACGGATAGAAAAATACGATGTATTTTCATTCCGGGTGAACAGCTGTCGTTCTGAAAAGAACAATTTTACTGACGTTTCGCCAAAATCACATTTGGCATTTTCGAAGCTTTCCTTCCCGCGTCCGAATAGATTCTCACTCAGTCTCTAATCACTCTTACGATGTTAAAACACATAAGTAGCTACTTTTTCAGTGTGTCCCACTAATCTTGACAGTCGTTTCTTTTATGAACCGTGAAAAATTAAGGCATATAAATGTTAAATATTAATGTATATAGTTTTATAATTTTAGCATCAGTAAAATTTTTCTGAAGATGCCGTACATAACAAGGCGAAACGTCAAATAAATGACAAATTAAAATTTTCATATTCGAACCAAAACCAAAGAACTTTCTACACTGTATATATATATATATATATATATATATATATATATATATATATATATATATATATATATATATATATATATATATATATATATATATATATATATATATATATGTAGTAAATGATGTATTAAAGACGAGAGTTGAAAAATTCTTTGAATAATTACAGGTTAGAAGTAAGAATATATAAAACCCCGCAGCCCAGCACAGCATATGTTTTAATTTTTGCTGCACTATATTCTATACGAATATGGAGAAATTTTTAATCTCAAAAACTAATGTTGTTAACAATACTTAAGAATTATTATAATAACTTATATTTTTTTAAAGATAAATAATAAAGACCATTGACAAAAATACGGTGAGTTTTGTTTGCTTTTTCGTCCATGACTGTGTTTTTAAATAAAATTCCAATTATTACTTAATGGCTTTTATATTTTAAAAACAATTAAACTAATTGATCTCCTACATATGAAATATTTAGAACTTGAGAAGATTTAAAATTTTATAAGAGAAATACTGTATTTGGTTTAATAAAACTTAAAAATTCTTGAAAAATATTATAGAAATTATTTTAAAAATTCGGTAAATTGATTTTACCCAGAACTTTCCTTGTTATGAATCTCTACTTTTACCAGGAAGAGTGAAGCACATAGTTATTTAATGATAATATATACAGTAAAGCCAATTTACCGATTTTTTAAAATAATTTTATCATTGATTAAGATGAAACTAAACTAAAAATATTTTGCCCCTCCTCCCTTTTACACAAGAGCTGGTTACGCTACTGGTCCACAATGGTTGCTTTTGTGAACAGAAGGAAAGTTTGTTGACACTTGACATGGAATTTAAATCAAATCAGGGAATTTGATTGTAACAGGACAGATTCAGCAATCGGTACACTTTGGAAATGAATGAATACTTTTTTTTCCCAAATCAACTACGAAATCAATCTCAAAATCACGAGATCATCTATGAAATAAATCCCGAAAACACATCCGAAATCCAAAATATTTCCAATTCGAGATCACATAATTTCGAAATCGCATTCAGTAAGTTTTTCGCGAGTCAAACACATAGAAACGATGGAATCTAAACTGGGAGGAAAGCAACTGTATTATCTGACGCATTCGCCATTTTGTTATAAAAACCTATTAATAAATACTTTCGAAATTTAAAAAATGGCGACTGGGCGTAAAAAAAGGAAATATGGGTCGAGTTCGAGTAGCATATCATTTGAAAGGTCTTATTAATCTATACAATCAGCTTTATCAAAATGGCGGTGGCTATCATTCGTAGATATGAGAGAAAACCCAAATATTGTGGGTCATACTAAAAATTTTTAATGTTACACAATTCCAAATGTTTAATTACATGTTTTTAACTTATATTTCCCAAACAACTTTTAGAACATTTTGGAACTTCTCGTTTAACTAAGTTCCCCAATATAACAATCCTTAATCTATGAACTGAGTTCTATTGCTTTTAAGTTTGTTAGACAATTGTAGGTATGTTAAAAGTCAGTGGCGGACTAAGAAGGGAGTGGTTTTCCGCCCAAGGCAAAATTTACCGAATTCTGTATATGAAATATGTGCTATAAGACATATACTTAGAGCAGAGCAAAAAATCTTTAGGTGTCACCAACGCTTTTATGATCGTTTCTTGTATACATTTAAAGTGTTTTCACTGCAAAGGTCGAAGTGGCAGGAAACAGATTCGAATTACGTTTTACAGGTAAATTGGTGCCAAACGGAAACATGAAACGTGCATATATATATATATATATATATATATATATATATATATATATATATATATATACATATATATAAATATTAATTATTATAAGGTGTGTTATAAAAAACTAAAAAAAAAGACAACGCCCAAACCAGGATTGGAATTCGACACCTTCACATTGCTAATCCGACACCCCAACGTTGAGCTAATGGATCCTAAACCAAAACTTAAATACACTTTGTTTATAATACCCCGATGACACCACAGTCGCAATACACAGGTTTAAAGTTGGTATTCTGAGTTAACTAGCTTTTAATAGAGACTCCAACAACCTGTCAAAAAGAAGTTATGTCATTGGTCTTGGGGGGAAAACTAAGTTTATAAGTTTTAAATATTTTCTGTAAATTAGTTAATAAAAAATAGCTTCCTATTATCCTAATACGACCGTATTTTATTGTTAGGTTGGAGTAAAGAAGTTTTATTAGGAGAAAAATCCCTGTAAGATATTTGGCAGTTGGTTGAAGAAACGGCAGAAATATAAATATAGTGATCTTTTATTTGTGTTCCCGATGCCCTGAATTATCAGTAATTTACCTAAGATTTCAAGAAGGAGACAAGATAAGAGCAGGCATCTACCCAAGTAACATTTTTCAGTCTACGAACCAATTTTGTACTAATATCGACGGTGGTAAATAAGATTTCAGGAAAGAAAAGACACAACAAAGGTGGATAGCAGGCAACTAGATTAAAAACGATAATCTGACTCCACCAATACTAAGAAACCTAAAAATGTGTAGCACACATTTCGTTACTCATCTTTTTTTTTTTTTTGGTATGGTCACCTAGATCGTTTTTATGTGTTTATATCTAACAGTAACAATTTTCTGAATGTCCCTTTTTGAGATTTTACTATGATCTTTTATTTATTTATATTTAAAAAAATATGGAAAACAAAGCACGTTAACATATCAGTTCATATACCTACCGTTATAAAACATTAAAAGACCGCTACAATATTAATTTTGCATTATTAATATATTATATTCCATAATCATACCAGAAATTTCATTACAATCATTTTAATTGCCTGCATATTTTAACTTTATAAGTCTATTTTAATACAGAATGTAATTCCTAATAGGGGCACTGATGTACCAAACGAGGATGTATTTATATAATTTCCAGACCCCCTTCTTACCATTGAACTTTAATAGTTGATACTAGCCATTCCAATAATTACGGGTCCCCTATACCGACATTAAAATGCGTGGTGTCATTTAAAATTTATTTTACTATTTACTATTCCTATAGGATAGGGGACTACCATAAATTAAAATAATTCAGATGAATAAATGTAATGAATCATAGAGGAATTCTACTGAAGATTTAATAATTATCGGAGTAGGCGGCAACATTGCAAGTATTCGAAAATTTGTTTTACTGGTTGCAGATAAATAGAGACCATGAAATGCCATGAATATGAACAAATTTCATAAACAAAAAACTAGGAAGAGCATGAGCTTGACAGGCAGTTGTTTGATAATTTCTTCAAACCACATGATAGCCACTAATAAATTAAGTACACATAAAATTGTACCGTTTTACGTGCGGGACCAGCAAGGCTAAGGTTACCTCGATAAACACCTATCGGGCGAGAGGGACGTGCTAGTGAGACGGAGGTCGTGACGTCGACTGGCGACCCGCTCTGACAAGGCGGCCAGTTTATCGCTTATTCAGCTTGAAGTTTTCGTTAGTTGTCAGTTGTTTTTCAGATGTTTGAACAGTTAAATAATTGTGTTTACTGCAAATACTATGCCTATAGTTAATAAAATGCGAAAAATAATTGGTATGAAATGTATGGTAGACTATTAAAAACCAAATCAGGAAAGTACACACCGTTTTGTTCTAATTTGAACCGTTTAGTTTAGACTACAGCTGTTCAAAATTAGGCCTCTGGACTGTATGTGAAGTAGACGTAGGATTTTAGATAAAATGCAAATTTGTAATAAAATATAAGTGGTTTCATATATGAAAAACTATTTAAGTGGGTACATAGGTCATCCTATATACTAATATTTATATTTCAACTTTTTGTCTATCTCTAACCATTATCACTAAAACCGAGAACACACTACTGGGACACCTTGTATAAAAAAAATTTACATTTCCTAAAGTTATTCAATTATACGATGCGAACTTTTTGAAATGCACTCAGCAAAAAAACTGGGTTAAAATTTGAACCAACATCCCTAAACATAAGTTTAAAATTATAATACCTTATATCTGTTGCATTTTATTGTAACAAAAAAGTTTCAATTTTGAACAAAAAAAGAGTAATATATGTAATTAAACGCACACAGAAGAGATATGGACAATGCCCCGCTAAAGCAAAACCTCCAGGGCCTCGCCGATAGGGTTACCAACCGTACTCTTTGGACTAAAAATATGAAGTATTCTTACTTTACTTGCCACGAAGAGTGAACGAAATAAATTTTTTACTCAAAATCATTGCTCATGCACCAAAATAACTGACTCAATAATATTTTCTGTAACAACGCGTTAATAATAAATATTTTATTTATTAGTATTAAAGTCAGTTTCAGGAAAAGAATAGACACGTTCCTAGGAAATGGCGAATGTGTTATAACATTATCTCCTTCCGGACTATTACACAATTTAATAAATTATTTGTACTAATTTCTATGAGTTCTAGGTAATAGGAACACAGTGCTAACCAAAAAGTTTTTTTTATCAAAGAATGGACGCCTTTGCGCTTGGAACACAATAGATTTTGTACTTATAAAAGCGTCTTTTAGAATACCTCTCGGAGATTTTAGGGGATAGCGCCGTCGTGCCTTGCACATAGTCAGTCATGGTTTGTTTTGACTTCGTGTTAGTTCTTTGCGAGAACTCTTACACGGTTATGTATGGGTGTGCCGTACAGCTTTTTTGATTTTCGCCCTCATGGGTGGATTTTGAAGTATAGGATTAAAGGGAGGGGGTGTAGGATTGGTGGGAACAGGGGGAGTGGTTGTAAAGATTTATTATTAGCTTTTTTTTTTTTTTTTTTTTTTTTTATTTAAGTAATCACTGTTTTAATGTTTTTGTATGGCGAATTGATGTTTGTTGGTCTGTCAAATAGTTCTCGTATAATGGGGTTTGTGTGGTTGTTGAGTTTGTCTATGAAGATGGTATGTTTTTGTACAAGGTGTTCATGTATAGTGTCCATGTTAGTTGCTTGTCTGATTTCTGTATTACGGATGTACCAAGGGGCTCCTGTGATATTTCTGAGTATTTTGTTTTGTAGTCGTTCTAGTTTGTTTTTGTTTGTTTTGGAGGCGTGACAGAATGCCATGGCTCCGTAGAGTATTTTCGGTCTAATTATTTGTTTGTAGATAAGTAGTTTGTTTTGTCTTGTCATTTTACTTCTTTTGCCAATCATGGGATAAAGTTGGTTGTAAAGTGCTTTGCCTTCTTGTATTTTTGTTTGCAAGTGTTTGTTGAATGTAAGTCTGTTGTCTAGACGGATGCCAAGGTATTTAATGTGTGTTTCCCAGGGGATGTCGTTGTTTAGTAGAGTTAGGTTTGGTATGTGTACGTTTCTTTTTCTTGTGATGAGTATTGCTTGTGTTTTGTTTGTGTTTATTCGGATTTTCCATTGGGTTGCCCATTCTAGGATGTTGTCGAGGTGGTTTTGTAGACTTCTATGAATTTGATTGTGATTTTTGGAGGTTGAGAATAGGCAAGTGTCGTCGGCGTAAATTGATAGTTTGGAGAATTGTGGTTTTGGTATGTCTGCGGTGTATAGGTTGTAGAGTATAGGAGATAATGGCGAGCCTTGTGGGACTCCTGCTTCCATGGTTTTAAGTGTTGAGTGTTCGTAGTTAATTGTAGTGTAGAAAAGTCTGTTAGTTAAAAAGTGTCCTATAATTTTTGTGAAGGGTAGTGGAATGTTGAGTGTGTCGTTCATTTTTGTTATTAGTCCGTCGTGCCAGACTCTATCGAAGGCTTTTTCGACATCCAGGACTACTATTCCCGTGGAGGCACGGCGTTGCAGTCCTAGAGTTGTTTCTTCGATTAGTCTAGTAAGTTGTAGTTCTGTCGAGTGTTCCTGTCTAAATCCGAATTGTTCGTCTGGTATTGTGTTATTTGTGTTTAGGTGCGTTTGTAGTCGGGTGAGTAGTATTTTTTCAAAGATTTTTGCAAAAGATGATAGGAGGCTGATAGGTCTCCAGTTTTGAGGGAATTTTAGGTCTTTGTTGGGTTTGGGGATTAGTATGATTGCTGCAGTTTTCCATGCTGTGGGGTAGTAGTTGTTTCGTAGGCAATTGTTTATTATTAGCGCGAGGTGGTTTAGTATTTTGTCTGGTACGTTTTTTAGAGTTCTGTTTGTGATTTTGTCGGGTCCTGGTGCTTTTTTGCTGTTTGAGTTTTTAATAATGTCTCTTATTTCTGCTGCTGATGTTTGTTGTAGCGTTTCGTTTGTTTGTGTGTTGAGTATTGTGTGAGCTCTGTGTGTTATGTTTTCTTCGTGGTCTATGTCATCGTCTTCGTGTTCGTTTAGTGTGAATTGGTTTTCGAGCGAGTTCGCGAATGTTTCTGCTATGTCTGAGTGAGTGTAGACTATTCCTGTTGGTCCGTGCATGGGGGGGTATTTTGTGCGTGTTTTTCCTTTTAGTGTTTTGCTGAGTTTCCACATAGAATTATCTTGTGGGGAAAGCCCTTCTAGGAAGGATTGATGAACGACAGCCAGCGCAGCACATTGGGGGGGCTTGTTCATGCAACGGTTATATATATCTACTTCCCTCATACGAGAAAAGTCTAACATCATAAATAGTAAACGTAAAAAAAACCACTTAATAAGATTTTTGCACATCTGATATCGTTTTTAGTGTCGAAACTCTCACAGGAACATTATGTTGAGCTTTTTAAGAATTTAATGAATCTAAAAATTATAAAAAATAATGTTACCCAGTACTATACTGTTACTATAGGCCTCACCATAGACATAATGCGGTGTGCATCTGACCCACCTAATTATTTTAACCTTGGAGTCTTTTTTACTCTAACGTTTTAACCACTTAGGTACATGGTACAAATGTATCATGACTTAGGTTAAATAGTTTAAAATATTTACATATCAGCTGTAGTTGTATGACGATTTTATTTAGATATATTTGTTGTTTTTAGTTATATCACTTAGGAACAGAAGATATATCTTCTTTTGTGAGTTGCTTCATTGGCTATTTATTATGAAACAAAAAAACTTCATTCAAAATATATTTTATGTTTGTGGAACTTTTCTTTGGATGTAATCTGGTAAACGTATTATACTATTTTAAAGCAGTTTAATTGAAATAAATCAACGAACGGACTCATATAAAAATTTAATACTTGCATCATGCATGTCAGACCCAGACTACTAGCTATGTTGCCGTTTATTTATAACAGAAACGAAAACATCCGAACTGTCATCGACGTCGACCTGTCATTTGTGTTGCATAATACAACACACAGACTTTAGAAAAGAAACATAAACAATTCGAAGTGATAAATGTAAATAATAGTAGTATATCTTTCTGAGAAATATTACGAAACCTGTATATATAAACATATTATTGTTATCATTATAGTTCACAATTACACTGTTAAAAATTTAGTTTGGCACATGTTTATTTCGTAAATATGAGGAACAACAGCAAAACCCTTGTCGAAATGAAATGACACTGACACACTGGAAATAATTAATTATGCGGTATTAGCCTTATTCAAATCAAAAAATCATTCCCTTGGCCTAGAGCATTAAACAAGAAAATCATATTGTAGGTACTTACTTCTACTGCTTTTTTAGAAGTAGGGGTTAAGCTGGATAAAGATAATGATTTTCTTTCTTCTACTCCGTAAACTTTTTTAAATTCCCCTGTCTTAGGTTGTTCGTCTACAATTTTCAGTCGCGTCTCGAAAGACGATACAATTTCCGCGACAGAACGTACGCTGTTACTTTTACTAACTTCCCCACTGTGTTCTATATTGTTATACGATCTAGATAATCTAGTTTCCTCTATTTGTCGTCTTTCTATAAATTTTTTGTTAGCTTGTAACTCATGAATCACTTCTACCGAAAAAGAAAAATTCCTGGTTAATGGGACACTTTTTGGAGCATTTTCGAAGCCCTTGTTTCCAGAAACGGCACTGTTACCTTTATTTACGTCCACTCCATCACTTGACACAGCTTTATTTTGAAACTTGTCTCTTTTAAATTTTGGCCCGGATTTTCGTTCCCCTTCATGATTTTTTTCTTTACGAAAATTAAAACTAAAACTTTTACTTAGTGGCATCTTTTGTTAAAACTTTCGTTCTTCATTTTTGGGTGACACATATTGTAAAATTTAATTCTAATCAGATAACAACTTTATAATGGCTTATCTAAACAGCGTCGATAATTGTTTCCGATTGTATTAAATGTAATCTATTTCACGTTTGAAAATGCCACCAAAATGGCACATGCAGTGATGCCACATAGTATCAGGTGAGGTACGAAAGTCAGTCACATTCATCCCCCCCTTAAAAACCTTCATCGTCATGAGTCAGAACTAAGAGTTTGTCAGCAGCGCATTATTATCTCGGCTTGAAGGTAAATGTATAGGGGTTGTTTGATATGTTCGATATCATAACACATGAAACAAAGAGAAATGAATCCTCAGACCTCACCGATTTTAATGATTAATATGTCGAACTGGATAGATTTTGGGGCTTTGATCATGAAATTTGTTTTATCCGTTCACGTTTCGCTTTTGCGTTATTCATGTGTCTACTCACTAATCACTACTACACGCTGCAATAGTAAAAAATTAGTTCATCTTACACACAAGTCTTTCTTTTAACTTATTTATAGGTATGCATTTTTGGATTAAATGGTTTAGACAAGTAAATGGATACATAACCTGAGGATAATCCGACATCAATAATCCAGGTATGGAAAATTCAGTCATCTTCTGATTGAACATGACAAGCAAATTTTTATTTGGGCTAAAATCCCTTAGAAATCCGGTACTGCTTGTTTGCAGTCGACCCCAAGTCTACCTCGAGTAATTTAAATTAGTGCGTGCTGACTTGAAACCAAAAGTACTGTTTGTCCACTTTCTGGTCCCTTGTTACCTTTAGGCGCCTCAATATCATAATTTGTTCACACCCCGAGCCTATCGCCCTAATATTACATCTAACAGGTAGATACATATTTTAAATGTTGGTTTTATGACATATTTTACTTTAAGATTCTAAAATGTAGCAACCATGTATTCACAAAACAATTGCTTGTGGTTTAATTGAATAGTGAAAATATTAAAATAGAGTCATGTTATAAAAGAACATAACCTAGCAAACATAAGAGAAGTTATATACGATATGTGGAGAGCCAAAAATTATCCATCTTTAGGCACTATAAGTTGAATAAAACAATAATAATAATAATAATAATTAATTAATAGATTTACTTTTGTTTTAAATATAAACCGTCTTTTGTTACTCATTAAAAAAATGCACAGGCCTCATAATATTTGAGTTTATCTGAGACGGTTGTTGTTTGATTGTTTTTCAAGGAAATGATTACTTTGCAATATAGCACCGCAAATCAGTCCGGCTCCAGCTTACAAGTGTCGTTTATTGTCATTGATTACAACAATAAGGAGAGAGCTCAAAAGAAAAGAAACTGTCCACTGACAACTTTTTGGAGTTTCCAAAAAACGTGGCTTTAAATATAGGGCAGTTGACAAAACAAATGGAACGTAACAGGCTAGTTAAATGGAGTAACGAATACTTGAACTATTTCAAAATTACAAGAAGATGGTAAACCGATTTATTATCTAGATGAAATTTGGTATGACTTTCATTAAATAGTAAAAAAGCTGGATCAATGAAAACAAATAAAAATCTAGTGCTGATGTGCTTCTAACAGAGGTAAGAGGATCGGTATATTACACTGTAGTGTGGTTGGATAGAAGAAGCCTCATAACAGCTAAACAAATTATCGTTAGATTACCATCAAGATACGGCCAGCTCTTTTTTAAAAGTGGTTTTCAGTATGTATATATACAAAATTTATCTATTGTGCCCCTGTACAAGTTGTAAAGACTTCAGATGTTAGGTAGTTTAATAAAACGTTTAACAAGTCTCGAACCCACGCCTTCCGATCGGAAGGCAAGCTCTTAATAAATTTCAATAAACATGATAAATATCTATTAAATCGGAAAAAGATAGATTTTAAATCCCAGAGAGTCCATAATATGACGTTAAGAACGTCGCATAAAACCCTACCGTGCGTTTTGTATGTACGTGTTTTTTTAGGTAACGGTAGGTAACACCGTGATGTAAAACAGCGGCATCTTTATTTTCGTGACTGTTGTCAACGAGACTGTATGTGCAACATTCTTGTAAGGTGTGGCGGACTAAAATACAAACTATGGAAGTATATATTTGGTGTATTTATTGTTATTTGTGTGGAAGTTGTCCAGTTCTGATAAAATAATGTCTGGTAATAAGAAGACTCTAGTATGAACAAGGGATAAAGACGAAATATTGATTGATTTTGTGAAAAATCATGAATAATCAAACTTAGTCTGTAGAATAGCAATATTATGAAGAAAATACTCAGAACGGAATGTAAATGAAGATCTGGAAAACTCGACTCAGGAAGAAGAATTTACTTCCCAAAGTAAGATGCTATTCAAAGAAACGCTTATTACCGACAAATAAATAGTGGAAAGTCAAAAACACCAAAAAGACTAAAACGTTAATCAAATTCTGACAAACGCATGAATCTGCTCAAGCAAATAGCCAAAAAACGAAGTAAACCGGAAGAACAAGATGAAATGGATCTTTTCATTGCATCTATGGCAAGAATTGTAAAGAAGTCACCTAAAAGTAAACAATTTTGTGTGAGTTTATAAATAGGCACCCTAGTTGGAAATGCCGAATTAAGATATCTTTCCTAACAGAACTACAATGACCCTAACCGACCATTGTCTGCAAATTCTGGTAGCAGTACTATTTATATTCAAAATGAGGCTTAGGTGGTTTCTAGTACTCTTCTACGTACAGGTTTAGAGTCTGATCACAGTACTGCAGTACCTGTACTATCACCAGATGTACAAATGATTTTCTAATTTTGTATATGTGTCAAAGAGGGGGGGATATTACTCATTTTAAAATCTCGTAAACGCCTTCACTTTTACGATTTTCAAAAATGTAAGATTATTCCAATAATTTCGCATTTTCTTCCAAAAAGATTACAAATCAAAAGATAAAAAGATCGAAATCACCTATTTTAAGGAACGCACTCTTTCCTGCTTTTTTGGTAAAAACAAACGTTTAATTCTAACTTTACACTTGTGGTCAACGCTATAACGATCATGATATTATTAGCAGTAAAAATTAATATTGCCGCCATATTACGGCCCCTCTATTGCGGTTCCGTCATACTAGGAAAAATACTTACGTAACTTCGACACCGCTCCACCGATGCCATAAACATCTGAAAAATCAAACAGAACTTTTCTAAAAAAAGTAAACTTTTACGATTATAACAAATGACATATATTCACAATAACAAACAGCCAATGAATCCTTGCTTGATGTGTTAAGTGAAAAAGTTGTTTAGAATTTCATCCTAAAAATTCAAAATACAGCATTCTTCTTAAGGCTTTATTTTCTTATGATCTTTTCTTATCTTAATTCATCTGAATCTGTGATATTGCACTCAAAAATATAGCACCAAAGCACAAACATGTTAACTGTAGTAGAATGAAAGAGAAATGGAGAATGTACATCGTTTCGTTTTTGATATATTTCATGAGAAGTTCCCAAATGTTCATGTTCCTAAAGTCGGAGGCTCATAAATTAATCAAGAATTGAAATCACTGATTAGTTACACTCTGTGGAAGAAAACCCTGTAATGTGATTGAGGACTCGAGCTCAAGATTTAAAAACTAAGGCTGTATATAGAAAATTTTAAAATAAAAGAATATTTCTATACAAATACGTTTCAATCATATTCCGGTAGGGAGAGTAAGGTGTGTGGATGGGAAACGAAATTAGAAGTAATAAGAATTTTTATAAATTAATTGACGTTCTCAGACGAACGTACGTAACATTTTCAACATGTTAGATATTAGAGTAAAAATAATTCAATTTCTCAAAGTAACGGTACCTACAATCGAGAAAGCTATCTCCAGATGCTAAACACGTTTTTCTTTGATCTTTTAGAATTGTTGCCACTTGAATATCGCAACGAAATGTTTTTCCAGCAAGGTGCATCTCCCGCACATTTAGCTGCTAAAGTTTCTGGTCTCCTAAACAACTAATTTGGACAGCGCTGAATTGGCCGCAACGGTCCTGTTCTATGACCCCAAAGGATTGCCAATAGTTACCTGGGGAGTCGCTTTAAGCAAATAGTATACATCCGACCAATTCTATCGAAAAGGATATCTAACTTCTAAAAGCATGGATAACTGAATGTATAACATTTAAAAAATATGTTTCCAGAGTCACACCACTCTACGAATAAGCACGTTATCATTACTAAAGTTCACCAAAAAGCAAAAAGTCAATTCTTTGTGGTCAAACATTTGTTATTTTCGATAACATCACATACATATACACCATAAAGATTCGCCTATAGAAGTGATTTTATTTTACAAAATTTATATTGGGCTATGCTACGCAATAGCCAAAACCAACAATGAAAAGTCAAAATTTCGACAAAACCTCATCTTTTATTTTTGAACTTGATGCATTAGTTTTAGGGTCGCAACGAAGGTACCGTAAGAACGAAGCTGTACACCTAACTTTTTGGGCGTCCCGGGAGACATTTTACCCCCGTTTAAAGCAACTAGAAAAATGCATAAACAGAAAAACTTCTCTATAAATCGGAAATTTACCAGAAAACTACAAATTAAAATATTTAAATTTTTGTAAATAAACATTCGAGACAGTTGCAAATAATAAAAAGCTGGTTAAACATACTGTTATAATAAAATAAAGATTTAAATTCAAAAATAGCTGTCTTTATTTTCATGCACCTGAATAACAATTTTGTATTCTTGTCCCCAAGAGGTCACTTTTAGACTACTTACGTTACTTCGAAATAATTGTATATACCTAGAAAGATGATTTCTTGTTCGCTATTGCCAAATGGAAATTATCGTCTTAGTGGCCTTAGTTAACAAGATCGAATAATATTGTATATCTACCTACCTATTACAATTTATTAAGACAAAGAATATTTCAATCGATACGTTCTAATTAAAACACCCTCGTAAATGGTGAAATGTAATATTTTGAAATTGCAACATTGGCAACGTTTAAATTTAAATCCCTGGATAATTTTTTATCTGACCTTGGGAAAAGTAACTATACATCGCTCAGTTTACAAATATGTTCCTTTTTTTGTACCTTCTTTAAATATAACTACGGACATAAAATAATATTTATTGCGGTTTTATTTTCGGCAATCAGTCGAGCAAACTGAAATCAATTAAACATTTTGATCACGTACACTGTTGCCAACGATTTACCAGCACGTTTCCGAACGTCAAAATGGCATGGGCAATGTGATGGGCGAGGGTGTTTCCGGAGCGTTACCGCGATCTTTTCAACAAAAATAATTGTTTTTAAGTGAAAACCGGGCTTAAGACTATGCTAAAGAAGTTCTACAATCTTACAGTTTGAACGAATAAAAGCAAAGTGTTAAAATGGTAGTGTATTTTTATTACCGAAGATTACTGGATGCGTTTTGGTCTCCCGACATTTGGTTGCCCCCAAATACAACTTGGGCAGATATTGCCCCGGAATCAAGCAAAGAAATTGAACATGCCGACTACAGACACCTTTTTTATCCTTTGCCCATGGCCCTGGTTGTTCTGTTGATAAGATATTTATTCGAAAAGTAAGTGAGGTTAAGTATTGTTTAATGTTAATATTTGTTTTTTCTGCCCTCTAATTTTTGTGTTAAATTAATAGTTGAAGCAACAAGTGTCGTTGCTTTTAGCTGCATTTAAAATTATTTCATATAAAAGATAGGTATATTTTACTTAAATTATTTTCAAATTTGCCATGCTAATCGAAGACAATACCAAACATAACAAATAGAAATAAGAGGAACCAAATTCGTGTATTAAACCATGGTTGTTCCCAAATACAGAAACAAGCAATTGCATTTCACGATACCTTTATAGAGAACACGTTCGTACTGCCACAGTAGTTATTGTATTTACAACTACTACCTAATGTTGGCTGTCTGTCTCTAGATGGACCCTGGACTTCCAAGGGTGGTCACACATCCAAGTACTTTTCACACGAAGATGCTTTACTTTGATTATCATCTGAGATTAGACCAATATAAGTCACTAGTGCGATGACCAGAGCAGCTGAAAGTGTATACTATATATGATATGATGGTTATAGTGGAGCTTAGAATATAGCAAGAACTTTTCTATGCATGTCAAAATATATTTTCAAAATGTGTAGTTTTGAGAAAGAAATTCTTTAATTTGAACCTAAATACTATATTTTTGAAAGAGCATATCAAATGCCAAATAAAAAGAGCAAATTTTTTTGCACATCCTATAAACATCCAGACACTTGATATACACAAATGAGGTAAAACCCTCCAAAATGTATACAGAGTATATGAGAATAAAAATAGAAACATTTGATTTATATGCAGAAGACTTAAAATTCTTTTCCCCAGTCTCTTCAGACTCTAATCCTTTGCAGTCTGATATGGAAAGGCTCTTCAAATCGTGCAGAACTAATTATCTGTCTCTTAACATCTTGAAATGTAAAGTGCTCCATTTTCACAAAGGTATTAATCCCATAACCTCCACTTACTTCATAGATAATGTAAGTCTTGAAGTTGTTAGTTCTTTCACGGACCTAGGTGTTATTTTTGATGAAAATGTAACTTTTAATCTACATATTGATAACATTGTACTTAAGGGCTTTAGACTACTGGGTTTTATAAAGCGACATATGAAACATGTAACTGATACCAAAGCAATTGGGTGTCTCTATAACTCATTCGTAGTGTTCTAGAATATTGTTGTACAATATGGAGTCCATCATAACAGTGTCACATCGACAGAATTGAAAAGGTGCAAAATAGGTTTTCAATATACCTCTTACATAAATTTCATTTCCCATATTAAGGTCTGTCATCTAATACTAGAGCTGTTCTTTGTGGCCTTTAAACCCTTGAATTTAGAAGAAAGAAGCCACTTCTGGTCTTTTTGCATCAATTGATTGACTGTGAAGTGCTGCTGGGATCAGTCCCGTTTTTAGTTCCTATTAGGAGAATAAGACAATCACAGCTGTTTTTTGAAAGGTACAACCGAACAAATTATGGGTTTAGTGCATTTGTTGACCGACTAGTTCACAATTACAATTGTCACTTCTCAGAATATGACATTTTCAGACTAAGCACTTTGCAGCTGAAAAGGAAGTTAACCGGATTGGTTTTGTGATGTTTTTTGGCCTATATTGAGGTTCGTTTTTGTTTATGTAGTTGTGTAGTTTTATTATTATTCATGTATTATTTTACTTCAATTGAAAACATTTCTCCTTGTTGGTAATTTTTGTTTGCTGATCTGACATGTTCTTCTTAGAGTTATTGACTTCATTATTTATTTATTTGCGAATTCATACCATTTGGAATGTTTAGCATTTTGTAGTGTATGTTTCTGAAGGTCCACTTGTCCGATGCGTGCAACGGATACGTCCTTACATTATTATTAATGTAACATAACAAGTTGTGGTGTAGTGTGGTTAGAACTCTTGTATTTTGATCTTACTTAACTGATCATAATAAGTGTTAACATTATGTGCCATTCTGTTGATTGGATTAAAGAACAAATAAAATGTTCTACAGTGAGGTATGTGAAGAAGTGGAGTATTGCGTATTCTATGGGCTGAGACATGTACTTGCAGGGAAAAAGAAAAAAGGCATTCTGTACTCCTTATGTGGTTGTTTAATATCTTAAAGATGAAACAAACATCATAATACTCAAATTTAAATAAGTTAAAGTCTGATTAAAAGTTAGATCAATACCACTCCTATTCAATTTAAATGTTGCAAATTTACTATTGAATTTTTTTCAAGAAGCTCTATGTGAACAGGTTACACTGCAACAGCTCACAATCAGTCCCAACAAGAATGAATCGCGCTATATATTTTTAGATCATCCACATACAATAAAACTCTACTATAAAAAATATAATCCTCAACATCATTAATGTAACAATTAAACAATAAAGGGGAAAGATGAACACCTTGGGGCACCCCAGACAATAAAGTTAAATTTGTTGAAATAAAAATTTTTATTTTTATATTTTGACCCTATTGCTAAGAAAAGCTAAGAAAACTTCTCATCCATTCTAATAAGGCTCCACGCTATCCCAAGGCTTGTAGCTTTTTTATTAAGATTGATATGTTCATCTTATCAAAGGCCTTACTATAATCAGTGTTAATTAAGTCAATTTGACAACTGTTAAACCTGTTAACTGCATTTAAAACATTATGTTGATAAATTATAAGGTTAGTTTGGATAGATTTTCCCTTTATAAGGCAATATTGAGATTGCATAAGAATACTTGTAACAGCTGGTAAAATCTTATTAGTTACAATTGATTCAAATATTTTCAGAAAAACTGAAATTTCGCTAATTAGAGGATAATTTGTAACTTCAGCCCGGTCACCTCCCTTGTAGTTTTCCATTTATTTGGAAAAAAATTAGTATCTAGTGACAAATTAGACTACCTGTGTAAGACACTTGATAAAACCCAGCTTGTATTTTTTAAGAAAGCTACCAGGATGCCATCAGGCACAAGTCGCAAGTTACCGTCCAAACTGCTCAGGCAGATGCATCCAGACACTTATATATCACAGCTCGTCAAACTAAAACCTTTAGAAAAAGTAAATACTGTATCTCTATGAACATATAAAGTCATATAAACTCATGAAAAATGTTGTACGATCATATTTACTATATCCAAAGGAGTCTCACTATAAGGGACTATATGGATCAAAATACCTCCAAAACTTATTATTATGCTACAATATGTTCTTTATTAACATACAGACTACTTGCTTGAGGAAACTCCAGCCAGCAGAGTACAGATCCTACAGAAGAGAATTGTTAGGACAATATTTTGCCTTCCCTTCCGATCCCCCTGCCGTAAGATATTCCAGGAACAATGTTCACCTTTTCCAGTTTATACATTCTTCAATGTGCCTCCTACATCCAAAAAAACTTAGACAACTAATCAGTTGTGGTGTTGTCAACAGAAACATAACACCAATCTCTGATAACCTTTACATTCCTAGTGGTAGGCTGACCCAGGTTCAAATTTGAAATAATCACCCTAAAGATTTTTAATCACAACAGATGGTTCCTTCACACAGATACTACTATATTTACTCATTTTAAAAATGGAACTGTTATTATTTAAACTTGCTATATTACTAGATTACCACCCTTTGTTCTTGATAATTCCAACAGATGTATTTATGTCTATATAGAAACAAAATATTGGTATTTGTAGTTAAGAGTGTTTGCATAGTTGCAGTTTTTATATACAAAGTATACTTTTTTGGCATTTGATAGATTTTTTTCATAACAAATTCATTCATACGGAATTTACTTGAGAGTTTGTAAACCTAAAGATAGCATAAGCATTTAAAACAATTTGAAATGTTGTAAAAACAACATTGTTGTTTTTACTCAGTATCTAGATATATAATGTAAATATTGATATGTTCGTTTCAGATATTGGTTTGCACCTGTAGGTCTAAGTTTAGGAA
This sequence comes from Kuschelorhynchus macadamiae, assembly GCA_030620095.1. Taxonomy (NCBI): domain Eukaryota; kingdom Metazoa; phylum Arthropoda; class Insecta; order Coleoptera; family Curculionidae; genus Kuschelorhynchus; species Kuschelorhynchus macadamiae. The sequence goes on along the minus strand of JAUTXW010000845.1, from coordinate 225,310 downwards.
TTAAGAGTGGTAGGCCTAAGAAGGCTCCGTCCAATGTAGTATTAGAAAAGGCATATACCCAGTCAAAAAAATGGAAGCACAAACAGGTAAATTAACTTTATTATGCTTTATTATGTTTTAAATAGTTTAAAATATGTTTTTAACTTCAAGGTAGGAATTATGTTTAGAACAAAAAAATAATATGGTTAAAACTTGTTTTAAACTCTGATTTTATAGTTAATTATTATTATTACCTCTATATATTCACTGTATAACAATCTTTTGTTATTAGAATATTTTCTTCAAACTAACTAGAAAAACACATTTAACTTGAAAATATATTTTTTGTATACATTTTTGTACAGTTTAAAACCAAGAATGATGTTTTAAACACATTTAAAACACTTAGTTCTACTAAAAAAACTTACATGTTTAAATCACTGTTTTTAATCAAAATGTTTAAATATAGATGAAATTTTACTTGGCATGGAAACACATTTTATAATACTGCTTGATAATTTATAGTTTTTTAGTTTTTCTAGTTTAAATGGTAAAACTGGTTAAATCATTAATTTTTTAAACTTATTTTTTAAGGCTTTATATTAAGTTGATTATTTAGCAGCATTTAATTAGCAGATTTTGTTTTTAACTCATAAATTACTTTGTGTATAGCAATAAAATATTGACACTTTTTCATGGGGATAGCCAAAACCAAATAGGTAATTTATGTTATAAATAATTTTTGCTGTTTCATTCTTCTTAACATGTGGATGTACAATTATTGACATCTTCGTGAAAAACTTTAGGTATTTAGTATGTTAGGAAAGTTACATATTTCATTGTAGAGTTATGAAAATTTTAATATTAATATCTGTTTAAGTAGGATTATTTTTTTAATATAAGTCACTTTAAGTGCTTAATCAAGCATTTTTTATTGCCTTTCTCAGATTCAAGGTTTAGCTAAACAGACTGATATGACTGAAAGACAAGTAGAAAGGTGGTTGAGGTTAAGAAAAGGTCAAAACAAACCATCCACTTTAACTAAATTCTGTGAGAATGCATGGAGATGTACATATTATACTTTTAGCTTTTTCTATGGTGTCACAGTGTTATGGGACAAACCTTGGTTTTGGAATATCAATGAATGTTGGTAAGTAAGATTATTTAATAAGATTGTTAATGTTAATTGTTGATATTTTATTAATGTTCATAATTTATTTATTAAGTTATTTTTTTTATGGAACAATATTTTTATTTGGTACAGTATCTAGTACTGTAATCTGTAATGTGACATTATAGTATCTACTACCATAATGTCATAATGTAATGTGTTGCCTAGCAACACTACCATGTTATTGTTATTAACAATCAATTATTTGTCAGGTTTGACGTTGACAATTTGTCATTTAAAAATATAAGAAAAAAATTATTTGGTTTTATTTGTTTGATAGTGACAAGCAACAGACAGTTACAATTAGCTACGGAAAACAAAGGCTATAACATTGTTAATGTGATATGATTATAATATTGCCAACTAATATTTCTTAAATTTTAATAAAATTGTATTCATTTTAAAAAGGATTATAAAAACAGTATGAAAAAAATATTATATGATACACATTCATTAGGTGTTGTTACAGTACTCGTTTATATTCCAGACACGTCTCCTACATTTCCTTGTCCGTAAAACAACTCATACTGTAATAAGTCACCTACTGGATTTAAAATGTAAAGTTACTATAACCCAAATATCAAATTTGGCATAAGATGAACTGATTAAATCTTTTATTTAGGGTTATGGGAACTTATGGGAAAACATAACAAACTGCCAGTAGTTCTAAGATCAAAGAATTTCCTTAAAAAATCCATTGCAGAGGATAAAATAAATTATTTACCCTGGTTTTTGCAACTAAAAATCCATAAAAAGCATATTTTTAGTGGTAGAGAACATAGGCCAGGCAATACGTACATTTTCAAGAAAACTTTATATTTAGCACAATTGTTCTCTTTGGTGTTATAATTAATATCCCGAGTTTTCGACCTTGAGCTGTTGGCGCTACCGTCGCAGTCTTGGATTAAAATATCTAAAAATCACTTTTTCGAGAATATGTCATGCATGAAAAATATTTTAAAATATATTAAATGTATGTCTGGTGGACTTCTTTGATATCTTCGATAATATTTCTAATAATTAGAATGGTTTTAGAAAGGGAAAAAGTACAACTAGAGCTATTTACCAGGCATTGGAACAAAATTCTTAATGACAATTATTTCACCACTACATATGTCTGGATTTAACAAAGGCTTTCGACAGTGTTGACCACTGGCTGCTTTGCAGGACCTTGGAGTGAAGGACATGGCACTGAATCTTTTCATCTCATGTCTTGGAAATAGTGTGTGATTGAGCACAATGAGAATAGTGAAATGATTATACCAGATCTTAAATGCATTACCAGGGGTGTGCCACAAGGGTCAATCCTGAGCCCACTACTCTATACACTATCAACGCATTTAATATTCTGACAGGAAACATGATTTGTTTGCAGATGATACCTCACTTGTTTATAAAGATAAAAGCAATGAATAGTGTGAGGAGCAGATTGTAACATCTCTTTCACAGATAATTGCTTCTCTGCTAAGAATCTTATGTTGAATGTCAAAACGAAGCAACTTTTAATGAACGGAAAGATTAATGTTTCAAAACTGACATTAAATTACGAAGGCACTGACATTGAGAGTGTTATATCTTTTTCGGGGTTGTGCCTTGATGCAAATTGGAGAATTAGCTTTTCATTTTTTTAACGTTTTACTAGGCTGCTATTTTGTTTCATATTGAATTTTTACCAAAATGTCCCCCATGATTTTTAATTTGAGTCTACTCTTACACTGCTTTGACTTGCGCGGAACTGCATCTTTTGACCTTTTCCGCAGTTATTGTGATGTATTATTTGTATATTACTTTTTAACTGAAGAAATAAAATTATTACCATTATTTAAATTTAATGTTAATGGGGTAAGTGGTTTTGCCAGTTCAATCCTATATCATCCTTAATTTTTGCACAAAATGAAATCAATCGAATAAGTAGTTTTTTCAGCCTGATTTTTTAAAAATATTTTATTAAGCTGTCATGTTGGATTTACAACAAAATTTTACCAGTTCATTTCTGCATAGTACTTAAATTTATTACAATACTTACCTCTAATGAGGGAAGTAAAAATGTTAATGAAAGATTTTTTGAATTGTTTGTAAATTTGAAGTTTGCTTTCGAAATTCTTGGTCTACTTTGAGTAGGAACGATCGTTATAAGTATAATAAGTATATAATATTTGTAAGGGGTAAGGACTGATGATTTTCAAACTCCGCGGCAAAATCGTAACAAAATCTTATATTAATTATATTTGAATAGATAATGAAATTAATATATGGTAAACAAGATTGGCACAATTACAAATTGTTTCTTTAATTAGTAATTTTACCATACATGCTTATTAATTTTGGTCGGGATTTATATAGATGCCTGCAGTACAGATAATGTTTCCTAATTCAATATTTATAATAAACATAATGTTTTGGAATAATATGAACCCAAACATGTTGCCTTTCAAAAAAGTAATTATATTCAGGATAGAAGAATGTAAATTAATGCATCATGATTTTTTCAGATGAGGTATAAATGATTCATTTATCAGAATTTAAAAACATATGGTAAAGTGGAATATGTATAATTATGATAACATTGTCTATTATGTTAATAATACCTAATGTCAATAATAATTTATATGAGAAATATTTTAATTGGCGCTATATTGATCAGCATCAGATTGCCTCCTACTTGACAGATAACAGTCAATTTTATATTTATTATCTTTAAACTTTTTGAGTATTCTTGTAAATTTAACATTTGGAACCCTAAAAATAAATTTCTTTTACAGTATGCTGTTAACTATTACGCTACAAATACAAAATACAAAAACAAATACAAATACGTTTATTTCTATAAAAATCACACGACATGACATTAGAAAAGTCAAACCAAAGCAAATATATAAGTACATAAGGGCACATTAATAATGTAAATAAAGACGAAACTGTCAATATAGTACAAACCAGAAAAATACAACAATAATATTAATAATAAATATATGCATATATGGATTATTTTAACTGAAAAACTCGTTTAAATTGTAGCACACACTGTTGAGTAAGAGGTTTTTCAATTTTTTTCGAAAAGTCGTCATTTAAATGTTTCCAACTGTGTTTTGTGCCATTACCAACTAACTATATATATGTAGGGAGTCCAAATAGTGTGTCAATAGGATACCCCATATGATATTTTATTTTTGAATGTGCCTCATTATGCCCATTCTTTTGATAAGTGGTTATATGGGTCTATACTAAGTTTTCTAAGAAATGTGGTCATTTTTTTGGACAAAATCACCATGTTTTTGATGACCTGTATTTTTCACAATTCCGCAAACAATTGCTATTTCACTATGCTACAAATTTTACAAGGTCATCTTTTGCTTTAGTCAATGTTTCTATTCATTATACCTTGCTAGGAACATACGGGGTGAGTTAAACCAAAAATATGTTTCTCAAAATTTTCAAATGGCGCATCGTGTATATTATGATAGCGTTGAAACCTCACAAAAACACCTTACTGACATTACAAATTTACAAACAACGAAACTCCAATAGAACATGATAGCCTTCCAAAAATCACTTGCCAGTCTTAAAGTGGGTTTTAGCAGAACAGGAAGAGTCGCATATAAAAATAAAGAAAGAACGAAAAAACAATTCCTCAAAGTTCTGTTCATGCTATGTTAAAAAAAATTAAATGCATCCTTATCATGTTCAGCTTGGTCAAGACTTAAATGAACAAGATTATCAGACTAGGATAATGTTTTGTCAGTGGGCAGCTCAAGTAAAAGTTTCAGAACAGCATAATTTTTTTGATGATGTGTTATTTGGCCATGAATCTACATTTCACAAAAATGGCTGTGTTAATCGACACATTTTTCGTTATTATGTCATCAGTCCTATGTGGTATTAACCCAGAGCCAGGAAAGGTGATCCCTAAACGTTTGGGGTGGTATAATTGGCCATTATATGATAGGATCATATTCTATTGAGAATATGGTTAGTGATCAGTTTATTTGAATTTTTTGGAACACGGCTTGCCGAATCTTCTGACAGGTACCGGACGATTTAAAACAAAGGACGTGGGTTAATGAATACCTGAACAGTGTTTTTCACTAATGGAGGAAGAGGGAGAACTTTTAGATGGCCACTATGATCACCAGATCTAATAAAGATGGATTTTTTGTTATGGGTACATGTTAAAGATTAGGTAGACTCCTGCTAGATGAAGAACAGGCTACGGTAAGCTTTCCAGAGCATAAATATATGAATGTTAGAAAATGTTGCTGATTCATTTAGAACCAGTTTAAGAACTTGTATTGATATAGGTGGTGGTCATTTTGAGCAGTTACTCTGATTTAAATGGTTTATTGTGATTGTATTGCCCTCATTCAATTTTAAGTTTCTCTGTAGTTAATTAGTTACATTTTTTTCTTTAAGCAAGTTTGCTTACAGGATGTACCATGTGAAATTCTTGGGAAAAGTTATTGTTTTTGTTTTAACTCAAGCTGAATATAGAAAATGATGATTTTGCAAAACTTTTGACATAGTGAAATAAAAATTGTTCGTGATTGTCAAACATACAGGACATCAAAAACATGACGATTTTAACCAAAATGTGACCACATTTCTTAGAATACTCAGTATATAAGCATTAGAAAATAAAATAATTTACAGGGTGTCCCATTTAAAAAATGCAAGTTTGGTTCACCGCCAATCTGGGTGCAACCCTGTATATTCAAAAATATTTTTAATTGTGCTCCTCGACACCCTCTACCACTTTTGCATCTATTTTTTTCTTTTCCATCCCTAAAAATCCCTCATTGACCTGCAACTAGAAGCCCCTAACTACATCTCTGGTTTTAGAATTTTATTGTGTGAACAAAATTAGTTAAAAATAGTATATCTTGGGATTATTTCTATAACATCTAAATTTAATAAAGCAAAATATGTTATTTTTCATTGTTGACTTTATTTCCAATTTCTTGGGTGGCCTATTATTCAAAGAAAGTACCTACTGTAAACCATTTTTATTTTTGTTTATACAGATGCATATATTTTGACTGGTCATTAAATTTATTCACAGTTGTAACCTAATTATGCCAGTTTTTATGACCTCTTCCATCCACAAATCAGCTCAAAGAGTTAATAAATATAATGTTAGTGCAAACAAATCATTACCCAGTAGATATTTAAGTGAAAAAGTGAAAATGTTATCTGTACTCTCCAGTGTTATCACAAGAAACCCAATTTATAAATATTAATCTAACTTGCTGAAATCAAGGAACTTTAATTAATTAATATCATAAGGAAAGTTGTGAATAAGTAGTTTTTAATGCTTTCAAGAGAGCAATAAAATATACAGAGATAAATAATGGGAGATTGTAAATATACATATAAATTTTTTCATTTTATCTCTTTCTGTGGAGATAAGGAAAGCAGACCATTCACATGCACTGTTGTAAGACCTGGAATCTTCAAATTTAGCATGATTTTGGGTTTAAGGGTGGGTCATAACCCGGCTTTTATATGCTTGGGGTGGGTTCTCTAATGTTTTCAGGTTATTAAAAATCTTTTACTTTATACAATTATTTTCTAAACATCAAAAAATAATGATTTTCGGTGGAATTATAAATTGGGTTCCCAGACCCGTTCAATTCAGAGATTTTTTTCTTGACATGGGATCAGTGGCGGCTCGCGCTAAGTGAAGTGCAAATAAAGCAAGAAAATATCGCAATAATTTTTTTTTTCGGAATTTTTTTATATGTAGAGGGGGTAGAATATTTTTTTACGACTTACCTAAATTTTGTATACTAAATCAATTCTCCTATCCTTCATAGCAGCAAATTTATTTATAACATCCTCATAAAATGGATGAGTTGCCCTAATCTCCTCCAGAAATTCCTTTTGAAATGAAATATTGCCAAGAGAAGTAAGTCTTTCTTGAGATATTGTATTTCTTAAATAAGTTTTTACACATTTGAAGCAAGAAAAACTTCTTTCCACTGAAGCACTTATCGACGGTATTGTCAAAATAAGGGAAAACAATTTATATGCTTCAGTAAAAATATCTTTATTTTTATTAATTTTTTTTCATTTGCTCTTGCAGCGATGTATTCCAATTACTCTCATTGGCAAAAATAAGACCAAGTTCATTTTTAAGTCGTTGACTTTTTGAAAATATTTCCCCAAATAACTGTAACACATTTTCAAACGGGCCAGTCGGAAAATTTAAAATATATTCGGAAATTTAGGAGAACCTGCCAGCACAGTCTTGAAATCTTAGTGTCATTTCCATTAAAATATGGTCCAATATTTCATAAAAAAGGGTTCTATACTTAGCCCTAATTTCTTCAGGTGAAAGCTTAGCAAGCTCACGTTTGTAATGGTTTATTTCTGTAATAGAATTTGCTTTATCAAACATGGTATTAAAAAAATGTTCATTTCTTTTTTTACAGAGCGCCTCACGACAGCGTTTTATATTGGATATGCAAAAATGAATGTCAAGCGATTTTTTTTGAAGAACGTCAAATAGTATGTCCGTGATTGAGAAAATGTCATTAAACAGTTGAACACTAATGCCAGAAACGTAAATTCAAAATCGTTCATCTCACCTAAAAATCCTTTCGCAAGGCGGATTGATTTTCCATCAGATTTGTCACAGTTTGTAATAAATTCTAAGACATCTTTTAATTTATTCCAGTCTTGAACAATCACATTTACTAACTTCGAATTTAAAGTTGTAACAACACCATAAATAAATATAACACAAAACAGTCAAGTTAACTGCAAAGGAACTCATCGGTTGCAGCGAAATCCGCGAAAATGAAAGTAAACAACCACCGCAAACTGAACGACACGTGGGTGTAGTGTACTGCGCCTGCAATTCACCGAGAGCGTTGTATGGCGCTGGGTTCGACGTCATCGGATACGCGTTGTCATGGCAACATAGTAGGAAAACCGTAAACTAAACATAGCACCTCCAGCAAAGTCAAAGCGGTTTGCGCCAATGTTATAGTTGTTATAATAAAGTTTGATTGAAATTTTTAAAAAGACATGCCGCCAATGATCAAGTAAAATATTTATTCGAGATGTACAGTTTATTTTTTACCAATTAGGTGAATAAATGACTGTAAAAACTAAAATTTTAAGAGATATATAATAAATATAGTTAGATGTTTGCTTGTTTATTTTTCCTGGTGAAGTAGCACTTCACCTGAATAGCCGCCACTGCATGGGATACCAGTGGGAAAAAATAACTATGATGTCCTATTGATTTATCTCAGGACCTATCGTATATAAAAAAAAAACATCAGAATCATTTTTTCTTTAGAATATCTTCATTACTCTATACATCTGATATATATGCAATATTTACATACACATATTGGCAAAAAACAGTTATATTGTAAGAGGGAAGTATTGTAATCGTGAAAAAATCTCCCTCCAAGGTTTTTGCAGATCTTAGGGCCCCTGGAGTGCGAAAAATATGTTTTCTTATTTCTGTGGTTCTGCCTGTACGAGGCATAGATCAATCAATCAATCAATTCTTTATTTGTTGTAATACATACAAAAGAATTTTCACAAGTCAAATATAATCTACAAGTCAAAATATGATCTAAAGTTAATAAGTAGTCAGCAACTTTAGCTTATATAGTACATTAAAATCGAAGTCAAATAATTTCTTTAATTAATAAACACAATAAGACACATAATACAAATTACAAACATAAAGATGAAGAGATTTAGAGATCACAAAAATAATATTATACACATCCGTCGTCAGTCACAAATGTCATCAAAATTATTACTAAGAAATTCATTGGTACTGTAGAAAGCTTTTTGTTTTAAATAACCCTTTAATTTTCGTGTAAAGACCTCTGTGGGAGGACATCGAATTTTTTCAGGGAGCACATTATAGAACTGTATGCAAAAATAGTTCTGTCCATCTCTAACTCTTTCAGTACGAGAGTGTTGTGTTACCAAGTTGTTTTTATTCCTGGTATTGTACAACACTCAAACATCAAAAACGACTTATCCAATTTACTTCAAACTTGGTTCAAGAATTAAATGATGTATGAGGATGAAAAAATAACATTTTGGTAAAAATCCAAAAGGGCGGCCAAATAATATTTTTAAAAAAATCATTAAAAAACTGCATATCAAATTGACTTCAAATTTTGCAAAGAAAGCAAGTGTGACTGGTAAAAAAATAGTGCGAATCCTGTATGTAAAAACTAAACGGCGGCCAAATGAACTGTTTAAAAATTTGGTAGAATTCCATTTCCTGGAACAAAACTTCCTTTATGGAAGAAAATGATAAACGAGATATTTTTAAGGGCTTTGTTAATAACATTATGAAAAATAAAAAGTAAACAAAAATAAATAACTAAATTTAAAATAGTAAATAAAAAAGGGAAACAAATAAAAGTTTTACAGATAAAAAGTGACAAATGTTTAATCATCCCAATCTAAATTAATGTTAGATCAAATAGGTTTATCGTCATACATTTTTATTTGAGCATGCGCAGGAAGACTATTTAGAGAATGGTAACTTTCAGCTTCACAAACATCATAAAAACGTAGCATATTGGGTACCAATATACATCCGGAAGATCATTGAGTTTTTCCATAATTTGATTTCTTAAAAGGTGTAAAAATGTTTGTCTATTCAAATAGTGGTTAAAAACACAGGCCCTATTATGCGGTCGTTTGTAATACCACATCACACTTTAACACTTTGATGTCCTTGCCTTTTAATTTGCTTTACCAGATGTTTATTTGTCTGAGAATAGCAGCGAATATTTTTTTTGTTATGCATTCCCGCAGTGGAAAATATCGCCTCATGTGTCCAAAGGATTTTATTTAAAATGCAGGGCCATCATTTGCATACAAAAATCCGTTTGGTCTGATAATCAGTTTTACTTAAAAATTGAACTTAATACTCGATTTATGCTGGTCATGGAAAAATTCAACTGTCTTTGTGTATCTCTTAAAGAGTTAATTGGTAGGATATTCCATGAAATATAATAAAACCTCCATTTGAAAATCTTCATTTTCATATTTCAAAACTCCATGAGTTGATAAATCACTGTAAATTTTGTCAAAAATTTTCTTGTTTGGTAGCAGCACTTGCAAGTGCTGGACTTTTATTATTTTCAGTTAAACAGTTATACAAATTTAGTTGCTCGAAAATTGAGCAATTTTTTAAAATAGAAGTCTAGTTATTTTAAATTTAAATGATTTCAATTCATTCACCACCATGCTTCCAGCAGATGATATAAACTGTTATATCATCTGCTGATGATGCTAACTTGGTTAGCGAAACGCGCGTCCAGAACGTAACAAGTTGTGGTGTAGTGTGGTTAAAGCCCTTGTATTTTGATTAAAGTGTCTACCTATTTAACTCATGCTGACATTTAGGTATAAAGGTTTAACAGTGGAGCCATTTAAGTCCATTTGATCGTTCAATAAAATATTACGGCTTTTTCTCTTATTAATTTCTAGACTTTCCAAGTTATTTAACTTGTAACTTTTATTGGATGAGTTCAACATTTAAATTCATTGTTAAAATTATGATGTTTCTAGATAGACATTTTAATGTTTCATTATTGTTAAAAATTCCAGTCTTGAGTTGGTTTTTGAAAAAGACACAGTGTGTCGAAACAGCTGACAAACTGAAATAAATTAGTGAAAATTATTAAACAAAAATAGTTTATTTATTATACTGCTATTATCACTATTCCTCTGATTTTTGTTTGATTTCCTGATTGATATGTATAATAATTTTGTCAATCATTTCATCATTGAGGAAATGAAGAACGCAGTCGATCGGATCAAGATATTCTCTTGCAGCTTCTTTGCTACTAGGCCGAAAATGTATTATATACCTTTTATGTACTTTCTTGAATTGACTTGGTAATTATGCTGTCCAAATATGCCCGGTTTTTCCTTTTAAAATGGTTTTATCTGGTTCAATAATGTATTTACTTTTCTTTTCTTCTGAAGCGATTATCACCAGTTGGGAATATTATCTGACTCACTATCACTACACACATTATCGAGGCCATGTTCAGTTAACGAAATATTATCATCACTGTCAAAACAAGAATTTCTCATATATTAGCGTTCCAATTTTTGTTGCAATATCTCAAGCGGTTCAAAAGTTAGACGGGGCGTACTGTATAATACAATATGTAAATGACATCGATTAATAGTTATGTATATATTCAGAGATTAAACCGCTCAGAGAGCGGAGTTTTGTCATTTCGCGAGAGCGGTAAGATAACTGGGCTCGATGAATACACATTATGGTTTTTAGGGCTCGGGAAAGTGCTATTTTGCGTCCTCTTTTGGAAGCGCAATTAAATATGTACTTGATTTCCGCTTATTAGTTGTTTTACAAAATGCTATACCAGTTTTATATGTTTGTTTATAAATAATTAAAGGAAAGTTCGTATTCTCACAAAATACCCTAATTATATGTAATATGTATGACGAGCTAAACGTTAAAATATTGCGCCACCGTTTATTCATTTCATTCGTTCGTTACCAAAATTGGATTTTGTGTATTCATGTCTTATTTTAATCGCTAAAACAAATATTGCTCATTTCTGCCCGATTTAAATTTGATATGATAATGATTCGACGTCACAATTGTTGAACAATAAAGCAAACAATACTTGCCCGATATAAAGCAATTCCGCCTAAAATTAAGGTATTTCACAAATTAAAACTTATCTAAGCATGTTTTATTTTATTTGTAAAATCAGATTTAATAGTTGATTTTATTAAAAATATATTTTATTTAAAACAGATTATTTAATTTATGATAAATAATTTTGCATAAGATCAGTCTTTTGCAAATAGAGGGAAACAAGATCAAAACCCAACCAAAATTTTATTATCTGACTACTAAACACTATGAAATGACTAAGATTGCGACAATTTACAGGTCATTTTTGCTACCGTTTGTTGATTGAATAAAAAGGCATAGACCAGTGTTACCGAAAATGAAAATTCTATTCTCATTCCGAAGAACCAGCTGGTCTATCAGGGGCATCCCTAGACCAACTAAGGATCAAAAAAGGCATGCGTACTGGACTTGGGTCTTTAGTGATTTCAATACTGTATGTTATTACGTCTCATACTGCCAACTACTGTTGGCTTAATCCGATCACCCTGAGTTGTTTAAATTCTGACCTCAACTCAGCGGTAATCGGGTTAGGCAAAACTGTACTGATATAGTGGAAAGAACTTTTTCTTTTTAAGCAGGGTGAAGAAAATCCAAGTCCAGCATCTAAATTATTAAATTAACTAGTAAAGGTCGCGGCCATTCTTTTAGAGTGCCACACTGTGTCAAATACTCTTCTGGCACACACACTGCTTGAGCTAGCTAGCGGATGCTTTCTAGCGTTAAAATAGTTAAAAATATCATAAATAGCGAATATGTTTAAAGTAGTATTTTGCGAAAAATTTAAGAATGCAAATGCATATTCAAAAATGCACCAGGATGCTTGTGTAAATATACATCACCAGCACGTTGGATCCGCCTCAACGATGATCGGGGCCGTATGCCTGTTATGAACTAACGAGTCACGAATTCCTGGTCTTTCTAAAAGATAACCGATCTAAAGAATTTTTAAAACCGGCAAATATTTTGGGAACATAGCATCTTTTGTGGCCTAATAAAAACAGCGTTCTCCTTCTAGTATGTATATTTTCTTGAAGTTAAATCTTAAACTACAGTAACTGTGCTTCTCTGACACCTATTACTGTGAGATGTATACAGGGTAATTCCAGATTAAACACTAAATTTAAACCTTAGAGGTGCATGTTCCTTAATACTTGTATGTAATTTATTTTAAACCTCTCAAGTATCATAAACTAAATATAAAAGTTCATTTATTTTTGCGTTAGTATTTAACATATTTTGTAACATACAGGAAGATCCAAACGAATTTATAGTCCAACCAACGGTATATTTTAAATTCAACCCTATATATTTTTGCATTTTTGAATTATGCACAAAACGTACCTCATGTCGAAAATGTTATCGTTACTTTAAGAGTTATGAACAAGCTTTTTCCCTCTAGAGTCGAACTAAAATACGTACCATCCTTATATAATAGACAATGCGTTAAACATATCTCTAAAAACTTAATATCGAAAAATGCAATTAATTTTTTCTCATTTCAGATCTTTTTCTTTTTGTACCATCGCGTCCAAAAAAAACTTACAACAGGTTTGTTACTACCGAACTAAGATGAATGAGGTTTATTTGACATATGTGTCGATTTCCGATAGTTGTGCTTTCGGGTTTGTTGATACTTACGAAGCGACCTGATACGAAAATCGAGAAAATGCAGCTTTCATAAGTTTGTTTTGAGCTCAGTATATCCCACTTACATGATGTGTAACAACTGAACGAGTAGCGCTTCAATGTGAGAATTACAAACAGATTAACTATTGATATAATAAATGCATATATATCTTCATTATAATGTGTGCTCCTGATTATAACCCAGAATATGATATGAATTAAACTCAAACACGTACGAAAAATTTACAATTATAATAATTAGAACGTTTGTATTTCATTGAATAATAACAGAAATTAAATACAATTAGCAAATAAAGTTGGTTAAACCACAATGAATTAAACTGTAATTCTCTTGCACTCTTTTCCATATGTGCTGTGTTGCCAGTTAGCAGAGAAAAAAATTAATTTAATTTTCGAAAAGTTGCAGTCGTAGAAAAAATATAGTGTAAAACCCGTACGAAAAGCACATTTCGACACTTTTTGCACAATATTGTCATTTCTCTCCCAAACGTTCTCGACGAAGTTTAAATTGCGAGGCTTTTCGAAGGCCACAAACACGTAAACCTTTGGCGCTAATCCAAGGCTAGACATCAGAAAATCGATTACTTAGACTAACTTTATAAGCACATTTTTTCACATTCTGCTTTTTGACTTTTCCCATCTGAGAAAAACACTTTTTTCCACATGTAGACTAATCCAGTGAATGCACCCCCTCCTCCTCTTTCACTATATCGCTGTTTCAAATGGATTATTTTCCAGCTAATGAACTAATCTTGCATCTTAATCTGCATTTAACATTTTGGGTTGTCCTGAACCTGGATTTCTTATTATATTTCCATGCGCATGGAATCATATTTGCTAAATCGCACCTCGCTAGCAATATTTCTTATAGCGATTCCCTCTCTAACATGTGTATACAGGGTGGCCGGTCATGAATGCGCCAGAAAGTAATCCTAGATTAAATACGTCAAAATATTTTGTTTTTTGGGATGGGGAATACGACTAAATTCTATTTTCAAGTAATAGGTAGAGGGCGCATAATGTTCTTGTTGATTTCTAAGAAAAAAAGGTATACTATATTTAAATCGATTAAACAGACCGTTTTCGAATATTTGCATTTTAATATTTTACTGCAAGTCAAATCGCGGGCTCAAAAACAGTTTGTTAAGAATGGAGTAGGCTATGGTTAAGAAATGAACGTAGTCATGGTTGATTGTCATACATTAATGTTGACATTTATTAATTTGAATAAAAGATCTTTTAACGTTAATTTCAATTGTCATAAAAAATAACTTCTAGTAGTTAATATGCCTAGGCATAATGAATATTCCAACAATGAAATAAGATATATGATTTGTATTTATGATGGGTCGACACATTTAACTAAAAACTGGAAAAATTATTATTTTTTTAAAATCATGTTTTTTATGTTTCGTATAACTTCTTACCTAATTAAGCTAACGAGACGGTTTTTTTTACTTAAAGCAGACATTTTGGCGCTTCTTCCTATGTAAAACATGATAGCTATTATTTATTTTAAATATGGCTAAAACATCGATGAACTTGAAACTTTAGAAATTATGTAAACAAGTTTTCACTAATCGAAAAAATTTTATTTTTGGAAATTTTATATAACATGCAGCCAATAAAATGTAGACAAAATATCAAAAAAGTTTTTAGTAGCAAAATCGTTAGTGTACCTTTCATACTTTAGGTGCTACGATTTTTTAAAGTGCGCGAAATTTAAAACTTTGGTTATTCTCAACGGCGAAAATGAAGCGGCCGGTGTTTTGTACCACAGCGACGCGTTATAAAATGCGAGACTAAATCAGTGTTTGCACGTATATTACTATGGTGATAATTATGATCACCACAGCTCTTTGTGATAATTATTATCACCATATGTCTCGATAGCTTAATTAGGTAAGAATATATTACAGGGGAAATATAAAAAACACGATTTTAAAAAAATCGAAACAGGGAAGAAAGGCCATATTTTTAGGTTTCAAGTGTAGAATGATGTGGCTAACAATACCCAATAGGTTTGATCATGTTCTAAGCTCATTAAAAAAAAAACGACACAAAATTACCCATTATTTACTCCACGATAACCAAAATTTTAAATTTCGCGCACTTTAAAAAATCGTAGCACCTAAAGTATGAAAGCTACACTAACGATTTTGCTACTAAAAACGTTTTTGATATCCTGTCTACATTTTATTCGCTGTATGTTATATAAAATTTCCAAACACAAACTTTTTTTCGATTAATAAAAACTTGTTTACATAATTTCTAGTTTTAAGTTCATCGCCATATTTAAAATAAATAATAGCTATCATGTTTTACATGGGAAGAAGCGCCAAAATGTCTGCCTTAAGTCAAAAAAAAATCGTCTCGATAGCCTTAATTAGGTAAGAAGTTATACGAGGGGAAACATAAAAAAATACGATTTTAAAAATAATAATTTTTCCAGTTTTTTGTAAATAAAAAAAGTCGAGACCGCAAAAAAAAGTTTTTGCATTTAATAAAATGAGGTATATATCGGTGTGTTCTAACGCAAGAAAAAATCGAGAAGGAAGCAACTTTTGCCCCGTTTTTTACTCCACTAACGCTGAAAAACTACACCCATATCATAATTCCTAACACTGGAACCTGTGGTGGAAGATAGATCAAAATACAAGAGTTCTAACCACACTACACCACAACTTGTTATGTTCTGGACGCGCTAACCAAGTTAGCATCATCAGCAGATGATATACATTACTTTCCATTTCAAAGGCAAAATTCTCGTAAATCATTGCCATTATCGAAAAACATTATTTTACATTTTTTGTTTATTTTTACCATGTTTATTAAATTTAGGTAAGAAAATTGTCTTGAGGCATTAAGTGATAATTTTAATGATAAGACAGCAAAATTGTTTCCTGAATTCAATAAAGATGTTAAAAATTTAAAAAAAAATTAAAAATAGTGTCTTTTGATAAAGGCAATGGTTTACGTGAATTTTGCTTTTGAAATGTAAAAACATGAATTTTTTGAAAGCTCGTATTGCCGAAAGCCAATGAAATATTTTGTTGAAATTTGGTACAGAGGGGTTCTTGATAATACTGAATAAGAAACATTTCCATAAAAAAATCGCTAATATTTTTTTTCAAAAAATCGACTCCTTTTTCCCTACCTACGTTCGCACACCAATGTGCGATGTCAACTAATCTGATAACTAATTCCTGAGATACAGGGGTGTATTTATGAAAAGTGGAGCACACTGTATATGTAATTTGTTTTGATGTTCTCAATATATAGCGAAGTAGAAATATAACACAGAAGTCATTAATGTAAGAGGTAGTCTTGAATAAAATTTATGTGTTAGGAAACTTAGTCTCAGACCTAAAATGTGGCATTTTATAGCACATAATGCTTACCTACGACTGGTATAACAGAACACAAAATAGATTTTTAAATACGTACATAAATCTGACTCCTATCTGACTATTTTAAATTAAAATAATCGGGATATTTTATTTCGTTATCATACCGCAAGTTCGCAAAAAGAAGTTTATATCATAACATTTCCCAACTCAGAAAATTGGTCTTCGATGGCATTATCTAAAACGCCTTGTAAATAACTCTTATCTTGCTATCGGTTTTTAATTACAGCAAGAACCTACATCGCCGAGATGGAATTAAAGTAAGTGTAAAACTGATAAGTAGTTCTTATCTCCATGACTTAATGCTTCGAATTAAATACAAAACATAAAGGTGTTTTAGTCGTGTTAGAACACGGAAATGGTTACGTGCGATAGAGTAAAAAGGTGATTTAAAGATTCTAAAATGTTTGAAAAATTACGCAGGGCCAAATCGTTTATTCACAAGTCAAAACGAGAAGGGAAAAATGAAAATTCCGAGTTGGACTTATCAGAAACTTCCCACTTAAGAAGAAACATCTCTATCGACAGTGAAGTCTTGAGAAACCAGAGAAGATTAAATAGAAGTGGAAAAGTGAGTGGTAACAAAAATAATAAGCTACAAAGGCAAGTTTCTCGATCTCAAGAACATCTGCACGATCAAGTTTTAGAGCAAATAAGAAGGTTAAATTTTGGCGATTCTTTTTCTAAAAAAGACGCTCAGAAGCTTAGCCAAGCTAAAGAGCCATCCCCGGAATTCTTCAGGAGGCATCCTGCATACATGTCAGAGAGAAACTACCACAGAAGAAGCTTTGGTGCTGATAATCCTGACGGTACTCAGAAACAAAAATATCACAGAAACAGTGGCGACGTTGTTACCAGTTTTGATAGAAAAAATGAAGCTTACTGCTCAGAGAGGTTGTTTCACTCCCCAGCAACAAAACAACCGGAAAGTACTCTACTTCTTAGATCTGATGGCGACTTTTTATTGAATAGGAAAAGCATAGATATGAGTTATAATTTCGATAGAAGAAATCCTGCTTATGTTTCGCAGAGAAAAGCTTCACGAAAGGATTCAGATGTGCTGGAAAAAAGCGGCATCAGAAACTTGTTCCAGAAAATTAATGGTTCTCATAAAGTTGTTGAAGGTAGGGACTTTTCTGATACTAGTAGCTATTCAGGGTGTTCAACAGGATCAAGTGCAGCAAGTTTTAGTTATGAAGGTATTTCTTGCATTAACGAGAGAGACCTCCAATCGAAACAAAAGGACGATGTGGTCAATAAGAAATGTTCTAATTCTTGTTCAAATAGTTCTACTGCTTCTAGCTCTACTAGTGTAGGTTTTGATAGATATCACCGAATATACAGTTCGGAAAGGTATTTTGATGATAAACTTAATAGAGTCGTTACCAGGAAAGAAGGTGTCAATATTCCGGCACAAAAGAAGTCAAATTTTGAAAGAAATCATAAAATGTATTCTTCTGAGAGAAATTTTACTTCCCATAATAAAAAAAATATTGCACACAATAACGAACATTTCAATGCTGATATTCAAGAGTTAGTAAATAGGACTATTTTTGATAGAAATCATCCATCATATTATTCAGAAGAAAACTATGCTCAGACACAAAACACTGCTTTGATCCAGAGGAATGTGGTTAATAAGTCTACAGCTGACCAGGCAAATTCTGTGCAGAATCACCTTGAATATTCGCCGGAAAAACATGTATCCCAAATGCAACCCATTGAGGAAATGTCAAGAAAAAGACAGCATTACCAAACAAAGCCCAACTTTGACAGGAGAACACCTGCCAATGTTTCAGAGAGGAATTTTCTGGGAGAAAGTAGGAAGAAGGTATTCGATAGGATAAAGGGAGATGGAGATCTGACTGATAAATAGATAAAAGTAAAGTGATATAATGTTAATGTATTTGTGTTAAAAATCCAATGACGGTGGTATTTATTCGACGTTATCGTGTCATTGATTTTTTTCCATTGTTTAGTTTATAGTATGGCTTTTATATTTTTGTATTTAGTCTATAAATTGGCTAGTTATAAGTTTATGTAGATATTGCTCCTTTCTGTTTAGACTGGAATTTAAATACCAAAAAATACTAAATATTTGGAGTGAAATATTAATTCATAATAGTAATTAAATAAAACAATTCTACAATAATTGATTGTTTAAGCATGAATTGTCAAGAACATTTTTTGCATAATTAAACCGATAACGAAAATGTGTATAAAGTTAAAATGATTGTGGCTAATTGTTCTTTTATCTGAATTACTTTCTGTATTCTGTAACAATAATTTAATAATGCAAATTTTAAATTGCTTGAATGATCGTATTTACATTTTATGTGATGTATATAAATGTAGTTTATAATAATAACGAAAAAAAACCTTGAAACTGAGTATTTTATTACCGTATCAATAGACAGACAAATTGCATCTGTAATGCATAATTTTAGAATACGAAAGGTATGTTATCTAATAACTTCGCTGCTTATTGCTACTTGGAACGCAATCTAAATTTTATTATGACTTCGAGAATTTCCACGTCGAGGAGTTTTTCAGAAAGTAAGCTTAATAAATTCTTGTAAGAATTAAATCAAATTATAAATATAGAAGAAATTACCCACTAATAAATACCACAATTTATTTTATTATATATTATAAATGAAGTTACTAGAAAATTAAAAAAAAAATATATTGAAAACAAAAAGTAGATAAACTCCTTCCAACAGAACTTTCCTGATAATGAAACTTTCCTTATATCAAGAAAAATGAAAGATATTCAAATTTACTTAATGTGTGTAGGTATTACCAAATAACTATTCATATGCAGAATGCAGATATAAACTGTGTTGTGTGTGTTTGGTAGAATTCATTACGAGGGAAGTTCGAGTTATAGGCCGGTTGCCGGTTTTTTCCTTCCCTCGTAAAGAGGGTATTGTCATCGTAAAAACATCACCCTCATGTTTTTATAGATCTTCACGTTTTAGGGCCCCCTAGATGCCAAAAAATATCTTTTCCCAATTCCGTCGGTCTGTCTGTACGTGGCATAGCTCAAAGACTACTTACCTGATTTTAAATTTTGGTCAAAATTCAAGGGTCATAAGAGGATGGATGAAATGGTTACATTTTGGTAAAAATCTAAAATGGCGAAAGAATCCAATATGTCTAGTGAAATGTTAAAAAAATTATTACTTAAAAACCTAAAATTTTGCACAAAAATGAAGTATTACGTAGAAAAAAACTGGTAAAATTGTGGTAGGAATCCAAGATGTAGATACAATGACGGCCTAATAAAATATTAAAAGATTCAGCCTGAAAAACGTACTTATTAGATTTATTTCAAATTGTGTATTAGAAATAAGTGTGATATAGAGATAACCTGGTAAAATTGTGGTACGAATTCAAGATGGCGGAACAAAATGGCGACCAGATAAAATTTTTGTAATCGGGAAAAAAAATAACCCTCCAAGGTTTTACATTTACATTAAGCATGTTTTTCAATTTCGTCGGTTTCTCTGTCTGTCAATTTGAAGCATAAATAAAAAACTACTTACCCGATTGATTTCATTGATTGGGCAAAAAAGGCCTTATGGGGATAACCTGACAACATTTTGGTAAATATCCAGTATGGCGGTGAAATTTAAAAAAAATTATAACTCGAAAACTAATCCAAATTACTTTTAAATTTGGCACAAAAATCAAGGGTTACATAGAAATGAACTGGTAACTTTTTTGTATGTATCCAAGATGACGGCCTCATAAAATAGTTAAAAAATCGTTCTGATAAAACTACTTATTAGATTAATTTAAAACATTGTTCAAGCATTAAGTGTGATATAGAGATAAACTAGTAAAATTGTGGTTCGGATTCAAAATGGCGGAACAAAATGGGGTACCATTAAAATGTTTAAAAAATTAATGTAAAAAATTTTTCAGAAAAATTAAATGTGATATAGGAATAAACTGGTATGAATTCAACATGACAAAACAAAATTGTGGTCTTAAAAAGATCAGTGTAAAAACAATTTATTTTATGCCCAAAAATCAGGTGTGGCCTAGGAAGAAATTGATAAAATTTTGGTACAGATCGAATATGGTGGAACAAAATGGCATTCAAAAAATTGTTTGAAAAGTCAGTGGATATATGTATATGTGTTACTAAATGACTGTGTGCGGAACTAAATTGGGTCATACTTCAAAAATTCCTAATGAAAGGAGAGATTCGTAACGAGGGAATTTCCGAGTAAAAGAAATTTACCGATTTTTTAAATACGTAATGGAACTTAGACATGTATTTGAATAGATATGCTTGGGATATCTTGGCATAAAAAAAGGAACCGATAATAAATCTAAATCATTTAGTTAGTCGTCTAAATTAATCAATCTCAGTACTATTCATGGGTGGCGGAAGAGGGGGTTGGGGCAAGTGAGGTAACTTGTCTTTATCCTAGAATGTTGAGTTGCATTTTTTTATTTAACCAAATATTTGAAACTTTATTAGCAAAACTGATTATCTTTATCTTTAAATATTCGGATTTATTGTAATTTGTTTAGCGGTTATTTATTGCAGTTTATTGTAATATTTTACGAATTTGTGAACATCGCACATCCTACGCCATCTAGCAGCCTATCTTGTATGAAATACATATCGATGACGTCTAGGGGACTTCCTTTAAGCTGACCATGGTGGGACGGTGCTTTCCTAGCATGGATTCTCTAATAAATGGGACAGCGAGACTCTCTTACAGTAAATTATAGATCTCTTTCATCCAGGCCCGGACGGGGACTTCGGTATAGAGAAGTTCCCACACAAAAAAAAACCTCTGTTTGCTAGCAACTTATATGTTTATTATTTATTAAATTTATTTATTTATTAAACTATTTCTTCTCTTGCGGTTCTTGATAAATTGAAAAACTTCTTTCACATACTACTCAATTTACACAGCAAAGAAGTACAATTTCTGCTCGCACGTTTTAGGTGGAAGCCACACAGGATCGTCTTCAATCGTAATCGATCGCGTACAACCAAGTCGGTCGACTAAAAAAGCGTTGGCACACAGGCACCGAGTGCCATCAGTCATTTATTTACCAATTTCGACATTGGCATTCAAACTACAAAGCCAAGGTGTAAAAAATAATGAAAATAGCA
Organism: Kuschelorhynchus macadamiae; assembly: GCA_030620095.1. Classification (NCBI taxonomy): domain Eukaryota; kingdom Metazoa; phylum Arthropoda; class Insecta; order Coleoptera; family Curculionidae; genus Kuschelorhynchus; species Kuschelorhynchus macadamiae. The sequence goes on along the minus strand of JAUTXW010000845.1, from coordinate 203,297 downwards.
GTTAGAAACAACGTGCTGTTTGATTTATTACGTTATTCATATTTATACTCAGTGGCGGATCGTGTTTTCGGGGGCTCTAGGCTAATCGAATTTTTGGGTTCCTCTCGTCATGATTTTAAAAAAAGCCTAATTTTTACAGTGACTGTTACTAGACTACAGCGGAAAAGACGTTGAATAATTTTAAAGCAGAAAATGTATTAGAAACGTTTTTGAGTAGGTACAAAATTGTTGCACAAAAAATGTTAACCATTTTACCAAGGCGTACTAGCGAATTGAAAGAATAATTCGAATACTTGGCAAGATATCGTGCAGGATCGCACTATACTTCAGCAGCGGTGGTATCACAATGATAATCCAAACTGGAATCTGAGATATTCTTGGCTGCTAAAAGTAGACGTTCTGGTATCCAGCCTCCGTCTGACCCCGCATGTAAAATAGTAATTATTTAAACTTTATTTGACGGAGCCTTGGTGAAGCATTTTTTGAATGTATCAATCCATCCTTTACTGGCTGTGTCGTGGGTATGATACCATGTCTTATCTAAGTAGATTATACTGTATTTATTTTTTCAAGATATTCGATTCTGAGACGTATTAAACGCGGTGATTCCATGCCTTCGGTTTTTTTTTTGTAAAAAAAACCCGAAACGAAGTAGAGCACGCCACAAACTTGTAGTGGAACAATTTGAGTCATAACTCATAACTATGCTCAGACAGCTTCCATAAAAGTGACGATAACGTAGTAACTTTTTGTTGTTGCGTATTAAGTATTCTTGACAGAAATCAAATCATTTCCGTACACCATTGTCTTTTCATTTTATTAGGCTCTGTCGAATTATTCACAATTTTCCAAACTGGTACTTTCAGGGAGTATAAAACTGAGAGGCACGAAAAGTTCTTTTCGTGGTCTCGCTCCACTAACTTTAAATAAACACTTTTAATTACCACATTTGCTTCAACGGCCAAACATTTGCAGTTTCTGACGGAAAGGGCTGCGGACATTTTAAGACAGTACTGAACTTTATAATGCACACTTCTCTTTAAGGCTCGAGATAAAATGTTAATTATTTCTTAGAGTTCTTTATATTAAATGTGAACACGCTAATAAAATGTTTTACTGAAAGGGAGGTATAATATGTTTCTATATCTTTCAAAATAGACTAGACAAAAGACCTCTCAAATACGACCCTGTTACGGTCAGGTACTTAAGAATTAAGAGCTCAAGGATTATTTAATGTTTCTGTTGCATCTCATTATTATTACAGTGGCCAAATCACTTTCTTAGATCTTGAAAAATACTATAACCTCGCCTCGCATATGGAAATTGAACTTGATACGTCGCTTAGTCTCGCAAATCGCACTGCCCGATGGATAAGGGAAAATTAATTATTTGCTTGTTATTATAGTTATAGTATTTTCTTGAATAGATTATAAAAAGAAACACTGTCAAACAACCGGAAGAATGGAACATGTAATTGTAGTATAAAATTATATATTATGAACAAATACCAGTTTAGATAATCTGCATATTTAAAAAAATACGAAAACATCATTTATTATACAGGGTGTTAATTAATTTCGTGGACATATTTCAGGGGGTGATAGTACTTCACAAAATAGGAAAAAAATGCCAATATATATACATGGTCAAAAATGCACCATTTTCGTTATACAGGGTGTCAAAGTTTCAATTTTTTTTCTAGTTTTTTGCGTTTTTTGCCAGTTCCTTCTGAGACAATTAGTTCAAATTTAGAACATGTATTATTTTTAAGAACTTCTACGATAAAATATTAAAATCGTGGATGGTAGTAGACAGGGTGTTACATTTTTTGCGCCACCTACTTAAGTTTATATTGCGGAATTTTTTTGCAGCACCCTGTATGAATTCTGATATAAAATTTAAACTCTTTGTTTATATATATATATATATATATATATATATATATATATATATATATATATAGATCCTTTTCACGTATGAAAGAAATGATCTATTTACGTATGGCGTAAATGATTTTGATATCAAAAATATCTAGTTTTATTTATTTTTATTTAAACAAATAAATGGTTAAAAGAATCCCTGCGAGTAAAGCCTGTTTCTTTTAGGGTGGAGGTGAGATCCGCGCGTGTTTATACTTAGAATATGTTAAAATCAGAAATGTGTTTCAATTGTAGATGATTGAAAACGTTACTATATCAAATGACATTATGGACTTCCACACTATGCATTTGGCACGTCAGTGAAGTGATGACTTTATTCTGTCCATCTTCACATTCCATCTTTTTCTTTCCCTTCGTTGATTCGGTTTTTTGGTAATTTGACTACTTCTCTATATCACTATTCACTTTCCTTTAGATGTTTACTGGCCCATGATACAAATTCGTTTGCGGCTTTCTCATCTATATCAAAGTGTGTGACCAATAATTTTAGTTCTTTGCATGATTCAGCCCCTATATGATACACTGCTTCTAATATAACGAGATCGGTCTTTTCGATATATTTTGACAGAGGTGCAGTAACTAAATTTTCTTAGCTAAGTTATAGCTATCAAGATTGTTTCATATTTGAACGACGACTCCAAATAAGCTTTTGGTTTTACTTAAACTTCTGGTTTAACATGCGAGAATTCACATGAATGGACCAGCAATTTTTTTTCATTTCTTAACTTATTTTGTACTACTACTTTTTTGTCGGTAAGAATTGTTGATATTTTCTATGAATTTCTTGACTATCATTTCACAGTAATTTTCCGGCAATAGATTTTTTTTGGTAGTTCATACATGGGTAACCCAATAGAAACAATTTATAAATCCCTCCTAAACTTCAAATCTACAGATTCGATTTCGATATTCTTGCCGATGATCTCGCAAGGCTGGGTCGACATATCTACAAAATATTCATAAGTACTATTCTTCACCCCTTCACCCCAACTACAAGGTTAGTGTCGCTTTGGGCATACGGCCACAAAACATTTCGGATTACAATTAAATTGTTTAAAACACCATTAGTGGTTTTAAACAGTTTTTTAAGCATTTTGATTAGAATAAAGTTTTTTTAAACGTGTCTAAAACATCATTACTTGTTTTAAACTGTTGAATACTGTACGAAAAAAATGGTTTAAAACACCATTAGTTGTTTTAAACAGTTTTTTAGGGGATTTTGATTAGAATCAAGTTCTTTAAACGTGTTTAAAACATCATTACTTGTTTTAAACTGTTTAATATTGTACGAAAAAAAATATATTTAAAACTCAAATGTGTTTTTTTCTCATTAGTTTAATATAAAACTAGTTCATAGAACATACTTTAATAACAAAACATGGTTATCAGTGAATACATGGAGTTAAGTGTTCAAACATGTTTTTTTTTTCAACCCTAGACAAAAGTTAATTAGTTAAAGTTTTACATTGAACATGTAACAAACACTGACGAACATCAAATTTACATTTTAGAAAGTTGAGGTAGCTGTCTGCTGTGAAGATGTTATGCTATGCATGGACAGTCTGGCATCCGTTTCAAACTTTGAGTAAACGTGTTCAATTTCCTATATTAGTATATTATATTGTTTTTTTTTTCTTGCAGGAATGGATTTCCTCACCAATCAGTCACCACGGACATATGGTGGTACTACATGTTTTCGATGGCCTTCTACTGGTCTTTGTGCGTCTCTCAATTCTTTGACGTGAAACGGAAGGACTTCTGGCAGATGTTTATTCACCACATCGCGACTATATTGCTGATGTGCCTATCTTGGATCGTAAACGTTTTCAGGGTAGGGACGTTGGTGCTGGTTGTGCATGATTCAGCAGACATATTTTTGGAGGTACGTGTTAAACCCAATTGTATTTTTTCTTTAATTATTGCGACATCGGTACAGTTTTCCACAAAATTAATAAAGGCCTCTATAATATTTCTCTGGGACATCGTCTATTTTTGAGTGAAATTAAAACCCTTAACTCGTGTTCTTTAGTCAAGATAAGTCTAAATGAGCTAATCCTGAGCGCCTTGAAATTGTTCTAATTAATGTTTGTTAAAATTTAAGGTGTTCTCATGGATGACGATTTACGTTTTGAGAAAACACTTTATTATAACAATGTTTTTTTATGATATAAGTGCTAAAAGTGTCTTTTTATTTTGTGAGAAGGGAAGTTTGAAATGCCATGCCGAAGGCCCTTCGAACAAAATAAAATCACTTTTAGCACATATATCCAATATACCATAAAAGCCCAAATGAAAATATCCTAATATTATATCAAAAATTTCATTTAATTTGCCCATGAAATATGTTCCTAAGGTAAAAAACGAACTTGTTGATTTGTCTTTGTTGGCAAGTTAAATAAGTAATCACGAATTCTTGCTTGATGGAAAGTGATTAAGAAAATGAATTTCTTCAAAAAACAGGAGGTAAGCTAAAGCAACAGTACGAGTTTTCATACGATCGTTTCTTGAAATGGTGTGATCACAGTAATTTTAGTGACAAGGAGGCCAGTAAAGCAATCTTTTTGCATGCTTTGAAGAAAACTTCAAAATAGGGAAATCGTCAATGCTGTGGTCAAATTACTTTATATTAAAGGCGATGATGAATATAAATAATGAGGACATAAGCAGATATTACAAATTTGGTGTTTGTTAAAGCCAAAGGGTGAATGAAAGAATGAAAAAGTCGAAAGTATTGATTGACGAGGAAACAAATCGACAAATGTCTCGCAGCGAAAAGATGCCGTAGTTTTCCGTGTATTTGGAGCCTGTCGTCGAGAAGAGCTGTTCAGCTTGAAGTTAAATAACATCGAAGATTTGGGAACTTCACGAATTGTGCATATGCCAGACACAAAAACTAATGTGCAACGAACCTTTATAGAACTATTATAAAAAGTACATAGCCCTTCACCCAGCGAATATTAATCATTCAAGAATTTTTATAAGATGTAAGTAAATGTGCCAGGATCCCAGTTGGAATCAACACATTTTGTAAGGTGCCTGCCAAAAGCGCTAAATTTCTAAATTTGTCTGATGCCCATCTTTATACTGGACATTGTTTCCGACGTTCCTCAGTTAGTTTGTCGGCCAGTCTTTGCGTTTTTAACATAAGTGGTTCCACGTGTTCGGTTTAGCTGCTTTATTTTGGAGGGATGTGGGACGCTCAACCACTCAGTGTGTTAACTAAGTGTGGAAACTAATGACCCCGCTAGAAAGGGCTGCTCCCTAGCTGCATTCTATCCCGTTCGTCCGCCACAGTTCTACAAAGAATATTAACGAAATGACCGCTATGTGGCGGGAGTAGGAGGGGTAAGGGGATACCTTCAAAGAAAAGGTGATCTCGTGAGACCAGTAGGCATTTAGTGGAAGCCAAGATGCATTAGAAAGTTTTAAAGAAAGATAAATTTAGAGATATTTGAAATACACGTGGTGTACCGGGAGCCTAGAGTTCGCCATCCGGACATCCCACCATTAACGTCTCCAAAGTGTAGTCAGGTGTAAATCATCTGGAAGGGTCGCTCCAGCTCTGACTAAGCCCCACACGGGCAGCAATCTGGCAAATGGACTAGTATTCTCGCCAATAATCTAGAAACAACATAGTTTGTTGGTGCTAATCTTACTACAATTAAGAGACACGGTGGATGGAAGTCCAATACAGTAGCGGAGGGTTATATAAAACACTCGCTACAAAGGAAAAAGAACATTGCAGATCAAATTTTGTCCAAAACTTCGGCAGATACTGCTCACTGCCCTGGTATAAAGTAACCAAAATAAATTCTGTTACAGCTACCAATAAGATTGGCCATGGAGTTTCATATTATAATTGTAGTTTCACTTATTTTGCTTTCAATTGATTATATATATATATATATATATATATATATATATATATATATATATATATATATATATATATATATATATATATATATATATTTAATTTAAAACTTGTTTTTATATTTTGTTTTTTTAGATATTACTCTTGTAACAGTTTAACCTTTCATTTATTTTCTTGCAATTTAGATATTTATATAAGTTAACAAATCCCTTATCAGTGTTGCCAAATATAATTTTCAACTATTCATTTCAGGAATAGTGTTGCTTCATTTTGACGTCACACCGGAATTTCCTTTATTTTCATACGCTCCAATTAATACTTAAATGTCCATTGTATTTTCCATTTAAATTCCGTTTTTCATTAAATTTAATAGTTTTCTAAACATATCTCTACTTTTCCAAATTCGACTTATTTGTAAAAGCTCTGAAGATGACTAGCTAGTCACAGTGCCGTAGCTACAAATTTTGCCCCCCCCCCCCTCGGTTTTCTGTAAACGGTCCCCCCTCTCAAAACAGAAAGTAGCTGATGACAAAAAAAGGTCCTTTACTTGTCAATAAATGTAGCCCCCAAAGCATAGCTGGAAAATATATGATTACTAAAAAAAAAAAGGTCATATATACTCTTATAATCCCCTTGACCTCGTGGGCCTGGCGGGGGTGTAGCTACGCCACCGGCTAGTCAGTGCTTTGGTATGATTTTATGCTTATCGCTGATATTGTACATTTTATTTAAGCAGACTGCTTTGAATTATTACATCTGCACGTGGACACAGCTCTTTAAGTTTTTAAGTATCATTTGCACTGACTAGTTATAAAATAACCACGGGGTGTCTATGGGATTATTATGAAACGGTGGTAGATGTCTTGCAAACAAATATTTCCTAATTGTTGGGTTTAAGGCAGCGCTGAGGTACTGAGTACCAACATTTTAAATTTTCCTGGGTGTTACTTATTACTTTAAAATGTATTGCAAAATTTTATTCTACTTAAAGTGCTTTGTAGAAGTACTGAATTATTTTTAAGTACTTCTACAGACACATATATTATTATGATTGCAATACTTAAAAAAACGACGTAAATACCATAAGTATCTTCTTAACTATTATAGATCTACTTTAAGTATTTAGTTAATACTGAATACCTAAAAGTACTAATAGTTAGATATATTTTAAGAACTTAGTAGATATACTTAAAATTAAATAAAAGCATTTACTTTCTACTTCTACTTTAATTTTCATTTTTAAGTAAACTGCTGAGTGCCTTAAGTACTTTTTCAAAATTCAGTTACTTAATACTGCAAGTAGATTTTTAAGATAAAGTACTTGCTACTGGTTACTTTAAGTATTTTCCTGAGTACTTATCACAGCTGTGGTTAAAGGACAGTCATAGTGCAGAAGCGATAAAGAAGCTGAAAAATTGGGCAGTCTAAAAATATTTTAGGACCTAAGAGCCTTACCTATTGTGAATTGCAGCAAGAATATACACGTTAAAGGAAGCAATAGTAGCTTCTAAATACTGCGATATTTACTGTGTGATCGACCTGCTATCTCATCAATTACTACCATCAGCAGCTGCCCTCCCCTCCCCAGTCGCATTTCAAATTTGGATTAAAAATATACTTTACATTGTACAATCTTGTATTAAAAACGTTCTTTATATAATATAAATACGACGTAAGAAATCATACAACCGAAATTTAATGATAATAAATGTAAAGACGTTTTTTAGTCGCTTGTTTTACTGGGGGCATCGGTTTTATACCTTATTCTCCCACCTCCTCCCTCGATGGTGAGATAATTTCTCTTCATTATCAGTAATTATTACGTATTTTGAAATAATAGACTGGTTGATGCCTTAAGGTGAATAATGTTCCAGGGGGATGTAACCAAGGACCCAATGGTGCCTATGTATTATGGCATTATGACTATAGTAAGCTACAGTCAGGTATTGCTTATATACTCTAGTAGTAAAGCACTTGGATATGATATGAACCACAAAACGGCATCTGAATTAAAATATGTGTTGATTGAAATAATGCAAATTAGAATAGCATTGGTCACAGATTTTTTATTAACAGTGTTGGTAAAAGACCAAAATAAACATATCGGCTTCAAGAATTATTGTAATGAAATCATTCATTGCATTTAGCCTGTATTAGTGCTATTAACAGTATCACAAATATTTTAAATATGTTTTAATTATTTTAGGCTGCTAAAATGACTAAGTATTCTGGGTACCAAAAGGTCTGTGATGTGATATTCGCCATATTTACTGTTCTTTGGATAGTCACTAGATTAGGATTTTATCCATTCTGGATAATTAGAAAGTAAGTATCATGTTTACTGTAGTTTCGTGTGGAGATTTAGGCATTTAGGAAAAAATGGCAAAATTTGTATTTGAAAATTGGGCAAATTATTGTGGAAAAATTTTGGAAACAATTTCCTAGAATTTAGATGTTATATGTAAATAATAATGTAATATAAAGTATGCTAGTGAAAGTACATAACAATTTTAAATAACGATCATAAGAGCACGTCATACACACTAAAATGAGTCATACATAGCATTGACGAATGTGTTAAATGAGAAACTACAAATAGTTTTTAAACTTGAAACTTGATGTCTCAGCTTTTTAAGTTTTTTCGCTTTGACATTTTTGAAAAGAAATTTTGGTAGTCTAAATATGGCAAAATTTCGCATTTTTTACTAACTTGATTTTTACATGGACACCTTATATATTATTATATTTTTAAATTCTGAACACATTTTACTTTATATAACATCTAACTAAGTTCAGCTATTATATATGGCGTCTCAAAATCAACCCTTTAGACCCTTTAGAACCCTGTATTAGATGGAGCCAATTTCCGGTTTTACCGAAATTGTCAAAGTTTTACACATCCAACAAAACTATAGTAGCGACAATATAACAAATAGTAAAGTTAAGATAAGAAAATGCAAGGGATTTTGTTTTAATTTTAACCATTTGGCCAATAAAGGGTTCTTTGAGGGATCAATTGTGAGACGACGAACTAGGGAAATAAAAGCAAAATACAAGTAGTTATTTTTATTTAATAATAGAGAAACCCTCACAGTAATAAATATTTAAATTAGTGAGTACAGCGTCTGCGTATCTCTCACTAGGTTAGCAATTTCAGGTTTGTAGTTGGAAATTGCCAACCTTAGAAAAGTTAATGTATGAGCGTATGTCAAGCAAGAACCGTGTTTACTTTTGGTTTGTTTCAAATACGAAAATACTGATTCACATAAATATGTTGCTTATTATATTTTTTTTAATTGTATATTTATCATTGGAAATGGTTCAGAAATTTAGACCAGAGCTTGCCCTTGCGTTCAGAAATACATCCCAGCAGAGAGTAAGAATTTAATTTTTAAGTGAAATGTCCATATGAAATGTGTTTGCGGGCATTTTCTAAGAGTCGTTATCCTCCTTTATCCTTGCAGTTCTAGATTTAAAAGTAAAATCTGACAAAATTGCTAAATCATATTGCCATTCACGCATTTGCTGTTAGTCATCACCCCTCTTTCCAACAAACTTTATTTTTTCATCCAATAAATATCTAAATTTATATCTTCGTCATTCTTAGAAAGAGCAATAAAACCTTTATGAACACCTGTCATTGCTGGGATCCCATCAGTTGTTGAACACTAGCTTATACACATAATATATCAATGCCAGTTTTTGAACGATCATTTTATTGAAAATAAATAACTGAGTAAAATTCTAGCGAAAAAGCAGAGCATTGGACGAGTTCTCCTTTTAGTTGTTTTTTTTGCTTTTTTACGCATCATTTCTATACGGCGCATTCAGTATTTCGAGACAATTGTAAATTTTGAATTGCTTTTTTTTTTCGTTTTATTTTTTAAATTCACAGACCGCGAATTGGATATATACCACGATCGACGGTTTGTCCACCCCTGATATAGTGTACCCCATTTAAAAATCAAAAGTTATAGCTAAAAACATCATCGGGATTACTTCCAAGGCCTTTAACTTGTTAGCTCTTAATTCAGTGAACCTTGTCCAAGTGTAGAGTATAGTCATTTTATCTTGTCCACATGTTAATATTTTAATCTCTACGATATAATCGTCCAGTGTTGAACGACTTTACAGCACAACAAAATGCATTTATTGAGTCAACGATAACCGGTTCCCATGCATGTTTCTTGAAATTGATAACCAATTCACGGAACGGAGCTTTAGATTATGCAACAAAATCTGAGCATTTTTCGTATATCTTTCGATTGTTTTTTGATGGACGCAGGCTATTTTCCTCTTTCTCTCAATCGTCACCAGGTGTGGAGATGATTAATGATTCCGTCCGTAATAACACCCAGCAAAATTTTTGTCAACTGCCCAACGTTCCAACTCACAATTACAAATGGTAACTGGTGCTAATGACCTTCAGCGGATGGTAGTCTTGTCATGTTTTACCAAAATGTCAGAGGTCTACACACCAAAATTAATGAAATTTCTCTTAGCGTCATGTCTTGCGACTATGACGTAATATTTCTCACTGGACATGGCTTAATGGGGATACTAATAATGAAATATTTAAAAATGAATATATAGTGTTTGGTTTCTGATGAAGGCAGGCAATGCAAGTTTGGTACTAGGATGTGTATATTTTCCACCTAATTCTAACCAGGAATGTTATCAGTCTTTCTGCAATACCTGTGAGCCGCTGCGTCCCTAACTTCTGAAACTCTTTTTTTTCTTGAATTGCAACAAATGAATTCTCTTTGCAATCACATGGGCAGAATTTTAAATCTGCTATGTGCTGATGACTTCGTTAGTGTTTCGTTTCATCTTCAAATTTTCCTCTTGTATAGATTGACCCCTACCATCCAGCAATTGAAGTGAAGTATAAAATTAATATGTTTCGCCGATAAAAAATCAAAATCAAGTAAGTGTTTACCAGTTTCATAAAGCAAATTTCGTCAATTTGGATATTTTTTATAAGCAGTCCAAATTGTCATTCTTATTTTCTGAGCCTTATATTAACAGAATGGTCGAACAGTTCTATGAGGTTTTATTTCAGGGTATCAATAATTGTATCCTCAAGAAGATCAAATGGTTTGACCTTCCCTTAAAAAAGCTTATTGGGCAAAAGAATTGCTTATACAAAAGATATAAAAGGACCGATAAACTTGCTGACTATTTGGCCTATTCTGACATAAGACGTGAGGTTAACCTTCGAATTGATATGTGTTATCTTACATATGTCACACAGACTGAGCTACTTACCCCGGAAAACATAAAATACTTTTGGTCATTTGTACGAAACTTAAGAAGGGACTCCAATCTGCCCAGTGTTATGAATTTTGACGGGCAAGAAATCACTGGATCAAATAACATCGCAAATGCTTTTGCTACTCACTTTCAGTTTTGCTATACTTACCACCATAATTTAGACTTTAGTAAAATTGATCCAATAAGTTATTCAGGAAAGATACTATCAACATATTGTTTTACAGAGGCAGAAATCTGTAATAAATTAAAGGACCTTGATCCTTCCAAGAAGGCTGGCCCTGATAGAATTCCTACTATTCTATTGCAACGATGCTGTGAGTCATTGTCTCAGCATCTATGTATAATTTTTCAGAGATCCATTAATCTGGGTCCCTTTCCTGAATTTTGGAAGTTTTCTACCCTTTTGACCATTTTCAAATCAGGTGATAAAAGAGATGTGAAGAACTACAGAGGTATTTCTTTACTTTCACATATACATAAGTTCTTTGAGGCAATTATCATCGATCATATATTTGAGTCTTTAAAACACTATATTACGAGTATGCAACATGGTTTTATCGTGGTCGTTCAACAACTACCAATCTTGCAATATTTCAAAACTACTTAGATACATCGATTGAAGCTGGCAAGCAGATCGATGTTATTTACACTGACATATCTAAGGCTTTTGACAGTGTTTGCCATCAAAATATCTTGAGTGGATCAAATCGTATTTATTTAATCGTCGCCAGCAAGTCAACATATGCGGTTCAGTCTCCAGGGAGTTTCTTGTGACATCGAGTGTCCCGCAGGGTTCGCATGTGGGTCCAGTTCTCTTTCTGCTCTTTATAAATGATATATCCTGTTTCGAATTTTCCGAATGTCTTTTATATGCAGACGACATAAAATTCTTCTCACCAGTCTCCTCAGACTCCAATCCTCTGCAGTCTGATATGGAAAGGCTCGTCAAATGGTGCAGAACTAATTATCTCTCTCTTAACATCTCGAAATGTAAAGTGCTCAGTTTTCACAAATGTATTAATACCATATCCTCCACCTACTTCATATATAATGTAAACCTTGAAGTTGTTAGTTCTTTCACGGACCTTGGTGTTATTTTTGTTGAAAATCTAGCTTTTAATCTACATATTGATAACATTGTACTTAAGGGTTTTAGACTTTTGGGTTTTGTAAAGCGACATACGAAACACGTAACTGATACCAAAGCAATTGGGTACCTCTATAACTCATTAGTTCGTAGTGTTCTAGAATATTGTTGTACAATATGGAGTCCATCATACCAGTGTCACATCGACAGAATTGAAAAGGTGCAAAATAGGTTTTCAAAATACCTCTTACATAAATTGCATTTCCCATATCAAGGTCTGTCATCTAATACTAGAGCTCTTCTTTGCGGCCTTCAAACCCTTGAATTTAGAAGAAAGAAGGCACCTCTGGTCTTTTTACATAAATTGGTGAATGGGGGGATTGACTGTGAAGTGCTGCTTGCATTAGTCCCGTTTTTAGTGCCTATTAGAAGAACAAGACAATCACAGCTGTTTGTTGAAAGGTACCACCATACAAATTATGGGTTTAGCGCATTTGTTGACCGACTAGTTCACAATTACAATAGTCACTTCTCAGAATAGGATATTTTCAGACTAAGCACTTTGCAGCTGAAAAGGCAGTTAACCGGATTGGTTTTGTAATGTTTTTTTTGGCCCATATTGATGTTAGTTTTTGTTTATGTAGTTGTGTAGTTTTATTATTATTCATGTATTATTTTATTTCAATTGAAAATCTTTCTTATTGCTAATTTTTGTTTGCTGATCTGACATATTTTTTCTTAGAGTTACTAACTTCATTATTTATTTATTTGGCGTTATTTGCGAATGCGTACCATTTGGAATGTTTAGCATTCTGTAGTGTACGTTTCATAAGGGCCACTTGTCCGATGCGTGCATCGGCTACGTCCTTACATTAATTAAAAAAAAATAAGCAAACATGACTTTCTTATTTTTTAACATACCGATTTGGACCAAAAAACAAATTGTAAAACTTACACATCAAGTATTTTCAATTTTTTTAATAATTTGTTTGTCACCTTGGTTGTATAAAGATATGTGATTGACATGTAGCAGATAAATTATACATCTCAGCTTATGTAACACAGAAATGAAAGCGAAAGGTTTTAAGACTAAAGCTAGTATAATAAACTAATAGTGTTTATATTAATGATTCGGTAGTAAGAGGTTCTTTAGTTAGCTAATTTAATGTTTCCTTCTCATTTTGTAGCAATAATGAAATCACTATTTTAAAAATCCCTAATAGATTGAATATTTTTAATTGCAGTACCTCAATAGAAGCCCCAAAACTTGTACCTATGTTTCCCGCCTACTACATATTCAACGGTCTGCTGTGCGTGCTGTTGGTGCTGCACATCTTCTGGACATATCTCATCCTTAAAATCGTCTACAACTCGCTCAACGCGGGCCTAATGGAAGGGGACATTAGGAGCAGTAGCGACGATGATTACAGCGAAGACTCAAACAATTCAAACACAGCGTCTGCTAACCAAAATCATGTTAAAAGTGAGTGAGACAAAGGTCTGATGTAGGTTAGGATTTAACACGAAATGTTCAGGGAAGTGAATATTGGTCACAGTGCTTTTTAAGTGATAACTTTCTTAAACTTACTACTTACTACACCAAACGTGACGTATCTAAAATTCTATCTATCTTTGCCGTCGATTGCAATGGTATTTTTTCTCTTTTATATATCATTTTTCAGCATCGGAATCAAATTAAAATCTCCATTGCAGTATTAAATAGAATGTTTTTTTTGTTTTTTGAAATGTGCCTCCATCTTGAGGGCTTTAAGTCGTTCAGGTTTTTTAAGTTATGTGACGGCAAAAAATCTAATACCTAGTTTTTGAGATGTTCACGTTTCGGATAATATCTAAGACAGATTATGCTCCCAATAGACGATCCAACAAATTGCAAATAAAATACCTCAAGAAGGATCTCTTTTCCGAGGCCATGGTTACCAGCCCGCGGCGCCCTCCCATCCTCTCGATCGACTTTGTTTCGGCGGTTCGTAAACCTAAATCGCCCTGCTGGCAACACCGCCCCAAATATTGCTGTCATCGAGCTAAACAGATGTACTGGGAAGGCTCCGTTTCGGCGGGACGGTAATGTAGTTTTTCGCGGTATTTTAAAGGGCAGTCCAACTACCATCACTGATATATCGATAGGTAGCTGATAATATCGATAGGTACCATTTTTGCTGCTTTGTGAACAGCAAACTGATTTTGAGCCATCGGTAAGTAGAAATACCTATAAAATATATCGAGGGGTCATGTGCTATCGCCTATTAATAGATAAAATCTAATATCGCCCATCTCTAGCTATGACACATGAGGGACGTGAGAATTGTGAGTCCTTCCTCTGGACAGGATTATCTATCAAGTCCAAAAATCAAGTTTTGCGTGAGTGCCCAAGTCCGGCGTCGCTTTGACAGAAAGGGTATGTCAATAACAGTAGATGTTTTAGTAGTTTACCCTTTGATTGCGGAAACGATGTGCCTTTGCCAAGAAATAATAATTTCATCGATCAACGGAGAGCAAAAGCAAAAAAGTGGCTGCCGACTCTACATTGAAAAAGAAAGAAAGAAGAGTTGCATATCACGACTGTATGGCGACATGCATGCGTGAAATTATGAAACCGTTTGATGGCCTGTCTGTTCGGAGTATAATCAGTCCTTGATAATATAGACAAAAAAAACTGATACACCCAGATTCATTAAAGATGTTTAATTTTAGACCAGGTCTAACTTGACAGTTATAGGTTTAAGATGATCAAATGTCAAAATTATCAAATGAGAGAGTCATAAGCAAAACATAAGTGGTGAACCAACAGTTTTAAATATTATTGCAATTATACCAGGGCTAATGCTTACGTCTTTTAAGTGAATACAGGGGCAAAGTCTTGTGATGTGGATGTATCTAAGAGATTTCTGTCGACACATATCTCAAAAACTTCTCATTCAATTGACTTCAATTATTGGACAAAGACAATACGGTGAAATAAAACAGCAATCAGCCAATAAAAAAAGACCACTAGGGAGAAAATTTAAATTTTCAAGGGGTCAGAATCAATATTCGCTCTCCCTTCTAGGGTATAAATGATAGTGACTTCTGGTCCTTAAGAGTCTCTGTAAATATATCTTATTATTGTTTTAATTTCCACTACTTTTTGTACTTTAGATATGACCTATAGTTTTGGAAATATACCAAGGCAAATTCCCACTTTGATCAAAAAATTACTAGTAAACTGAATGTCGTTAACCTATAATACTAAGATGCTAATGCTAAAATATCTGCATGGACGTTTTTATTTTTCAAGATTAACCAGATTTTCTCTATTTATTAAGATCTAATTCTACACCAAATATATAAAAAAATATATGAAACTTGGAGTTCTAGATTATATTTTTTGTGACAATATAAAATGAAATTACAAAAAATTAAGGATCTGCAACATCCGTTAATAATAAATAATTAAGGAGATAAAACAGCGATTTTTCACTTTCAAACCTGATTTTCGCTCGTTTATTAACACTATCTGTTTTTTTTTTCAAAATGATAGTAAAAAAATTTATTTTTTGCACAGCATGGTTTATGAGTACTAACTATTCGATTCCTGTGAGGATAAATGTTTTTTCCAAAGTCCCCTCGTGAAATATCTATTGTTGCAGTTCTAGATTTGTATTCTAAACCTCCCTGATAAAACACTCTGGAGTAAGAATACATGAGCAAATTTTAAGTAGATAAGTTTTAGTGATTTGTTTTTTGGTTTAGTGTATTTCCAGAACTTAAACAAAGGGAACAAAACAGTAAAAAAGGGATACATAATTAGATGTTTCTTTGTTTGCCAGCTACACTGAAAATAAAATGTGTTTATATTACCATTGTAAAAGAATTTAAAGTATTTAAGTGTAAAATAATTTAAATATAATTTCATTTTAAACTGTTCAAACATGTTATAACTTAAATACTTTTTTTATAAATATAGTGACATGTACAATCAAAACATAAGAACATAACATGATCTATCAGTTTTAACGCGCGGTTAGTGTGATAGTTGTTCTCCACTGATTCTAATGTATTTTGTTTGACCCGCTGCCACGTATATCGTTTTGGAAACGTTCAGTTACTGTAAAGTTCTTACATTTTAGGTAAATCGATGAGTACAAGTGGAAATAATCACCATGCGTCCCTAAAAGTACCTTAATACAACACTTATTTCTGATGGGACTACAAATACTCTGATTCTAAAGAATAAAATAGTCTATAACTTATGAGCAAAGTATAACCATAACGACATTATATCCTATCCACTTATAATATTTTTTTAAGTTTGTATTACAAAACTAGAGTCTGGTGCGATTTAATACATCTCCAATTTTTTGATTTTGTTAGGAAGCTGACTTAAATTTACTACATTTCAGCAAAAAAAAACGTGGAGTTAACGAAAATAAAACCAAATGAATGCTTAATTTTTTCCCTTTCATTGTAAGTATTGTAATAACGTGGAGAAGAGCTAGTCGACTTATTTGAAAGCTCTTATTAACTTTCCATGGGTCGGTTACGATGCTATTTTGAGATTTATTATTATTAAATGTGCTTCTTCTGTGTCTCTGGTAAAACTGGTGTTAAAATTGAAATATAAGGTTCAGTTTCCTACAGTACATGATACTGACAAAAAAAATGTTGAATCAGATATTAAGAAGCAAATTACCCCTTACAAAATTTATCTTAATCAGATTTGCTTGAATTATTACTAAATTCCGTTTATGGCCATATATCATGATGTTGCTCGCTAATTAACGGTTTCTAATGTATCTTTGACTATAAGAAATAATGTGCTTTTTGTTTAGTGTAAAATTTGACTTACTTTCCGACTATTTACCTTCAGCTGTATAAGTCATATTTAGGAATCTTTACTACCAGATATCAAAACACTGAACGTTGGAAAGTAATTCTAATTAGACATAGTCTAACCCAAAGAGCTATGATTTCTTAATTGACTTGTAAAAGCTTCCATTCTATGTGCAAACTGGTCTTAAGTGATAGAAAACGTGATCACCATCAAGTACTGAAAGTGAGTAGAGAGAATATTTGATATTTTCGTATTAAGAGTAGTACCAAAAATAAAGTGAGTTTAATATTGCTGCCTAATGAAATAATATTAAATAATAAAAGTGTTTATTACCGCAATATAATAACTTTTTTCTGCTAAATGTAGATTTATGCAATGTTTAAAAAAAATACTAAATTGTTGCTAGATCGATCGCGATACACATCAATCTCCGGGGGTTTTAAGTTCGATCACCAATGGTTTTAATAGTGTCTATCCTTTTCTTACTAATCCCGTTCCTAGCTTTTTACTAGGGGTCCCTTGGCTTGATGAATTTTTCTTCCTTTTTTTTTAGTCGCATGGTTTTTTCTAAAGACGTCATTCTGCATATCTCTCCCCCGGTGGATCTATTCTTACTGACCCGAGTCGATCGCGATCCTCATAAGTCTGGTGGTAGATCTTCATAGACAGAAGTATGGCCATCCCTGATATACGCATAAAAATCGGATAGTAAATGTCAATCAACGAATATTTTATTATAGTTACTGTCATGAAAAGACAAACGGAAGAAGCGTTACACACATTACTTTTATTCTTGATCAGAACTAAATGGTAAATAAAATAGTGTACAAACCTTGAACGGTGTTTCGCTCGTGTCATTAACATTTTAAATATTTTTTTTGTATACATATGTCAGTATAATTCATTTTATATAGCAAATATCTAAGTTGAACATACATATTGCCTAAATATATAATTTCACAATTTAATGCAGCATATTTACTATAGAAATAGGAAATGACATGTGTTTATTTGACTTGAAAAAATTTAGCACAAAAAAAGTATTTTACAAAAAAAAAAGAAAAAAGTTAAAATTTCAGCCAGTTTAATACAAACCCATTCTGTTCATAAGTTGTTGTTGCCTTAATAAGTGTTGGATCGGTGCAACTGATGAAATGTGGTAAAATATTAAGACCAAAATAAAACGCACGGATTGCGCTCTTGACTCTCACTTCACTTTTAGTTGTTGGAATTGTTAGTAATTGAATACCTTTTTTGGATACAGTTTATTATGTCAATTAATTTCAAACTAATACCAGTTGCTCCCCAACTTGAAAAAAACAGGCAATAATTACATTGAAATACGGAATTAACATATAGTACTTCTCAAAATAATAATAACTTATTTTTGTAACAAAATGGGGGTGTATGTAGGACAGTTTTCGACCTATGGCAAAACAAAGGGGCAAGTTTGGTATTTCTAGATATAAATAAGAATGGATTGCAAATTGTAACGCACTGTACAAATTATTAATTTCTAAATATTGAAAATTGATCTGTAGAATGTTTAGGTGAAATTATTATATAAATTCTAAGTTAATGTACAGAATTTTATTTTTTTGCGGGCTTATTATTAGCATTGTGTCATATATTTTTGTAGATCCATTAATTTGCTTTCATCATTTAATTGCTGAACCAACATAATGACCGTAAATACCCTCAATGTTATATTTTAAGTACAAAGTAATCTAGTTTCATTCATTTGTAAATACAGTTTAGTATTTAGGACTAATTAGATTGGAATAAAAAATATTCGTACTTAATTAACCGATACAAGAACAAACATTAATATAAGGTATCATTCAAGTGATGTCCCACTTCTGAGGAAGATTACTCTCATAAAATAACTTCCTTCAATAAAATTTTAAATTACCAATATATTCAATAATGTAAATGTTTGAAAAAATACAAATACTCTTCTTGTTTTAAATTAAATAAGGGTTATGCCAATATCTTCTATCTATTTAAATTTAAAAATATTAATTGCATGAAAAACTGCCTTGGTGTGTTTAGTCGATATCTATAAAACGTTATTTTTATATTTTGAAGAAAATTTAGTTGTTTTGACTAATTTTTAATTGTTTAAATGCAATTCAATTAGTCCTAAATACAAATCACTCATTACAAATTCATAACAGTATTATTGTGTACTCAACACATTGTGGATATTTACGGTTATTTCTCATTATTTATAAATTATTATTTTGGACATTGTGTTAACAGTAAAGCAATTTATTCTTATTTGTAATATTTCTAGATGCCCCAAAATTATTACTCGTTTGTTCCGCCAGAGCTCGAAAATTAATTCTTTTCTAGTCATGGGCAAAATTTCCACTTGCGAAAATTTCCGGAAACTCCTACAACTCTTCGGAAAGTTTCGGAAACTTTATGTTTTGAAATATTTGGAAAATTTTCCCTTTTTGATTTGGGATTAGATTATTTCAATCATTCTAAAAAATAAAATCAGTAGATAACCATTAAAAAAAAAAAGAAGAAAGAAATTCAATATATCCTCTTCTTTATGCAAAAACTCCTTATAATGAGAGTTTTGCCTAATTGACTTTGTTATATTTTGAATAAAAGACCTAAGCGAAACTAAATATAAACTCGCAGTTGTTTTTGAAAGTCAAAATTGCTGAGCACCTGCAAAAGTCTAATATTTACCTGTTTATTTAAAAAAAAATCTCTAGTCTCGTTTTTTTAATGGTATAGTAGAAGTTACTCTTTAAAAAAATTATGACATTTTAAAGGGTTGTTTTTGTTCGCGGGCCCCAAAGGTAAAGGTAATCTTTTTCGTATAGCTACCACATTAACCATAACATTTTTTAAATATTTACCTTATTGTACACTTGTCACTAAACAAATTTTAATTATTTTGCTTGTGTATTATTTCTATAATTTTCTCTTGAAACTTGAGTTTTAGATGCTAAGAACAAAGCGCTAAATATCAAAAATGAAAGACTAATAAAACTGTTCAAGGTTTTGGGGAATATTGCCGGAAAGAAATGGGAACGTTTTCAAAGATGAAAAGTTTCCGTTGCCCATCACCTTTTTTTTTATAAGTTAAAGGGACCAAGGTCCTTTATTTGCTTACATCTGGACCGCAGTTCGTATGCATTGGATTATTGTAACTTAACTTAAATTTTGATATTAAGTGCCTACCTTTTATAGTCTTATCATTCACTACAAATATTGTTATAATTACATTAATCTTATTGAGATTATATCTATATAAGAATATGTGTGTAAAAAATTGATGTAGCTCTACTCTTCCTCTTTTAAACTGCCTTTCAATGTCCAATCGAAATTTGAGAATATCATCTGCATACCTATATTGTGTCTAGCCCTAATTATTCTGTTTTTCAGTATAGTACATTATTTTAACAAATTGTGGGCTTTGTTTAGACTTGTTTACAATTGTTATGAAATTGATTTAATCAATTAAATATTTGTTGTGTTTAAACAGTCTGCGTAACGTTAAATCAAATTAAATATGGTCTCACAAAAACTTTTTTAACCTTTCATTTTTGGTTTACATTTTTGTGAAACCTTTCTAGGTAAAGTTTTAATAGTATTTTACACGTCTTAGACTAATTATAATTGTTATAAATTTACTGGGAACAAGAGAGGAATATAATGTTAATAATATATGGTGAAAACGAATTAATATCATATTTCTCGGTTCCCTTGGGGGATGAGAATTAAGCAGCCCCGGAAAGTCCAAAGATGATTTTTTGTCTTTATATTTATTTTAATATAGTTAGTATACTTATATTTTTTCTTTTGGTTATAGAGCAATGTTTCTGTTTATTTTTTTCTCAGATGTTTATAGCTTTACATTCCAGTGATTTTTATTTGAAATATCCATTGTTCACTTTTGTTATTTGTAAGTAACATCACAATATTTGAATTTCTTTGTAATGCAATTGTTTTATCTCTAAATCAATATCTAAATGAATTAAAAATATATAAATTATATCTTTTTACTAAACAAATGTACCAAATAAATGTTTTTTGCTTTTGTATGATGTAAAATTTAATAAAAAGTTTTCAATTTTCGCTATGAATTTTAAATCTTTACCCTATTCTAATGGATTAATAAAACTGTTAGCTCAAATGCACAGTTACCTCAAGAGAGTGGTTCTAGCCATTCTAGAGACAACTGTGTATAAACAACAAAATTCAGTAAATTACAGTATTGTTACATTTTCGAGCAGAGATAAAAATATAAAAAATGAAGACTTGTTTTTTTTTAATAAACAGGATTTACTTGAAAACAAAACATTTCATAACAATTTTTTTTATTTTGTAAAATGAAAGTTGGTTCCATATGAAGGCGCACAAACGTGAAATTAATTTTTTTTTAAAAGCCAATATTTCAATAAATATTTTCACGCCACCGAATCTGGCAACATAGTGTTTGTGACGTCAAAAGTCCTAATGCCTTGGCAACGGAGAAAATGGAAAATGACATCTTCCCGAAATTATGTAACGTCAACTGTTAACTTCAATTTGAAGTTATACGGATTTTTCTTAAATTTATTTTTACTTCTATAAAATGATGGAAAAGGAGGTGGACAGGAGAATTAAGAGTTATTTTGTAAAATATTTCAAAAATACATGGGCAAGCTGTTTAGAAAAAATGTTGTCTTCGTTCCTATGGCTTGTGAAAAACGAAATCATGCATTGTAGCAATTAGAGAATTGTCATTAGCAAAACTTGTTTTTACTATTGTGAGGATCATTTTAACGTAAGCGCCAGAACTTTTATATTTTTATGTATGCAATAAATTAGTTTTATTTGTTCTAACTTGTTTTATTTTCTTATTTGAAGTCTTTTTGTTTTATAAAATACTTGATAAACAGGGATACAAAAATCAAAACTGAAAATTGTTTTATAGTTTTGTTTAAAGCGTTTGAAATTCATACTTTAAGGTAGGACTTCCTCAACTGCAGGGTTGTGTAAGCATGGAAACCATAAAGTCTGCGTACTATGCACTCTTTCATCCTAATATCATATGGCATCTTGATTTGAGGGGGTGCACCTGGTGCGTGCAGAGTCTGAGTTGCAGAGAAAGGCTTTAAGAATACTTGCAGGTTTAAAGTTTCGTGCAGAGGTACTTTTATTAGCCTCAAAATTCTCAACATCTTTAGCTCCAGCATAGGGATGTGCACTGCCATACTATTAGAAACAGGGATGACCTTATAGTCCCTTATCGTACACTTCAAAGGTACCAGAACAGACCAGAATATGTAGTGGTCAAACTTTATAATAAACTGCCTATGCATGTCAGACAGTAGCTCTTTAAAAGCATGGAAGAGAGAGAAAGACTTTTTATGTAGAAATTCATTTTATAGGGTGACAGACTTCCTAAATTTTAATTGTAATTTTTAAAATAATGTTTTAGCCTGGTAGGTATCTTAAAATTTTATTAAATTTAATGTGACCTAACTTTCAATGTGTAAAATTGTATTTAAATATGATTTTAATATGTTCTAGAATCTCAAGATTTTGATTACTTTTATTGACTTGTGAACATGCATTTGTATTTTTTGACACTAATAAACTATTTGTGAGGAGTTATTGAGATAACTTTATAGGTGGTTTAATTACAAGAAATTATTGCTACAGTGGCGTATTTAAGAAGCGGTTTGGAGGTTAAAAGCCACTTTTATTTAAGCTAAAAATGATAGAAATGGGACGCTTGTTTTGAGATTGTCGGCTTTTACGTAAATTAGAAAATACAGTTTTTCTATTAAGTACCCACACTTGGATTTTGAATACGCGTATAATTACAAAAAAATATATTAAAATAATTACAAGAATATCATTTTATTAATATTTCATCGTTCACTCAAAGTAAACATACTTAATAATATATTAAAAACAGAGTATGAAAACTTGGTGCGCGATTTATTTGGTGGCTGAAAGGTGGTATTTTCTTTAAGGATCTATTAAAAGGGTGCAACCCTTAATTCAGTACAAATAACAAGGTCTAATTTATTTCCAATTTGCGCATAAAATAATCTTTACATAAAATTACATTTTACTCCATAAGATAAAAACGGAGGTATCACAACACTGCGGGTTGCCTATTTATCGATTTGGTAATTGCTTCGATTTTCGAAAATTAGTGCGCTATATCAGTTACGTGGTATAGAGCTTACTGTCCTCAGCATCGGCCGACTTTTGAAATGTCAAGAAGTTATCAATCGAGGCGTTCGTTTGGCCTCGCCTTATCTCATTCGTGTTCATGTTTGGACCCACCTTAAGAGGATATTTAAGTAACTCTAAAATACGCCGTCTGTTCAGCGTCTGTTTTGACCGATGAAGAAAAAATTTCCCGAGGAAAAGTTCACTGTTTTTCCTTAAGATTATGGGAAAGTCAGGATTTTTCATATTTTATTTTTTCTGTTTCAAAAAAATGTATTTACTTATTTTGAAAAACTGTAGACTGTAGATTTTTTTTTCAAACAACAAGAAGGTATTCGAGGTCAACCACCATATTTTATATTTGGCTGAACATCCGGATTGACCTCAATATAATTTTAAACCAATATAATGAACGGTTTCTGAGATATAGCAGCTGTGGTTTCTTAGTTGAACACCCTGTACGTTGCAATATATAACTTTAACATACAAGTGCATTAAATCGGGCCTATAAAATAATAAAATACTTTAAATTAGTGTTTTATAAATGTATATTATTAGTTTCTAATAAAATATTAATAAATGAACAAAAAGGTACAATTTTATTGTAAATAAATAATTAATACTGGAAAATGAGACCTATGTTAGACTAGTTTACATATATAAAACGTTTTGTTCCTATCTAATGAAGCAGGCAACCTCTAGCACTAGACAATCAATAATTTTATAAACTAATGCAGACACTAAAAACGGGATGGAGGTATCAAATTGCTAAACATACATTCTGAAAGCAAATACTTACCAACCCCAATATGTTGATAGATTTTATTTTAATACTGATTAGTCCTACTTTACAAAAATACTGTTTAAGATTTTGCGTAGCCTTCATTTTCAACTTTGGCGATTACTTTGTAAAAACAAATACGTAGCAAACATTTTACTGAAAAATGTGTTAGTTTTATATCATTTTTACTAGATAAATTATTTTTTTCAACCTATATTGAAGAAAAACTTCATTTTTCAAGCTTATTATTGCTAAGTTATTTGAATCTAATATGTGTTCGTTTCAAAGTTACCTTAAATTGAAACTCCGTTCACATTATTTTTCAAGAAATTAAAGTAAATAAAAATATTACAAAATGACTAGGAAAAAGTAACCTAAAATATAATTAAATCCTTTTGGTGGAACAACTTAGTATCCATTAATGATCTAGCAACTGACACTTCTCTCCACCACTAATTAAAAAAAGTAAAAAAAAAATGGTAATATATAAAAATATATAATAAAGCTTTATGAATTGCACTTATGACTAAGTTCTTAAACATAAATAAGGAAGACTGAAAATATTTGTGCTTACTATTACATTTCACTAATGTGATATATGTTATTTTCTTAAACAGAATAAGGCATTTCTTAGTGTGTTTTTAAAATATTCTTTCTAAGATCTCTAAAAATATCATTTTTGTTCTAACCCGTCTTTGGTCCTACAAATGCTAATGAAAATACCTCTTGTATTTTAGACTAGGAAAAGTACCTTCGAAAAGTGCAAGATATTCTTTTTCCCATTATCTAGTACAAACAGCAAAAGATTTAAACTATTCATAACTAATGTCTGTAAAATATTTCAGCTACTCTATATAAAATATAGTTTTGTTATTAGTATTATAATTTTTTTCTAGTTAAATGCAGGGTGTCCGGTAAGTATATGACCAACTCTTAGCAGACTGTAGGAGACAGAGAGGGTATATCTAAAAAACGACTTGTTTCATTCAATATTAATGTTTTACCTAGGTCATTAGACTCACAAACTCATATTACAGTGAATCTTTTACATCGTTAAGGAAGTCAGAAAGAGAGTCACGATCAGCCTCGTTGATCCAAAATTTTGACAGGTCTCTGATTTTTTAAATATGTAAATTTGGTCATTCCTCTTCAAAAAATACTTGGTTAAGAAAAAATTGGGCCCACCTGCTATCGCTCTCCCGCTCATCTATAGTTAAGCCACTGACATTGGAGAAACTCTTCCCTTTGAAGAAACAAATTATTTGAGATGATCCCAAAAGAAGGTCCAGATGAACAGAAGCAAGGCTTGTTAAAATGTTAAAATACCATCGTGCATTATGTTGTAAAAATTGTAAATAAAATGCATCAACGCATAATATATAACATAACATTTTTTAAATTCACTTTGTTTATTACCTCTCTGTTTCTCTTACGCTACGATCAACTCTTGACAGGCGTGTGCTGTGGTTAGATATATGTTTTGGGGCATCTCAAGGAAAATATTCGCAAGATCAAGAGAATACTGCTTTTTCATGGTGCCATTAATAAACCGATTTGAAATCAAATCGTACTTTAACACTTTATCAGTTGGTATCTGTCAGTTCGAATCTTATTTATCTTTGGTTGATGTTTGTTTTTTATTTTGTTATAACGTACTTATTTAAATATTTGGGGGAAGTGAGCTATTTTATTGTAAATAAGTTCAGATATTTAACTTTTAGACATTTCCTTGCAGTTAAATACTGATAGGATCCCAGAAGTAGCCGAATCAACCATGAGACTCAAATCGAACTCAATGCTTGTTTTCATATGGTTTTCAATTTAGAAAGTGTTTTAAAATCGATTTGATTACCACATGAAAACATAGTAACTGGAAACGATGAGGACGGCCTCAATGACTAATAATAAAAGACTTGAAGAGGTAGGAGTAAAACTAGCAAAACACTAAAAATTAAATATATTTTTGTATATTATTATTTTATTTGATGACATTACTCGAGTACAAAAAATTGTATAATTTTTGGTTCTTATAAAACACTGTTTGCTGCTCAAGTAGACTGTTTCTTGAAAAAAACTCTGTTATATGTAGTTACCTTTTTGTTTGCGGGTTTTCGTGACCAGAGTTCGAAAGTTCATTGAAACTGCGAAATTTTAAATAATTCCACTTTCCACTAGTAAAGCGAACATACAAGGAAAATTTAAAACTCTCGCAATGTGACAGGAACTGATTGAAAAAAGAAATAGGCCGTCATAGGAGCTACGAAAATATTTTAAAACCTAATATTTATTTAGTTAAATAAAGTCTAAATTTTTAATGGTGTAATTCTTGGAGCAAACTGTACAAAAAATAGTTTTATTTTAATTTATTATTATCTATTTACATATAAATATATATTTAGTTTTATTATTTTTTAAATATGACCGCCATCCCGGCGGAATACCTCGCGCCTGACTCTTGTTTTTTGAATAGGGAATCTGTCAGTATTATTCTTGCTTCTTGAAAATTGCATTGTGGTTGTCCATGAACTAAATTCCCGTTAGTACTCTGATTTGTTAAATCACTAATCTATGCAATAAAGAATTCGATTTTTTTCATTTCTTCTGGTTCATTTTTTCGAAACAAATGTAAAGTACTTTTGTTAAGAGGAATGTCCAAAGTATTTAAAAAATCAGTTTTGATCTCTGTAAAATGTCAACCGTCAAAATTATGGGCCAGCGAGTGTAATGGCAAGCCCGTTCCTGACCATGTAAAAGATTCAACTGTAGTATGAATATATGACTATGTTCTAAATAAAATTTTTATTACAATACACAAATCGTTTCAAAATTTAGAGTAGAACCTTTGAGGCCCTGTCTTGCCTTCAAGGAGTTTGCACTTTTTATGTTACTAAGGTTATTTTTTAAATGAAACACTATGCTTAGACGTCACCTATACACTGCCAAGAGTTAGCCATATCCTTACCGGATACTCTGTATAAGGAAATTTAAAATAATCTCTTCTAAATAGCATTGGCAATTTCCGGACTTGGACTACAATACCCTAAAACAAACATTAATATTTAAAACTAACAGTTAAATATTAATTCCTTTACATCTGAAATGTTTTTTCTTCAGTAATAGAGGATGATGATTATAGGACTATTACTCTTGTAGATTATGTAATTCGTTAAAAAAGGATTTGTTACATACAAACTTGAACCCAACATTTTAAAAAATCTAAAAACTACCTATTTTCTAACAAGACATAATTTAAGTTTTCTTATTTATAAGGAAGATCTTTAAAAATTAATAATGATCAGTAAATAAGAGTTGAAAATGTGTCATAACCTTCCAGTTGTATGTGTTCGCAACTAAAAGACTTGGACTTAAAAAATAATAATAATTTCAGTAAAATGTATTTAAACCTAATTAATTCAATCACACTCTAACTGGGGGGTTGAGGTTATTTCAGCCTTGCTAACTTGGGAGGTTGTATAAAAATGTATAACTTCTGAGATAGAAAATGTAGATTCGCTGAATTTTACTGAAGAAACTTGAGGCCAATATAACAGTGGCGTGTCTAGACCCTTTTGAAAGGGGTGGCTATTAAAATGCTTAAACGTACACTGAAAATTTTCAAAATATACGCTACTAGACCTATTTTATTTAATTTTTTCTTCAAAATGACGCTCGGCCGCCATCATGACGATTTTAATCACAAAAGACACATAAAAAACAGGTATTTAGTCTACTATTGAAGGGTGCCAAATTGCACGCTCTTATCTTGACTGGGTTAGAGAGTAAAAGAGGGGAGGGAGCATTAAACTGCACTGTATGGGGTATCTCCTCATAACTCGCCACCCTCCCAATTTTAAGAGAGAAAACAATTGCTTAATATAAGAGTTGTAGGCTTAATTATGTAGAAAATCAATAATTATGTATAAAGAAACCTCAAAAATATGTAGCAGAAGCAACATATATTTTTTAAATGAAGTACCCTGCATATTATATAATTTGATAGCTTTATCTCGAGAGACCCGAGAAATTTCAGAAAAACTCGGCCGAAGATGTAATGTATCCCCATTGACTCCACTGTACAATAGACTGTTTTCCGTCTATCTCTCTCTTATATCTTCCCGGAATCTACATAATCAGCAAAAAATCCTTGTGATAAACATATAATATACATTTGAAGAAATGTATGTTGGGTCTGCTACACATTTTTGAGACATCCTGTATACATAAATAACAATTTTCTATAAACTATGTAATAAATCAGATTTTTGTTGCAAAATTTAAAAACGAGCATCGAAATTGTCAAATTTTTTAGAAATTGCATTTTTTGTATTGAAATGTCCTGTATATTATTATATTTTCGCTTCCTATATGAAATTCTAAGGATACTTGATGTGACATACACTACATATACTTAACTTGTTGTTTTCGAAATATTGACGTTTGGAAATTAATAATATTTAGAATCTAAATGGCTTAACTTATATATATATATATATATATATATATATATATATATATATATATATATATATATATTTAGCTCTAAACATTGGTAAATTTTTAAAGCTTGTGGTTTAAATCTTAAAATATATTTTACATTATAAATATAATGAAAATGCATCCGCAAAATGAATTTTTCCATATATATATATATATATATATATATATATATATATATATATATATATATATATATATATATATATATATATATATATATATATATATATATATATATATATATATATATATTACAGATATAGATATTAAATACAAGATTTTTTAAAAATGGAAGATGCGCTAAAAATTTCAACACACATTAAAATTACTTTAAAAAAGTATGGTCACTATCCCTATAGAGTTACGCCCGTTCAGAAATTAAGTGAACCTCAAAACAAAGATAGCTGATTTCCTATCAAAAATTAACCAGAAGAAAAGAACAAGATTGCATTTTTTTTTAATATTATGGAGTAACGAGGCCACGTTTCCTCTCAAAATCCTCGCTGCTTGCTGAAATAAAATTTCAAAGACGTAAATTAATACACGTATGATGCGGTTTGTTAAACAATCAAATAATTGGACCAATTTTTTATGATAATAATTTAAATGGATTTTAAATATAAAATAGATAATCTTCCACTGCGGCAATATGCCCAAAATATGTGAAACATGGATAGGGTCTCAAGAAATTATTGAGTGGCCGAAAAATAGCCCAGATTTTACGCAACTAGACATTCTAGGGATTCTTTAAAAATATAGTATGTTCCAAGCGTAGTGGAAACCTGGAAGATCTAACAGCGAGAATTCTATACTTTGTCAGCTATATGTTAATCACCATCATTCTCTTTTTGTTGTTCATGCAATAAATACATTAGAAGATGATTACTAAAACTGCATGAATAAAAGCAGCGGCCAGATTCAACAGTTATAAATAAATAACTCCATGTTAAAACCGATCGTTTATTATTTTGAATCGTTTTAGCGACTAATATATCCTAGAATTGTCTGGTGTCTGCTAAACTGTAAGATCAAAGGAAAAAATAATTTTAATTTAGACCGAAATAGTTATCGCATTCCCTTCTTAGTTTTTTCAAGACCTATCTTATGGTATCAAATTTAGGTGGTGCGCGGGGTAACAATTTTGGTACCTTCATTTCGTTTTGTAGCTAGTAGCATGGAGACTTTAAAAAGATAAGATAGGAAAGTCAAAACCATTTCTCTCTAAGTGAAGCCATTTAGATTCTACAGTTATTCTAACTATGGAAATTTTCAATATTTCAAAAACAACTGAAGTTGGGTATAGGTTATGTTACATCAGATATTCTTAGAATTTCGTATAATAAATCAAAAATATAATATACAGGACATTCAATTAAGAAAATTTACATTTCCGAAAAAATGTTACATTTTTCTATTTTACAACAAAAAAAAAGGTTTATGAAAAGCCCAAACAGTAGACGATTTCTGTGCTTTCTGTGCTCCCCTAGCTACCATGGTCAACACGCCACTACAATATAACTTACCTTTTAATGAGAAATATTTATTCTTTCCTTAGACCGAACAAAGATGTAAGAATATTAAACAGACGTTCCGAAGTTAATCTGACAAAATTTAAAAATACCAAAAGTCGAAAAAAAATGTATGTATCAGTTTGTTCTTTTTTTGTTTTTTCGACAGAGGTTAATCAGTCCTGTAGTCATTTTAGAATCATCACTTTTTCCTCCATATAAAAAGGTATAGACCTGGTATATTCAATTAGCTACCATAATAGTTACATAACTTACAACAGGCCTTTTCTGAAGCCTATTTATTATTCTACACTTTTCTAACCTCTCGAATCGACTTCTCTAATTTGGCGAGAGAATTAAGCATTTATTAACCTTGCATTAATATGCGCTTCTTCTATAATAGCGTTAATATCTTGTCTTTCTTCATATTCTGCGTCTTGAAGCCACTGAGTGATTTCTGTAATGTACATGTGACGTTGTAGTACGTCTCTTGTCCTTGCTCTGCGGCCGATATACGAAGAGATACCCTATATGAAACAAAACGTGTTTTAATTTAATATTGACGAAACAGCTCTGATAGAATAAACGAAAACTTGTACTTACCCCATAGACAAAATCCATTTGCAATGATTCCAATAATTTTGGATCATTTACTAGGCGTTCTAGAGAATTCCAATCAACTATAACTTCTTCGTGGAGCATTAGTTCCTCTAATAACAATAAGCATAAAAAATATTATTAGCAAACTCATACTGAAATCTAGAATTATAACCTAGTCACCAGAGACAGTTTTGGTGGCTGTCACGGGAATAATATATTTGAGAATTTTTTTTTAACTAATAGTACCTATCAAGGGGCTGTTTGGAAATGTACAGAGTGCTCATACGTAGACCGTCTGGTTCCCAAAAAAAAAATAAAAGCCACTGGATTATTATCGCAGGTAGAGCAAAATTGTTTAATCAAAAACTGTAGAGTACACTATTACCTAAAAAAGGTTTGCATGTTTTCTCTGCAGTCCTCATAGTTTCTGCAAAAATTGAGTTTGGAAAAAAAAGTTTTTTGAAGTTATGTGATGTTATGTAGCCATGAATGTCTTTTTCCAACCGCATTTTAAATTATAAATAAAAAAATTATTTTTACTCGAGTTAATGTGAGTTTTTTTCGTGCGCATACTAATAAATTCAAGAATTTTTCTCTTGATCTGAAGAGAGAGGAAAAGCAATGATTACTTTCAATTCATTTATCTTGAAAACTATTACGTTTCCAAAAAAAAAATCATAATAACCATTTTTGTAGGTAATGCCTACATTTTGTTCTATCTGTGCCATATGTGTGTATATTGCCCATTTTTTTTGTAAACTAGGATGAGGGAGCACTCTGCACATTCTTAAACAGCCCCGCAAGAGGTGCAATTTGCAAAAAAAAAGTGCACTTTAGTATTTTGCGCGTCCCCAACCCCCCTGCGTATTGGACTATTATTACATAATAGATCAGGCTATACCCAAATTCTACAAATCAGATATACACAGTCGGCTCAATTTTAGTTGGAATAAAATGGAAAAGTTTTTTTTACCAAAGTAATAAGTCTGCCTAAAAAAATTGTATATATAAATAAAACGTACATAAAAAAATCGTGAAACGTAAGTAGGCGCAAAACCAAAAAATTGCTAAATAAATTAATCAAGTTAAGGAGCCTAGAAATATATAAACATATCAAAAAGTGGTTTAATATTTTTTGTACAAGGTGTAGTCTCTAAGTAAATTAATAGTCAATAATTGGAAAATTACAAATAAAGCATTTTTTACATCTTCACCATTAATTGTGTCAAAAACTATGCTTCTAATGAAAAAACTTTAAATAGCTTCTCAATCAATCTAATTTTTAGGGTTGGAAAAACTCTTTATAAAGAATACATTTTTTGCTAAGATTGAAAACAAAAAAGTTTTTCATTTATTGAACAGAAAACGTTTTA
Source organism: Kuschelorhynchus macadamiae (assembly GCA_030620095.1). NCBI lineage: Eukaryota > Metazoa > Arthropoda > Insecta > Coleoptera > Curculionidae > Kuschelorhynchus > Kuschelorhynchus macadamiae. Next base: position 171,340 of record JAUTXW010000845.1, on the reverse strand, counting down.
TCAATTAACCAGAATATCTACTATATCTAATAGAATCCTCTTATTGTGAATGTTTTATCATATTACCCACTTAATTGAATATTAGTGACTATTAAATGAGCTAACAGATTAATTTCTATTTCTTTCTCTCAAACATACTGACAGAAATAAAGAAAGCGAAATCCAATCAAGACCGCTGATTTTCTACATCAGCAAATTATAGACAAGGATTTAATGATACAATATATTTTTGTTTCATGTTACACCAACGGGGCTCGCTAATCTATGACGGCCTAATGAGCCCTAAAAGGACCGAAATCGCGATCGTCGTTTGACTGAAATGGATCACTCCGCCTGCGCCATTGCAGGATATAATCCAGACAGGGATAGTGGTGTCCTTGTTGTGACGTTGGTGTAACGTGAAGCAAAAATATATTAACAAGGAATTAATGATTTTCTCTCAAAAATTTTCTTATAATTTTGGATTTCACTACGTTTTTTTTACAACCTTTAGCACTTACTTTATTTCTATGATTACAAAAAAAAAATAAAAAACTGCTGACTGCATGAAATGAAAACCCTTTTAAATGACACCTGATATGATTAGACAAAGAAATAGGAAGATAATTCTTACCGTCGCGTTTAGATGTCTGTTGTTTATACTGTATTCTGAATCTGAAGGCCTCTAGAACCGAAGCTACTACAATAGTTAACACAACCATTGTAAACAGGTAAAATATCATGAAAAACATCCTGAAAGTGTTATCAAAAAATAAATAAATATGGTAAGAAACGAGTTAAGATTAAGAGGAAAAAAGAAAATTTGAAGATGTAGACAAGCAAATTTGTTATTTTAAAAAATTAGTATTATATAAATAACCTTATATACAGACCATTTTTTAACTCAAACCTAAGAAGAATTAGGAAGCAGGCCATTTTTTTAAACTGTTACCTGTTGAAGGATCCTTTAAACTAAACAAAGTTTACAAAAAAGTTGTTTCTTTGGCCAATAATTGCCAAAATGTAGCAGATAAAGCAATTATGAAAATGTAAAAAAGGTAGTCTAAGAAAAATGGTCCTCCTGTCACCATAAAAATCTGGAAATTGTGAACGCGTCCTGGGACCAGATTTTATAATAATCATTATTTTTTCATATACTATTAAAAATACACTCGAATGGGAAAATCCGTGATTAAAACATTTCTTTTCTCCACGTAGTCAAAAACGATGCAACAAAATATTGTTTTAGATTCTGTATAGAAGATAACGCCATACGGACAAAGTGAATAAACAATTATTTATAAAAATACGATTAAATATGTAAAACAGACATTAGACATACAAAATTTTTTTTTTATATTTTGAAAAGGTTGCAGGTTAAAACTAATTCACTTATTGTAGAACGGATGCCCCCTTCAAATGTGTTTTTAAACACAAAAAAATATTTTTGGTGAAATTATTATAAATTTAGTCCCTGGACGTGTCCCAATTGTCATATTTTTCTCTTGACAGAATAGGTGAGTGGGAAAACGTTAACTACAGATTCAGAGAGATTTATCTCAAAAACTATCGCATTTAAAAAAAATCACCAGCATCATTTTGCATAATTATTGCTCTGGCTGCAATATTTCAGCAGTTATCTTGTCTAGCAATGTAAATTTTAGCTAGTTTAAAAGAGCTACAATTTAAAAGACTTATCTGCTTCCTAATTTTCTTAAAGTCAGAGCCTCTGCACTAAAAGGAATTATTTTAAAAATATTGTTTTAGTTGTTACCTTGAATATGGCGCTCCAGAGACTGAAGCATAGGCATCCATAATGATAAACCAATTATTGACAACTGTTAGTTCAAACAAGGTTACTCCTGAGATAAAAAGGTTCGAGAAGTTGTTTAGGTAGTAATATCCAATACCAGAGTTACTTGAATTCGAGTAAAATTTATAGAAAGGCTCCACAGTTGTATTTCTAAAATAAAATTACATGATTAATTCACATAATTTTAATAAAGATCAATATAATTAATATATCTTATATTACTTCTATTATGTTTTTATGTGATGCTTCAGATGATGTTTTTGAAAATAATACACAGTTTGAATTGGCAGGCTTCCCAGAATTTCAACTTCAAAGAGGACTTCATGTTGAATACAGTAATACTGAATTGTGGAAGTTATTCTATAAGTTTTGCAGATGTGACAATTTATGCCTAATATTTATGTACTTCAAATTTACAAAGCTATAGTTGAGTCTCCTTCTATGTTACCCCCTCACTATGTGTAAGGTGGTGTGCTGCTCTAATAATCTTACTTCCTTATAACTTCAGAAATAAAAATTGTTTCTGTCTATGAAAATAAAGCTTGTAAAGCACGTTCTACACATAAACAGAAACCCTATACAGGGTCACCCCCCTTTTTTTGCTTAAACAGCTATTTTAAAAAATCAAGATAACCACTTGATGTATTTTTCTATAAAGTATTTGATAATATTTAAAAAAAATCAATTTAACGTTTAATAAAAGTGCTCCAACAGAAAAAGTTATTTTTTTTTAGTAGAAAAAAACTATAGTTAAATATGTTTAAAAAACCCGAATTTTTCCCATTCCAAATCGATAGTTTGTTTATTTTTATTTTAGCTGTTTGTGACATTGCTGGTTTTATGATACAACTTTAAGTTATGAATGCCAGAAAATATCATGGAAAAGTTATTAATCATAATCATTTATAAATAACATAACCACCAGTTTTATTGGGATGTAACTCAATAACACTGTTGGTATGTTGATTAAAAAATGTACCTCAAATAATCATTTAGTTTTAAGACTGTTCCATGCCTTTCATGCAACTACCTTTAGACAAATGTTTGCAAGTTATCACTCACTTTTATACTTTTATAAGTGTGCTGAAGACACAATAAGCATAACCTAAACAGTGGCGTAGCCAGATTTTAGAGGCAAAGGGGGCAATCACAAAAGGGCGCCGAAATGAAGTAAATGTATACTAAAATTACAAAATAACACCAAAGAAAGTCCAGCGACAAATAAAAAAAAGTCATCATGTCTAATCATTATCTTATTATTTTTGGAAGTTTTTTTTATCAATAGGGGGCGAAAGGCGAAAGGGAGGTCGGAGTCAACCTGGGGGGTGTTCACATTATACTGGATGTCCCTGTATCTGTACATCCAATATGTATGAGTGTACTAACTATCTGATTAATTAGAATAATTATAGAATTTATGCCAGATTAACACTACCACATGGTATTATTTTTAAACTTGCTAAGTCACAAGTGTTTCAACTAATACTGAGTGTACTGATTCTAGTCAAATAATGACTAAGGTTACATCCAGTATATGAAAAACCTAACCTATTAAGAAAAATCTTAATGTCAAATGTTGAACAACAAATTTTAATTCACTAATAGTTCTAGTAAAAAACAAGTTTACTACTTACACACAACAATTTCTTAAGTCATAATCAGCAAATAGTTCCATACCAACAATTGCAAAGAAATAGTACATCACCATCATAACCACAGCGGTAGACCACATAAGAGGCGACAATAGTACCAATGTACCAAAGATATCTCTATATCGTTTTTTGAGTTTAAACAGCCGTAACACTCTAAAAAAAAGTAATAATCTAACATTTAAGTATAAAGAGTTATTATTTCATGGTACTGGACAATTTAAGTAAACTGGAGCCATCAAAGGTTTCTAAATTAGTTAGATCTGAGATTTTAGAAATACATCTTTCTAAAATCCAAAAAAAAAAAATAAAATATTAAACTAAAAATGTATTTCTGATTAATTTTTAAACCAAAATTAAATAAAGAAGAAACCCATATTTTCTTTGAGGTACAACAAAAATATCGCTAAATAAATGTTTATACCTGCGCCTTATATTCCAACAATCAAGCAGAGTGGTCGAGATTCAACACCAAAAAATGAGTAAGCTGTTAGAATGTAGGTGGCATTCAGTGAAAAGTTTATGATGCTGGTCAGGCTGTTGATCTGTGTACTTACGATATTATTATTCTTATTGAAACCTAGAGTAATTTAGATTCTGACCTACTTATCACACTGGTCAATGGTCTTTACCTTAATGCTTCCAAGCGCTTTGTCATTCCAGATCGACTCAGATTAAGAATTTGGAAATTGTTTATGATGTAGAGTTAAGCATTAAAGCCCATATAACTTCAATCATTTCCAAGACTCCTTATCAACTAGGTTTTATCCAGCCATAGTAAGAACTTTGCATCGAACACCCTAAAGTCAAGTGTTTGGTTTCCACACTGTAACACCCAATAAAACAGGGGATGCACCAAACTTATTACAGCTTCTCAACCTCAATGCACCTAGTCAACCACACTAAGAAACCATGATTTTTTTAGATGCCTTCTGCATCATACTAAGTATGGTTACAATTGTCCCATGTCCAAATTTTACAGATGTGTTAACAGCAATTGTGATATGTTAGATTTGTCTTCATCTTTGGGTAATTTTAAAAAAATGTTTAATAACTTAAATTTTTTAGTGCAGTTTTTGTTATATATTGTAAAATGAAGCTACCATTTGTAATGAATAAATAAACAATACTGCTAATAAGAATTATTTATCAAACCAATTAAAGTGCAAAAAATATAATATTTACCTTAAAGGTCGTAATATTACCACAACAGTAAATCCAGGGGACATTAGGAGCAAAACTGATCCCCATAATGCCAACAGGGTCACAGTTAAATCATAGGTATTCCATCCAGATGAAACATACTCAGTCCAGCCAAAACTAACAATTCTTAACATTGCTTCGATTAAAAACACTAAAAAACATAATACGTTTAGAACCAGTTGTTTTATTTATTTATTAAGATATTTTTTGCTAATAATTTATTATTATTGATATTACCCTGCTGTACTATTGTTAAACTTACATGAATAAAACAACCAAGAATCCCAGGAAGCACAAAAATTCCTTGCCCCTTGCTCTAAATTGACAGATGATTCCATGACTCTTATAAACATAGCTAAACCATTTCCAATTATTAATGCATCTACAAAAAAATAATTACTTTGGTTTCACTCTAGAAAATAAAATAAAATATATCCATTAATTTTCATTTACTTACAAATTATATACTCGAAGTATTCCCAAGAGACTACCACTCTGGCGCTTCTACAAAATGTTCTCAATGGGGGCCATGCCGCAGAAAACCAAGGGTCAGGAGGATCCTTATGACGCCACCTTAAGCTAATCGCATCATATATGTTAAGAAATTCATCTTGAGTTAACAAGCCTGTGTTGGAGGCATTCAGTTGACGGAATATTAGAATTACATCTCTCTGACCTAAAATGATATTAATATTTAATAAACCAAATAAAATATGATATATAAATTGTTACTTGAACTGTAGAAACATAAGAGAAAATGTCAATTAAGTATTAAACTTTATACAGGCATTCTTACTTGTTTGCGGTGAAAAGTATCGCATCAAACCTTGAAATTGTTTGAACCTAATATTTTGGGGATTCTGCCTGCTAACCAAGAGTCTAAATGCCAATTTACAGGCTTGTCTTTTGTGTAGAAGTAACTTCCTGAATTTGTCTTTTTCTATTCCTGTGAAAGTTTCATATACCACGGCCAACATCTGAAATTAGATTAAGCAAATGTATAGTACTAATATTCACTCAAATATATCATTTTGTATTTCTTAAACCACTCTATTTGTAAACTGCATAAATAGTAAATTGGCTTCAATAGTTGGTTTTCAACTCAAACAAATAAAACAAAGTGAAAATGAACAATTAATACACTAACACTAAAAAAGAAAAAGTTTTTCTGTGCCTAAACATAGCATAATATATAATCTCATAAAATAAATAACTAATCCATTCTATTTCCAGCTGTAACTTAATAATTATTTATACGAATTGGATGAAGGCTTTTTTTAAGTATTTATTACAGACCCAGAATCAAAAATAAGTTTTTTGTTATCAGGAGCTTTAAGATTCATACGTTTTTTTATTATATACATACAATCATTTATATAAGTTCGTAACAAAATAATTTTAAGTATAACACTTAAATGTCTTTTTAAATTAGTGCACATCTTTTTGTCTCCTATATACATTATTGCTTTTGGTAGTTCATTGGAAGTTTTTTTGGTTTTATACAAAGTAGATATGTATAAATATATTCTTAAGTATATTTAAATCTTTTTTCCATAAGACAAATACCTGATTTCATACTTAAATATTTTAATAACACAAGCAGAAAAATAAATTTAGAAGCCAATACTTACCAAGTTCATAAGAACATATAAAACGGTTGATATGTAGGAAATGAAGAAAACTGCACTCCATTTTGAGATATTGTATGAAGGCATCATCACATCAGGGAAACTAAAAAATATTTTACATTAAAAAAATTACAATAAACAATTAGCTACTACCACTTTTAGAGCAAGCCTATTATTTCCTCACTTTCAGAAAAAATCTATCAAGTAAAAAAAAAACAGATCAGGTTTATAATATGACCTGTTTCAATGAAGATCTGAAAACAATGCATGACAAATTGGGACTTTTAAGAGATTTAAAGAAACAGTATAACTGTGTAGGTAAGTGATCAAGAGTACAATCCCACAAGGTGTTATATAAAAAAAAGAATACCAAAGTAGAAACAAATGATAAACAAATAAAAAACTCAAATAATCAAATAAAAAGCATGTGCAACATCATAAACATAGAGGTAAGAAGGGTGACTCAATATGCAACAGTGTATGGCTCTGAGAATGGTGGCTTTTTTCAAGTTAAACCTACTTTTTACAAATCACAATTTGGCTTCCGACTGTCATAGGTATTCTTGACTTTATATCTCAAATTCTACAGGCTTTTCATCAAAACAGTATACATTAGTTCTGTATTGTATCCTCAGCAAAGCCTTTGATTGCTTCAACGATGAATTCCTGTAAAAAAACTTCATGCATACAACTTCAGGTCCAGTAGTACAGAAGTCTAAGTGTCCTGGAGGGCTTAACTTTGGGCCCAATATTATTTTTAATGTACCTTACTGAATATATATAACACCAATGTACATTATAGTCTCTTTGCTGATGACACAACTATGTCTCACAGACAGAACACATGGTTTGCGGGATTTACCACCGAATGCCATAGGACCCACATACAGTGGGGGTACGCATAGGAATTTTTTTTTAAGTCATCAGACAGTCATTTGTGAAGGGCGGCCTCACAAAACCGTGTAGGTCTCAGGGACCCCTAAATACTTAAAGCCTCAGACCCCATAAGTCCTTAATTTGGGCCTATTTTCATATTTCAGATGAAACTTGAGTTACTAGGTACATAACACTACACATAGGAAAAGCATCCCCCAAGTTCAAAAACTTTTATATATGTAACATTAGTAATGCCTAATTACATATTTATTTTAAATTATGATTACTTTAAACTCTTTCAAAATATTTATTATATATTTATGAAGAATTGTGTTAAATTTTTCATTGGAAAGAATACATTATCAAAATCTATAAATGAATAAAAATATATACAGAATGGTCCAAAAATTTTTCAAACTTAAAGACCAATAATTTGAACACCCATTTAATATCAGAAACAATATAAAAGTGTAAGTAAAGCACATTCTAAGGTGTGGGTGATACCACAATGGGTAAAAACCAGAACCTCATAATTGGCAGTATACACAAGCTTATCTACCTCTTATTTTTAATTTTGGGATTTGTACATAACCTTTTATGGTTGTTTTATACATATATGGTTGTTGGATCACTTTATTATCTGGCAAATAGATTTTTAAAAATTTTATTATTTATCAAAAAAACTCAAACATGTTCAGGAAAATCCAGACAGATGGTTACCCTATCCTGAATAACTGTTTAAGAAGATAATTTTACTTACTTTGCTGTAGTAAGAAGAACAAACATACTGATAAAGCTGTCTGACAATGTCTTGAAATAGAGATTCTCGTGGCTACTGAATAAAAAGTACCCTAAAAACATTATTAACATAAGATAAAATCTGAGGGTTAATGGTAATCCATTTATTTAGTTATATGAAAAGTTGATTTATTTAGACCAAAAAATGTCTGTTTATTGTTTTCCTCTTTATAACTCTAATGTTATATGTTTGTTTTTTATGTACTATAATTCAATCGCACCTAATAAAGCATAACTGCATACAAAAAACATCAACAACACAAGCATATCAAGGATAGGTGGCAATGATTGCAGAATTTGTCTTATATATCTTCTAACAGCTCCACAAGCCCTTGTATCAACTAAGAATATTGGTCTAAGACCCCTGGTAACTCGGAAATGGGACGACTGTCTAATCAAAACGACAATGGCTTCTAACACCATAATCAATAGTGTGATACACTAAAAATAATATTTACTGTTTTGTTTAAATAGAACTCTTTAATATACCTTCCTGCATACATACCTTTATCATGGTTCTTTTGTGGTTCAATATTGTTGACCACCCTATCCATCTTAATTTAAGGGCTAACTCCACACCTATAACTCCTAAAAAACAAACCAATTATTGCACAGAATTAATTATAATTATAGTACTAAAATCTTAGTATATAAAATAGACCTAATGATAAACCCAGAATTTTTACACATTTTTTTATATTCTTCTGGAGGATTATTGTAAATTGGACATTTTTAAACATGACTAACATTGGAAGAGCAATTTTTTTTGTACAAGGAAAAGAAATTAAGGTGAGTTTGGCAACAGTGCAATAATTTTGTTTTTGTATTCTGCCAAAAACCTCATAATAGAGAGGTTTTGCATTGAAAAGTACTGAAAAATTATGTTTTTGGAATTAAAAAGTTAGTTTTCCAAGGAGTTTATTACTTTTAATCTACTCTATACAGCATATGGTATAGTTAAAAATTGAAAAAAACCTAAAATATTTATAAGGTTCATGATACCCCTCCCTGTACTTTGAATTGTTCAGAAAAATATTTAAAACTTGTACTGTAAGAATAGTAACAATGAAATATTTTGTACAAAATATAAAGTAACTGTAGAAAAAAAAAACTATAGATAATAATAATAATACACACCAACATGACATGGTTAAGTTTTTGCATAAAATCACAGGTAATTTTATCAAAAACTTAATCATAATCTTGATTATGGAAATATTTTCTAGAGCAAGTATGTCAAATTAGGTCTATTTTAAGGGATCTTCTGAAAAGTAGGACTGAAGTTATAGTTTTAATTAGAATCAGTGAAACCATTTTCTGCTCCTCCTAAATTTGATGATTTTTTATATGCCTTTGTAGGTATCGACAAGGATAAATCAAAAGCTTGTCATGTTTCATGTAGAGGTGGAGAAGAGCTGATAATTAATGTTCTTTCTAGTAGAAATTATTTTGTTATAATATACATAAATAAAAGTTGATCATCTACATACCTAAACATACTAATTCCAGAGTACTATGAATTATAGGTGGCAACTCAAAACGATCAACTGCAGGATTTTCAACTAAGGCAAGTAATAGCAGCACTATAGAAAAAAATAAGTCAAAACCATAATACCATTTGTTATGCACTAAGAGGTAAGCTGGAAGTGCTGATGGATGCCTTGGATGCGAGTCAAATTTTTCATTATTTTCCCCTTCCTGCAAATGAGTTATACATACAATATTGTTCTAATATTAAAAATATTCTATTTTTGTAAGTAAAAAAGAATTGTACTTTGTTATAAGCAAATAATTAAATAAAAATGTTACTATTTCCTTCACATAAACACATTTTATTGAAATATTATATTACATAACAAGTACTGAAATTGGTAATTATTTTCATGAGGCATGAGGCAGTACCCTTGTGCGGAAATTCCTCAAGTTTGAAAATGATAAATTTGCCACGAGTAATGAACACAATTTTTTTACGATTCTTCAAAATTTTCAGTACAATTAATATATCTTATATTTTATTTCAACATTGTCATGTTAAAAAGCATTTTTCGACACGTGTTTTTCGACACGTGTTGAAAAAATTTTTCAATATGACTGTGATATATGGCACTTTCTAGCACCCACTAACCATGTGTTTTTTGTCAATTTCGTAAGTGGTCATGAGAAAAATTATACACACCTACTAATTTTACTATAATGCTAAGAAAACAAAATTCTAATTTTCAAAAAAAGGAGAAATATAACAGGTTAATAACCTGTCTTAAAGAACTCACATATTATTCTTGGGATACATACTAATTTTAAGCCTTTAGAAAATTTTAGCTGTCATTGATTAACAGAAGAGTTTTACCTATACATCTTTAGAACAAGAAAGATTTTTAGACTGACACTAAACATTTTTTCTCAACTAACCATATCAATTATGCTCAAACTCAAGCATATTTGATATGTAAAAACATATGTTAGAAACAGTAAGTATAGATAACCCAGGAGATAAGCCCATCTGGAAAAACCAAGAGTTTGGGAATCTCCGTGATTATCCATACCACTTCATGTTCCTCTAATAGAGTAAGAACATTTAATTCACCTATCTGAGAAAAATTGTTTAACTTACAAAATGTATTTTAAGATCAATATTAACTGAGTTAGGTACTCTAAATTATCTATACCTCCAAAAATATAGCAGCTTCATGATAATTCATTTCCCAGTGGTCAATATCATTGCTGTCCATATCTCGGGACAGGCTTGACCTACTTCCCATTTCATCAAGAGGATCTGAAATATGAAAAATGATTTCACTTATCATTATTAAGAATTACGTTTAAAACTTCTTGATATCTATTACAACATTAACAAATCACGACACCTACACAAAAACATTATATATTAATTTTTTAACTCATAACCATAAAACACTCAAAGCCTCCTTGTATGACTAAATCAGTTCAAATATACATTATCATTTAAATCATTTTTTTACCTAAAATCAGCTCATGTTCATGAAAAACCGTAATAATCCCAAACAAGTGTGTATGTTGAACACTTGATAGTGATAAGCCCAATGAGAATTTACTAGGAATGTTAAATTTAATATTAAAACAAATATGATAAGCCTTATCTCAATGTATTATAATTTATGAGGGATTAGAACTTACTTGAGGTAGCGGATCCATACGAAACATTGTTAATATCCTGAGTAAATCGTTTGTATCCATCGTCATCCGGAGATTCCCTTGTTCCAGCCATGAACCCCTTTTGAACTGTCAAAAACAGATGGTTCATGTTCAATGTTCAATGAGTCATGGATGACGTCAGGCATTTAACATTACTATTTTATTGAGAAAATCCGCCTATTCATAAATTATGTTGGAATTTGTTAGGAAATTAAGAAATAATTATCTGGGTTTTGTTGTAGGTATAATTAATTTATTATTTTTTGAAATCAGAAATAATTGAAATTAAAAATAAGTAGCATTTTGTAAACAGTTGCTTCTTGTTCCATTCTCGATCTCATTAGCTGTTACAGAGCCGCTGTGTGCTAAGAGCAGTATAAAGATTTAAATTTTTGACAGGGCTCCTTTTCTTTGTGCCATGGTGTTAATTCAAATTTTTTTCCTAATGTATAAGTATTTTAAGTTTTAAGAAAACTTGGTAATTTTACGATTAATCTTACCATCGCCGATGTTAATGATTTTTGGTACATTCGTAGATTTTGTGCTGCTAATAACGAATCTGAAATCAGATTCTGTCGGCGCGTTTTCGTTTTTGAGTTATCCATTATCAAAATGCATGTTTCAACTTCACTGTTTTCAGCATAAATTGTATACGAAATAGTTGGTTTTAGCAACAGGCCACTGAAAACAGTGAAAACTAACACATGAATACTAAAATAATAAATTGTAAACAGATCGCGACCATTTTTTATATTTAAAACACATTTAGAAATACACAAAGTTAACGTGAAAAATAGCCGTATTTGGAACTAGAATCTAGAGATTTTTGTTAGTTACAAGGATATTTTACACAATGTGTTCAGTGCCAACTATTCGAATTAAAAAAAACTTATAATTTTGTATTTAGTTGTGTTTTAAAAACTGGAATATGCCTTTTGGTTAGTCCTGGTTAGGCCTTTTTTGAGGAGATGTAAAAAGGGAATCTATTAACAAGATTTTTTTTATCAGAACCTATACCATTAGGTAGATCTGTCCCGTTAAGTGTAAGGTTAGCCCAGGTTTGTCGATACATGCATCATTAAAGCCACAAACCTTCATTAATGCCATAAAATCATACAGGACTTTAAGTTCCCCGTCAATCACAACACGTGTATTTCAAATCTGATTTTCAACGAATTTAATGATATTTTTATCGACAAACCTGGGCTAACCTAATGATAACGGGACAGGTCTAATTAACAGTATAGCTTTTTGTTTAAAAAAATCTTTCTTAGCCCTGGCCAGCCCCTCCCCTCCTTGGTTACTGCCATGGGCGTGAGACATGTACTACATTTTTACTTCTATATAAAAGGCATGACATTTTTTTATCTTTTGATAACGGCGGTTGTTACCGTAATACAAAAGGAACGACGTTTTCTTTTGTTGTTTCTTCTTCTCTTACCCTACATTAGATTCTCTTAGCATCGAGGCAAGCCCACAGCCTGCAAAATTATTTGATCTGCCTTCTTAGATTAAAATTTAATCTAAACTCTGCTAAAGCCCCTCTCCCTTGCTGCCAGCGGGTAGCCTCTAGATTTTGCACCCTTCAATATTTTTAAATGAATAATGAATTATTGCAAATTTTAATAGTTTCGTTCCAACACGTTGAAAAACCGTCCATAGTACGATTACGGTTCTGCGGAAGAGAAAATGTGTTCCACTAATATCCTTATCGCCTAATCGTTACATATATAGACATTGCTTCTAGGGGCGGGGTTTCCCTCGAGAAATGAAAGGAGGGTATTATTTTATACTATTTGTATCATTTTAGCTTAATTATAAGTAGCTCTCGGAGGGGAGGGGGGGTTAATCCCAACTTTTCCTTAAATACGCCACTGCCGTCTCTATTTCGTTTTTTAACAGGGTTCGTGCTCCCCAAAATATACACATTTGCACCTAACCTACAAAATAATCGTTTTGCTACCCAACAAAACGGAACTAAAAAAGGAAGTACACATTGTGGTACAAAAATGGGTGCTAATTTTTGACGTCTGAACTAAATATAACCGTTTATAACCTATATTTCAAAAAGTATCTGACAAAACACCGAAAAACAAATTAAGAAGCACGCGCCCAAAACAGAAACAGAAATTGGAAATTTTTTTTTACATTAAGTTTTAAATTTCAATTCAGTTATTCATTTATATTTTATTATTAAAAAAAATCAAGGATAGTTCAGATCTTTTGATACTTCTTATTTGAAAAGTTTAAGTTAGGCTAAGACAATATTTTTTTTTATAGATAAAAACGAAACTATAGTTTTGAGCAATAGGCAACTAAGTGAAAGGTTTATAAGGACTTCTCAGAAAAACTTTGATGCAAAATACAAACAACTTCAAAAAGATATTTTGAAAAGCACTGGCAATTTTTAAAGAAGAAAACAAATGTGGGTCGTAAAGTTTTACGCTTCGACAATTGCGCTGAAAGAACCAAAAGATTAAGAACTCAAAAATTGCGACATTCTACAACTCCACAAGAACTTGCGTATTCGCTCCAGATGCAACTTCGTGCCCCGGGTCAGATACATGCATCTAAAATGATCGTGAAAATACATGAAGAACCAAATAATGTAAAAAAATACTAAAAAAAAGAGGCTCAGGAGGGGCATTTGCCACCTCCTAAATACGCCACTGCCAGTCACCGTTACAAATGAAGAAAATTTTTTTAATGTTATGTTGGATGTGGCGGAGAATCCTAAAAATTCGACACAATTTGGGTTTGAATCACTAAATCGTCGATATTCAGGTCAAAATATTGCCAATATAAATTCATCTCCTACAAGAACTAAGTGAAGGCAATTTTGATCGTAAAATTGAGATCTGCGAAGTTATTATGGATAGGGATAGGCCAAATTTTCGACGTTGTCAACCATATTTTGTTTTCCGACGAATCTGCATTTTATTTAAATGGGCAAGTGAACCGACACGACTTTAAGTATTGGTCACCCAACGACAGCAAAGAGTCAATGTTTAGTGTAGTATTATTGGTGGACATATCGTAGGACCATATTTTATAAACGGAATTTTAAACTCTGCTCGATATTCGGCACTATTGTAAGAATTAATTGTTACAGATTTTAGTTGGTTGTTCCCAAGCAAATTTATTTGCGGAACAAATATGGTTTCAACAGGATGGGGTACCCCCGAAATTTAGAACTGAGATACGGGAATATCTGGATCAAACATTTCCTGGCAGACTGATAAGGCGCCACACTGGTCGAAATCACTTAATTCATGGCATTGATGTTAGTAAGCCAAACCAAAGGTCCAGTATGCATAAAATTTATTATTGCCACTTAACCAAATACCAAATCTAGAAAATTTTTATGTTAGAGACTAGATATAATATACAGGGTGAAGCTATTTGTCGAATATTATGTATTTTTGTAAAACAGAATCTTCATTTTAATTGCTTAAACATTTTAACACTAATAACTAATGAAACACACAGAAGCAAAATTTACTGGTTTGATTAAATATACAAGGTGAACAAACATAATTAAAACTAAAGTATGGAAAAATAAACTCAAAAATGTTATGTTTATCTAGCTAAATACAGATTAAGAACAGAAAGATTTTTTTAAATAAAACTATCGTTTTAAAATATAACTAGATGTTTAGACTAAAAAAACATAGGCATTCAGCCAACATCAGTACCTTTCAAGTAAACATTACTTATCATCAGTGTTATTAAACTTTAAAACTAAGTTTACATGGTCGTTTTAACTCCAAATTATAAGAAACCTTCGCAATAGAAAGAACTATCACATTCGGTAAAATCGTCACATCCCGAAAAAAATGCCAAATTTTATGTTACTTATTACATAATACTTGTTTAATGATCACTAAAACTATTTCCTAAAGGCGCTTTAAAACAAGGTAGAATATTAAGAATTTTTACGCAAAAATAAGTTTTATTCGTCATCATCAGTAGAACTTTCGTTTTCAATAAAATTTTGTTCAATAAATTCCACATTTGGAGATTTTAACAAATGTATAGATTCAGGGAACAAAGATTTCCGATTTTTGGAAGGTGTTTTTCTAAAACTTGAAATAATAGGATCTGAGGAAACTAGAAGGCGCAGAAAAATGTCTGTTAAATTATCTTTTCTCGATGTTTTTCATGAAAAATTACATCTAAACTTTTTGATGTCTTTATTTCTCGCCTCCTGGGCTTCCTCAGATAACTGACCTATAAGCACCAAAAAAGAGTTTAATACTTCTGAGCTATGAATGAGGATTCGATGTACGGATGTTAGCATCGGATACCACGGATACAAAGAACAAAATAAATTTGCTGTTTCTACACAATATTCTTTAAATTTTTTTACATCAATGTCATATCCAGATGATAAGTTTGTAAGATTATATGAAATTGAAACATTAAATTATAGTTAACCTGTAGAATATCGGCAACCACAGCAGAATTTTCAAAAAATTTTCTGGCTGTGTTGCCATCGTTTGAAGATCCAAAGCCATGTTTCGGTTTATCTACAATTAATCCTAATTTTAAATGCAACTGTTCCTGGATATATTTTTTTCGGTCTGATATTTTTGCGTTATCTTCCGTTTGCCTGACTTGCCACTTTTTAATTTCGATTTTGTACGATAAATGTAACAAACATTCAAAAAACCTGATCCAGGCATGCAAAATTGATAACCCGAAATTCAAATAAGATGTATTTAAAACTGGTCTTTTTAAAACAATTTCAATATTATTAAAGTCTTTAGAAGTGGCTCCGCATAAAAAACATTTTTGGGTGGAATTGTTTTCCGCTAGAGCATTTCCCACTTTAACGTCGATCATAGTTAACTACATTTCAAAATTAATTTCTATTTTTATGTAACTAGAATAACCTACAAAATTCACAAGATTATCGATTTGGAGATCTAAATTCTGTTTTTCCTGCAAAGTAAGTGTAGTTGTTTCTTTCGAAAAATATACTTTAATAGGACGACAAAATCGGGTTGAGGCTGGCCGCGAATTCTGCCAGACTAAAGCATTATCTTTTTTTTTACAAGCCTTATGGGTACAAAAGTTGTAAAAAATATGCTTGCATCGGATGTCAAGCTGTCTTGAAATCTTTGTTTATACTCTGATTGACCAGAGGTTTCGTCAAACCCATAGTTACAAAACAAAGTTAATTTAATTTTGTTCTTCGATTTTGCTACACATTTTATTACATCTTTTTGCACTTCTATTAGTCGTTCACAGGTGTGGTTCAGCAAGGATTGTAATGGTACACTAGCCCGTTCTTCTGTTATGAAAATATCTTTGGGGTAACACCTTTTTTTGGCACACAAGACTTCATCGTACGAGCGATAAATATCACAATTTTTAGATTTTGCTTGACTTCGAATAAACTTGTATTGAAATTTCGTGAGCTGTGCCTCTACAACTAACGAAAGCGCTTCATCTCCATATAGTTTATTGTATTTTGTTTCGTTTAGTGTTTGGAAGTATTCTTTAACTTTATTTGGTTCTTCATGTATTTTCACGATCATTTTAGATGCATGTGTCTGACCCTGGGCACGAAGTTGCATCTGGAGCGAATACGCAAGTTCTTGTGGAGTTGTAGAATGTCGCAATTTTTGAGTTCTTAATCTTTTGGTTCTTTCAGTGCAATTGTCAAAGCTTAAAACTTTACGACCCACATTTGTTTTCTTCTTTAAAAATTGCCAGTGCTTTTCAAAATATCTTTTTGTAGTTGTTTGTATTTTGCATCTAAGTTTTTCTGAGAAGTCCTTATAAACATTTCACTTAATTGCCGATTGCTCAAAACTATAGTTTCGTTTTTATCTATAAAAAAAATATTGTCTTAGCCTAACTTAAACTTTTCAAATAAGAAGTATCAGAAGATCTGAACTATCCTTGATTTTTTTTAATAATAAATTATAAATGAATAACTGAATTGAAATTTAAAACTTAATGTAAAAAATAATATGGCATTGACAACGGATATTTAACAGTTTTGGCGCATGCTATTTGAAAGTTTACGAAAAATGTTTAACTTTTACGATTATTTTTTTAGGGATACATCTACAAAATAATTATTCACCCTGTATCTATCTCCTGATTTTAAAAAAGTTGCCGTTTTTAGAAATTTCAGTTATATAAGAACCTTTATCTGCCTAATATGCTTACTTAAGACTTTTTTCCGCAGATAAATAAAGTATTTTTAACAAAACACGGTTTTTGATCAATTACTCCTCTATTTTAATTTGTTTTTTTTGTAAAATGGCTCAAAATGCGCAATGTTTTATTTAATATCTTTTAAGATAAATAAATAAGATTGTCAAAAAGGATATTCAACAAGCTGGACAATGAGCGGAACTTATTGAAATGTTAAATTAAAATACGATTTTTTCAGTAAAATAACAAAAAGCATGAATTATTATAGTTTTAATTTTTTTGCCTGCTTAAAGAATGTTATAAATCAATCATTTCTAATTATTTTATAAAAGCATACCTGTAGAATATGTTTCCATGTTTCACAAAATGGTTCTACTAATTAATGATAGAGTTAGACATAAAGCAAATTATCAGAAATTTATTACACAACGATAACAAGAATAAGTTTCATCGAACTTGACAACCTACTGCTGATCTTTGGCATCTTATAAAAATAAGTCAAAATCACAGCCAACTATTTGTTGACATCGTGAAATATTATCGGGTGAATTTAGTTTAATTTGTTTGTGTTTTTTTAATTGCAATAAATGCCATGAATTAAGTGATTTCGACCAGTGTGGAGCGCAGGGGGGAACTAAAGTCGATGGGGGCAATTCGCGCAAAATATTTTCAAGATGGCGGTACTTCCGGTTATACCGGAAGTAGACGTCAACTTTCTTATTTTAAATGGAACATCCTGTATATAATCGAATTTTTGGATTCCTCGAAAATTTCTAGGTATATTTCATGTATACCTAAGTTGAACTATTTTTGAGATATTTTGAATTTTATGTAAAAAATGACGTTTGCAGGTTTAGACATAACTATAAATATCTGCTTATCGAAGTCCCTATTATTTATTTGCGGTTGGCTTCCTTGTCCAAAAGGATCCACTTTAGTGCTGATATTTTTATAATAAATAAATATAGGGTGATCAAAAACTGACATTATAAATATACTTTAAAAAATCGTTAAAAGTTACTTTTTTTTCAAACGGAAACCCCCAATTTTTATAATTTTATATTATTTAACACTTAAAATAAGGGTGACTTTGTATAAAGTTGTCTATTCCAAAAATTTGAGTTATTGACGATTTAACATTTTTTATTCTAATGTCAGACGGCTTCTAAGTTTTCTTGTTAGTTGGCCATGATAGGGAGGCCTGGCGAGAACAAAACCAATTGGTTACTATAGAAACGTAATATTTATTGTCGTTTGACAATAAACTACTAAAATATTATTTATTTATTATAGTAATTATAATAATTATTAAACAAATAATCATGCCGCACACTGGTCGAATTTTGCAAAAACACGCTATTTATTGAAATTTTTGTTTTTTATTTTTTTAACGTAAAACGCGTAGTAGGCTTTCTAACATACTATTGATCAAATTGCCATGATTCTGTCAAAGCATCATGGCGTTTTCATTAAATTATTAAACGTCAAAGTGGCGGCATTTTTTATGTTTATATTGCGTTTTTATACAAAACCGTTTCATGCCTTAAGTTTAGATGTCCGTAGTTACTGGATTTTGAGGAAAAGTAATAAGACATAATATGGAGGAAGGCCACCCAGGTATGTTCTCATCAAATACTTATCAAGTTTTGGAAAGTTTTTATTTGACGGGAATACGACATTATGAAAGATTTGATGTCAGTTCGTTTTAAATTTGACTTAAATGCTAAAATTCAAAAAGCATTTTGGTAATAATTTCCACGTATTTCCAGCTAGTGATATTTTTTTTGTTACTCTATAATGTCTTCTTGTATGATATGTTTTATAAAACGTTACCCCAAAATACCCGATTAAAAAATATCTAAAAATTAAAAAAGTATGTTTTAGACCTTATTGGTTAACTTTTAAGACCCTAACTTTTCTTTTTTTGATTTTTTAATCCAATTTTGAGATATAGTTGTTTCCATTCGGATATTAATTATACACTAGAAGTATTTTTAAGAGTTTTTATTTAATTTGCTATGTTCATACATACAGGGTTAGTCAAAAGTTGCGAGACGGCTATTATATCTCAGGAATTATTAGACTTAAATTTATCAAATTTTGCATACAGGGGTTTTAAATTAAGCTGAATCCAATAGTGACATAGGCGACGTTGCCACATTAACGGTTTTTTCCCTAAGCTACCGAGTTTTTACATTTTAAATAGGAAGCATATGTTTTTATTTAATTTAAGATACCCTATCTCTATCTTCAACTGTTTTTCCAATATGGCAGTCTGAATTTTGCTATTTTGAATCTCTAAGGTTCTGTAGGTTCAAAACGGGTTTTTACAGTGCAAAACGGATTTCCCTTTGCTATCTTCGCTTTTTATAAGCTTTTAAATTACTCTCATTTTAAAATTTTTAAAAGTTACTTATAGAATTTTACATTGTTTTATAATTTTAAAGTAAGTACCATTAAAGAGCCCATAAAGAACTAAGATAGTATATAAAGTGAAATTCAGTTGCCGCTGTGAAAAACCGTTTTGAATCTACAGAACCTTAGAGATTCTGAAGATTCTGAGATTCTGAAGCTATAACTGCCAATATATCGTGGCACTGTTTTTAGATTTTTGTATTGCTTTTAGACAATGGCCCAGGTAGTCCAGTATTATTGCTAAGCTACAAAGAGTTATTTGAATTTATGATAAATTTTCCGGAAAAAAATCTAGACACCAAGTTTTGTCGACTTCAAACAAAAATATTGACCCTCACTGGTTATAGTACCTTATTACCTGAAGCAAAAACTGTTTTAAATACATTTTATTACAAATTTAAAAATAAGTGGATTTCTGCAAATAGAACAAAACAAAGATTTTTGGACAACAACAAAGAATGGATAAAAACAAAAGTTGAATTTAAAAAGAATAGTGCTATTGGCAAAGGTCGAAAATTACTTAATTTTGAATTGTTCTGAGACAACCAAACGATTAAAAACGTCAAAATTGCGAGAAAAATTTTCTACACAAGAGTTAGTTTATGCAGCTCAAATGGGATACCGAAAAGAACATGAATTAGAGGCATCTAATGTACTTAAATCCATTTATGCACAGCCATCAAAGGCCAAAGAATATTCCAGTTCCCTGTTAAACCAAAAAAATACTTATATGAAGCTTAGTCTAGATAAGGCAGTATCACTTATCATAGAGGGCAAATTTACTAAATATCAATACAAATTGTTGAAAAAGCAGGCGGAGGATAATAATTGTTTTATGTACCCCTCTTATGATAAGGTACTTGAAGCCAAGAAAAAGTGTTACCCCGAAAATATTTGTGTATCCGAAAGTGTAGCAGAAGTTCCACTTCAATCATTACTAAATCATACAATTAAGAGGCTTATAGATGTACAACAGGATATACTTAAAACTTTGGTTAATAAAAACAATATTCTAAACTTGACTTTAACATGCAAGTGGGGGTTTGATGGGTCATCTGGACAAGCAGAATATAAGCAACGGTTTCAAGATATGTCATTGTCAGACTGCAGTATCTTTTTTACATCTTTAGTGCCAATAAAACTCACTCTTAGTGCCAGATCTGACGTAATAATATGGCAAAATTGCAGGACTTCGTCAACAAGATATTGTCGACCTCTGAAAATTCAATTCGCTCGGGAAACCAAAGAACTAACACTGACCGAAAAAAAAAATATGGATGAACAAATAAATAACCTAGTTCCTTTTCAGTTCTTTTTTCCCGAAAATAATATTCACATTAGTGTATCATTCAACTTGTACCTCACAATGATTGATAGTAAGGTGGGAAATGCTTTAACTGAAAATAATTCCACCCAAAGATGTTTTATATGTGGGGCATCCTCCAAACAATTCAATAATATTGATGCTATTCTCCAGAGACCCGTTATTAATAATGCTTATTTAAAATACGGTTTATCCACCTTGCATGCTTGGATACGTTTTTTTGAGTCATTGCTGCATTTGGCTTACAAAATCGATATTCAAAAGTGGCAAGCTCGAAGTGCTCTTGATAAGCAAATAGTCCAAAACTCAAAAAAACGTATTCAAGAAGAATTTCATTCACGATTAGGACTAATAGTGGACAAACCCAAGCCAGGTTTTGGTTCTTCAAATGACGGCAACACCGCTCGCAAATTTTTTGAAAATGCGAGCGTTGTTGCTGAAATTTGTAAAATCGATAAAAACCTTGTGCACAGATTTCATATCATATTACAAACCCTATCATCTGGGTTTTATATAGATTTACCGAAATTTCAAATGTACGCAATTGAAACTGCAAGACTCTTTACTAGGTTGTACTCTTGGTACCCTTTACCAACTTCTGTACACAGGGTGTTAATGCACGGAGCAGAGACAATAGACGCATTTGAAATTCCTATAGGACAATTGTCGGAGGAGGCACAGGAGGCGAGGAATAAAGATATTAAAAATTATCGTTTAAGTTTTTCTAGAAAAACCTCTAGAAAAGATAATTTACAAGATATATTTAGTCGTCTCTTTGTCTCCTCCGACCCTGTCATTTCTAGTTTACGCAAAACACCTGCTAAATCAAAAAAAAAGTCTTCTGCCTGAAGCTGTAGCTTTACTAATTTCGCCAACAGTTGACGAAAATGTTTTAAATTTACATGAAGTTAGCTCTTCAGATGAAGAACTTTAGTTAGGCTTTTAATTTTAGATACAGGATGCCATTTTAAAAACGTTTAATGTAAATATTTCTAAAAGTAAAAATAAAATATGAAAACACAATTTGGTACAAATGTTATACTAAGGTAGGGGAACTAGAATTACCATATTTTGTTTGCGAAGTATGTGATCCATATGCGACCTTATAAAAACACAGTTTTATTTATTATGATTATACTTTATGTTTGACCCTGTATTGAATATAGTATTTAAAATATTGAACCATAATAATGGTGCATTTAGTAATTGTGTTTTTCTAAGTTTTGTACTTTCAGAAATATTCGGATTGAAAGGTTTCAAATTGACACCCTGTATAATTGTTGCAAAAGATTTTGGTTAATTTAGTAACTTTTTTTATTGTTTAATTTAAGATTGTCCCAACAATAGTTCATAGATACATTTATTTAATGTTTAGTGTTTTACAATTAAAGGTAACGTTTAAAAGTCACATAAAGTTTTTTTATTTGTCACCCTGTATAAAAATAAAATTTAAAAATAAGTGTAAAACATTTAAACAGTTGCTTTAGGTTAATTACACAATAAAATATTATTTTAACATAAAAAGACTAACTTAATTAATTTATAGCACGTTTTTGCATAATTCGACCAGTGTGTGCCGGGGCGATTAAATTACACACACGAGGATTATTTGAATTTGTTTATTATCTATGAGGAATCTAACAGAGTTTTAACAAGAACATGCCAGATATTTGCTGATAGATATCCATATAAACCGAAACCGTCACCGAACAGTGTTAAACAAATGTTGGAAAACTATAAACATTTTGGAAACGAAAAGGCAAAAATTAATAAGAGGAAGCCGATTGTTGATAATGAAAATATCGAGATTGCAATTCTGGGATATTTTGCAGCATATCCAATGACATCCCTAAAGGCCGTTTTACATGCTGAAATTCTTCTTTGCAATATGCAATACTCTTGAACAAAGACATGCGCAGTTTGACAAAAGGTGCAAGCGTCTTGCCACAGCGCATGATTTTGTTCAAGACTATTGCAACTTGCAAGAAAGAACTGCAGCACGTAAAACGGCCTTAAGAAACGTGGCAAGACAATCAGGAATCTCGAGGAACTCAGTGCATCGGATTCTGTTAAAACATAACTTCCAACCTTATTTAATATCATTGGTTCAACATCTAAAAGACACTGATTTGCCAAAAAGAGTACAGTTTTGCGAGTTTATTTTAACAATGGTACAAGATAACCCTAGATTTTTGGACAATATAATTTGGACCGATGAAGCAAAATTTACTAAAAATGGCCTTTTCAATAGACACAATTCCCATTTCGGGAGTGATTCGAATCCTTATGCTGTAAGATCGCGGAACTTTCACGAATCCTGGCAATTTAATGTATTTTGTGCAGTAAGGAACGATGGAATAATAAAACTGAATTTTTACGAAGAAAATTTGAATGGTAAGTTATAAATTGCCTAAACACAAGGACTTTTTTAATGAAAAATAATCCATTTAGGTAATATTACAATAATTTTTTTTATCAATTTAGAGTCAATCCAAAATTAGATAAATCATTTAGTAAATATTATTACATAAATAAATTAAATTAAATTATTTATACAGGTCACGCTACACTACTTCATAGAAATACTGGTCCACATACCGTAACACATCATATCTAAAAAAATATATCGTCCTAAGTTTTATAGGAAAAATATCTTTAGTTAGATATTTACAAGCTATTTATACAGGGTACTTTAGAAAGTCATAAAATACTAAACCTTCTTTTTTTTATTGAGCACTCTTCAGATTAAATTAATTGAATTTTGATGTATTTTGTTTCTTCTAAATCAATAAATCAATGAATATTATCAAAGCATTTCTTTCCGTAAAATTATGTCTATAAACTTTTGTAGGAGAAAGATATCTGAATATTCTTGAAGAGTTGGACAACGAATATTTAAGTAATTTACCTTTGGCAGAACATAGTCAAATTTTCTACCAACACGATGGCGCCCCACCACATAGAACCGTTGCAGTTACTAACTTTTTACAAGCTAAGTTTTACGACAAGTGGATTGCCAACAATGGACCTTTCCTGTGGCCTCCTCGTTCCCCCGATCTGACAGTCTTAGACTATTTTATATGAAGAACGATAAAAGGAATCGTTTGTTTTAATCCAGTAACAACGAAAGAGGACTGTATAGCAAGGGTAAGGGACGCGTTCGAAAGTTTATCTCCAGCTTCCAGCTTCAATTAGAGCGGCCACCCACGAGGGATTTATTCGGAGATGCGAAAAATGTTTGGAAGTACAAGGTGGACATTTTCAACATTTATTGAAAAAATAAGTTGTGCTCTTGTGTAGACTAAACTATAATGGGAATAGGCTTTCTTTAATTAATTTTTGTTTTCATGGTTTCAACATTTTTATAGTTTTCCAACATTTGTTTAACGCTGTTCGGTGACGGTTTCTGTTTATCTGGATATCTATCAGCAAATATCTGGCATGTTCTTGTTAAAACTCTGTTAGATTCCCCATAGATAATAAACAAATTCAAATAATCCTTGTGTGTGTAATTTAATCGCCCCGGCATGATTATTAGTTTAATAATTATTATAATTACTATAATAAATAAATAATATTTTAGCAGGTAATTGTCAAACAACAACAAATATTACGTTTCTATACTAACCAATTGGTTTTGTTCTCTCCAGGCCTCCCCGTCATAGCCAACTAACAAGAAAATTTAGAAGCCGTCTGACATTATTAGAATAAAAAATGTTAAATCGTCAATAACTCAAAAACGACAAATTTTTGGAATAGACAACTTTATACATAGTCACCCCTATTTTAAGTGTTAAATAAGATAAAATTATAAAAATTGGGCGTTTCCGTTTGAAAAAAGTAACTTTTAACGATTTTTTAAAGTATATTTATAATGTCAGTTTTTTGATCACCCTATATTTATTTATTATAAAAATATCAGCACAGGCCACTAAAGTGTACCCTTTTGGACAAGGAAGCCAACCGCAAATGAATTATAAAAATAATAAAAACATTTTTTACATGAAATTCAAAATATCTCATTAACATTTGAACTTAGGTATAGGATATTATACATGAAATATAGCTAGAATTTTTCGAGGAATCCAAAACTTCGATTATATACAGGGTATTCCATTTAAAATAAGAAAGTTGACGTCTACTTTCGGAACAACCGGAAGTGCCGCCATCTTGAAAATATTTTGCGCGAATTGCCCCCACCGACTTTAGTTAGCTGCTAAAATTTCAAATTTTTCTAAAGCCTACTTTCTGGGAAATCGATCGCCGCAGTTCCTCGTGGGACACCCTGTATAATGAAAATTATTACTGCTTAATAGGGACTTAAAAACCTAAAACGTTTTTGATACCAGATTTATTAGTGACCCGGTATATTTAAAACACAAAGCGATTTTCTTTCGTCACAAAGTAACACTTGGATATATTTTTTAATTAAAGCCGTTTATGTACACATGCAAATTTACCATATTTCTTTAGAAATGCCCATTAAAAGTTTGATAACCGCCCCGTATCAAATACTAATTTTGCTACTATTACCTACCTCTTCACAAAATCCAACGGTTAGTACTCATTCGTTGTTTCGATTTCGATTCAATCGATTTTCTATTGATTTTTCCTTGAGTCGGTAGAGAAAATTAATTCGATGTAAAATAATTCTGTTTATAGAAAATTATCAGGAGTCTCGTCGGTTTGGTTATTGTGTCTATTTTATTGGTTTTATTTATTTATTTATTAGGCACCTTAACATAATGATTGACATTACAATTTACAAAGGTGCACCAAAAATTTAACAGTTATAATGCCGTAAGTATATACAAAAAAAAAGGAAATAATGAAAAACTTATTCTAATACTATGATTAAGTGTACGACGAAAAAAAAAATGTATACAAACAAAAAAAAAAAATTATAAAAATAAAAATTAGTGCTGGTTTCTATACAATAAGAAAAACACTTGAGGCAAGACGCTTTACTTGCGCCAATGAGGACTGATATAAATCTATGTGAGAGAAATAACAATTATAATTTTTTTGCAATAAATTTATAGGAGAGTTACTGGCCGAATTTGTGTGATAGGTAGGATAATAAAAGAAAGCCAATGATCGGGTGTTAGCGTTATGACAGTTCAAACAAAGAGCACTTGTAATATGAGTACAATCTACCAAATTATTAACCATTTTAAACAAGAAGACCGCTCCACTAACCAACCTTCTCGAACTTCACTTTAACAATTTATATTTTTTTAAACTTTGTTCATAACCACTGTTTAGCATTTCCGCATTAAATCTATAGTTCATATGAAATATAAACTTTTTTTGAATTTTTTCAATCCTTTCAATGTATTTATGATATTGGGGATTCCATACAATATTTGCAAACTCTAGATGAGGTCTCACAAACGCATTATAGAGTAACAATAGCGAAGAAGGATTTTTAAAGGGTTTTGTTATTCTTAGAATAAAACCCAAGTTCTTATAGGCTTTTCCAACTGTCTTTTCTATATGTATATCAAATAATAGTTTAGAGTCCATTATTACACCAAGATCCTTAATAAAATTCACCTGCTGAACTGAAACACCATCTATGCAATATCTATACAAAATATTATTCTTTAGCCTAGAAAACTTAATAAAAAAACATTTACTTGTATTTAGGACAAGTCTATTACGTTCACAATATTTAAAGAGGTTGTCAATATATGATTGAAATTTTACACAGTCTTCCATCGAACTAACCGTTTTATAAAGTTTTATGTCATCCGCGTATAGTGAATGATTAACAAAGCTAAAACAGGTATGAATATCCGATATAAAAAAAGAAAATAAAAGTGGGCCTAAATGAGATCCTTGCGGAATGCCCGATGTTACCGTAACGCAGTCCGATGAAACACTGTTCAACTTAACACATTGGCTTCTATCAGATAAGTATGAGCACAATAAATTAAGAAGTCTACCATGCAAACCGACATTCTGCAATTTTACTAATAAAGTTGGATGATGAACCCTATCAAATGCTTTTGAAAAGTCGGTGTACACGGCATCCACCCGCCTTCTATCGTCCATGCACTCGGCTATATACTGCACAAAAGGCACCAGGTTAGTCACTACAGATCGCCCATGATAGAAACCATGCTGGTCATCACCAATGCTTTGTTTAACTTTAAAAAATAATTCTTTTGTAATAATAGATTCAAACATTGGTTTTGTAGAATAACTGTATTCTTATCGTTTTGGGTTAGTTATTGTAGGATTATTATTAAGAGTTAATTTTGTGCCTAGTTACTTAAAACTTTAAAAGATGAAATACCGTGATATAATAACTTAAAAAATATTTATAAAGCCTGCAAAGATGTGATTTGAAAATATCCACACAGTAAGTTTAGGGATATGGGACTCATTTTTTATTTTATAGTTTTCAAGTATAATTTTAAAACTATATAAAGTAGCAGTAGAAATACGACGGGGTCCCTCCCTCATGAAATTAGTTTAAAAGGCAATGCATTCTGTTCTAAGTAAAAGTATTAAGAAGTCAATGGCGTATTTACATTTGACGCCTAAAAACAAGGTTTTTGTTTTTTTGACACAACATAAGCGCACACCCCCAAGAAAATCGGCGAGAAAAAAAAATTCTCACTTATAAAATCCTGGTAATGCCTTCTAAAATAATTTTAACTTTTAAATATTTGGGTGGGCTTGGGTAATTAGCCCTTTTGCTCCCCTAAATACGCAACTGTAAGGAATACGATAGAATATTGATAACCATTTTTATAAAAACATCAAAACCGACTTCAAAAAAATGCAGTAAAAAGTGAAAAATAAAATAAAATATTATTTTTCACTTTTTAGTGCATTTATTTGAAGTGTGTCGGTTTCATTAAAAAAAAATTATTTCATCCTTATTAGTTTTCTCTTACGAGTTTTATTTTAAAATTCAGGGTTAACAAATGGTCCACTATTTTTTTCCTGATATGGTGAACGCGTAGAATCGAGACGCAAGAGTAGAATATTAAAAAATTCTTGCAATATATTTTGGCCCAAAAAACAAAATGGCGCTATTCCGCCATTTTTAACATTTTTTTAATATTCTTGCTGTGGGACCACTCCGGCAATATTCTGAACATCCCCTGAAAATTTAATTTAAATTGGTCAAACCATCGCGGAGTAATCGATGTATAACCAAAAATAAAATAACAAAATGGCCGCCATTTTATCTTTTTTAAATATGTTTGCTATGGGATCACTCCGGCAATATCCTGAATGTCTCCTGAAAATTTCAACCAAATTGGTCAAACCATCGCGGAGTAGTCGATGTATAAATATAAAAAAAACAACAAAATGGCCGCCATTCCGCCATTTTTAACATTTTATTAATATGCTTACTATGGGACTACTCTGGCAATATCCTGAATGTCCCCTGAAAATTTCATCAAATTGCTCAAACCATCGCGGAGTAAGCGATGTACAAACATAAAAAAAGAATCTCCTCCTTTTTTGAAGTCGGTCTAAATGTCAAGTAAAATATTAGATTTTGAGGTTGCATATTTTCATGGTCACCCTGTAGATATACATAAAAATGACACAACGGGGAAGCAAAAGAGACACCTTTTAGCAAATGGGGTTGTATATCTAATACACACCACACACCTCAATGCTTTAGTTTGAAAAGGAGATTTAAAAAAATTTACATTTAATTATTAAACTCGCTGCCTTTATCGCCCTTATACCTGTGTTTTTTTTTAATATTATATATGGGACCACCAGAGAAACGACCTCTACAATTTGGCGTTTGATTAATCGAAATCGGCCAAGCCGTTTATAGAATATACGCGAACAAACATAAAAAAATACATAATAATGTATCATAAAATGCAAGTTTCACTCTAATAATTCGGTTTAAATCTACAGGAAAATAAATCAAATACAAAAAATTAAAACCCTGTATCCTAAAAAAGCCGGCGTGGAGATATGTCTATATAACATTTTCGTTTTTTTTTTATGCCAAGAGTCCCCCCATTAAGCGTTAGTTCCTGTTTTTTGAAGCACCCTGAATATTATATAGTTTTCAGCAAAAAATGCACGAGCCATCTTCACGGATCTTTAGTTCACGTGATCAGTGTTCCGATCTCGTGAAGTAAAAATCCCTGAAGATGCCTCGTGCAATCGAAAGCGAAACGTATGAAAGGATTCCATTTTAACACCGTCTAGCCCCAAGAAGCATGATTTTTTAATTCCCTTGAACATAATTTCACTACTTGCAATAAACAGTTTATATAAGCATATAATTATACGGTCATAACTAACAAATTCAATAAACTGTAATTTATTTCACTTATTTTAAGTTTTTAATTTATTATTATCATATATTATTATTATTTTAAATTTAAAATTTGTCGAAAATTTTAGGCCCCCTTATGATTGGACAATATGTTAGTTTAAAATCCCTCTCTGACCACTTAGTTTAATTAATTCAAATAAACCTTGAAGAAATATTTCTATTAGGCGCAGATCGAACTGTAAAATATAGAAAAGGCATTTAATTCTCTAGGTTTAAATGCATGTTAAACTTAATTATGGTAAAAAAAATCTGCAATTAAGGGTTATTTTGTATTTGGCCTGTTCCATGTTTCACAATATTTTCAAATAGACTTCACTTAATAAACATCACATTAGATAACATTTCGAAAAAAAAAAACAATAATACCACAATCCCTGAAAATTCGCTACTTCGCACCGCAGACTGGGTCGCAGGAACAAATTGCGCAACATGTGAAAATGCATGGCGTTTATCGACTTGTAGACTAGGAGATAGTATGAGAAAATCTTACTAACTAATACTTAGTAAGTTTTGACATGTAATAATAACAATTCTTTAATATGTAGATTTTAGAGTGTTTTTCAAATGTTCGGGAGACCGTTTTGAAATAATACACGTCTTAAAATATCGGTAAAATTGGCTTTTTTATCCAGAACTTTTCGCGTGCAGCATTCCACTACGTATAGATAACACAGGTTATAAATGAATTATGAATATAATAACTATATAAAACTTTAAAAAAAAAATACAACATTGTCTAAGGATATTATGAAACAAATATATGAATTCATAAAATGAGTTATCTGTGTGGAAAATAATTCTATACTCGGGAGTTGTGGGTAATGGGGAATTTGCCGATTTTTTATTTGTTTTTAATTCAATTTAATACGATTATTAATTTCATAACTTTATAGACTACGTAAATCTATAAAAAATATATAATGTCATTATATTAAAAAGTTGCAAAGTGTGCAAAGTATAGGCAGGGATCAAAGTGTTCTTGTGTTGACGTTGGTGAAACATGAATCAAAACGACATCCGCATCCTTTGGTTTTAGCCAGGGGTGTAGTTGTGGCAGCCTGATAAGCTCAAAAAGAGCGAAATCGCGATCGTCGCGGCGTCGTATGACTGAAAGGGATGATTGCGCCTGCGGCATTGCAGGACATGTTCCGGGATCAAAGCACTTTTGTTTTGACGCTGATGAAAACGTGGCTACCATTTTGTTTTGCAATATAAGATTCGCACTAAAATTTTACAAGTTTATCTCTGTCTCACGTATCATTTCTATGTAAAATTGTCAATTCGATAAGTAATTTTTTGGAACTGAATTTTTAAAAATTTCGTTAAGCGGTCATTTTGATCCGCCATAATAGCTTCATATCAAAATTTTACCAGTTTATCCCTATATCACAGTTAATTTTTGTACAAAATTTAAAATCCATTTTATAAGTAGTTTCTCAATAATGATTTTTTACATTTTATAAGGTCGTCATTTTCGTTCGCCATATTGGATTTTTATCAAAATGTTACCATTCCATCCTCATATGACTTCTGATGTATGACCAACATTTAAAGACAATACAATAGGCAGTTTTTGAGCTATGCCGCCTACAGGCAAAACGACAAACTGACAAAAATAGGAGAACATGTTTTTCGGCAGGTCTCTAAAAAAGTCTAGGGTAGTTTTTATAGTTCATTTAAAAATACAGGAAGAATAGACAAAAAATGAATTTTAATAATATAATTTGTCTCAACAAGCCTATAAGCGCTTTCCATCATCTCTACCGGCATAATTAAGGACGTTTCGCATTTAAAGACTTGTCCGTATAAAGGTCCATGATTTTTTGACCCTGTACTCAAATAAGCAGAAGAATGGCATATTATTGCCTTTAAAAAGAAAAGGAACATCACAGAAGTTAAAAAAAAGAAAGAAAAAAATTAATAAACTACATACAATTTATGAGCCTGTCACCAAAAACTAAGAAATTACAGTTATCTCTAAAAAACTATAAGACATATATAAAAAAGTTAAATAAAACTTTTTCAGCGATTTATATATTTTTGGACGACGGCTTGTAAAAAAGATATAAAAAAATTCAGGTTGGTCCGAAAATGTATTTCAAGATTTAAAAGGACTGGGAAATAAAAAAGCATTTTTTTTTAAATGCATCATTTGGCTTTTTCTTAAATATTTGCAGAATCCGTACAGCTTGAGCCCTTCCAAAGATGACATCAGGTTTGCATATAATTGCCTAAAACTTTCCATTTAACCCTTTTTCAATCATCAATGTGGGACACTCTCCATACTGCTTTTTTTAACATCGCAATGCCTTTAAAATGTAAAGTAAGAGGCACTGTTTTGGAAAAGTTTTTTACAAATTTAAATGCCTATTATTCAGTATTTATGTGCTGCCGGACTATAAGCAAAGTTTCCGACCAATTGCAGTGAACGTTTTCCTGTAGGCCTCCTAATCTAAACTATATAGTGGAAGTTTGATATATAAGGGGCAAATTGGTTTGTAGGAAACTCACTTTTTAAAATATTTTAACTTCTCTTCATAGTTTCTGATCTGATTATAAAGTCAACTGTAAGTACATTTTTGTTAGTATTTTTAGTAGACTCATAATATATTTTTTAAGTATATGTCATTTTTGCGTAAAATTAATTTTAAAGAAATGTTTAAAAAACAAAAAGCAATTAGTTTTCTTGTGAATATAGTGTAGACTTTCTAGTTATAGTAATCACGTGGTATTTTCCGAAAAAGACGAAACATTTGACATTTTTCAAGTTTTTAACTCCGAGACTGTTTTCCACTCTGTTTCTAAATTGTTCTTGTATTATTTATGTAAACAAAACGTTACAGTAAAAATCAAAAACATACTAATAGAATCAACATTTTAATATCAAGAGGTGTTCAAAGAATAGAGTGTAACAAATAAAAAAAAATATCAACTTAAAAAATTCCCACGATGCTAACTTTGGTGGCCCGATCTCCAGGACCATATTTTATTGCTCTTTTTTTGGTAAAGAAGACAAATACAGAGATTTATATATCCGCGTCACAAAGGGTTTTTTTTTCTAAAATAACCTAAAGTTACTCAAAACAGACATAATTGATTTATTTTTAATATA
This sequence comes from Kuschelorhynchus macadamiae, assembly GCA_030620095.1. Taxonomy (NCBI): domain Eukaryota; kingdom Metazoa; phylum Arthropoda; class Insecta; order Coleoptera; family Curculionidae; genus Kuschelorhynchus; species Kuschelorhynchus macadamiae. Next base: position 138,872 of record JAUTXW010000845.1, on the reverse strand, counting down.
TAAAGATTTTTTGATTGATTTGACATATTAAATTCAAATTAAAAATCTTTATTCCACTGAAGTGGAAGGGAAGATTATTTTAATTTCTTTTGGGTTTTATATTAAAGAATGCGAATAACTAAATTGTTGAAAATGTTAATATATTTTTTGTAAACTGTTCCGAAGTTAGCCTTATAGATTATATTGTATTACCGCTACTATTTGATCTTACTTCATGGCTTCGTATCTGAGAAAATATAGGCAGAATAGGGAGCAAGGAGAAATGAAAAATATTACTTTCTGGTTCTTTCGAGAGTTTATATTTATTATATAACCTTTAAAAAACAGTTACTTCTATGGCTGCCACCTCTCCGGGTTTGACCCGGAGACTATATCGGGTTTTACCTCGAAATCTCCAGGCGGCGAGAGCAGTGCAAAAACCGATTCATTTAATTTCAATAAATAATGCCGGAGGGATCCGAGCTCATATAATTTTTATTATCTGGGCCACACACCTATCTTGATTTATATAGAGTCTACGAAGTGTTAAGAAATCAGAAAGTAGAAATGTTTTACCGTTTCCTATTTCTTCAATGTGTATTTTGAGAAGTGTTCTCATCTTCTCCACAGGCATATTGTACAGGGTGTCCAGATTTCGTTGTCATTATAGGGTATTTCGGTTATTAGTGATGATAGAAACTTGCGGTTTTCGCGAACTTTGCAACTTTTTGATGAACGAATTTCTGTAGGTTTTTTTCCGTAGAATCCAATGGCGTATTCGGGTTTCTTTTTGTCAGAGACAACCCGTTCTGCAGTATAGACCAAAGTTTCGTTTTTTTTATGGGACACCCTGTATATTTTAAAATCATTTTATTCCCTTCGCTAACACCTTTCTATATACAGGGTGTCCCAAAAGGTCCTACCAATAATTTAAGAATATATAAATTTGATTAAAATATCGCGATTTAGCCATACTTGCCTTACTCCAAAAGTTAATATTAAGAAAGATACAGAGGTGAAAAGTTATTTAGAATCAAAATCTGTGTTCAGTTCTGAAATCATAAGTAACTTGTGCCTAAATTTTGAAAAATAGATTAACTTAATGTAACTTATTTAGACTTAATATTTTTAATAATGAATATAATTTTTATGGAAAGTTAAATGTCCAATCCATTTCGTATGCATACAGAAAAACTTGAATCTGAGTCCAAAATGTTGGTATTTTAATATTAAATAATGGTACCCGGAGCCAAACCTAGTACTCTACTGTAGGAATCAGAACTTTGTTACCTAACATATTTCGGTTTATAATCCTTAAGATTTTATTTGCATGTTTGTATGTGATTTACCTGCTTGAATATGTGAGAAACGTGTTACTATATCTAGAACAAACTAAAGTTTCTCGCATATCATAACCTTTCTCACTAATGGACCCTATAGAAAGTGGTGAATACGTACTACCTTTAATATTGACTTAAAATAAGACGCAACGTTAAATAGTCCTTGCTACAACAAGAAAGTTTATTTGATAACCTGTAATCTACATTGATATAGCTTTTTTTAGATTTTCATCATGAAAAACAAACACATAAATCCCGATTTGGTCAAGCTTGCAGAAAAATATAATGTCAACAAACTGATCTGCCGCCAGTGTTATGCAAGGTTAGTAAAATTTGCATTTTTCGATTTTTAAAATAACCCTATAAGATAAAAAAAAAAAGTCAAATAAATTGCTCAACAAAAAGATCGACTTTTTAAATTTTTAGTCGACTGAGACTGTTATGAGAAAAAAAATAACAATTTTTCAAAAAGTTTCATATTTCTATGTTATACAGGGTGATTAATAAAATCTTTTAAAAGTTCTAAAAGATTGAGTATTTACCATGTTGATAAAAACGAAAGCGTGTTCATTAAAATTCAAAAAATAAAAGAGCACGTAATTTAAAAAATAACAATAACGTCCGAAGATATTGATATTACCTTGATAACGTACCATCATACATTATCAAGATATCTCCAGACGTTTTTGTTCGTTTTTTAATTACGTGCTCTTAATAATTGATGCTCTTTTAAACATGAAATCTGGGTATCAAAATTTTTAATATCATATCTTGAAAACGATTTAACGGAATTTGACAACTTTTCAGATCTCAAAGACTTATTTTATTACACGAAGATTTTTCCATGACCCAAACGTTTTTCTTCGGGGTTAAAATAGTTGGATGAAATAAAACATAGTTAATAAGCACTTTAGTAAAATAGGACAAATTATCAGTGGCGGCTCTTCCATAGGATCATTTGGTCAATGACCCCCAAAATATTTCAGAAAATAAATTATTCGTTTGACCGTCCCTCCTAATAGTTGTAATAAAACGCGAACCTTGGGAAAAGTTAAATACGCTACACTATTAGCAGCGCGCGGCGGTTCGAATGGTCGCGTTCTTAGACTATGAAAACAAGAGGGACCCAACTATTTACATTTAACACGGGATCGTAGATTCAATTTCTTCCCTCTCTACTACATCGATAGGTGTCTGTTGTTGTCACGTTTTAAAAATTGTCAAATATTCTAAGCCAAGCTTTATTGAATTTCTCCAATATATTTATATATTTTCATAACACAGTTATATGTGTATAAAAAAACTAAACATAATACCTTAGACTACAAAACATGGTTTTATTTACTTTAAAGAATTACAAAAATGTAATAATAAAAATATTACCAAATAGAACTGGTAACGACGCTACGCCAAATTTACGTCCCTTAATATTCATTCATAGCAATCATCATAGCACTCTTGTTTGTAGTCTAATTACAAAAAAGACACTGCATTGTTGTCATTTTTGTAACCGCGTTCGATTATTGTTGTTTATATATATTTTTTAGTTTTTTAATGATTTTGTAAGTCCTGTGTGTTGTAGTACTTAAATAAATGAAAAACTGTGCTGAGGAAGTGTGTTGTTTGTGGAAATGCAGACTACTTAAGTCCGGAAGTATCATATCACAAGTAAGTCTTGACGTAATTAAGGTTAGATATCAGTAGTGTCCGAATCGTAAGGCCTTAGCATTTACACACATTGATTTGATATTTAAGCCATTCGAGTATGTTAATTTTCATGAAAAGCCAGAAAAAATGGATACTAATTGAACAAAAACGAATATTTTGCCAATTTTGGATTGGGTTTTACATAACGCAAACCAGGGGCGTACGGTGAAATTTTAAGAAAGGGAAGCAATTTTTAGAAACTTACCTATTTGTAATGTAATTCGATTCTTCGATCATTTTTTGCAAAATTCGTCAATGAGGTTATCATAAAAACGTCGATGCTCCGACATTTTGGAGAAGTTTATTTTCAATGGACAACAAAAGTCTCTCCTGCCCCGTTGAATTTTTCACGAAATTTTTTATGCGTTTAAGTGTTGAAAAATTGCGTTCTACTGATGAACCTGTGGCAGATATTGTCAATACTAATTCACACAATTTCGACACTTAGGTGTAGGCATCTTCCAACTCCTTGTCTTTCAAAAATTGCATAGTTCCTTAGCGTTATTTTTTGCGCTAATGTCATCAGTTTCGTAACTCACTTTTAGTTCAGATCGCAGTAACACTCGGTCGAAGAACTGGCCATAATGAAGAAGAATAGATTTAAACGCATCTTCTGGAAAAGTTTTTCCTTTAAATGTATCAAAATTGCAGAGCTCGAATTTAAAATCACTTAAACCGTTAAATCTAGTTTATTTGTTGCTGAATTTGATCAATTATTTCATAAAAGAGGCGTCTGTATGATGTTTGAACATCTCCCACCTTGTCTGTTCGAATACGCTTGGCTTGTGGCTCTACATTTAACGTCATCGTTTTCTCCCAAAATAGGTCAAAGTCATCTCTTTTTTGGCTTAACATAGACTTAAAATCATCCACTTTTTTTAGGCAAAAAGCAATATCATTTGTTTTAGTTTGTAACATATTAAAAACATTGTCCGAGAAAGGAAATATTTCTGAAAATATGTTGAACAAATAATTAAAATTAAAATCTCATTTCAAACAGTCCAAAAACCCCATAACTATTTATTGCTTCTGAGTCCCACGTTTCATTATTTTCTATTATATTCTCAAATAGTTCAATCCGTGATTCACGATTTTCAGATACGGTTAACACAAGTCTTCCATTATAGGTCCACCCAGTAGGAGCTACTTTGGGCAATCGTTTGTGCACAATGGAGTCCAAAGCTTGTGTCCGTTTTGTTGACTTGGAAAAAAAGCAGCCATGCCACTTAAAGTAACGAAAAATACTTTACACTCTTTAATGTGATTGATGGACTGGGATAAAACTCAATTTAATTTATGAGCAAAACAATGGACAAACACAGCACTTGGGAAAGTTTCTCCAACTTTAGCTTGCACACCTGCCATCACTGCAGCTCCATCACAGCTTTGAGCAACTAATTTCTCTCCATTAATTTTTTTAGTAACGTTATAAACTACGGTATATAATGCATCTGCTGTACGATTTTCGGACACATTCTTAAAACCTAAAAATCGCTCTTGAATACTTCCGTCTGTTTTAACGTAGCGTATTACTGTAGATAATTGGCTAAAATTAGTGACATCAGTTGTTTCGTCCAGAACAATAGCAATGAACCGCGCCTCGCCAAACTCCTGCTTAATTCTTTTTATAATAATGGTTGCAACAGCGAAAATTAAATCATTCTGGATTCGATTCGACGTTCCGCGAAAAACGCTAGACTGCTCTAAATGATTTTTTAAGCAATCATCATATTTAGCCATTCAGCTAAGTAAATCTTGAAAATTTCCTCTATTTGAAGAAACCCTTGTTTCGTCATGACCTCTAGATCCCAATTCGTGCTGTCCGAGAAAACAAACAACATCGATAAGTCTTCTTAATATTTGCGTATTTTTATCGACTTTTACAGCTTTATGGAAATTGTTTAAATCGGAAAAAAACAGTTTTATTCCAGAGACTCTTTTTCATTTTCAAAAAGTAAACATGGCCATCAAAATAATTTACTCATATTTTCACACTCTGTTAGCCATTTAAATTGTTCGTATTGTTTTTCCGGTTAAAAATGTCTAATACAGTTTTTCATTTTTGAAGCGAAGTTTAACGTTGAAAATCCATTTATTATTAAGACACACACCACTCATTCTTCTTACTAAATTCTCCAATATTTTCAACGTTACTACCGACAGCCGAAGTTGACGGTATTTGCATATCCACGTCCGTATTAGTGTCTTCCATATCGCACCATGCACGACGCGACGTACGTATCACACAACACACGGATAGCCGTTCAAATAAAGAATCTACTCCAACGATAGCTTCCGCCACCACTTAAAGCACGCAACTGAAATGCAAAAATTGCAAACAGCCGGTGGAAAGTTCAATAACCTCTGGTTCGATTCACAGGAAATCAAGCATATAGGGCTTGATAATTAAGATAATATTTTAGCATATTTAATATAAAGTAAATTAATGGTTTCCTATTTCAAAAATTACATTTTAGAAGATGTTTTGTAATTTTTTTTTGGGGAAGCACTGCTTCCCTTGCTTCCATGGACTGCACGCCCCTGACGTAAACATTAAAATACGTACTAGCTCTCCAAATACTTTAATGCGTTTTTTTTAAATCACATTTTGATTTTAATCTTCAGACACCTACGAGGAAGTAGCTATCCTTTTTAGTATATAAAAGCTTATAAAATAATTATTTTATGAGTCCTTTAAATTTGGTTTTACTATTAATATTCAAAAGTTTAATGTATTTCTGATATAATTTTTGTTTTATAATTTACTATATATAGACAATATGTATATGTAAAAAATCAGGTCAAATTAAAGTTAGTAAAATAGTTATAGTGACATGTAGGGCAGCTGAGAAGTTTTTTAGGTTGTTCCATAAAACTAACAGTATTTTTAATAAAAACATCAAATATTTAGTTACCTTTTTAATATTATGAAATACTTGCCATCTTCAATTGAATTTTGAATTATTTGAATGTCTGATCTATTTCGGGATCACATGTATGACGACGAAGTCCTAAGCGAACATCCAAAATTTATTTTAAAAAAGGATTTCAAGGTTAGAATACATCACGGAACCATGAAACATTTAGACTTAACCAAGACACATAAATCTAGGAGTATCAATACAAAAACCCTATTGGAAAGGAGTAATTATTTCTAAATAGGGAAGTTAGTTTCATTTTAGTTAGTAAACATTATGAGTAGTATGGGTTTAGGCAGGAATACGAAACAAATATATATGCATTTATATATATATATATATATATATATATATATATATATATATATATATATATATATATATATAATATATATTATATATATATATATATATATATATATATAAATACATATATATATATATATATATATATATATATATATATATATATTATATATATATATATATATATATATATATATATATATATATATATATATATATATATATATATATATATATATATATATATATATATATATATATATATATATATATATATATATATATATATATATATATATATATAATATATTTATATATATATATATTTATAAAAAGGTTTTGGTTTCGGGTCTAGCGGTCAGTGGGTAAGAAAAAAAAAAAAAAACTCTTTTTTCCTTAAGTGCTCAATATTTCGCCAATGTTTATTAGCTTCATCAGGAGCAGCTACAAGATTAACAGAAAACAAAATTAAAATATTACACTAGCGTTAAAATTTATATAAAACAAAAAAAAAAAAACAAGAAACATTAGGTACTTTTTAAAATTACTTACAAGAAAGTAGAGTCAAACTCTGTAAAATTTGAACATTGTCACGTTCGCAACAGCACAAACAATGTAGCGTTATCAACAAATAACCATAGCTCGATCAATCGGAATGCAAAAAAAAATGCACAATAAATCCTTATCAGTGTAAACTATCTTAGGTGCTAATAATTATTTCTACGAGGAGTATGTACAGTATGGAATTAAAAAGGATCACATTAAATTTAACAGATTACAATAAATATTACTTAACTGATTTGTGTCTGATTTATAATTTATACATCTATTATTCCTATTAATATGAAACATTTCCAGAAACAATCTTTTTTTATAGTTGCATGCAATTTCCAAAATTTTTACATTTGCAAAATCAAAATTATGGCCAGTTTTTTTATTATGTTCAGCTAACGCACAGGAGTTTTTTCCTAAACGGCAATCGCTCTTGTGGCCAGTGATTCTTTGTCGAAGCCATTGTGAAGTTTGGCCAATATACTGTCCATCACATTCCAAACACGATAACTCGTACACTACATTACTATTAAACAACAAAGGTGTTTTATCTTTGACTCTAGAAAACAGATTAAAATTTTTTATTGTGTTGTATTTCACTACCTTAATCTCTGGAAAGGATTTAAATAATTTTGAAATGTTGTTAGTAAGGCCAGTAATAAAGGGCAGTTTTCTATATTTAAGGGTAATGGGTTGATTTTCTTCCGTGGGACCATCGAATGAATTTGAGTTGTAAATTAATTTTCTTAAAATGTGTGCAGGATAACCGTTATTTAAGAACATCTGTAACAATTTCTTTAAGTTTTTTTGTAAAAATGAATCATCGGAAATATGCGTTACCCTATTTTTCATCGCTATTACTGTATTGTATTTTTGATTTTTTGGATGGTTAGAAAAATAATTTAGAAACCTACCTGATGCCGTAGGTTTCTGATACCAATCCAAAATAATTACGTTATTGGGGTTTCTAATTACTTTAGTGTCCAAGAAGGGCACACTGTTTTCTTTTTCTATGGTAAACAATATTATCGTGAAAATCATTAAAATATTGTAGGGTTAGATCTGCACTATCATAGGGAACTGCACAAATTACATCGTCTACGTACTTATATATAAAAGGCATACGAAAAGGTAATTTAGGGATAACACTGCCAAACAATTACAAATTATTTTTCGAAAGGGTGGTGAATTGCTTAATTGTGTTCCATTTTGTGTTTAATATATCAATTACTAGGTTAACAGGAATATTCGTAAACAGAGACACAACATCTAAAGAGATTAATACATAATTATTTGGCAATTGAAGGTTTCCTACGGAATTAACAAACGTAAAGGTATCTTTAATGTTATAGTCGGTTTCATCTGCCAAAGCATTCTTAAAATGTCTGCTAAAAATTTGGATATACAATAGGTAGTGGAATTAATGGAACTAATTAACGAAAAGGAACATTTGCCTTGTGTATTTTAGGTAAACAATATAGTTTAGGGGAAGATGAATATATATTATAAGCTATCCTTACTTAGTATGTTTTTTATAATTCATTATATGCGTTTTTTTTATAATCAATAATTATTTTAGTGAATCGTCCTTTAATGTATTTTAAAAATATTTTAGATTTTACTATTATTTGGTTTTTCTTTGTGTGAGTTCAAAAAATTGTTTAGCTCCTTAGATTCCTTTTTGTTTATCCATAAAAACGTTTGACTTAAAGTCTTTATCTGAAAATTTTGGTAAAAGAAAGAAAGTCTGATATATCGCGTATATATAGACAATATGTTATCAAACCACTTAAAAAATTTTTCTATGTTATTATGTTTTACTTTTTTAAATTTGTTATTAAAAGTTCAAATTCATTAAAGATATCCAATAAATTGGATTTTATTTGAGTAGATAATTTTATCTCTAGAAATTGTAAAAAGACGTTGTCGTTAATATAACATTTCTGGAAATATTAAAAAAACAACACAAATAAAATCCAATTTATTGGATATCTGAGATATCGTTTGAATTTAAAACAGATTGAAACGATTTTAATAACAAATTTAAAAAAGTAAAACATAATAACATAGAAAAATTTAATAAGTTAAAAGAAAGAAGCTTTTCACATAATCGTTTGTTTATTGACAACAACAAGTGGTTTGATAACATATCATCTGTAGATATCCCACGCGATATATCAGACTTTCTTTCTTTGGGACCAAAATTTGGAGTTCCGTGCTCAAATAAAGACTTTTCAAACGTTTTTATGGCCGACCTTGAGAGCATCATAGATGATGTTCCCAAGGAATTAAGGGCCTTTTTTTTTTGCAAAACTCACACAAAGAAAAACCAAATCAATTAAATGTATTGTATAATAAATCTAAAATATTTTTAAAATCTCATCCTGCCTTTACATATTGCAGTCTGATTGAATTTTGAATTATTAAAACTGAAACAATGTTACAAGACGTTTCCACCTATACAAAATTAAATAAAGACCCAACAACATCTGTACAAAATACATATAATGAATTAATAAAAAACATAAAAACTAAAAAAGAGATTACTGATCAAGAATATAAACAACTTATAATATATAATTCATCTTCCCCTAAACTATATTGTTTACCTAAAATACACAAGGCAAATGTTCCTTTTCGTCCAATAATTAGTTCCATTAATTCTACTCCAATATCCAAATTTTTATTTTAACGAATGCTTTGATTATAACATTAAAGATACCTTTACGTTTGTTAATTCCGTAGGAAACCTTCAATTGCCAAATAATTATGTATTAATCTCTTTAGATGTTGTGTCTCTGTTTACGAATATTCCTGTTAACCTAGTAATTGATATATTAAACATAAAATGGAACACAATTAAGCAATTCACCACCCTTTCGAAAAATAATTTCACATTAATTAAATTTATTTTTAACAATACGTACTTTAGTTTTAACAATTCGTTTTATAAACAAATTTTTGGTACTCCCTACCGATTAGCCCGATTCTTGCAACAATTGTTCTAGATAACTTGTTTGGCAGTGTTATCCCTAAATTACCTTTTCGTATGCCTTTTATATATAAGTACGTAGACGATGTAATTTGTGCAGTTCCCTATGATAGTGCAGATCTAACCCTACAATATTTTAATGATTTTCATAATATTCAGTTTACCATAGAAAAAGAATTAGTACACATAATAAACCCCAATAACGTAATTATTTTGGATTGGTTTACGGCATCAGGTAGGTTTCTAAATTATTTTTCTAACCATCCAAAAAATCAAAAATATATAATAGCGATGAAAAATATAACGCATATTTCCGATGATATATATATATATATATATATATATATATATTCGATATATTATTATATATATATATATATATATATATATATATATATATATATATATATATATATACAAAGAATATATATAGCTGAACATAATAAAAAAACTATATATGCATATATATATATATATATATATATATATATATATATAAATCATATATATATATATAATATTTATATATATATATATATATATATATATATATATATATATATATAGCTATATTTGTTGATAACGCTACATTGTTTGTGCTGTTGCGAACGTTATATATATATATATATATATATATATATATAATATTTTAATATATATCTCCTGATGAAGCTAATAAACATTGTATGTATATATATATTTTTATAATTTTATATACGGTATATATATATATATATATATATATATATATATATATATATATATATATATATATATATATATATATATATATCTTTTTTTTTAATTTCACGGCTGTTTGAAAATGAAATAGACAACACGAAATAGCGGGGTTGCAGCCTAATAATCCTATTGATGTTACTGGGACATTAAATAGATGACTCTATTTACTTTGTGAAAGCTTTCGGATTTATTTTAATCCTTCATCAGTCACACTACAAAATGGTTTGTTAATATAAAGTAAATTATTAAAATATTTTAGACTTACTGTAAGTGAGGTTACAAATATAAACAGCTATCCAATAGGAAATTCATTTCTGTGAATGAAAGGAACACCTCTTTATATAAGTATTTAACACAAAACAAAGAGACTGAAAAAAACAATAACAAAAAATTTTTTTGACTACACACGAAACCGTTGAAAGGTAGGTTTCCAATGTATTCGACCGGAGTCGAGGCTTAACTAGAATATTAAGAATAAAATATATGCACCTATTTGTTTCTTTTTCAGATAGCAAAAAAAAATTAAATAATAATCCTTCTTTTGTGTTTTGAAGGCCAGGACGATTATTTGGTTTTAAGGTTTAATAAATTGCTATATATTATATTGAGATTCTGTATATCTGATTTTTTATTCATCGGGTTTTCCTGATTATTTATGTACACCATTTCGAGGAAATTTCTTTTAAAATAATTAATTTCACATTCGAGAACCTCCGCCTCTTCGAAATTTGCTGAATGACCTGTGTCTCTTACGTGTTGGGAAAGGGCACATGCTTCGGGTTTTATTCTTATATCACTTTTATGAGATATTATTCTATCTTTTAGAGGCCTTGAGGTTTGCCCTATGTATTTTTTATTGCAATGTAAACAACCTATTTTATATACTACATTTGATTTGTTATGCCTTTTTGTTTTATCTTTAAGAGAACTAAAAAGTTTGCTCGTAGGTTTAACGGCTTTATTGGCTATAACAATATTTTCTTTTTTGAATATGTTCGCTAATTTAGGGGTTAATTCCTGAACGTATGGAAAGGAAACATACTTTTTTATTATTGGAGGGCTAGTAGAAACAGTTGGTGAATTGTTTGGTACTATAGTGTCAGTTGAATAGATTAATTTCTTTAGCAGGCTTTGAGGGTAAGAGTTGTCCAATAGTAGGTTATTTAGACGTTTATGATAATATATATATATATATATATATATATATATATATATATATATATATATATATATATATATATATATATATATATATATATATATATATATATATATATATATATATATATATATATATATAGATTGCAAATTGTCAAAATGGTTGTTAATTCTTTCATGAATTTTTAATTAGTTTAGTGACAAATATTGCAAGCAGTAATTGATTTAAGTGACAGAATAATAAGACTTTTACTGAACATGTACTACGAGAATATACCATTGTCTGTTGGGCTAATAAACAAATAAATATATTTCCAACTGTTTTTAAAACTTTAATTTCATCTTCTTTAAAAGTGTTTCACCCTTCAGTCGATAGTGTCAATGGTATATACTCGTAGTATACGTACCTATTCAGTTCATCGTAAAACTATTATTATTCTGTCACTTAAATCAACAACTGCTTGCAATATTTCTCACTAAACTAATTGAAAATTCATGAAAGAATTAAAAACCTTTTAGCATTTTGCAGTATTATTTAAAAGATCGGTACATTTCCTTTTAACCGGAACTTTACTCGTAACGGATTCCACCACACACATATAACATAGTTTATATATCCATATAGTTATTTTGTAATAAATTAACACATCATATAAATGTCAATATGTGTCAATTTTTTTTATTACGAGGAAGGTTCTGTTAAAAGGACTGATTTTTGAACTCAAGTCTTACTTTATAAGAAATTACAAATACAATGTTTGTTTTGGAATTTGTTATGAGGGATGTTTCGGGCAAAGAACAATGCTCTGATTTTTTAAAATTTATTTTTCTAACATACATATATACATACTTACGAACATACAAATTTACATACTATTTTTAAATTTTTGATTTATTTATCGGTATTATTTTATATTTACTTATCTATAAAAAAGTCAGTTATGGTATTTATTATTTTCCTCCATAAAAGAAGATTTTTTTGTAGGAAATGGAATTTTACTGACTTTTTTAACATTAAATTATGCCGTCATTTTGTTTCGCCATATAAGATATACCAATTTTACAGGTTGATCCCATTTTCCCACTTGATTTTTGTGTAAGATTTCAACTTCATTGGATAAATAGTGTTTTGATACTGATATTTTAAACATTTAGTTAGACCGCTATTTTGTTTAGCCATAAAGGCTCCTCACCAAAATTTTACCAGTTGATTCTTAGGTTACACTTGATTTTAAGGCAAAAGTTGAGGTAAATTGGATAAGTAGTTCTTGAGTAATATTTTTTTAACATTTTATTAGGACGCCATTTTGTTCCGTCATATTGGGTGTTCACAAAAATATTACCATATGACTCCAAAATTTGAAGTCAACCCGATAAGTAGTTTTTTAGCTATGCCGCAAACAGACAGACAGACCGACGGATTTGAGAATTTGAACATCCCTGAAACGTGAAGATCTGCAATCTTAGAGGGTGATTTTTAGACGATAAGAATACTTTCTTCTTACAAGGAAAGTCAAAGGGACCGTAAAATATTTATATCATCTCCTTTCTGATTTTAAACTCCCTGCCCGAATTTCTGACTACGCGTCTAACATATACTTAAAATTGGCAAAAACCCATTAAATTGCTTTCTATAAACAAATATTAAATTAAAGATAAACGAGCCGCCGCTGGTTCAGTCTATAGTGAAAGCCAACAGGGTTGCCATTTTTGGGACCGGCGAGGAGCGCAGAGGATGATATATGTTTTCTCTCGCACCCATAGCACGCGAAAAACAATAATAGATCCAACTTTCCAAACTATTTATGAATGAAATGTTTAGTCTATCCTTTGTTTTATAGTCTAAGGTCGCGTTGCGTTCCTTAGACCTAATAAAATACGCTATACTAAGCTAGGCTGGGCAGTCCGAATTCCTCTGGTTACCTTAAAGCTTGACGAAAGTAACCGAAAATTTCATAGCTACCGAGCGGCATCCAAACGTGATAGCAAATGGAATATGAAATCGCGATTTGGGTCTTCAGCCGGTCTCTTTTCATAATTCGATCGATCGGTCGCGGCATCACTCGGCATGCGGAAGTTCAATTGTTTAGAGGTCGCGCGGTCGATATTCTAACTCGATATTGTTTCGGACGTTTTTAATAGATGAAACTTGATTTATATACTGTTTTTTGTAATATATATTTTTTTATTTTTATGATCCATGTGTGAGTTGGAACTAAAGAGTGCTAAAAAAACTTAATTTTGAGAAAATAACCGAATTCTAGGTAAGTGCTTGCAATTTGCCAGAACTTAGTATACGACAAACTAGTAAAGACAAAAATAAAGAGGTGCATCAAAACTTTCGCAAAAGTATGTAAGATTTAGCTTAAAAAAAAAATAAAAAACATGCGTTTTCTGCAGATCACATGAGATGTTAGGTGAACTATGCTACGGACGGAAGGTTGATATTCGCACTCAGCTAGACACAGCTTATAGAAAATCCTTTAGAGATTTTAATGAAAATGTATCCAAAAATAATCATATTTTAAACAAAATTATAGATTGTGTAAAATTTTGTGGGACATTCGAGCTGGCAATACGTGGCCGTGATGAAACGGCTTTGTCTGACAATCCAGGAGTTTTTCGAGGGCTTATAAATTTTGTTAAGGAGTTGTTTATTTGTTAAGTATCGAGAAATCGTTTATAAAAGGAATATGCGTGCAATGTTAACGAACGTGTCATTCAGCATTTTTCCAATTCTAAAGAACGAAGAGTAAACCTGAACTTCAATAGAATTTAGAGCTCAATTTAAAAATAAGATATTTATTTTTATTTTAAGTATGCCTATTTTTAAATTTGTTATTGACCTCCCAATATAATTCACCACGAGCCGCCACTGCAAATGATCGTTATGAACAGTATGTGTCTATGGTACTTAAAAAAAATTAATTGTATCTGTTTATCCACTAGTGTCATTTAAGTCCGTGTCAACTACTCGATTACTGGTAGGCTTCTTAAGTGCTTAATACGTCACTGAAAATAGACCTCCTCTATTATTTGTTTTATCTTACTTTTTATTTTATTATTTATTATTTTTATTATTACTTATGTCAAGTAATAAGGTGTTTTAGTGTGACTGAACTTTCTCTAACGACATTAACTATTTGATGATTTTTGGGGAAACTCTAGGTAAAATATTATGTAAGAAGGTGGAGGGGGGGGGTCCGAGAAACCTTACCTTTCGTAATTAATGAACGGCCCTCTACATACACAATTATGTTTAAAAAACTTCTAAAAAGTCATCGCCCGCACCGAGATTAGACCACACATAGATTGGAATGCAACTGAAGAACCCTATTACTGAGCCACCAGGCTCACACCGAAAGCTTTAACCAATAGTACATATGGAAGCTTCGATGCCAAAATAGTTATGGTCTATCTAGACGTTTCTGTAGAAAGCACTTTTAATTAAAAACCTAGTCAGTATATATTTAAATTGTTTTAAGTTAGCAACATCAGGGAGTAACACAAATATACAAGGATGTGTTAAAATTTTCAAATCTAAAAACTTGTTTCAATTTTCGCTATATTCCATAGCAACCACTATCCTTACTACTTTTCTCTGGAGACCAAATATTCTATTGTAGCATATAATATAAGAGAATAACTTATGCCAAAATAAGCACTTCGCAGGCCATCGTTATTCAGGACACCTGCGTGGTTTCTCAAGACAAAAATATTGACAAAGAGTTTTTTTCCCATATAATGTATGTAGGCATCCCATTTTTATGAGTCTAAATGAATTCCTGAAAACTTAGCCTATCTACTGTACTAAAATCGTTCAAAGCATCAAAGGGTCTAAGACTAAAAATAACTATATTCCTTTTGGTTTAATTTAATTTTAATTTATTTAATTGGAACCAATTCACGCGACCCCGATATGAGATTATCTATACCAGTGTGAACAGTGAGGTGAATTGTGTCAGCTACAAAGAGAGTGCATTCTGCATAATCTTCTCCAAGTGACACAGGATTATTATATATTATTATATTATATATTATTATATAAGTATAATAAAAAGAACAGGAGAACACTACAGAGCCTTGGAGAACTCTTGCTCTAAACTCTCTCCTTGCAGAAGACATTCCACCAATCCCAACATTCTGAACACGTTCTGAAAGATATGACTGTGCAAATTGATTTCAAAAGCCTCACACTTAAAATGTCAAAGTTATAGATTTTGAGCTCCTCAAGCAACAAGCCATGCGGGACGCAGTTAAACGCCTTAGTATAGTCAGAAAATGTTGCTACTGAACGCTGCAGATTCTCAAATGCTTCTAAGATATTTGTAATTAAGTTGATAATACCCATTACTGTATTTTGCCTTTTCCTAAAACCACATTGATTTTTTTACAAAAACATTTATTGTTCTCAAAATATTGACATATTTGAAATAATAAACATCTTTCAAAAAGTGTCAATATGAAGATAAGTCGATAATTGGATGCGTCATTTTTCGAATTCTTTTTAAAAACTGGTGCCACCCTTGCTATTT
This sequence comes from Kuschelorhynchus macadamiae, assembly GCA_030620095.1. Taxonomy (NCBI): domain Eukaryota; kingdom Metazoa; phylum Arthropoda; class Insecta; order Coleoptera; family Curculionidae; genus Kuschelorhynchus; species Kuschelorhynchus macadamiae. The sequence goes on along the minus strand of JAUTXW010000845.1, from coordinate 122,644 downwards.
TGAGATAATATGGTCATATAAGTACAGCTGCCCCTAGGAAAATATGTATGAATTTGGTTAAGAGGATAATGATATTTTTTATAGATTTCAATAGGGCAATATTAAGTTCAAAAATATATTTATGTTTTTTATTTTTTAGGGAATCTATAATTTCTCTTACCTCATTTATCTCCTAGTAAATCTTGTAAACCCTTTTTTTTTGCTTTAAAATGCGATTTTTTTAGATAAAATTTGAAAATATTTCCCCGATAAGACCCGCACCACTGGTTAAGCTCAGGGGTCTACAGACCCTAAGTACTGTCCTGGTTATAAGGTATTCGTTTTAAATAAATCTTGCTTTTAACTTTTACATTGAAGAAAACATATTAGGAACACAAAATATATTAACGCATCGTAGTTCAAATAGTTACTTGTACAGGGTGATCAGTTAAGGGTAGCGAGCGGCCATATCTCATAAGATATTGGTCGTATAGATTTGAGAAAAAAAAGCATAATAAAAGTCGCCAAGAGAAATTGCTGAAAATTATTTTCGAGTTTGTCAAACGTACGCTAGAGGGCGTAACAACCAACACCAAGTAGAAAAATGCGGTTTTTATAGAATTTTGCCTAATGAAAATATATCGATGATATCATTTTCATATTTAGTGACCATTTCCCTACATTTTTTGTCTAAAATGTTTGGTTCTATATATCAAAATAAAGCGGTGGGGGAAGTTCAATTGTTTTTTCAAACAAACCAAGATGTATCCCGTTTCTTTTGACCGATTTTAGCAAACTTAGGCTCATATGAAAGAGCATAATTTGCACTACAAAATGCTTATTTGGTTTTGAATTTTTGACTTTTGCTGGCGTCGCTAGATGGCGTTAACTGAATTAGTAGCATATTTTTTAGTTTTTTTCAAAAAAAAAAACAAATGTAATGGTATATTCATTTTTACATATTTTAAAAGGGGATAAATTTCTCTATAATTTAATGAAAATAATTTATCATCTACCTTTTTTTGAACAGTTGATATTGACCAAAATATTATTTTATTTTATTAAAAAATGGCACGCCACTGTTTTTTGTCAAAATAAAAATCATTTTCGTAATCACTTATTAGTTGCTAACAAAAAGAACCTCTTGACTTTTTTTCGTTAGACGAACGGTTTTGGATTGAAAAAATAAGATGTTTAACAATGAAAAATCTTAATAAAACTGTCCAACAACAGCAGGAGCAATAACACTAAAAACAAGAACATGAAACTTTAAAAATAAACGTTAAAAATAAATTAATAGTTTTGTCGTAAATGTTCAAAATGTTGTCCATTATTCTGAATGCACTGGTCCAATCTCTTCTGGGTGGAGTTGACAGCTGTCTCAATTTCCGCTCTTGGTATAATATTTATGGCGTTTTGAATTCGGACTATCATGTCTTCTCGAGTAGTTGGTCGAGTTTTATACACCAAATCCTTTATTCGGCCCCACAGATAAAAATCAAGGCAGGTTAAATCCGGGGACCGTGGTGGTCAGAAAAATAGACTGCCTCTACCAATCCAACGGTTAGGAAAATGCCTGTTCAAAAAATCTTGCACATTTCGTGAATAATGTGCCGGGCATCCGTCTTGTTGAAACCACATGTTTCTTCTTACTTGTAAATGCACATTTTCTAAGAGTCCTGGTAAATCGTTAAATAAAAAGTTCAAATACATGTCACCGGTTAGATTGCCATTAAAGATGTGCGGACAGATAATAGCACCATTAATAACACCGCACCAGACGTTGACGCTCCATCGACCCTGCTGATAATCTTCTCGTAACCAGTGTGGATTAGTGTCCGACCAGTAATGCACGTTATGAAGATTTACCCTGCCATTACTGCAAAACGATGCTTCGTCTGTCCACAATATTTGTGACATAATATGATGGATTTCCCTAATGAAGTCTCTAAGCCAGTTGCAGTAATCGAGCCTACGTTCAAAGTCAGTGTCATTTAGGGCTTGATGAATCACGATGTGATATGGATGCATTTTAAAATCCATTAATATTTTTTGCACTGAGCCATAGGATATTCCTAAATCTCTGGAGATCTCTCTTATGCTTAAATGGGTGTTTGCATGAATATAAGCCAACACATTTATAATGTTATCTTCTCTTCTTACTCTACGATTTCTTCTCAAAGTTGGAGTTGGTTGCACTTGGCCATGTTGCCTTAAACGTAAGGCTAAACGATGAAAAATCATTCTCGAATGGTGTCTTCGGAGGGGATAACGCAGTGCATACTGCCTAGAAGCAATCGCCGCATTTTCAAAACATCGAAAATAAATTGTCAACATATCAAAGGCTTCTTCATTCGTAAAAGGCATGATTTGTTGTAAAAATACTTTTTACATAGCATTAAATTAGATGTCAATAGCAGGAACTATCAAAATGAATATCAACGTGATTGACAATTTGGTGTTTTGTTTCTTAACGTATATCATGGCCTGCTTCGTTTAAATACGATGTTAGTTAAGTTTGATTTTTAATTTAATTTATGAAATAATAATAATTATTAATAATAAATTATGAACTAAAGCATTCTCTCGCTAATTAAATGATTATTAATGATAAAAATAATAGGTAATAATTTTATTATTGTGAGATGTAATATTTAAAAATAATTTTGAACCTTATAGTTATCATTGTTAAACATCTTATTTTTTCAATCCAAAACCGTTCGTCTAACGAAAAAAAGTCAAGAGGTTCTTTTTGTTAGCAACTAATAAGTGATTACGAAAATGATTTTTATTTTGACAAAAAGCAGTGGCGTGCCATTTTTTAATAAAATAAAATAATATTTTGGTCAATATCAACGGTTCAAAAAAAGGTAGATGATAAATTATTTTCATTAAATTATAGAGAAATGTATCCCCTTTTAAAATATGTAAAAATGAATATACCATTACACTTGTTTTTTTTAGAAAAAACTAAAAAATATGCTACTAATTCAGTTAACGCCATCTAGCGACGCCAGCAAAAGTCAAAAATTCAAAACCAAATAAGCGTTTTGTGGTGCAAATTATGCTCTTTCATATGAGCCTAAGTTTGCTAAAATCGGTCAAAAGAAACGGGAGACATCTTGGTTTGTTTGAAAAAACAATTGAACTTCCCCCACCGCTTTATTTTGATATATAGAACAAAACATTTTAGACAAAAAGTGTAGGGAAATGGTCACTAAATATGAAAATGATATCATCGATATATTTTCATTAGGCAAAATTCTATAAAAACCCCATTTTTCTACTTGGTGTTGGTTGTTACGCCCTCTAGCGGACGTTTGACAAACTCGAAAATAATTTTCAGCAATTTCTCTTGGCGACTTTTATTACGATTTTTTTTCTCAAATCTATACGACCAATATCTTATGAGATATGGCCGCTCGCTACCCTTAACTGATCACCCTGTACATCTAATTAAATTTGCATCATCATTCATTTACTAAACTCTTAATGCCAAATAGAATATTAACTATTAAATATATAATTACAATTAAATATAGTTTGCTATAACTTTTGCGTTGGCAATACAACAAATACTAAGCATACAACATTACATTTTATAAACCTATAAAAAAGTGTCAGTTCTGTGATAAATTTTTTTAAAACTTCCCTCTAAAGAATATGTTTTACATCCACAGAAATCATCCTAGGGCAACCAACTGTCGCAAGGATAAATGCGGCCACTCTGCCGACCTCAGGCCAAAAAAACCCCTTCGAAATGATAAGTGAAGAATAAAGATGAAACAGATTGAAACCTTTCTGGATAATCTTTAGATTTCTAGCAAAACTCCGATAAACTTGAAGTAACTGGACCAATAGACAAACTGAAAGTTGGGAAATAGGCCGTGCTTCTGTATTAAGAAGATAGGAAAAACTTAATATTCAATACTTGTATTGTAATCCTTAAATTTAATTTAGTTAGTTTAGTTGTTATTATTTCAAATCAAATACCGTTTAGTGTTATTATTATTTATTTCATTTATTTGCAAAAATATTTCTATTACTACTTATTGTTGTAATTTGGAATCTAATCAGATGACCCATGAAATCTTTATTCTTCCACCATGTTCAAATAAACACCCTGTAAATTACAAGCATTTATTTTTAAAAATAATAGCAAAGAGCAAGTATGATAAAATCGGCATAACATCAACGATTTTTGCCTTAAAACGCCATATTAGTTGTATTATTTGAAATATACATTTACGTTCAGCAGAACTAATGCTAAAAATTATAGAAAGCTAGAAATATGTATTAAAAATAAACAAAACCCAATGACACGCAAATGTTATGATACTACAACATGCATCAAATCTAATGGAGGTTCAGACGTAGTCAACGACATCCCACATTCCTAGGGCGTTACAGGCACGTAGCTAGAGAAGACCATGGTGTCTGGTTCCCCCCCTCCCTGAAACTCTGAAAGATGTCCTGTAAAAAGAAAAAACTAAAAATTGTGAACACGACCCTGAACCAAAATTTATAATAATTCCATCAAGCATTATTATTTTTTGAAATCTAAAAATTAATTTAAAAGGGCAAATTTGTGGGTACATGTGATAATAAGTTTTTAGCTGCAAACTGGGTATATACGGCATTTTGCATGCTAACAGAGGTAGCTGCTGAAGCGTTCTCCGCGTCATCCATTTTCACTCAATTTAGAAGTTCCACACTTTACGTATATAAAGGTCGATGAACAATTTGACGGATAAGAAGACTGTGAATTGATTTTTAATTTTATATACAGAATACCCCGAAAGAATTACCTAAGAAAAAAGTTATTTAAACAAAGTCTGATTTTGACAGTGAGGCATATTTAAAATTCTCAAAAAAGGGAGTACTTTTAAGAAGAAACAAAAAGCTTATTAAAAACCAGACATTTGAAGCTTTCCAGTAATACTAAATATAAAACAATATCATAATTTTGAATTCTTTTTTTTGCAAGAATTCCAAGAAACTCTCAACGGAACGTAACACCATTCGGATAAAGTGACCACTTACTTATAAAAATACAATTAAATATGTAAAACCATAAAAATAGTAAACAAACAAAAATCAATAAGACTTTTACCACATTTTGAAAAGTTTGTAGGTAATTTACTAATTATCACATGTTGTAGACTCGGATTTCCTCTTCCAAATTCATTTTTAAACATAAAAAATTCTGAATTTCCGTGGAATTATTATAAATTGGTCCCCAAACATCTCCACAATGTTCAGATGTTTCCCTTGTTACAAATGTCAGTGGGAGAAAATAAACTATTTAATAATTTTTGCAACGTTTTCATTAACTTGCGGATATTCTAGCATAAACTTTGTCTAACCCAAAAGGGCTCAAAAAAAGCTCAGCTTTCCTTGAGGAAAGAAATAATTTACAGCGAGGGATGTTGCGAGTAAAGCCAATAAGGAATGTTTATAAGCTGATTTTTGTAATCACTATCTAAAGTTCGTAGATTAGATAGCGCCACGCAATCAAAATATGTATAAAACAAAACAAACTTACTTGCTTTTAATACAGACGCAGTGGGATCGGACAAGTTTTTACCGGAATAGTCCTTAGTAAACAGATAATTATATAATAAACGGTCATTTAGAGGCATTACGAAATAATGCTTTATTATTTAGTCCCAGTAACCCTTAACGAACCCCAAAAGCAAGCACCACAGGAACATGTTTTGCACAAACCTAAACCTTCATCTCAAATAAAAGTTTAAACGATCATTACAATAATAATTATATTTATTTGTTCACCAGCGCTCGAAATTTGTTACTAGCGGTAAAAAGCACTATCATACTAGATAACGTGCGTTGTCTCAATTATTTAATGAGAAAATAGGTGATAAAACCTGAGTTCTTATAAATCAACAAATCGGTAGCAAGAAATACAAAAATATATACAGATTGTCTAGTACAGTGAAAGCTCTCATAAGCGAACACCGACAGTTCTCAAATTTTTGGTCGCTTATGGGTAATTAGAAAATTATGCCCCCTGAAATACCTAGGTACTCCAAATATGGATATTTGGAGAATATACATACATAATATATATTAAATGTAATACAGAAATAAATACAAATATTTTATTTTCAAGCTATTTATTTGTTATTTTTAAAATAAAACAAGTATGTACATATGCATACGCATTACAATAAATACTTGCATATACATATGTATGCAAAGAATGTTCACTACTTTATGGGCTTATAATGTAAAAAAATTAAACGCTTTTGCTCACGCCCATACATACATAATTTTTATACCAAAAATGACTTTCTTTTAAATAATAAAGCAAGAAATAGATATGAGTATAAAACAAAATTATAAATAAATGTGGAAAACCTAGGCAAAATTATTTGGAACAAAGCTGAAAAAAGTCAAAATTGACGACTGCCGTAATTTTGACTGCTTTTCTTGCATAATACAATTTTGGAAATGACTTTCAAGGTTCTTTATATGTTGAAAGGCTATGTAGTCATCCCTTGCAAATTGTTTTAAGCGATCAACAAACTTAAGAGCCTCAGCATAGGATTTTACTGGATGGGCATCTTGTGTTACACTAGGCAGATCATCATCCAATTCATCTTTGCGGCCATCTTCATTGCTGCTTTCAGGTTCCTTAGTTAAATTTTCAATGTCGATAGTTTCTTCCGTCTGTATGTCATTATCTAAGCTTATAAAATCATCCAGATTTTGTTCACATGTATCACCTGGTTCCTTGGCGGCTCTCAACATTGCAGAAAGTATAGACAACGGTAAATCGTCCTCCGGATCAAAATCGGTGAAAACGCACTCGCTCTTTTTGAATCCAGCTTTGTCGAAACAATTCTTTATGGTGTTGGAATTTACGTTTTCCCATGTTGTTTTTGTAAAATATAATGCTTGTAATACATTAATATTTTTTGATAATTCTGATGCCGATTTAGCAATTTCCATTTTTGATAAAACATCTTTCAGAATTTGATTTCGATAATAAAATTTCAAATTTTGTATGATCCCTTGGTCTAAGGGCTGGCAAACGGAAGTTGTTTTAGGCTGTAAAAAAATTATTTTCACGTTTTTTAAGTTTAACTCTCGGGGATAAGACATTGTCCAAGAACAACAAAATTTTTCTTTTTTGAATACCCATTTTTCTATCTAGTTGAAACAAGCATTCGACCATAATTTCGCCTGTTATCCAAGCCTTTTAATGTCAACGTTTTTTAGAGCTCGAGGTCTAGCTGCTTTGCCGATCACTAACAACTCTTCTTTATGTCCCGCCATATTTGCACAAAACAGAATTGTGAGTCTCTCTTTCGAAAGTTTTCCACCTGGACATTCTTCAGATTTAAAAGTAGAGTTTTGTCCGGTAACGCACGAAAAAATAGTCCACTTTCATCCGCATTAATATTTTCTGGCGGGTAACCTAACAACATAGAAGGAAGCTTCTTCATAAACTCACTGACGTCACTTTGATTCACATCAACAGATTCACCTGAAATGCATTTAAAACTTATGTTGTGTCTTTTACGCCACTTTTGAAGCCAACCGTCCGGATATGAGTATTTTCTGACTTCTAGCACTTGCAAACCATTCAAAACGCATCCTATCTATGTTCAGTCCCTCGGTTTTTAAAAAGCTTTTCTTCTGGTTTACATGAAGTCCAGAGTGCCACTTTTTTCGAATACTTTCTTTATTTTTTGCAATCTCCGCAGCTTGGGTTTTTCCTATGTTAAACCTTTTTGCCAGAGCACCAACTGATATTTTTTCCTAATCTAATATGTTCACCACTTCTATTTTTTGTTTGAGAGTCAAGTCTTTTTTTCTGAGCCATTTTATTACCATACGATACGTCGCGTTATTATCAAATAATAGAACTGGTAAACAAAGACAAGTACAAGTACGTCATATAAAACGGGGAACCACAGAACTTATAATGTTAAACGGGAGGAATCACCGAATTTATTTACATAGTCGTTCGGTTATTAAAGCTACGCGTCCGCATATGGAAAATTGTAGTTGCCACCTGAGATAGTAAAAGTAAAATATCTCTCACATACGGACATGGCTCTGTCCGCGACCGTTTGTAAGAGCGTCCGCTTATTAGATCACGTTTTATGTGTAAAACTATATGACTAAATTCTATTCTAAGAAAATTGTCGGTTTAAGGGAGATGTCCGCTTATTAGGGCTGTCCGTAAGGAGAGCTTTCACTGTGTATAAACACTGAACAAATCACAAGACATTGTCACTTGGGTTCACTAAAAAGGTTTAAATTTAAACTAGGTCTAACTTGACAGTTATAGGTTTAAGATGACATTTCGTAACAATTGAACAAATAATTTTTCTAAATATCACAATTACAAAATGACAGTGACATAAACGAAACTTAACTGGCGAACTAAGAGTTTTAAGTACCATGGCAACTAGACCCGGTCTAACTTTTAAATCTTTTTAGTGGATACGGGCGATGATGACTATTTTGAGCTACATAGTTGAGTGGATACATCCGATCGCAATACTTCTGTAATAATTGGTTCGTGTACATTAGCATTATTTATTTTGTATGTTGATAAAACCTGAGCTCTTATAAATAAACAAATCGGTAGCAAAAAACACAAATATATATACAGATTGTCTGGATATAGTTATAAACACTGTATAATTGATGCGTGTAAAGTACACCACAAAGATCTAAAACATCGACGAAAGAAGGAGGTACTGTAAAACGTGGTGTATAGGCACAGTCCGCCAACTTTATGAAGATGTTGCGACTTTAGTTTTTATTTTAATATTAGTTTCTATGGGGCAAAAGTCCGAACATACTTTTCATACCCAAATAATGGCATTTTAACAAAAATGTGGTGATTAGGGACGGTCATGTTATTCAGCAGATATTCTCATTTAAATGCGGCTGAGGTGTAATGGGACAACATTTAGAAAAAAATATATCGTGTGGTACCATTAAAATTCAATATAAGATATTTTCTTTTTATTAAAAAACTTTATGATCTTGCAAAAATATTTATTTTGCTAAACTCTTATAAAAATACAACAGGAAAACTAAAACATACTCTTTTAAAGATTTATAAACATAAAAACTAATCTCTAAAAGGAACATTCTCATAATACTGGAACTGCTTAATCCTAAATTAATTGAAAGTCGTTGGTATCCACATTCTGGAATGTGTATAATCCATTTCTTTAAATAATTGTAATTTTTTGATGATCTGTTTCTTATTAAACTCTGCATCATCCGGTGAATTGGGATAATAGTAAACGGGACCAGTTTTGCCTTTATTACTTTCTTTTTTTCGTAAAAAAAGAGCCAACAAAATTTTCATCTAGAATTGAAATAATTTTTCCTATATAAACTCTGTTTTTTATGCAGGCAGTCTTTCTTTCTACTGGGAACTTAACTAAAACTCAGTCACCTATGCTAAAATCACAATTTGCCTTAAAGCTATCAGTCTCATTAAGTGGTAAATTAACATTGCAGTCTTTGATTGGGGAAGTGGTTGGAGATTCACTGGATTTTTTTCGCATCCAATTAGCTAGAGGAAGATCTTCACTATTATCGTCGCTTAATGTAGCATTAATCTCATCGGCGCTTTGCTCGAGGGAATCATAAAAATCTTCTTCTGCTAAAACATTGTCTTTATCTGCATAATTATTAAGCATTTCATCCTCATGTAAGTCTTTCGAAACCCAGAAACGATATTGGTTTCGGCATTCTCCGACATTTTTTCTAATAATGCTTTTAACAAACGGGGAAATCCCGTTTTTTTCCATTTTTCTAAAATATTACGCCATGCGATTTTTAGAGGTCGAAAAAAGGCTACGTCTAGAGGCTGAGTCAAGTGAGTTGGCCGGCAAAAATACCATATCCACGTTGTGATTTTTCAATTCCATTACTATGTCACAGGAAATGTGTGACGCCAAGTTGTCTCCAATCAGTATTTTCCTACCTTCTAGTTGTCTAAAATATGGTATTGCAGTTGTTTTGACCCAGTCTTCAAAACAGTACATATCAAACCACCCTGATGGTGTCCGATTATATCTAGTGTTATGTGGTCCCCCTTCAGTCCATGCAGAATATAAATTCTAAGCCTTGTAGACCACGTAAGGTAGTAAAATTTGTCCATTTCCTGACACTGCGAACATTATTGAGGTGGCTGACTTTATACTATTCATAATACGTTCTGGATGTTTGCAACCCCTTCTAGTTATTATTTTTTTACGTCCTAAAAACAAAAGATGGCATTACCTATGTGAATATTGCCAAGAGAAATTATATTTTACCAATATCATCTGACAAATTTGTCTCATCCTAGTTTATAATATTGCAAGGTGGCACATCTAAAGCAATCGAGAGATTGGTGAAATATTCATTTAATATGTCACGTGAAACTTGAGCCCTAGACCTTTTAAGGTTTTCGCACATTCTTTTCGAAAGTTGTGATCGATGTCGTTTTAAAAAACTCGTTACAAATTCAGGCCCTGGAAGATTATCCTTAAAACGAACAACTGTTCTACCCAATTTGTCTAAATAATTTTTGACGATCAATCTTATGTCATAACTATCGATTGGATACCCCAATCAGAACATGTGTTTATGTTTCTAATCAGTAAATCCTCTTCTTCATTTTTTAAAACAGTCTGACCTCCTTGTTTCTTTACATTTCCTTTCTTGTGTCGACATAAAACTGACCTAGAGATACCATGAAACTTTTCTGCGTTACGATAAGTCATTTTTCGTGCTATAATATCTTGTGGGGTAGCTTGAATTTTTCTGGATCATAATGGTGATACAATTTCTTTCCTTTAGGAGTATAAAAGCGAGGCATGTCTGTTTTGCCGGTGTCCCTAATCACCCCGACCTAACCTAAAAAGTGCCCGATTCATTAAAAAAAATAAATACAAATTTATGTTAGAAATTTAAGTAAGACTTACATTTTATTTCGGCACGGGACTGTCTCAGGTCTAATTATTTCCAATATGGTATTATTTTACTTACTTTTTCTATCAGTTACCACCAACACTCTCGGGTCTTTGAAAACAGCTGATTTCCAACTGACGTAATTCAGCCGATGTCAAATGTCAAATTTGATTTTTGACAGGGAATTCAGTAGCGTCACAGTTAAAACACATATTTAGGAGTCAACTTGACAAGTGGTTGCGTTTCGAATGACTTTTATAAATAAACTAAAAAATATATTGTATAAAAAAAAGTGTTGTCCCGATTCACCTGGAAGTCCCTATACACCTCGTTTTACGGTATGTCAAAAGCAGGCTGTTTCCATGAATATACAGAGTTGTGGCCAACCGCGAATGATCATTGCACCGTTTCCATAGTTACTCACAATCTTTTCGTAGACTCAGATTCGTGTGCCAAACTCTACATTAGCTTTATTTATATGCCGATAATACCTGAGCTTTTATAAATAAACAAATCCGTAGCAAGAAACACCAAAATGTATAGAATGTCTAGATATAGCTATAAACACTGTCTAAATCAAAAGGCATTTTATGACTATTTTGAGCTATAGAGATGAGAGGATACATGCGATCGCAATAGTTCTGTAATAATTGGGGCGTGTACATGAGCATTATTTATTTATTTATCAACAAACGGATAACCATTGTTGGATGCGGAACCTATACATATATTTACCTTTTTGATTATAACAAATAAGATATACATGGCTTGTCATTGATAGAATAGTTTTTGAATTTGTCAAACAATAAAATAGTTTATGTAAGGTCCCGCCTTTCCCTAAAAGAATTCGTTACATATTAAATCTTTTACAAAAAAAAACATTAACATGAATAAAAAATAACAATACAATATATAGTTAGTTCTAAATGGAATATACTTATCAATACATTAAGCATCTGTTTCATCTTCAGATTATAGTACATGTGTTATGTTTTTTTATAAGGTGATTAGGGAGAGAAAATTCAATGAAAATGCAAACCGTAATTAATTGAATGGTATAAAAGCTTTCACGGCTGGAATCAATTAAGAAATCATAGTTTTTGGTTTAGACCGTGTCAAACTGAGCAGAACAGTATTTTGATCTTATGCAGTGAAGATCGCTGAAGATGTCTTGTGCAATCGCAAGCGAAACGTCGGAAACTAATTCTAATTTGACACCGTGTAAACCCAAGAACCATGATTTCTTAATTAAATGGTACTCGATTTTGAAAGAATCATACCTCAAAACACGGTCAGAAACTTTCAAATAAATCTATTGTAGTAACCATTAATCAGTTTGAAAATAAAGCAAATATCATTGCTTTTGCTTTGATCTGCTAAGGTGTTAAGATTCAAATTGGACCAGATTGGTACCTATTTAAAATAACAAAATTTTATAAATTTAATTTGAACTTTTTCAATCTTGGAAATATGAATATTATGAAAAGGTGACCAGAAAATTGATGCAAAATGCGATCTTACCAGTTACCCAAGTAGCACAAATTAGCTGACGAGCTTTTTTGTCTAAAAGTTAGCTATAAAAGACACATAAAAACCAGAGGTTTGTCAAATTTTGGCTAATGATTCTTGGTTTGTTTTTTAGCCGTGAAAGCTCGCTTTAAATTAGATTTTTTGGCTCCAAAAGTAGCAGTTTTTAATGTAGATAGGCTATAGCATAATTACTGGCCAAAAAATATCTTTTATAAGGTAATTAACCCTCCGACTTTTTTTTGTAATATTGGATGGCCAAAATGCCATTTTTAATCAATAGAAATCGAGGTCAGAATATAATCAATAAATAGGCACTTTTCCCAAATTCCAACCAAACATATTTTAGCAAGTATTTAAGTTTAATTATAGTAATAATAGATATATAAGAAAGCGAAATTATGACATTTGAAGACAATAAAAATTGAGAGGAAAAAATATGGCTTTTATTATCATATTTTTATTTCAAAATTAAACTAAAATTGGGTAGTTTTATTTCGTTTATTTTTGCTATAATATTGTCAAAATATGCCACATTTTCAAATTTACTTTTATAACCTATAAAACTATACTTAACCAAACTGAAGATATATTTAGAAAAACGAAATATAAATTGTTTACCACACAAAATGTCTAATAAAAAGATTACATATTGCACCATATATTATAGAAAAACGGTATTGGGGTAATCGTCGTTTAATTTTGTTACGCTGGTTCCTGGGTCTTAAATTAGCCATTTTTTAGCGAGTACTAAAGGCAAACCAAGCAGGCATTTTTGTCGGCAAAATTTTAGTAAATGTTTTTACCTTTTGGCTACATTTGAAAATTATTGTCATTTGATAAATATTTGCTTACAAAGTGGCCGATGTCAAGGAATATTTGCTTAAAAAATAGTCCAAAGCTTGCCATGATTGAAATTAAAATTAAACTAATTTCCTAGCAGCCATTAATTGACCACTTTAAACAAACATATTCTTTCTACCTATAAATACGTATTTTCATGCGTGTTTTTTTTACGTTACGAACCCTTTAATCAATTCTCTTAGTAAAAGGCATTTCCAAACTAAAAAAAAAATTAGAAATCGAAATTTTTGGTTTCAAGAAGGGGAGTGTGTTTTACATGCCTATCTTAGATTCTTTTAACAGTAAAAGTTCCTGCCCAAGTGTTTTTTGTCCCTACCACCCGCCAAACCATGATTTGTTATCTTTGCATTTTCTCTTGGCGCATAAATTCTTACACTGATTGACTTTGTTAATACTATTTCTACATAATTTGAAACAATTGATGATTTGTTAAATAAATGAAGAAAAGGCAAAAAATGAGAAATTATTTAGGTAAATTTCGGAAAAAAATGTTACTCAAATTTCGGCTAAAAAACAAGTCAGAATTCAGCTAAAAAAGCTCGATTTTAAAGTCAAAAAGTAGCTAATAAACCCGTCGTATAATTGCCAATTGGCCATTTTTACCCCATTATGGCCAAATTATTATTCCACACTTTAGCCATATTTCCGTCTTTATACTGTAATAGAACTGTTATTTTGGGTAGCAATTTTAGCTAATTCGCCAGGGATATTAGCCAATATCACAGCATTTTGGCCCATATATGATTATTTATGCTACTTGGGGAGTAATAGAATGTTCTCAGAGAGCACTAAAATTAAATATTTTTAAGGCTCTAGAAATCATTGAATCTAAATCTAAAGTTGACCCTTTCATCAGTGACAATATCAAGATCTTTTACGCTGCATACAGAGTTTAAATCTTCACCCTAACGCTGTAACTAGTGCGAATTTTGTCTTTAGTAGTATGAAAACTGACGAAGTCGCATTTCTTTAAATTGATTAAATTAATTTCGGACCAATAATCAACAACAACAGTTTTGTATAATCAATCCTTTCTCACTGAGTACGAACTACAAGCATTATCTGTAACCAGTCGAGTTAAATTTAGCCAAGAGCAGGGTCATGATTTACTCTGTTGAACGCCTTGGACAAGTCAGTATATATAGCATCTACTTGCCAGCCCCTCTCCAAGGCAGTCAACAAAGCAGTTCTATAAAGCACTAAATTAGTAACTACCGACTACCTCTACAAAGCCATGATGCTCTTACACAGGCAACTCAGTTGAACGTAAACCAAATCACCAATCAAGAAGTTTGGGGATCGTCGATTGTTTGGCAACTCCCCTATAATTGTTATCATCCTCCTTTATCCTGATTTATAAATAGGGGCTATATAACTTTTTTTCCAGATATTTGGAAGCTGTTCCATCCAGCAACATAATACACAAAGGAACACTAATAGTATACATGAAATTAATTAAAGCATATCCAGGAATAACATCAAGACCAGAATTAGCAGTTTTCTTACCAGTACTAACTATATTAACAAATACTTTAGATATTTTTATTTTCCTTAAATTAACGTTACAGGTTTTTGAAATTACATAATCAGTTATATTGCTACTTTGATTATAAACACTTTAAAAAAAAATCAGCGCATAAATTAGCTATAGATTAGACTGGGTGTCATCTGCCTTTTTGTTGCTATAAAATAATCATTCCAGGAGTGCATTAGACTTCCTATTATCATTTATGTATTTTCAAAAAGAACAAGGATTCTCAGAAATTTTATGTTTCATGTCTGCCAAATACAATTTATAATCTCGTTTTACAAATTCTTGTCCTTCTTGAGCACGTTTTTTTTTTCATTATTGGATCTCCTACCTGAACACTAAAATAATTTTGAAAGAAGTCTTATATCGTTTTACAGGGACATACCTACAAATTCCTTCATTCAAAAATAGTGGCGCAGATTCATTAATATTAAGATTTGTCAACATCAGGTGCCAGTCGAAAGAACCAAGAAAATAGCTGAAACTAACGGAATTCGCGTTTTTGAAGTCATAAAAACTTTCTTTTTCGAATCGAATAAAATCGAATTTTACTTGCCAAAAGTATGCATTATGCGGTTGATAATTAGAAATAACAAATCGCTGGCCTTAACTACAGATACATTTTTTTATGTGACTAAATGTCAAATCAAGAAATACATTTAATTTGTACCAACAATAAGCTGACACATGTCTAAAAGTAAGAAATTATTAGTAACAATCTCGGCTTTATATCCATTTGGACAGTCAACAAACAAACCATTCTCATTCTTACTGCACTAAGCCAAGCCTTTGGTAAATTAAAATCTCCGGCCATTTTTGCAGAAAAATAATTGCTACAAAGAGATTCTACTACAAACTACAGTATCATAATGAGCTTGGTAACAATTAATATCAGAATTCGGAGAAAAGTAGGCTACACTGACAACAATTATTGTCAGTGTAGTCTGGTGTTGCCAAGGTTTATAAAGACTTGCTCAATATGGGAACGATCAATTTTAATTAATATAGTTACACCATCACCTCTTTTTTGATATGATCTGTCCAGCGATGTATCAAAATTAAATGTTACACTTAATTCTAATTTCTAAATCAGAAACCATATCCCCCCAGAGAGATTCCTGGATGCGCCACTGCACCTACATTAGAGCAGTGGTGCTTTAATTGGGTTGGTTGACGTTTTTTTTTGAGATCTCTTAATTACATTAGGGCAAGCCCGAATCTAGGGGGCACGGAGGAGCACTTGCCACCGACTCAGCAGTATCTTGAATGGGTGGCAAAATAGGAAAGCCATATTATTATGTCATTACCCCGATTTTATCAAAAATTGCACAGGGGCACACATTTTTTGAATGAAAAAAAAATTAATCAAAAGCAGTCACTATTACCCATGTAGTTTAGTAGATTTTAGTATAAATGGCCAATTCCAATAATTTATACTTGCCCGAATTGTAAATCCCCTTGTAGTGTCCGTAAAGCCAGTAAACCCTCTGTCACTACAAATTCAGCAATACCTCGTACAAAAATAGCTAAATGGGCTGTGTCAGATAAATCGATACTCTCATCCAAAGTAATCGAAAATGGTTGAAAACCAGCCATTCTATCAGTTAATGTTTTTTTGTTATCACTAACCAAACAGAAGTCTCAAAAAATCTGCTAGGCACTCTTTAACAAACTCTTTCTCAGAAAATGACTTCGACGTTTCCGCTATTTTGGAACTAACTATAAAACTAGCTTTAACAACACTGTCTAGATTTGATCTTTGTGCATGAAACGTTTGTTGCTGTTTCCATAAATCGGTAATGAGTTTTTTAATTTTATTCTTTCTTAACTGGCCCGTAAGTAAATCATATTGAGCGAAATACTTGCTGGAGTAAGGAGTAATAGTTATAGATTTTTTTTCGTCTGAGCTGAATTTTCTTGCGCGTTATTTGAAATGTTTAGATCTCTCTCCCATATATGCTCTAAACCGTTAGTATGCTTTAGAAACAAAAAAGAAATGATAAAATGACATCGGATTACAATTTGTTTGCGAATTTAAAATGTGTTTGACGAACGATGAAGCTGTTTATTGCAAACGAAAAATAAGATTGTTAATTTGACGATTAAATCCAATGTTACTTTCCAATTTTTTTTGTTTCCAAAGGTTACTAGCAGATAAATACTTAATTATCGGTCGAAATTTCCAGGAACTTCTCTTGGTCGTATTTACTAATGATATTTTTGCCGGAAGCTGCACGGTGAACGGTGTCCGAGATACAACCCCTTACCTCGCTTAATTGGCCACCCTGATCGTCGAACGATCTCGATCTCGAAATAAATAAAAAATAATTGACAGAGGCGGCAGTCTACGTCTTTGTCCCTCAAAAGAGATTTTAATTTCCTAAGCTTTTCTCTCTGCATATTTGTCAAATAAGCATTGCTTCCGTAATCAGAATCTGCAATCCTGCCTTTATGTTGAAGACAATTCAGTGGAAGTTGAGGGTTTGGAACTGTTATCCCTAAAGAAGACTTGACTAGATAAACTGAATAAAAAGAATAATTATCCAAAATAATAAAAATATCATTGAATAACAAACTAAACAGTAAGGGCTATTGTTTCTACCATAATTAGCCCTGCCAAGACAAAGACATGTATCCTTTAATTAGTATAATATAGTATATTTAATTTTGATGATGTGAAATAATCGTCTGTCTTTAAAGTAGTTATTTGAATTCTTACTTCTTCAAAATAAAATTGCTTAATTATATTTAGAAGACACTCAATGAAACACCTAGGCATTCTAATAATGCCCACAATCTTCAAATCTATGAAGTGTGGTCTATATTTATTGCGTAACATGTTTTCAACATGCGAATTATTAGGTGAAAAAAATGTGGCGGTAATTCAAAACTTTGATCTAAGTTTATTTGGTTTATTTGCCGGCAAATTCTTGGACTTCATCTCCCTCTGGCTTAGAGCTTCACGCCACTCTGTTTCGAGTCTCGTCCAAAGTCCACCTATCGAGAAAATAATTACTATTAAATCAGTTGAAATAACGACATGTATTATATATCGCACAGCATAAGCCCCTTTCATACGTGCAAGAGCAAATACGGCCGCATAGAGAAGAACGCATGCGTCCGCTTAGTGTGAGCGAAAAGTATATATGGACAACGAACGCATGCGTTTGCTTGCGGAGAGATTTGCTGGCTTATCGGTACTTCAAAGAGAAAAATCGTTTGCGTAAATGTAGACCTCAAAGCAAATATTTAAACAATGTAAGCGTATTTAACCCTATTCCTGCCATGCTGTTGATTCATTCGTTCGTATTCGCTAAGTGAGTACGCGGCTTTAACAATCTAGGGGCAAAATATTAAATATAATATAAAGCCGCGTACTCACTTAGCGAATAGAAACGAACGCATGCGTACGTGTCTGACGTCTACAATAAGCGAACGTATGCGTCAGTAGCGGCTATTCAGGTGAAGTGCTGCTTCACCAGGAAAAATAAACAAGCAAACATTTAACTATATTTATCATATATCTCTTAAAATTTAAGTTTTTACATTCATTTATTCACCTAATTGGCAAAAAATAAACTGTACATCTCGAATAAATATTTGACTTGACCGTTGCGCGGCATGTGTTTTTAAAACTTTCAATCGAACTTTATTATAACAACTATGACAGTGGCGCAAACCGCCTCGACTTTGCTGGAGGTGCTATGTTTAGTTTACGATTTTCCTACTACGTTGCCATGACAACGCGTCCACGATGACGTGTGAATGTTACGCAGTACACTACACCCACGTGTCGTTCAGTTTGGGGTGGTTGTTTAGTTTTATTTTCGCGGATTTTACTGCAAACCGTTTAGTTCCTTTGCAGTTTGCTTGACTGTATTGTGTTATATTTATTTATGGTTTGGTTACAACTTTATTTGGTGTCGGGTTTATTAATTTACATTATTCATGAGTCCGATCACGGATGATGAAGGAACAAGATCAGAGTTTTAATCGTCATCCTGATTTTCGGCGTACAAATGGTCATGTAGTAGTCAAATATTACAAAAATTGTTTCGCTGGCCTTGTTTACTAGTTTCCAATAAATATTCAGTGTGGAATAAGGAAGGATTTGCAGGTATGTTAAATATATGAAGGTTTTTACATAAACATGAAGACTCGGCGGAGCATTTAAAATGCGAATGAATGTTAAAAACATTTGTAAAACATCAAAGCACTATAGCTGACACTTAAAAAAAAATGCTAAACTATATAAAATACATTTTAACGAAAACGTCCGATTAAATAAACTATTTATGTGCTTGGTAATTGACGCAGTTTTGTACCTTACAAAACAAGAGTTAGTCTTTCGCGGCCATGATGAGAGCAGCGAGTCAATAAATAGAGGGAATTTTAAAAAGCTTTTAAGTTTATTAATATGGAGAAGTTCCCAAGAATTAAAAGATCATCACGAAAAAATCAAAAATATTTTTACTGGTGACTCGAAAACTATTCAAAACGAAATAATTGAATGCATTTCTGATTATTTAAATGATCATGTAAAAAATGAAATAATGAACACATAGTTTTTTTCTGTGCAAGTGGATGACACTACTGATATTACACAAACCTCCCAGTACTCCATAATTTTAAGATACGTTAATTCAGAAGGTTCAGTAGTCGAGAGATTCTTAGGGTTTTATAATGTCAGCTCCGATAGAACGTCGGAGAATTTATATTCTCTATTGGATCAAATTTTGGACCAATTTCACTATAAACATAAATTAATAGGGCAATGTTAGGATGGCGCAAGTGTGAGGTCTGGCCATCTAAATGGCTTTCAAAAAAAAAAAAAAAAGAAAAAGCGCGGCAGGCTGTATTTGTCCATTGTCTTGCTGCTATGAAGGATAGAATTGATTTAGTATACAAAATTTAGGTAAGTCGTAAAGTAATATTCTACCCCTTCCACATATAAAAAAATTCTTAAATCTCGATAATTTAAAAAGATCAGAGTTAAAATTTATAAACAGTAATTTTATCAATAGAAAATCCGTGCATAGATGATTTGGGATATTCCCCGCCATCAATTTAATTGTAGCTGTCAACGCTGTCGGTTAATCCCCCATCCGCCCTTCCCCCTATCAAGTATAACTAATCTAATGGTCGGATACTATCGATAGTGCGCTAGTATCGAAAGCTATCGATTGTTTTAGGTAACCATTGATAGTTTAAACTCACAAGTTTTTAATATTTTTCAAATTGAAATTCACGGAATATACGATTTAAAAAGCTAAAATTGAAAATAAATCTAATTTATTAGAACGTAAACAGAAATTCAGCACTCATACATCGGTTTTGAACGTTGCCTAACTAATTTTTGTATTATATACGCCACCGCAAGGGTGCTTCCTGCCTCCTGTTTTTTTATGCCTCTGCTTACTGTTTCTGTTTGAACGAGTATTTTCAATCGAGGGAGAGTTATTATCGGAGAAGAGAAACCGTCTAAAAGCAGAAAATTTGGACATCCTTATCTTTTTGCAACAGAATAAAAATGTGTTTTAAATTTTTACAGGTCTCTCTCGATTTTTTTTGTGTTTATCCGCTTATAGTTAAGAGCATTATTAGTTATTCTTGTTTGAACATTTGTTGCTTTATAGTTATATGTGTTTTTGTTCGTTTATTCCTGATAATATATAATTTTTGTTGTTTTTTATATATGTATGCAATCTGTACAGTATTAAGTTGCAATTTGCAACTTAATACTAGGAGAATTGTTAATACCCAGGGATTTTATGCTCATGATGACTAGCTAGATGACGCCATTACTAATATATGAGTTAAATATTACCAATCAAATGGTTCTACAGTCATAGGCATCGATACATAGCATGTATCGTTCTAAAAATGTCGATACAAAATATTGAGTTTCGGAGGAAAAAGTATCGATATCCTAGAATATCGGATCGTATCACACAATGCATCCCTAAGGTAGACACAATTCATCAGTAATAAGTAAAGTGTTAATAGTCGGTGGCTGCTAAAATTCTATCTAGTTCAATGTTCGAAGGCGCTCATATTTTTACTAGCAGTAGCAAGAATTAACACCATTTAGAGTTTGTGAATTAGACTCTTAAGCACACGGATACGTATGAGGGTTGTGAAAAGTTATAAGTGAAAATTTTAGTAGGTGATTTTTTGAATAGTGTCTCCCTAGATATGTAAAATCCCGCTTTGTGAGCCGGTCGCTAAAACATTTGTAACATCTTTATATGCACATGCAGCCAACACCAACAATTTTTTTATTGCTGAAGACCGGCACAACAAAAACAGAAAGGAAATTTTTTCACAGATATTTGAGAAAGAATTTTAAAAAAATCTAGATAATTAGAAAAGTAGCAATATACCTAACGGTATGCAATTACGTCCACCAGTTCTCGGGTTCCTAGTCATCGTGTCATTTAGAGTTTTTCTATTCAAAATCACAGCCATTTCTTTAAGAACACTCTCCTCATAGGCACGCTGAATATCTTGATTACTTCTAGCAGACAAGTTATGTTGCCAAAGGAGCTTGCCTTCATTTTGTTTCTTTGTCTTCTTTATCACCGTCTAAGCATATTAAAATATATACATTCTTAACTGCAATTCAATACATAAACATATTTTTTACAATTACAAGATTACAGTTGTAATCTTAAAACATTCGTAAAACTGACATGTTTCCAAGAAAATAAATATCTTCAGAAAGCTCAATATAATGAGCGAAACGTCGATTAAATTATACTTTTACTTCTCAATGGGTTAACCTATGCCCAAGAAAATAATTAACAAAATATATAAATATATATATATATATATAAATATATATATATATATATATATATATATATATATATATATATATATATATATATATATATATATATATATATATATATATATATATATATATATATATATATATATATATATATATATATATATATATATATATATATATATATATATATATATATATATATATATATATATATATATATATATATATATATATATATATATATATATATATATATATATATATATATATATATATATATATATATATATATATATATATATATATATACACATTATATATATATATATATATATATATATATATATATATATATATATATATATATATATATATATATATATATATATATATATATATATATATATATATATATATATATATATATATATATATATATATATATATATATATATATATATATATATATATATATATATATATATATATATATATATATATATATATATATATATATATATATATATATATATATATATATATATATATATATATATATATATATATATATATATATATGTTGATTTTTACTCCTTCACGGATGGAAAAATACAATGTGTTTTCATTCCGGGTGTACATCCGTTCACTACTGTTTTTCTGAAAAGAACAGTTTTGCTGACGTTTCGCCAAAATCACATTTGGCATTTTCGATTTAAATGCTTTCTTTTATAAATACCAGTCTTTGAAATTAAATTAATGGCTCAATATTCGAATAGAGTCTCTATTGAATGCAGAAGAAGCACGTCGGCTTTACATACAAGCACAGCCTGACCGAAATGTTCCTCATGCTCAAACCTTTGTGAGTGTTCATAGAAGACTTGGTAAATAAAGTTCATTTACGCATCGCAAATATGATGCAGGAAGAGCCAAGTCCGTTAGGACGGTTGAGGCAATAGAAAGAATAATTCAAACGATAGAAGAAATCCCAGGTGTCAGCACTCACAAAATTGCTGTTGTAGAAGGAATGGCGAGCTTGGGAGATAATCTATGAAGAACTTCTTTGCCCTTTCCACCTGCAAAAGGTGCAACCTCTTTATGATGGTGATGAGGTATTACGCCTAAACATGTGTAATACGATTTTACATAAATATAATAATACTTTCATTAATATCATATTATTTATTGATGAAGCTGGTTTTACACGCGATGGAATAGTGAATTAACATAACACACATCAGAGGGCTATTGAAAACCCACGCTTATGTAGAAAGGGGATATCAACGAGGATTCATGTTAAATGTTTGGGCCGGCGTTATAGGCGGTTGGGTCGTAGGACCTCACTTTTTTGATGGTACGTTGAATGGAAATCCTTATTTAAATTTTTTACAAAATGATCTTCCTGGCATATTAGAAGATGTTCCCCTTCGATCACGAATAAGGATGTGGCTCTTGCAAGACGGCGCACCACCACATTTTAGGTATTTCCGGATCGTTGGATAGGAAGAGGCGGGGCATTCCCTTGGGCACCCTGTTCTCCAAATCTTAGCCCAGTGGATTTTTTCTCTGGGGGTATTTTAAAACGTTGGTGTATAAAGTTGCAGTCAATAACCTTGACGATTTACGAGTTCGAATAATAAATGGCTGTGAACACATTAAAAACACACCCGGGGTTTTTCATCGTGCTCAGAGACATTTTCTAAAAGCCGTTAGAAAATGTATGGAAGTTAATGGTGGACATTTTCAGAATTTATTATAAAGTGTGTTATTTGTGTTACGCTGCCATTTGTTGTATTGTTATAATTTAATTGAATAAAACTTTAATATCGATTTGTCGCTAAACGGTATGGTTTATCGATTTGGAGTAAGAGTACATTATTTCAAGTACATTCCATCGGCTTAAAGATGGCAACTCAATTTTGACAATTTCTTCCAAAATAAAAAAGTTTACACGGAAATAAGTCTTTGAGTTATAGGTAAAGTGCCCTCTGGTGGCAACTTAAATAAACATTTTTACCTTTAGATGAGAGCGTCCATTACCTCAAACTTATGTGTCAAATATCAAATTCATCCGTAAAGAGATAAATTAAATATTCCCAAAATCTAAAATTAAAAATGAAACGTGACCAAGCGTTACTAGGAAATCATTGAGATTTGACATTTTCTTAAACGACTTGCTGTCAGGGGCGTGCAGTCCATGGAAGCAAGGGAAGCAGTGCTTTCCCAAAAAAAAAATACAAAACATCTTCTAAAATATAACTTTTGAAATAGGAAACCATTAATTTAGTTTATATTAAAAATGCTAAAATATTATCTTAATTACCAATCCCATAATAAATGCGGCCTTGACTCCGACCGAGCGACAATAGAAAATGGAATAGAATGCGGGCCGCTAGCTTCTCTGCAGCCAAGTCCTGTATGCTTGATTTCCTGTGAATCGAGCCAGAGGTTATTGAACTTTCTAGCGGCTGTTTGCAATTTTTGCATTTCAGTCGCGTGCTTTAAGTGGGGGCGGAAGCTATCGTTGGAATAGGTTCTTTGCTTCAACGGCTATCCGTGTGTTGTGTGATACGAACGTCGCGTGGTGCATGGTGCGATATGGAAGACAATAATACGGACGTGGATATGCAAATACCGTCAACTTCGGTTGTCGGTAATAACGTCGAAAATGTTGGAAAATTTGGTAAGAAGAGTGTGTGTGAATGTGTGGTGTGTGTCTTAATAATAAACGTATTTTCAACATTAAACTTCACTGATAAGCTTCAATTATTTTCCAAAGGAAGGGCAAAACCGCCTATGAAAAATTTAACCACAAAAATGAAAAACTGTATTAGACATTTTTGTCCGGAAAAACAATACGAACAATTTAAATGGCTAACAGGGTGTGAAAATATAAGTAAATTATTTTGTTGACCATGTTTACTTTTTGAAAATGAAAAAGGTCTCTGGAATAAAACTGGTTTTTCCGATTTAAACAATTTCCATAAAGCTGTAAAAAGACACAATATGTCCAAAGCGCATTTGCGTCATAAAAGAAAAAGTCTTCGGCAAAACCAGAATTGAACACGCTCTTAACAAACAGTTGGAAATTAGTCACCGCCAACACAATGAACTAGTCGATGAAAATAGGCAAATATTAAGAAGACTTATCGATGTTGTTTGTTTTCTGGGACAGCACGAATTGGGATTTAGAGGTCATGACGAAACAAGGGTTTCTTCCAATAGAGGAAATTTTCAAGATTTACTTAGTTTAATGGCTAAATATGATGATTTCTTAAAAAATCATTTAAAGCAGTTTAGCGTTTTTCGCGGAACGTCGAATCGAATCCAGAATGATTTAATTTCCGCTGCTGCAACCATTATTCTAAAAAGAATTAAGCAGGAGATTGGCGAGGCGCGGTTCATTGCTATTGTTCTGGAAGAAACAACTGATATCACTAATTTGAGCCCATTATCTATAGTAATAAGTTACGTTAAAAAGGACGGAAGTTTTCAAGAGTGATTTTTAGGTTCTAAGAATGTGTCCGAAAATCGTACAGATGCATTATATACCGTAATTTATAACGTTACTAAAGAAATTAATGGAGAGAAAAAATTAGTTGCTCAAAGCTGATGGAGCTGCAGTGATGGCAGGATAATTAGGGGGTCTGCAAGCCAAAGTTCGAAAAACTTTCCCAAGTGCTGTGTTTGTCCATTGTTTTGCTCATAAATTAAATTTAGTTTTATCCCAGTCCATCAATCACATTAAAGACTGTAAAGTATTTTTCGTTACTTTAAGTGGAATGGCTGCTTTTTTTTCCAAGTCAACAAAACGTACACAAGCTTTGGACTCCATTGTCCACAAACGATTGCCCAAAGTAGCTCCTAGTAGGTGGAAGTATAATGGAAGACTTGTGTTAACAGTATCTGAAAATCGTGAATCACTGATTGAACTATTTGAGAATATAATAGAAAATAATGAAACGTAGGACTCAGAAGCAATAAATAGTTCGAGGGGGTTTTTAGACTGTTTGAAACGAGATTTTAATTTTAATTATTTTTTGAACATATTTTCAGAAATATTTCTATTCTCGGACAATGTCTTTAATATATTACAAACTAAAACAAATGATATTGCTTTTTGCCTAAAAAAAGTGGATGATTTTAAGTCCATGTTAAGGTAAAAAAGAGATGACTTTGACCTATTTTGGGAGGAAACAATGACGTTAAATGTAGAGCCACAAGCCAAGCGTCTTCGAACAGACAAGGTGGGAGATGTTCAAACATGATACAGACGTCTCTTTTATGAAATAGTAGATCAAATTCAGCAACAAATAAACTATAGATTTAACGGTTTAAATGAGTTTAAATTCCTCGAGCTCTGCAATTTTGATGCATTTAAAGTAAAAACTTTTCCAGAAGATGCGTTTAAATCTCTTCTTCTTCGTTATGGCCAGTTCTTCGATCGAGTGTTACTGCGATCTGAAACTGATGACATTAGCGCAAAAAATAACGCTAAGGAACTAATGCAATTTTTAAAAGACAAGGAGCTGGAAGATGCCTACACCGAAGTATCGAAATTGTGTGAATTAGTATTGACAATACCTGCCGCAAGTTCATCAGTAGAGCGCAATTTTTCAAAACTTAAACGTATAAAAAATTTCGTGAGAAATTCAACGGGGAAGGAGAGACTTTCGCATACATCGCTGTTGTCCATTGAAAATAAACTTTTCCAAAATATGTCGAAGCATCGACGTTTTTATGATGACGTCATTGACGAATTTGCAAAAAATGATCGAAGAATCGCATTACATTACAAATAGGTAAGTTTCTAAAACCGCTTCCATCTCTTAAAATTTCACCGCACGCCCCTGCTTGCTATCGTTATTTTTTCATGTAGAATCACGACCTTGTTTCCTGTCGTTGTTCCCGAACACTCTGTATTAATCCCATCACAGGACGTATATAGAAAAACTGACCACGCGGGTTATTTAAGTGGATCTAAATATTGCTGTTTTTCATATTATACAAAAAATAATTGAGGAACATACGGGTGACCACGAAATTACTAATAAGGATGTAACTTTTTTATGATAAGCTCTACTAATTTCAAATCTTATAGTAATATATGCTTGGTTATAAGGAAAATTTTTTCTAAAAAAACAATTGAATGTCATTTCCGCTTTAACCGGAAATGCTATTCACTTTAATATTTTTAACTGTATATTATTCTATTTGCATTATACTGCCGCTTTGATCATACAGGGTAGTCCCTTCAAAATACAAATATTTTTTATTTCCATAACCCTAGATTTGAACAAATAGCAACACATGGCGGATTTATTTTTCTTCTTTGCCTATAAAAGCACCTTATTTTATATTAATGTCAAAACAAGATTATTATAAAACAAACTCTTTACATGATAAAATGTTTACCTTTTTTGGCGGAGGATTACTTTCAGCACTTCCCTCGTCGCTCCCTAACGAAGTTGAAGAAATCGTTTCTTCCTCTGTCAAATCTTCAGAAGTACTTTCCTCTGAAAGTACGGGTTCCAAGTCTTTTGCCCCTCCCCGATTAGCAAAGGCGCTTAACAAACCCATTTTTGGCCGAGGAGGAATAATTTCGAATCCATCCCACCAAAACGACTCTTTGCAAACAAATTTTTCTGAAACTATACTGGA
The DNA here is from genome assembly GCA_030620095.1 of Kuschelorhynchus macadamiae. NCBI lineage: Eukaryota > Metazoa > Arthropoda > Insecta > Coleoptera > Curculionidae > Kuschelorhynchus > Kuschelorhynchus macadamiae. The sequence continues at coordinate 95,333 of JAUTXW010000845.1, read as the reverse complement.
ATCTAAAAAAATATGATTACTTTACACTCAACTTCATACTGCATACTAAACATTGAATATTATACCCCAACCTTAAAGTTAATCCAAGGTTAAATCGCTTTTCAGGATTTTAACACAGTTTAGAGGTGTATTCTATAATTTACTCGTTCTATACTCTTAGCAGAAAAATGAATTTTCGTTATTACTACATTTGCTACCGTAGTATATGTAGTAAATGATTTAAGCGGTGTAGGAAATGTAGTAAAATCTCGTTGGTCTCATTGGACCTTAAACGTCAATTTATTTATGATTTTGGTTAGTTCTTATTTTTCCGTTGATATAAAAAAAGTGTTACTATATTAAAATAATAAAAATATATTCCAGTATTAAGTTTTCACGTTGCTATTATGTGTTCCTCTACTGCCTACTATAATTTTATTGGTGCTGTGTTTAGTGGTTCAAGATTTAGCCGCTCTTTGGGATATATATATATATATATATATATATATATATATATATATATATATATATATATATATATATATATATATATATATATATATATATATATATATATATATATACAGCCAAACAGCTTAGAAATTTCCAAACGTAGCTAACTTCAGATTGTCATGTCAAAAAATCCAAACAGCCGTTCATTGATAGAAACAATCAATGAACGGCTGTTTAAACTTTCACATATTTCACACTTTCTGATATAAACTTTTATCTATGATTGTTTCTATTTAATATGATAATATGCAAAAATGTTTAATTTTTTGAAAATACTGTGCACATACAACAAAATATAACAATAATTTAACACCTGAAAAATCTGGAAAATTGAGTGTGGGTTTAAACTAAAGTATTATGGGTCCTCCGCCCATCGTTACAGGTCTATCTCCAAATGAAGGTCCTCCAGGTACCCGAATAAAGATAAGAGGTGAAAATCTCGGAAAGTCGCCGCAAGATTTAGTGGGACTTACCATTTGTGGAGTTGATTCCCTTTTGACTGCAGAATGGAAATCAGAAAATAAAATTATCGCAATATCAGGACCCATTAAGGGAAAAGGTACAACTTGTAGAAGTACTTTGTTTCTTTTATAAGGAATAGCATGACAGAGGTAATAAAGAAATATTGGAATGGTTTTTAGGTGACATTATAGTGACTACTAGATCTGGAGGAGTAGGATCTTGTAATGTGACCTTTAAAGGGTATCACATTGCTACAATTGGGCCCATGAAAGAAAGTGCAGTGTGGGTATGTCAGGTTGTGTTTTATTTCATTATTAGTAGAAAGGTGGATTTTTGCAAGTGAAGTTTCCACTAAATCTTAGGATTTTTACATATTTTATAGTATGAAACAATTTTACCAACCTTTGTACACAGATTTCAAAGCAGAAAATAATATGTTGTTTGCACAAAAAACAATTTTGTGTGAAAATATATTCAGAAAATGAAATATTTAAACACTTTTCATGTCATATTACAAATCCATCAAATTTGAAGTGCCCTCACTTTGGTTGAGTTGTGTTGCCATGTAAAATAAAATGCAAATACACATTACAAAATACACAAATAAATATATTTTGAGTTATTCTGTACAATTACAAATTTTTGTAAAAATATATTGATGGTAATATTTTTTTTGTATGCTGATTTTCATTAAAATTATTACTTTAAAACACTTTTAAAATAAAGTAATATGTTGTAAAACGTGAGGTAAATTATAGGATTACTGAATGGTAAATTAGCTTCCTTGAGAAAAATACGGATGTTTACCTACCTTTTTCTTTTGGTAAGGTGTTAAATTATATTTCCTCCTGTTGCTTTTTTTCTTAGAAAAATAGGAGTGTTTACACTCATTATTGTTTTGTTTTTTTCTTTGCAAATTAACTTCTGTAATGGGAAAAACAAGGTGTAGGTATAAGCGTTTCTTTTTTTCATTCCACAGAATTGTAAGATTATTGAATCATGACATTAGTTTTGGTTTGATTCAGCTCGATTAGATTAGTGCGTTTATGCCTATCTTTTATTTGTTGTTGATTTGAGGCCTTATAAGGAAAAGATCTTATAAGGAGAAACAAGTATAATTCTTAAAAACTAAATTTTATGTGTCATAAATTATGGGAAACACTCAAATGTTGGCATCGCTGAGTAACATATTTGTTGAAATATACACAAAATTTGCATTTTTAGAAAGGTACTGCATAACCCACAAATTTTTGGAAATTACTAGTAAAATTAAATATATTCAGATAAAAACAAGTTAATGATTTCATTTTGGGATAGGTAACCAGACCCAAAAAGTATATGATTATTGACAAATAGTTTAGATAGAGAGGGAGAGAGAGAGAAAGTTACATAGCATATCTTAAAAATTTGAAACAAGCAAGCTATACATTTACTCAAATGTACTATCACCACTTTGGGCATTTAAGGAGTAGTTAAAGTTCACTCTGTTTGAACATAATTGTTCTTTTGTCAGAATATTGCTGCTTAAATATGTACTTTTTGGGAGCTATAGTGAGTCAAGTTGATAGTATTACAGTTACTTAATAAGTGACAATAGTTCACATATAATTAGTAGTAGTACAAATTAACTTTAACTTAAATTACTCAAAACTAAGTATATTTATATTTTGCACTGAACTCCGCAATTGATGAACTGAAAGTTTTAATTGCCCTGGCAGCTAGATCGGGTCTAACTCTTAAACTTTTTCAGTGAATTTAAGGTTTAAATTTTCCAAATGTTATATTTATGTTTTTATCTACCATAGACATAAGTAATAATTTGAAAAACCATAAAAAGGAATATAGACCAAATTTTGATGAAAATATTTCTTTTTATTAGTCTTAGCATAAACTAAAGCAAGTTTCTCCTTTACACTCTAAAAATCTACTTGCATTAAAGGCAGGATATCAATACATATGGCTTATCATTAATGTTTAAGGTAGAAGAAACTGAACTGTTTTCATGGGGCCGACATTCTTTATCGCCAAGTAGTTATCAACAAGAGGATCCATTAGGCCTTTCAGTTGAAGATACAGAGAAAAAGATTCCCGAGGATGATTTAATGCAGTTCTATCCTAGTAAAAATGGAGACATTACCAGTAGCACATTTTCACCAGGGTGGTTTCTGCTGGAGAACCATCAGACTACTAGTTTTAATGACTTACAAGCAGGTAAATTACAAGTCAGTTTGATTAGATACTTTTGTTGCCATTTATGTTTAGTTGTTTTAGGACCTTAAATCCATTAAGATTAAAAGAAGTTTTAAAAAATCTGTCAGGAAAACCACCAATTTTTGTCCGTTAGAATTGGCAAATCAATCATTTTGACATTATGCTTTATGTATATTACTGTTGGCTTTATAAAGTATGTTTTTAAGATAAAATGGTATTTTATTTCTACATATACATACAAGTTATAGTTGTAAGAAATACTTCGCATCAAAAAATAATATTAAAAAAAGAAGCAGGTACTTAGATAAAAATACGTACAAGATAATATAGCTTATAGGAAACAGTTATAAGCAAATTAAAATATCACAAATAAATGAAAACACAAGTTTTACTTTGTTAACTGTCACTTATTTTATTTTTGCTCTAGGCTTGACTGCAGTTTCGTACTACTAGTACATTTTTAAACACGAGTCCAACAAAACTGCAGTCAGGCCTAGTACAAAAATGGAAATAAATTTGGCGGAAATACAGTTGCTAATTCCTAGTGGTTAAAGTATGGTTTTAATAAATAAAGAAATTCTTTTAGTGTTCATCAGAAACTTTCTTAAATTGCTACATGCTGACTGTTTTTTAGAAGGTATATTGTACAATCTAACACAGTTATAATTATGGTTTTTTTAGAAGATGAGAGAATTCTGACTGATTTTAAAAAGGATCTGAATGCACTTGAATACCTGTTGATTAAATAAATAAGTAAATATACAGAGTTTGCAGTGTCCAGCATTCGGTTTCTTTGTAATTCATCCCTACACAATTATCTGTAGTTTATTTTAAACAGAGTTAATAGAACAAATATTCTACTTTTATCTGCAGAGGCTCCCCCCAAGCTGCTTTCACAATAATATGAAAAAAAAAACAGGTTTATACATTATTTAGGGCTTTTTGTCAACCTGATACTGATTATAATTTCTTGTTTGAGAATCCTTTTTATTCATTGGTTTTTTAAAATTTTTCAATAAACTTACAGATAGAATTTACATAAAAATGTTGGAGACCTAATTTACTTTTTGAGAAGTGAATATTTCTTGAATATTTCTTATGCAGTGTAAAACAGTAATTATTGAGAATGCAATAGAAATGAAAACAAATGGCGGAAAACAAGGAAATAAAATAAATTTTTGTTTACTTGCTAATTTTTTTTTATCCCAATATTAAATTATTATTTATTTTATTTACCAAAAAAATCCCATTTGAAAATTACAAAAAAAACCTTATGACTAGAACAATGAGTAACAAAATTTATAAAAACTAAGGTTCTGACAAGTACTGTTATCACAAAATAGTCTGTTTTTTTACTAGAATTTTTAATGTGACAAAAGTGAAATAACCAACATTGGTATTGTTGCCGTGTTAAATTTTTAGTTTCTCTTGAGGGTACTCTAAAACTAATTAATAATAAAAAAATCTAGACAATCTATAATTTAATTTATTGTATTTACAAATAAATATCATAATATGCTAGTTTGTTAAAACACAATATTTAAAAGGAGATACTACTTAGTTATAATAATACGGTATAAATAAAAAATCGGTAAATTCCTTTACCCGGAATTTCCCTCGTTATGAATTATTTATTACTTTTATTGGGAAGAGCGAAGTGTGATCTAAGTTAGTTCAGTACATATTAACAGTATATATATGTGTCTCATTTTTATTAAGCGTCATTTTGTTCCATCATATTAGATTCCTACCAATATGTTTACCATTTTCTTTCTACCTATGTCACACTTGACTTTTGGGCATAATTTAAAGTAAATTCAATAAGTATCCCATATTCACGTTTAATTTTTCTGCAAAATTTAAAATCAATTGAACAAGGTTTTTTTGCATTGATTTTTTAAACATTTTATTTGGCCGTCATTTTGTTTCGCCATCTTAAATTGAAATTATCAGTCTTTTCCTACTGCGTTGGTCTGCAGATATCCCAGATATTAAGTTTCTCAATGGTTTTCATTAATGATTCTCTTGTTGTTATGTTAGAGTGGTGTATTATTTGGGGTTAGAGCCCAGTAAAAAAAACAAAGTCCCTTTTTTAAATTGCCGACGTTACGCCAGTTTACTGTTGCATTGTCAGGACACAGATTTATATCTTACATGAAACCCATATTAGTCTTTACCTACTCCATTGGTCCGCAGATATTTCCTAACCCCAAATAATACACCACTCTAACATAACAACAAGAAGGTCGTTAACGAAAACCATTTAGAAATTTAATATCAGCAAACCAACGGAGTAGGTAAAGACTGATAATATGGGTATCATGCACAATATAAAATTTATGTGTCCTGAGGATGCAACAATACACAATTTAAAAAAACTTTTGTTTTTTTTACTGAATCCTAACCCCAAATAATACACTACTCTAACATAAAAACAAGGGGATCATTAACTAGAACCATTTAGAAACCTAATATCTGGGAAACTGCGGACCAACATAGTAGGTTAAGATTGATAATAGGTAGGTTTCATGAAGGATATACAATCTATATATTTATATATATATATATATATATATATATATATATATATATATATATATATATATATATATATATATATATATATATATATATATATATATATATATATATATATATATATATATATATATATATATATATATATATACAAATAAGTACATAAAGTGGAGAGTTTTCTCATTTTTTCACTTTCCAGTTACTAGCGGAACACCGGAAATGACTCCAGTTTCGATTTATCAAATGGAACACCTGTATATTTTTACATTTTTGGATTCATGAGACAATTCTGAATCAGAAAGTGGCATTTTAAAAAAAATTTACGCCTACTTGATTTTTTTATAGTGATTTATAGAATAATATAATAGCTAAGTTTAAGTGTTTAGTCTGATAGCTAGGAACAAGAGAAGTTGATAAAATTAAATTTTTGTGTCTAACTATATTTTTTCAAATGGCGACCCTTTATAGACAAGCACTTTTTGAAAAAAGTAACACTACTAACTTTTTTGCAATTGGATTAAAAATAAGCTCAAAAACTAAATATTACTAATAAAAATACTCGATAATCAATTATTTACTTTTATCAAGTGTGCCATGGATATCCATGTTGGATATTAAATAGGATTTTTAATTGTTACAGTTGGTTTATCAAGATTACTTACGTTGGATCTATCTATGCGTCATGTCACGTAAAGTCTGCCCAGCCTATCTCTGTTGATGAAAAGAATACACGCCTATGCGCCTAACGCTCGGAACAGCATTTTTTATACAGTTTTTTGCTGCCCCTCTTCAGATATCGTCAACCAATTTAGGCGTGCAAATCTGTGTCTTTGGCTAACAAATAGTTCAGAGTATTAAACAAAAATATAACTTCAACTAACTTCAATAACGCTGTAAAATGTAAAAGCACAATAATCGAGTTCGCTGTAGTTGTTCAAAGTGCATTCCTTCTTGTTCACGAGCCTTCACATAATACTTCAAAATACACGAACAATCCTTTCTTCTAAGATTTCAAGAGTGGCTGGGGCTGTTACATAGAGTCTTTTTTTAACATATCCCCAAATAAAGAAATTGAGAACAATGAAATCCGGCCACCGTATTGGGCAATTTGTTGCAATAACTTTATTATTAAAATATTCAATTAAATAATTAAGAACTTCTCTGGTATTGTGAGGCGGTGCTCCATTGTGCTGGAAGTAAGTTCGGCGTAAAACTTCTAAGGGTAGATCATTAAGATGTTGCTCAATTTCATTTTGGAGAAAGCCTAAGTACCTAACCCCTGTTAATTGGCATTGAAATAAAATTGGCCCAATTATTCTGTTAACCAACGACACCAGCCCAGACATTGACCCCAAACCTTTCTTGAAAATTTCCTACTATCATTTCATGTTGATTTTGTTGGGCCCAGTAATGAGTGTTTTGCTTGCTAAACATACCATTATTAGTAAATCTGGATTCGTCAGAAAATAAGATAAAGTTGATAAAAATTTGGGTCAATTCTACAATTTTGGAGCAACCAATCACAAAACAATACCCACCTATCGCCATCGTCAGGATACAAATGTTGGTATTACTGGTACTTAAAAGCTCGATATCCGTGTTGTTTTAGAATTTTTCTAGCTGATTCATGACTTAAACCCAGTTCGTGATCAATTTTTCTTAAAGAAACAGTTTTAACAACTTCAACCATAGAAAATTTTATATTTATTATATTATAATTATAAATGAAAAAATCTCCATTTCTTCATTTATAATAAATCTGCCTTCCGCCACTTGATTTCCTTCTTGATGCCTAAAACGATTCTCGAGATATGGAAAATACTGATGGACTGGATGTTGCCGAGCGGGGTATCTCTGAGCATACAACTCAGCAGCATTCCTTGAATTTTTATGACATTCTCCAAATATTAATAACATATCGACTTTTTCACTTTGAGTATACATTATTTTGACTTTTTAAAAGAAAAATAATACTGAAAATCAAGAAAAATAAGGAAATCTTATGTCTACTCAGAAAGAATAGGTAAGTGTCACTGTCAAAACAAAAAATCCTACTTAATATCCAGCATGGCTATCCATGGCACACTTGATAAAAGTAAATAATTGATTAGCGAGTATTTTTTTTAGTAATATTTAATTTTTGACTAATCACTAAAACTTAGCGATTGTATTATTCTGTCGTCAATTTAGGTCCTTAGATTAATTTGCGTCCGGTCATGGCCACCTAGATGCAATTTTAAAAATGGCTATAAAAAATCAAGTATCTGGGAAATATCCAACGTAGTAGGTAAAGATTGAAAATGTGTTTCATGCAGGATATAGAATCCATATATGTGTCCTGAGGATGCAGCCATAAAGTTTCGAAACGTCGATAATTTTAAAGTCTTATTTTTTTACTGCATCCTAACCCCAAATAATACACCACTCTAACATGAGAACAAGAGAACATGTTTAGAAAGTTACTATCTGGAAAATATCTGCGGACAAACGGAATATGTAAATACTGATAATATGGGTTTCATGCTGGATATAGAATCTACATATGTGTCCTCAAGCTGCAACAATAAAGTTGGAAAACGTCGACTATTTAAAAATAATCTTTTGTTTTTTTTACTGGATCGTAACCCCAAATAATACTCCACTCTAACTCCACGTAACAAAAAGATTGTTAACGAAAATCTTTTAGAAACTTAATATATGCGGAGCAACGGAATAAAAGTACTGATAATATGGGTTTCAAGCAGGATATAAGATCTATATATGTGTCCTGAGGATGCAACAATTAAGTTGCGAAACGTCGACAATTTAAAAAAAAAATTGTTTTTTTTACTGGATCTTAAACCCAAATAATACACCACTCTAACCCACGTTTTTTAACATTATTGCGCCATCTTGGATTTTTACCAAAATATTATCAGGCTATCCCCATATGACCCTTAATTTTTGGTCAAAATTTGAAGTCAATTGGGTAAGTTATATTTAGTTTTGTCGCGAACTGACACACAGACGGACCGACGGAATTGATAAAACATGTTTATTGGCATCTAGGGACACTAAAACATGAAGACATATATATCCTGAGGGGGTGATTTTCTACACGATTACAAAATTTTTATTTGGCCGCTATTTTATTCCGCCATCTTGAATTACACAGTTTTTACTAGTTGAGCCCTATACCACAATTAGTTATGACACAATTTGAAATCAATCCATTAAATAGTTTTTTTAGGCTGAATTTTAAAATATTTTATTATGCCGCCATTTTGTTGCCCCATCTTGGTTTCGTATCAAAATTTTACCAGTTGATTCTAACATAATACTTGATGTTTAGACAAAATTTAAAATAAATTGGATAAGCAGTTTTTTCATAATAATTTTTTTAACATTTCACTATTCCGCCGCTATCTTGTTCCGCCATCTTGAAACACAGTTTTTACCAGTTGATCCCTATAGCACAATTAGTTATGACACACAATTTGAAATCAAACCATTAAGCAGTTTTTCAGGCTGAATTTTTAAATATTTTATTAAGCCGGCATTTTGTTCCGCCATGTTGGATTCGTACCAAAATATTACCAGTTGATTCCAATACTTGATTTTTTTTGTAAAATTTGAGATAAATTGGATGAGTAGTTTTTTAATAATATTTTTTTAAGACTTCACTAAGCCGACATTTTGTTTCATCATATTGTATTTTTGACCAAAATTTGAAGCAAATCGGGTAAGTAGTCTTTAAGCTATGCCGCGATCTGACAGACAGACAGACGGACCGACGGAATTGATAAAACATATTTTTTGGCATCTAGCGACGCTAAAATCTAAAGATATGTAAAACCTGAGAGGGTGATTTTATTCACGAATTACAAACATTTTATTTGGCCGCCATTTTGTTCGGCTATCTTAAATTAGTACCACTATTTTACTACTTGATCCCTATACCACAATTGGTTATGGCACATAATTCGAAATCAAACCATTGAGCAGTTTTTTCAGACTGAATTTTTAAATATTTTATTATGCCGCCATTGCGTTTCTTGGATTAGTACCAAAATTTTACCCCTTGATTTCAACATAATAGTTGATGTTTTTACAAAATTTCCATTGGATGAGTAGTTTTTTAATAATATTTTTTTTAACATTTCACTAGGCCGCCAGTTTGTTTCGCCATATTGGATTTTTACCAAAATGTTACCAGGTCATCCAAACTACCAGGTAGTTTTTTTAGCTACGCCGCGAACAGACAGACAGACAGACCGACGGAATTGAGAAAACATGTTTTTCGTCATCTAGGGACCCTAAAACGTGAAGATCTGAAAAAATCTCGGAGAGTGATTTTTTCACGATTACAAACAAGTAGAAGTAATTTTCAGTTCCCTGAGAGAATTAAGCTTAAAGATAATTATATTTCTGTTAGCGAAAGTAGTAAACTATTAGGCGTACATATAGATTCATATTTATCATTTAACAGTCATAGCATCTATCTGGATAAGAAACTTGCGTCATGCTGCTATGCTTTAAGAACTCTGGTCCAACACTCAAACTTTGAACTCTAAAAATAGCATATTACGGCACTTTTTATCCGCACCTGAAATCTGACATAATTTTCTGGGGCAATGCCACCAACATTAAATTTATATTTCCGAATCAAAAATATGCTCTTAGAATAATTACAAAGGCCCAACCCTATTCAAGTTGCCGAGGGATTTTCACTCGTGGCCAGCAAATTCAATATAATTTTCCAGAGCATAATTTAACTTTAACTGAAAAAAACTGTTACTATTTGTGTATAAAGTTCTATAACCATCTACCAAAGACAATAAAAGAAATATCCAACATAAAAACTTTTAAATGTAAACTCTTCAATTTGTTATGTCGAATAGAACCATATGATATAAATGAATATTTCCTAGGCCTACAAATTTAAATGCTTCCATTAACTTAAGTATAATTTTATTGTAATTATATATACCAAATTGTGATTATACATTCCACTTTGACGTATTTTAAACATAATTGCTATATTGTAATTATTTGTTTTGAAATAAAAGATTTATCTATCTATCTATCTATCAATACTTCTGTTTTACGAGGGAAGTAAAAAAAAAATAAATTTATTCCAGTAATGTGGTAAAACAAATTCCTAAATAACTGAAAGAAAGTCTGAAATATATGGTTTTTATTTTAGTTAATGTTAGAAAAAAATGTTTCCTTTACCCTAAAAGAAATTAGTATCTAAGTAAATCAGCAGTTTTTCAACAATTTATTTAAGTGCGACCATGTACTCTGACAATAATACACTTTTAGGCCTCGTGCACCTGCGTCGTAAAGTTCAAGGTCAAAAGGAGGGCCAGCTGTCATTCCTTAAGGCCAACATAGGAGCTGTGATGGATCAAATAGATACCTTAGTAAATCTAAAAGATCGATATGAAACTGACTTACCAAAGTTTGGACATGAACCAACCTTAAAACTTGAGAAAGCTATTAAAGAATCAGAACATGAGGCAAGGAAATTATTCGATGATGTTCTGAATAGGAAAGATCGAGCTGAGAAAACAAGAAATGCATTGAATGTTTTGACAAGGTAGATTTTGATTATTTTAAACATATTTATCTCCATGTTACTGTAGTAAGTGATTTGATTCACTCTAAACTCAAGCCTATGGTTTTTTAGGAGAACAGTATGTTCAAAAAATTAAAAACTACAACTTATTTAAATTATTCTTGGTTACTTCAATTGATTTGTGTCTAGTCACATAACCAAAATTAAATATGAACATTCATAATAATAAATTAAAAAAGCAAAAATGAAAAACATTTTTTTTTCAGATTTCGATTTCTGTTTTGTCTACCTTGTGTAATTGACAGAAATGTCAAAAAAGGAGATTATGACATAGTGATCAACGACTATATAAGGGTAAAAAACCTTTTCCACAAAACTGACATACCCATTTTCAAAACAGCTCTGAACGAAATAGAAAAACGTATTTCTGATCTTCAAAGTAAACTCCATCAAGATCTTCAGACCATGCCCGTCACTGTTGAACAACAAAAAAGGCTTATAAGGTTAGTAGAGTTTTATTGGTTACAATTTTTTTCCAAATTGTAATATTTTTCCCCAAATATTTTTTTCCTATTTCCAGATACCTGGTAAATCTAGAAGCACCCTTTGATTGTGCCTGGGACGCCATTAAAGCACGTTCTGAGTACATAAACAAAAAATTTAATCTCATTCATAATTATCACAAGTCATTGGATAAGCCAGAATCTAAATCAAAAAGCAACAGTACATCAAAGTATTCTAAGTATAACCAAACACCTAATACTGAAATTACAATCATCCCTGCTTGTGTAAACTTCACAGATGAAGTTTGCGTTAGCATAATTGAAACCTTCCCAGACCTGTGGAAAATTGGACAAGCATATTTTTCTGGAGAACTTCAAGTTAAGGTGGAAGCAGGTCGGCAAGTGGAGTACAAGCATATGGTAATGAATGTGATAGAAACTTTTTGTAAGTATGTGAGGGCTAGTTTGATCCCTAACACTTTAGATAAAAGTGAAAGGTCGCAGTTTGGCTCTTTAACATTGCCAGATCGCAATGAGATGGCTCTTTATTTACCTGAGCTTTTATACTCCGTAAGAGCCACATACTCCACTTTTATCAAGTTAGATTTACCTAGCGAAGCTCTAGATATAGTTAGTCTTTTGCTCTTGGACTTAAGGATTCACTGTATGAGCATCATGTTCCAGCAAACCACTGAACAGATTAAACAGCTAACCGAAAATTGGAAAATAAATTACAATGGACAGTTCACGGGAGTCACCGAACTTCCTTTAAATTTCCTAAATTTGATTGAAAGTATGGTTCAAGTAGTGAAAGAGGCTGTTCTTTCTATTGAACAAAGGGAGATTAGTTTGTTAGAAAATCAGGTAGCTCAAAAAGAAATGGAAAAGCAAATGAATAACATTTTGACAGCCTTTCACAATGTATTGAATAACATTTCGTCTAGTGAAGACTATGATGAGTGTGAAAATGGTACTCCAGTGGTTTCTCAACTTATTGGGACCCCAGTAAGTTCCCACAAGACTGGAAGTAAAAGTAACATTCCCATTTGGGAGCATAGGCTATTGATAACATTATCTAACTGTTTGTTTACAAAAACTACCGTTTTGGAAATGATAGCGTCCAAATTTAAAGAAAGTGGCTTTCCTCCATTCCAGACCTCTTTGGCTTCTGCCAAAACTAAACTGGGCCAGCTAGAAAAATCAATTTTAGACAGATATCTTGAACAGAAAAGTGATCCACTGGTAGGAACTATTGAACCATCAATGTATTTGGGTCGATTTGACTGGCACTTAGCGGTACCACCAAGTGATATTCGTCCCTATGTTAAAGAATGTATAAATAACCTAATAAATGTGCATTCTGAAATTATACATATTTCACCCACTCTCTTAAATGCCGTATTGCCACAGGTTGTTGAGACAGTTGCAGAAGAACTATACAGATTAATGTCATGTGTTCAGAGATTCTCAAGAGAAGGAGCTATGCAAGCCAGAGCTGATATCACTGCATTGCAAGAGTTTCTACAAGGTTACAGTACAGAGAAAGCACAGCAGTACTTCACTGAGGCCATTGAGGTAGTACCACAATTGGACAGAACTGATGAAATTCTCGTCGAAGATATTTTAAGACAGTGCAGAGCAAGAATGAAGATTCAGGTTATGTGTCTAAAAAAGAAATAGCTTATTAATATAGTAAACACAATGATGTAAAATATATGCTGAATAGCTTTATTTAAAACTAATAAATATAATTCTGAGATTGTTTTGTGTTTCTAAATGGTCCATAATTTTATTTATTTATTTATTTTAATTTTTGTCATACATTATTCTTAATGAACATTGACAACGTAAAATTTATTTTAAAATTACAGCAAAAAATAAACTAGTCAAATCTTATAACCTACCACAAATTATATTAAATATTAATAAATTAATATTGAAAGGAAAATTTAAAACACCATATATTGTTTATTGGTTACTGTTAAAAAAATACTAAAAAAGGTCAGGACTGCTAGCTTAAGAAAACTATAGTTCATGTAAATTGAGACCAGCCTACTTCTAAAATTTTATTTTAGTTTTTTTTCTATTCATATGTTGCGAAGGCCTTACATACTTCTAACGTCCGTCGCGAAGCTATTTGGCAAGTTCTAAAGATAGTGAATACCTTTACAAAAGTAATCTACAATTATACAGTCCAAGCCTTTTGCCTGTTTTGTAGCTTTGTTTGTGAACTCGTCCTTAAAACCTGCTATGTCATGTTTTTCTGCAAGTTGAACGTTTGTATAGAAATGATGTATATTGTTAAATATTTTTTCTTTAAAATCTAATTAAGAAGAAAAGAAATAATGAATGTAAACATTTGAAATTCTCGGTTTGGAGGATGCCTTGCTAAGTTTTTGCCTGTTTGCATTTATAGAAATTTACAAATCTGATGAGAATTAGTTAATTGAAATGTCTGAATTGAATTACCTAATACAGAAAAGGGTATCCTATATTTATTTATTTTTATATGCTGCTTTACAAAAATGTCTGTCTCTTGATCCTGCCCAAGTTTTAATTAAAAATATCATAACAATTGTTATTAATTATAATATACATATACATCTTGAAATAACTGGTAAAACTTGTAAATGTTTGTCCTTTGGGCAAATGTATCAGAGCCACTCAAATATAGTAGTAGTAATTTAATATAGTTTAGTAATTTGGGCTTAGAATTTAAAATTAATAGAGCTGCATTCATATAAAAAACAGTCTGATAAGAAGAGTCTACATAATAGTGATAAATACACTAGAATTTTGGATATACAATTTTTAATCTTATCTAAATTACATTTTTGGGAATTTTGATGGACTAAAGGGTCCCTACAAAAGGCATTTAAAGCGAGCTTAGTGAGTCTACCTGTTAAGGTTATTTAACAAAAATAAAATAAATGTATGTTCAGGTTATATGAAACGAAAATAACAAATTAAACAAGTACAATAAGACAACTATTAATCCCCCATCGAAGGGAAAAGTCCCTAATTTTTAACATGCGTCCCCAAATGTCCCCTTCGAAGTCTCCGTCTTATAAAAGATTACTAAATACTCAAAATTGTTGTTTGTTTCTGGATTTTTGGCGCGGATGCTACTCCATTTGCCAAATCGCTCATCGTCTGGGGTTAGTCCGAGCTGGAGCGATCCTCTCAGGTGATTTCCACCTTTTTCCAGTTTGGAGTCGTATCGGTGGGATATCCGGATGGTGAGCTTGAAACTTTAGGTCATCCCGATTTTCTTATCGTATAACTAAATAACTTTCGATCTATAGCAGTGTTTTACGTCACTTATCAAAAGTGACCTTAAATGACTGAGTCACATTCATATAAATGACCGATCACTTTTAAAATTGACAGAAATTCGCCAGTTTTTTAAAACAAAACGACTGTTTACTTCTAAGTTATATACCGATTTTGAAAAATGACCGTTCATTTACCAACACTAGTTTAAAGTGAATTTATATTAGTGTTGGCAAATTGCCGGTTATTTATAAATTTTCACTTATGAAATTTATGGTCTGTTATACGGTCATTTATGCCATCAATTTTTAAAACGTTCGAAAGGATGCCTAAAATGTTAACATCAAACAAAATTGATCTCTTAAATAAAAAAGACATTTAATGTTTTTTTTTATTCAAAAGTCATTTATAAATCGGCTATACAAAAAAATCATTTATGTAAGTGACCCGGTCGTGTAAGGTCACTTTTGGTAAGTGACGCCCACTAAGGTACCAGGTTTACAAAGTCCTTCAGACCCGTTTAGAGCCATGTGCATAATCTCCGCATCAAAATGTCCTTTACGTTTCGTATATCATGTAGGACTGGTACAGAAAGGCAATTCCCGAAAAAAACTAGGAATCACCACACTTAAGTTCTTTCTTATTAATGGGAAAATGTTCCCTTCTGAGCTGTTCCCAGTAGATGCCCGATAAGGACAGAAAAACCGAAACTCACCGATATTATATGGTTCGTAGAGAAAAATCCAATTTACTAAGTATATTACGGTAATTAATTTCGATATGGATAGCGTTTTTTTGTTTCAAATGTGTGTTGTAATTTGCCAACTCGACCACAATTTTGTTTCAGCATATTGCAAAAGAGGGTGGGGTCGGGGCGTTTAATATTCGCGTAGCGGGGATTTACAGCCAAATGCCAACGACATTTTTAAAAACATAGTTTGTAAGTCGTAATGTTATTATTCTGTACTATAATATAACAGCCTTATTGGATGTTGGATGGTCAAAAGACATGCGTTCTGAAAGAATTAAAAATTAATTGATTTAAAATTTAGTGATATAAATATTTCAAAACAAGGTATGCAATTTTAATTTTACTTACGTACCACAACAGCAAATATGTAGCAAATTGTACAAATGTTCCGAAACGGCAGCACTGCTACGATTGAAATTCCTTTAATTCCGTTCAAATTGGGTTAGAATGAAATTTTACGGCTCATCGTTTATGATTTTAATGATGGTATTATCGACGAATCAAGGCTAACCTAACCAAACGGGACAGATCTACCTAACAGTATACGTTTGGTTAATAAAAAGCCTTGTAATAATATAGAAAAAACTAAAAAAATATTTGGCCTTGTCGGGATTCCAACACACAAGCTTTGCAACGTAGGCTGAGAATCTTACCTACATTTAAAACAAAACTTGTTTATACTCCGCCGAATGTTCCGACGTCACGATGAAACAATCTAACACTGCTGATTAGTTCCAATACAAAACGCACGATTACACACGCGTTTAATTGTTTGTGTACAAGAGTGGCGCAGTTCCAAATAAAAATAATATAATATAATAGATGTCCCCTGGGCACAAAAAAAGTATGTCCGACGAAAAAAGGAAGTCTGGTAACCCTATGTACAAAATACTATTGCAATATAATTTTGTGCTGGAAAAACATCATACGCTATACCTGAAACATGTCAGCTATTTACAACCGACAACTGGTGAACTTACCTTAAAAACAACCACGCATTCCTCTACGACTTGATCGAAAATCAACTTCCCGCGTATATAGTTATATAGTATTCCAGAAAACTAATTTTGAGGAACGCTCCTAGGTATGATCCCGAGTATTAAAAAGGTTTAATTATTTTTTAGTTTTTAAAAGTGAGAACTGGGGCAATAAATATTTGGCGTTTTGTGATATTCGATTAACGTCTATTTAACCTGATAAAAATTGCTTAAAATTTTTATGTACCCTATAAGTTTTTTCTATCTCTTAATTAATCCTTTAGGTGGTTGTACAACTACTACCTAGGAAAAATAATACATACATCCCAAAAAACATTATTTGTTTATGAAGCAACTCAACACTGTCTTAGTGAGTGATGGAAAACGATTTTATCTTTTCTAGGTACGCACAACAGTAGAAAAAATATTACTATAACCTACATGTGTACATATTGCATTATATTTTTTATAAATCTCTGAAAACGAACATACTTATTTTTTTCCGAACTTCCCGCCTCTACGCGTATAACTGGCAAATGCCATAAAGATCCAATTTCACACAACTAAATAAAGTTGCATGGCGGATTAAAAAAAAGAGTTAAATATCAGTAAACATGAGTTTCACGACGATCTTCGTGGAATACGGGCGCGTAGCCAGCTGTCTGTTAATGTTCCTGAATAGACCTTCAGTCCTGTCGTTGGCACAACACCCAATCAGAATGCTTTATTTTTGTTCCGTTCCGTTGCTCTTAGGTATGATTTTATACAAAAATTGAGTCTGCAAGAGCCATACAATCAAACAAGAAGAAATGTTATTGTCACCGAATCGCAAAATAACGAAACAGTGTTACCGTTTTAGTACAAATGTACTAAATTTATTACATTTTCTATGGGAAATTACAAAAGTACATTTTAAATAAAAATTTAGTACTTTTTTCACATTTCCATATTCAATTATTTTTTTTATTTATTTATCCTAATAAAGACAGAAATAACACAAAGTTCTTTTATACAGTAAAGACATTATTTTGACATTGTAGATTTTTTTTCTCATGAACAGAAGACACCTTTAGGACACAAAGTAGTTGTTCAGATACAAAAAAGTGCATGTTCATGACGATTAACCCTATGTTTAGTACATTTTCCTATAATTCGTCAGTACATTTCGCAAATTGTTTGCGGCAACACTGCACGGAAACCAAACACCTAACTGTTCATAGAATTCTAATTATTAGCTCCTATAAACTTTAACTTTAAAACATATATTTGTATTGTTTGTATCTCGTTAAAAATTAATCACATAGTTTTTTAAAATATACTTTTAAGCAACTATCTCGGGTTTGCCACTTAAATAAGTAAGGTTGCTGCTATTACCTTTCCAACAAGTACAAAAGTTACAAAAATAATGACTGCTCCTTCCCACCACTTCATGCAAAATATAAACAATCCAAGTCAGGGGAGTCTTAGGGGTTCCTTTGGTCCTGGTGCAATGCAAAATGCTCTTGACGCTACAGGTATGCAAAATACATTGCCAAATCAAATGGGTGGACAAATGGGGCAATTAGGCAATCCAATGATGACCCAATTAAATAATCCTATGAGTGGTGCAATAAGTCCAATAAATTCACAAATGAGTGGACCAATGCAACCATCACTTGGAACAGCAGGTATGCAAAGCACAATGCCTAGTCAAATGGGTGGACAAATGCCTCAATTAGGGAATCCCATGATAAGCCAGATGGCAAATCCACTGAGTGGAGCAATGAGTCCTATTAACACGCCAATGAATGAGTTTAATCCTGGTCTTAATCATCCAATGCACCCAGGATCTCAAACACCAGGAGTAACACCAACACCCCCTCAAAGTCATACACCCCAACAGCAGCAACAATCCAAAGAGTTTAACACAGCTTCTTTGTGTCGCTTAGGACAAGAAACAGTTCAAGATATTGTGAGCCGCACCCAGGAGGTGTTTCAAACATTAAAAGCTATACAACCCCCTGCTGGTACGGCTCAATCATCAAATGCAAGCAATGAAAAAAAGGCAAAAGTACAAGAACTTCTTCGTACCATCAGAGTACTCTTCAAAAGGTTACGACTGATTTATGAAAAATGTAACGAAAACTGTCAGATTCAAGGCATGGAGTATACTCATATTGAGAGTCTTATTCCATTCAAAGATGAATTAGATCCAAAGCATGAGGAGAAAAAGAATTCAGAAGCATATAGATTGGCCTGTGAAGAAAGCAAAGAAGTGATGGAACAAGTAGTTCTGAAAAATAAGCAACTCAAAGAGGTGATTGACCACTTAAGGAGGATTGTGTGGGAAATTAATACCATGTTGACCATGAGAAAGTCATGAACAGTTCTCTGTACTAGTTGGAATAATGAATGTATACCATTTCATGGAGAAGATCTTAATATTTCGTAGTATTCAACATGGCTTGTAATATGTGAAAAGAACTTTTTTTTTTATGTAAAATACAAATGATTTTACAATTTTTGAACTATTTAAAATTTCATGTTTTTTTCTTTTTTTTTATAATACCATGCAATATGTGATTGGGCAAGTAAACTTATTTATATTAAAATAAATATGTTACCCAAGTAAAACTAAATTTTGATATTTATTTGTATGCCTAGAAAATTAGGAGGGACATCGGGTGTTACACAGGTAAAAATAATATGCTTATTTCATAACTATATTAGCAACATTTTATATAATCACTTGAGAGTTTTAAATGAACACAAGACCCAACTACACTTAACCAGGACACAATAGGGTTTTTACTGTTTTTCACAAATGGTTCCATTATTTCATGAGTTTTGCAAGGATGAAGTGTTAAAAAGGGTCTACATAATACTGGATGATCCATTTGAGTCAAGGTATCATACATATTTGAATCTTTTAGGTTCTTGGTTCTAGCCCAATACTCTTCCATAGTAAGCATAGTGCCATCTTTTCTCCAAATATTGAAATATAAAACTGGTACCCCATAACTAATGTGATATGCAATGTGGTACTCAAAGGTAACTATTATCTTTGACTCATCGCCTAAAAACATTGTGGATTTCTTCGATATATATTTTCCATTATCAATACCTTCTTTTACATTTAATAGCCAGCCATCCATAATAGTACTTGATATGGATACTATTTCCTTGATGCATGCATCAAAATCTTCAATAGAAATTCCTCCTTGCTCCATTTCCGACTTACACTAGTCACTAACACAAATGTAATCAAAAGAATTCTCACTTCAGAATTAATAATATATATTTACCTCTAGCAACAAGCCTTGTGAGCCTTTCTGGAAATAGCAACTGTGGGGGCTCTTCTTCTATCAAATGCCTATAGCATTCCAACATTGTAAAAATTGCTGACTCTCTAACATCATCGACACTAACCATGTGTTGCTTGAATTGGCAAGCCGAGTTATTCTCTAGCAACTGGAATCTTGAAAAATTTGAATATTATTTTTGCACGCACAAGCAGTATATATTATGTTAAGAACTGTGATAATAGCTTAAATTAATTACATAAATGCAAATACTTGCAAACATTTAATTCAATTTAGGCAAGACCAGAATTTATTTATATCCCCAGTAAAACAATCATTGCATTTTTTAATAGTTTAAATACTAGTTACCTAACTTCTATATCATACTATAACTCAATACTTGCCTGTAGGCCCTTTCTCCACAACAGGGATACCTTCCAATTGGTAAAGGTGCTTTCTGTGCATCTAACGTAAAAAACTGAGGAGTATCAGGATGGTATCGGCACCATCCGATTTGATTTGCTGGAAAATATCTGTAAATATATTAAGAATTAGTTGCTATATATTCTTTAATTATTTATTGTTGCTAATACCTTTTACAAACTGAGCAATGAAGAAAATGAGCATCACCCCAGAGTCTCCAGTAGACTTTTCGCCATGTTTTAAGAGATTTTTGGAGTTTTACAATATAATCGTTAATATTCCAGTTCGTGTCTCTAAAAATTAATATGAATTAAGAGGAAGAAACCAACACCTGCTGAAAACAAGGTAGGTATTGAATAAACTTGCATATATTTTATTTGCGTTTACCGTATATGTAAACTTATGATGGATCCATCAGGCTGTAATCTCATACAAGACGGGACACAAGGAATTTTTGCTGCAACATTTGGTGTTATTAGTTGTTGACACTTTTCACATCTAAAATATATTAAATGGTTAGTCAAAACAAGCAGAACAGTTGTTCTTACGTTGCGATTTTTAAAGTTAAGAAAAAATATAGGACGCTACTGGTTGATCCTTGTCACATAGTTCATCGAATCTATGTTTCGAAAGTAGTTTTAGGTAATAGTAGATTCGAGCGGTTAAATAACAGATAAATCCATGAATCGCTTTTATTACACTTTTTACATTAACCCACAAAAAAAGTCTAACCAAAATGCACTCTGATATTTAAATCTTATCAACGTATAAAACTATTAGATTTTGTTAAGAAAAAGGACATCGCAGGTAGAGTATTGAACACTTAAAAACAATGAAATTTTAGTCCAGTTAAGGATTGGTTTGAGATCTATTTTACCGTTGTTGGTATCTTGGATCGATTAAATCTTAAACCAATCCGTAATTGTTATGTTACTTCCGGCAGTTTGAATGTAAATAAACTCATTAAATTGTTGATGCATACTCCGCATCTGCTACTTTGTCGGTAGCGCACTTAGCTTCTATTGTAAAGGATGTGTGTTTCTACCGAGCAATGCTTTTTCAGTTTTTTTTATCAAAACCTATGATTTTGTATTTAACCGTGTTTTTAGTTAGTCCTGGTTAGGTTTTTCTTCGGTTGATGTTAAAAAAGTGTATCTATAATAAAACAAGCAAAATATACTTACCCAAATGGTCCCCAAGTCACAGAATGGCTTGCAATTTAAACGCTTTTGTATTTTTTAGCAGAAAACGGTCCCATTTTTATACTAGCATTTAGGTAACCGAGGGGGGTCCGGTAATCAAAATCCCCGATTGGGTCACCAATCATAACCTACCTTGCGGACGTTGAGTGTCCGGCATAGATTTATTTCGGCGGAGTATAAACAGGGTCGTTAAATTTTCGTTCTGAAGCATGATTGCTCAGTGGTAGTGTGTTTCAATCGCGGCTTGGTCGATGTTTTTAGTTGTTTTTTCAAAAATAATATAATATATGATTTTGTATGTAGTTGTGTTTTAAAAATCGGATTACATTTTGGTTAGCCCTGGTTAGACCCTTTTTGTATGTTCAAACAAGGATCCAGACTTTTATACGGTTAGATGAATGCGTTCTGGGTTAGCACGAGGTTTGTCAATAAAGTCATCATTACAGCTATAGCAATTAATATTAAATTATATATTAACACAAGGTTATGAAGTCAGCCGTTGCGATAAGGCAGCTTTCGATTATCCCTTTTATTCATTTTAAAATGCCAGACAACTCCTATTTTGATTTTTTTTATTTTAAGTTTAAATATCGACCCATGTCTTAATAGTTCCCTCAAACATATAGAGTCAAGAGCTGCAAACGTAAATATTTCAGTGTAAGCAATTCGAATTCTTATAGATATCATACTTTAAGCAGAAAAAAACTAAAACATATATTTACCAAGCGTAACTTCAGCTCTGATGGAACTAGTTTCATTTAACTGAATTTAAAATTATACGCGGTTTGGTTTGAGAAAAAATAGAATTAGGCTTAAATATTTCGTTATCCCTGATTTTATTATTAGGTACCTAAAAATCCTTGCCAGAGAACACCAATGTCCCCTAACACTTTCCGGATCTGGTTCAACCAAAGACTGAATCAATTTCGAAAACAGTCTAGATTGAATTTTGTCTTTTCTGTCTTTGATCGATTCAACTTCTGTATTTGTATACATTGCCGCTAACCTGGAAAATAAAATTGACTTTTTTAAGTTAAATAATCTAATTTTTGAAGATTGATTTACCGGGTCAAGACTGAATCATTAAGACAGCTTAAATTTGTGGCACTTCGTAAAATTTCGTTCATGTGTTCGTGGCAAAACAAGAGACAATCTTGAAGCAGAGGTTCCATTTGCAAAAAGGCAGCCGAAACCAAAATGGGAATGACACATTGCGAATCTAACTGGGGCCAGTCTGCTTCGAGTAAAGAATCTTTTTTAACCCACTGCATAAGCCATTCAAATATACCAATATCGCAATGGACAGAAATATCCATATCTTCCAACTTTTGACCTAAAAATTAATTCTTTTATTATTGGTATAGACTGACAGAATTAGAGTAGATTATTTTTTTACACCAAGACCAAATACACCGTTTTACATATGTGTCTTCACAATATGCTTTTTCTGCTATCTTTTCAAGGCCCAGTAGGGAATGTTTTACATTATAGAGATAGCCGCGACAATAATAATTTGTTATACTACTTTTTATAGATGCACTTTAGTTGGTCTTATTCTATTTTTCTAAGGCGGAAACAAAAAAAAATGCAGATTCAAAAGAATTTCATCCCCGACTCACTGAATGACCGCTGTTTCAGTCTGAGAGTTCATTTTTTGCGACTTTGTTGTTTATTCTACCCGTTCTATAAGCGGGGGCTTAAAATTAATTCTTTTTTACTGTGCTCTTAAATTAAAACCGAAGTTCAAAAATCATTAACTGACAGTTGCCAAGTTGGTAATTGTAATAAGGCAGCTTTCGATTATCCTTTTTATTCATTTTAAAATGCCAGACAACTCCTATTTTGATTTTTTTTAATTTTAAGTTTAAATATCGACCCATGTCTTAATAGTTCCCTCAAACATATAGAGTCAAGAGCTGCAAACGTAAATATATCAGTGTAAATAATTTGAATTTTTATAGATATCATACTTTAAGCAAAAAAAAACTAAAACATATATTTACCAAGCGTAACTTCAGCAAAATATCCCATTTTCTCTACCAGAAGTTTCTGATTGCAAACAAAAGACTTTTTCATCTTTTTAACTTCGTCACATACATGTATCTCTACTTCAGATCTAAAAATAAAATAATTCGCATATCATGCAAGAAAGCTAAAGTTACTTAACTTACTCTGTTTTGGTAATATTTGCTTTGCTTGATGTTGAAGCATCGCCACTAGATTTTCTCCGCGCTAGACGTTCCTTAGATACAGTTAGAACTGACGTACTGTGTAAATTCTTTTCTGTAAATATGAATTATGTACAGACTAGAAATAATATTAAACCCATTAAACCTTAATCTGATATACCTGTTAAGATTATTTACACAATAGTTTGCTTTACTTGCTTGCCTAACACTTTGTTGTATGTTTTCATTTTTATGCGATATTCACGGCCTAAAATTCCTTGCTTGTAAGTTTTAATTGTGTAAAATTTATTACACTCATAAGCAATATTATACGAAATAAATTACCCCAACTCAATATATTGTGTACTTTCAAAATACATTTTAATATTTTAAAACACAGAGGAATTGTTAAATATAATCTGATCAGTAACAAATAATAATGGTACTAAGGTAAACCAAAGCACGTAGGAATCTTACAGAGACATCAAACATTCTTTGCTGGGATTATAGTTTCTACCAACGTATTGAGGCTTGAAAGTATCTTTAACTTCTCAGTCTGTATTTCAAATCCTGTAATCTTCATATCTTTTTCTAACTATAACCAAATGACTTTTGCTTCTCTAGTTAAAAACTTTCTAAGACATATCTTGGAATCCAACCGATTCAATATTCTGGTGCTACAAACTTTTAGTAGTACTATTCTGTCTAATAGAATCTATCACCCGTTATCACGCATTTCTAGGAAATTTCAATATGGTGTGTTAAACATTCCCTCTAACTTTTTGGTTAGCGCAACTTATCGTAACACTAGTTCTATCATCTTTGTATTAAAAGATAGCCAATAGCACGTCGCCAAATAGACTTTTAATTCACAAGTGCAGTGGAATCAATAATCACTATTCTGATAAAGGCAGAATCCGTTTTAGGTTCATAATGTCTGAGCAAATGAAGACCTTATTTTGGCTACTTCGCGACTGCCAAATAAGCGTCGGCGAGACGCGATATCAGATCGACCATAAATGAGGCAGGAGACAGCTCCATATCCAGCCGACTGTTTCTCAACGCCTCACTCGCCTCTCCTGACTCATTCACGTTGACGTTGCATCTCCGGCTTGGAGGAGGCTTCAAGTATTCAGTGGTTTTGTTTTATTGAAAGGTTCATTTTCGCATGCGGGCAATGTTCCTGTAGTAAGGCACTATCTATTTCAGTATTGGCCGTGTCTTCAGTCTTAATGGACTTATCTATGTGTATTTTGAATATGTTAGCCTTTATAGATAGCATGCTGACAACTGCATGTTTTTTATTATTAATTTTTTTTAGTTCAATGTTTATATTAATATTGCACGCCTACGTTACTACTATTTACGCACTCCTTTCTGGTTCGGGTTCTGGGCTCGAGACATCATGAATTTGAGAAAGCCAGACAAGAGAGCAACACGGTTATTCAAAAGATACTATCACCGAAGCTGTAAATTATATAAAACGTACCTGATTTTTTTGTAAGCAACTTAACATCTTTTTTGCCACAAGGTAAACTACAGGTGTAAACGTTTTATAGTTACGTATGTTTGGCACCCTTGAAGTGTTTTATGGGCAAATGAACCATTTTTTCACTAAAAATGTAAAGCCATTAACATTTAATGTCATCGTCATGATATTCATGAATTTTGACTCTTTTGTTATATTCCCATGTATTGTTGTAAGGATTATTTTGTTACGTATGGCGTTTAAATAAACAAACCGTACCCAGTTCAAAATAATTTGTTTTAATATGCAAAGTTAGGCATAACATAACGAAAACATTCTTTGGAGGGTCTCAAAAAGCCCACATTTTGAAAAGACCTGCTTTCATTTTTTTAAATGTATTTTTTTGTTCCTAGTTAATATATGCATCCAAAGACCGGTCTAAACTGGTTTAATAGTGAGATTTAAACCGTATTTCGTTAAATTCCCAAGTTTGGGTCCCTAAGTCTAATTTGGGACATAGTACAAAAATATTTATAATAAATTCTGTACCATTTCCATAACAAAATAATTATTGAAAGGAATACTTTAGCCCCCCACCTAACTTCTAGACTTAAATTCGAATTTCGATTGTAAATCAGGTAATTGTTATTGTCAGCAAATTTGCCTTTTTTTTAGAATGAACGTCAATCTAGAGGGCCTTTTGAAATATCCCAGCGCTATACTCGTATCCCATGTCTTCTGTGAAGCAAAACCGGGAAAATGCCATCTGGCTCTCCTGCTGCAACACATTCTGGCATGTGTAGGGACCCTCTCATACCTTTATTTCCGCTGCTTAAGATATTCACAAGTCAAAGATCCATTTTACAGAAGTGTTTCTTTCTTTCTGCATCCTACGCCTCACTCTAAGTTACCTAACATCACGATACGCATCGCAGAGTTCCCCTCAC
The DNA here is from genome assembly GCA_030620095.1 of Kuschelorhynchus macadamiae. Classification (NCBI taxonomy): domain Eukaryota; kingdom Metazoa; phylum Arthropoda; class Insecta; order Coleoptera; family Curculionidae; genus Kuschelorhynchus; species Kuschelorhynchus macadamiae. The sequence goes on along the minus strand of JAUTXW010000845.1, from coordinate 69,077 downwards.
CAACAGCTTGACTGAAGGTCCATTGAGCAGCTTTGCGAAAGATTCTATATTGGCACTGGAGGTATATAGACATTCTGTACAGACCTGCGTAACCAGGATCAAATAGTCATTTCTTATTGGCTGTAATATTACTTACTACCTACAACCGCCCTCCTAAGTCGAAGTAATGGAATTATTCAAATTTTAATGAGTAAATGAGAAATCGATTTTTAAATTAATTTGATTTTAAACTGAATGAATCTATGTCGAGATTATCTTAAAAGCTATTTTGCGTTGTCTGCGTGCTCGGCAACAAAGGTTTTACTTTTACATTTTCATTAAAGCAACATTGGTGGTGTTCGTGAAAATATCGGAGTATAAACAAGTTTATCAAAAGCTATAATTCGGTATGTAACAGTTTTGAAATATCAGACTGATATTTTGATTAGGCCTAATTAGGTTTTTTTGGGTTGCCATAAAAAAGTGTATCTATAATCAATGGACTCTATACTACGTAATTGGAACTACCCAGTCGTTTTGTGGTATCTCCGTCTCTTTCTATCTAAAAATAATAACATTTTTCTTCTTTTTTAACCAAACCAACCAAAGGCTTACAGATGTATGAGAACATAAAGACAAAATATAGAGTAGATAAAGTCAATTTAAAATTTCCATTTTGTTGTACAAATGAGTTTTGAAATCAGTTCATTAATTAGAGGCTTTTGAAAATCATTTTCTAAAAACTAATTCCTCGAATTTTCGAAATTCCCCCCTCAATGGGGGTAAAATTGTGTTTTTCCATTCTTCACAATATCTTTTCAACTCAATGTAGGGTTAATATGTCTGCAGATACAGCTTTAATTTAAAAAAAAATACATATTAAAATCGATCATGTGGGAGCTGCTAGGGAAATTAAAAAACAATTGCATTGAGTTTTAAATAGATATATAGAATTTACACTGAAAATCGTTTCCTACGCTGAAAATCTAATTACCTGCAAGTAAAGTATCCATAGATCAATTGCACCAGTTACTTTAAAATGCACAGGTGGTAACGACCACGAACCAATTAAAACCATAGTTTTGCTAAATTTTTCAGCACTCAAAATTATTAACGGTTATTATAACAGTACAAGGGTACTTTTAACAAAAAAATGCCATTTGTTAGGAATAGTGAAGTGTGACCCAATTTGGTTCAGTACATAGTCACAGTAACTATTTATTACATGTAGTGTCTTTTCAAATATTTTTATTGGGCAACATTTTATTCCATCATATTGGATTCCCACTAATAATTTACCAGTTTCTTTCTACCTATGCCATACTTGACGTATGGACATAATTTAAAATAATTTCAATACTGTTTACATTGACACATACCGGCATTTTGTTAGGTCATGTTGAATTCGTACCAGTTTATCCCATTTTCACATTTAATTTTACTGCAAAATTTAAAAAAGATTTTTTTACTTTGATATTTTAAAAAATTAGACCGGCGGAATTGATAAGATATATTTTTTGGCATTAAATCTAAGAGTGATTTTTTCACGATTAGAAACATTTTATTTGGCTGGCATTTTATTCCACCAACTTGAATTAGTTATATGTATTAGTTGATCTCTATACACAATTTGAACTCAATCCATTAAATAGTTTTTTCAGGTTTAGTTTTTAAATAATTTGTGCAAAATTTCAGATAAATTAGGGAAGTAATTTTTTTAATATTTAACTAGGCGGCAGTTTTGTTTCGCCATATTGCAGTTTCACCAAAATATTATCAAGTGATATTACCCTTAATTTTTGATCAAAATTTGAAGTCAATCGAGTAAGCAGTTTTTAAACTATGCCGCGAACTGACAGACAGACCCACCGACGGACCAAGGGAATTGATAAAACATATTTTTTGGCATCTAGGGACGCTAAAACGTGAAGATATATAAAACCTAAGAAAGTGTTTTTTTTTCACGATTACTAAACATAATACTTGATGTCTGTGTAAATTTTCAGATAAAACTAAGTAGTTTTTTAATAATAATTTTTTTAACATTTTACTAGGCCTCCATTTTATTTCGCCGTATTGGATTTTTACCAAAATATTACCAGGTAATCCCCATATGAACCTTAATTTTTGACAACATTTGAAGTCAATCTGGTAAGTAGACATACATACAGACAGACATACCGACGGAATTGAGTACATATGTTTTTCCCTTTCACGAGGAAAGTATCTTGACTTTTGTGTAAAATTTGAGATAAATTGGATAATTAGCTTTTTAATAATGTTTTTTTAGCATTTCAGTAGACCACCATTTTGTTTCGCCAATTGGATTTTTATCAAAATAATACCAGATGATCCCCATATAACTCTTAATTGTTTATCAAAATTTGAAGTCAATCGGGTAAGCAGTTTTTAAGCTATGCCTCCAACTGATAGACAGACCGCCAGATGGACAGATGGAACTGATGAAACATATTTTTTGGCATCTAGGGACACTAAAACGTGAAGATATATAAATCCTGAGAGGGTGATTTTTTCACGATTACAAACATTTTATTTGGCTGCCATCTTGAATTACAATTTTACTAGTTGATGCCTATAGCTACCACAATTAGTTATCGCACACAATTTGAAATCAATCCATTAAACAGTTTTTTCAGGCTGAAATTTAAAATACTTTATTAAGCTGCCATTATGTTCCGCTATCTTGGATTCGTACCAAAAAGTTACCAGTTGATTCCAACATAATTGATCTTGGCGCCAAATTTCAGACAAATTAGATAAGTCGTTTTTTAATAATATTTTTTTTTAACATTTCACTAGGCCGCCAGTTTGTTTCGCCACAACGGATTTTTACCAAAGTGTTAAAAAAAATAGCGGGACACGAAAGAAAACCGGGCGGAGTCAATCGGTTTAGGAAGGTTGGCCAAGCAATCTCTTTAAACCAGTGGTGTCCCGTCGTTCTTTAAATAATATGGCACTCTTTTTGACTATACGCACTAAAGATAATTAAAAAATGTAACTATGCTTAATGATCCTTTATCTACATTTGTCTGTTTTCTTTCGTGTACCGCACTTCTATATCTCTTTTGTGTTGCAAAAACGGCGAACTGTAAAATGATTTAAATTTGATTTTTCTTGATCGATTTACCTTTAAATATATTTTTCTTGAGTTCTGTCATTAACGGTTCCCGGGCTACTGTCTACGTCCACTATTATTGGACCACACAGTATAGTGATACACGATTCACAAGTCCAGATTTTACAAGGGCAGCCAGCATCAGATCCAATGAACGAGATTTTTCAAAATTTTAATTTATGCAGTTCGATTTTGGGCTACTCGGGTATGCCAAAAGTGGCCGTTTGTCTCCGTTTGTCATATTACTTTATACAGGGGCCGTCATTGTGAAGTACTATACAGGGCGTTTCCTAATTGCGTGTTGATGTTAAAGGGGGTGTTTTTATGTCCAAAAAGTCTTAACTTTTGAGATACGGGATGGTAAAGTTTAAAAAGAAAACATTTTTTTTCATCCCAATTCTGATGCTATTGTAGATAACTGCATGAAATTTGATACACGTCTTCTATGCATTAAGGAGGATACGGATTTACCCAGGTTAATTACATATGCAAGCCACTTGTAGAAATTTCAAAAATTGATTGTTAATAAAAAATGCCCTTTTATGCATGAAAGACGTATCAAATTTCACAGTTATTTATCTATAATAGCATCAGAATTAGGATTTTAAAAAAATGTTTTTTTAAAACCCTGTATCTCCAAAGTTAAGACTTTTAAGTTCATATTAAACTTTTTTCTTAAAAAGGTCCAATAATCACTCCCCCTTTAAAATTAGCACGCAATTAGGAAACGCCCTGTATAGTACTTCACACCTGTACAAAGTAATATGACGGAGACAAACGGTCACTTTTGGCATACCCGAATAGCCCAAAGTCGAACTGCATAAGTTAAAATTTTGATAAACCTTGTTCACTGAAATCAGTGCTGGCTCCCCTACTATAACTAAATTGATGTGTTAATTTTGGAAAAAATATGTGTTCTTGAGTTTTTCAAATATTAATTGCAATATTAGATATTTTTTGACACCCGGTATTGAACAGAAAATTAATTATTTTGAAGCAGTTTATTGACAGCTACTTTCTGAACAATTTTACAAAATATATGAAAAAAAAACTAAGCCATTTTTGAGGTTGACGGCTGTGATTCTAATGGTTCGATTCCTTCTAAATCGTTGTTTTCCTCTGAAAATGATGAGTTTTCGTCGTTACTACTTGAAGATCCCAGTGTGATAACTAAATAATCAATAACCGTTTCAAATTTGCCATCTACTTTCCAGTATTTATCTTCAATAGAACGAACATGTTTAACATACGATTTCGAATTTTCAGCCGATATTGAGTCAACCGCTTCTAATGTTATTTTATTTAAATCTTTAATTGAAAGTTCACCGGTCTTGCGCTTTCGAATTTATTTTTTTACTCCTGCCTCTGCAAGTTCAATAGGGTTGAGGTCGCACATGTATGGAGGCAGCCTTAAAGTTGTAAGACCGAGGTTACGTAAAAGTCCGTCAATTTTATACTTTTTTTCTCTAGGCTTGTTGGCTGATATTACTTCATATAATTGATATTTTCTCCGTGTTGGATCACCTACAAGATTGTTCGATTTAAGCCACGATATCAAATGAGATTTTGTAGAGTATTTATTATCCATTACCACGACTGATTTGGGAGGAATGTTAGGTAGAAGCTTCTCGAGCAACCACTTTTTAAAATTATCTCTATTCATCTGTCCATGATAGTCTCCAGTTGTTAGTCCCGAGCAAAAAACTAAAGCAGCACCTGGAACAAATCCGGCTTCTGAACCAGCATGAACTATAATAAAGCGACTACTAGAGCGGATTTCCTGAACAACACCTCTAACACTTTCACTTTGCCAGCATTTGTTCACTGTCATATCATTATCTACCCAGGTTTCGTCTAGATACACAATATTGCCTCCTTGCCTATGTTGCCTTACAGTTGATGGATATTTCACCTTCCAGTGAAAAATATTTGGTCTCTCAATGAGCAATTTTCGTTTTGTTTGGCACTTGCGCCAAACTAAACCATTTGATCGTAAAAGCCAATTTAAGGTTTTATATCCGTATGGAAAATCTATTTTGTTCTTTACAGCACGAAGTAGGGGTTTGCAGGTCGGAACCTTCTTCAAGTTTATACAATAATCCTCTATTGTTCGTTGAATTACTTAAAAATCACCATCGTCAATTTTATCTTTGTATGATAATCGGGGTCTTTTTTACCAGTAGATTTTAAAGGTGAAGTAGAACATGAGCGATCATTATGTTCTCTTTGAATTTTTCTTACACTACTTTCCGAAACACCAGCGTAAAATGCAGCGCGTTCTGTTCGTTTTTGAATTGGAATAGTTAAAATATTATTTTCAGCTTCTCTAGTACACGCCTCTATAACGCTCATAATAACTTCACGTGCACCGCTTCGAAATGTTTTTCCTCTTTTGCTCGCCATAGTTACTTCGAAATAATAACTCAAATTCAACGCAACGCATTTATATAGAAATGAAAACAAATGCTCGAAATGTATAGACGCCACTGGAAATAGCTAGAATCTTCTAGTGGCAAGTGCATGGAGACTCTAGGCACATCCCAATTACAAGTGGACCAGTGCGAAATTTACTAAATCCTCGATTAATTTTCCATACGGCTTAGCCGGCGCACTTTATAGGTGCAGCGGCAAACTATTAGAACAAATAAAATAACATAAAATTTATTTGCATACACTTTATAGTGTATCTAAAGTCAATTGAGACAACATAAAAACTAAATACCCGTGAACAGTCGGCGACTTCTTTGTGAAGCATGGGCGGCGTGATAGAAATTTAAACTTGCTTTTGTAAACCGATTAACTGAATAGAAATAAATTTATTTAATATACGTGGTGTAGTAAATTGAGCGTACCCCAAATTTTCCGATGTCTCAATTTACTTTAGATACGCTTTACTAGGTCATCTCCACATGACCTTTAATTTTTGACCAAAATTCGGTCAGTCAATCGGGTAAGTAGTTTTTTAGCTATGCCGCGAACAGACAGACAGACCGATGGAATCAAGAAAACATGTTTTTCGGCGTCTAGAGGCCCTGAAGCATGAAACTCTGAAAAAATCTCGGAGGGTGATTTTTTCACGATTACAATACTTCCCTTGTAAGAGGGAGGTAAAAACAAACCAAAACTGCTTAAAATTTGAGCCCAAAAAAATGTATGTAAATAAATCAATTTAATGGTATGAGTGAAAGCGAGACGAGAGTACCACACTGCACTGCACACGGGTATGTGGTCCCGGTTGCGCAGGTCTGTACATAATATTTATATGCGCACCGGAGAACTTTCATAGTTTTTCTTTGGGAAAAATAGGTTCAATTTACTACATGCAATTAAAAGTTTCTACAAATTTACTATAACCGGGAGTATTCAATTGTAAATTTTAAGGAGTTTAATATTTTGTGTTGGTACTTACCAGAACTCTTAACGATATTACATGAAGAACACTTTTTCACTGAATGTGTGTTTTGTACTAAATAAGGAAGAACAGAATCTAGAAGTCCTTCAGATAATACGTCGCTCAACCTCCGCTTTAAGACATCTGAATCATTGACCAAGCTATTAGTCGAATTTTTTTTCTTTGACATTTCTGGAAATAACATAACATCAGACTAGAATATAAGCTGTTCTGGAAACTGAAAACTATTTTAATTTGTTTTTTTTATACGGTCAAAGATACTTCGCATAGACGGTCCATCAGATACACAATACATTACCACTTTTAACCGTTTGTGCCGCGCGCAACAACATTAGGCGCTAAGTTGCCGAAAACACCGAGGCCTGTTTAGAAATTTTTGTATGCGTAATTTAATTCAGAGTTACGCAATTGCTACAGTGGCGGCTCGTCGTATAATTCAACTGAGGCCGGGCCGCACATGAAAAATTCACAACAAAGGTATAATATGGTATTTATATAAATATAAAACGTTTTTTGACATATCTTTAATCAATACAATTATTAAATATTCATCAATCAAATCAATACAATTATTAAATATTCAATAATCATCAAACTTTTAATATTTAGCCAGCGCCCCTTCCAACTTTTGTTTTCACAAGACCTAGATACGTAGACCGTGCAAGATGTATGTTGCCACATTTCCCTTTGATTTTGAACAGGGACTGATTGTTTAAATTTTTCTTTTTAAAAAATAAAAAACAAGTAAAAGAAGTTAGAAATTATTGATAAGTATTTGATTGTTCTTTAATATATATTCATAAAATTAACACCGACAAGAAATAAAAACTACTGTGCATGTTTGCATGTTTCTTTAATTAAGTACCCGTTTTAATAATTTCCAAACTTAAGTTTTCTTTCGGCAGTCGATTTTTCAAAATTTACGTATTAAGATAAGAATTTTCAGGAAAAATCATTTGAGTATTTATTAAAAATGTATCTTCAAGAAATATTGGGATTTATATAAGGAATTTAAAATTATATTTTCGGAAACATACAAACTGTTTTATCTCTTTTTAACTATTCCTTCGACAAGTGTGTCTGTTAGTGCCTTAAGCTCATTACTAAGCAATACGATGATACAAGAGGGCCTAGCGTGTTTGTCAATGACGAGCATAGAAAAAAAATTTACAAAGTGTTAGGGAGGATAGCCAGTTTCATGAAGACTTTATAAATAAATTTGCAAAAACCGTCGGATAAACTTAATACATAAAAAGTGAATGATGTTAAATAGGCATCTTTATAATATTTTATTTAAATAAATCAATAGCGGATATATATATATATATATATATATATATATATATATATATATATATATATATATATATATATATATATATATATATATATATATATATATATATATAAATGTATATATATATATATATATATATATATATATATATATATATATATATATATATATATATATAAAACAAGTATATATAAATATATATATTTAATATCCCAACGTATATATAAATATATATATTCAATTTTGTATATATATATATATATATATATATATATATATATATATTTTCTTGTTATGACGTATATATATATATATATATATATATAAATTTTGTATATATAAATATATATAAATGTATATATATATACATCTATATATACATATATATATATATATATATATATATATATATATGTGTTGATTTTTACTCCTTCACGGATGGAAAAATACAATGTGTTTTCATTCCGGGTGTACATCCGTTCACTACTGTCGTTCTGAAAAGAACAGTTTTGCTGACGTTTCGCCAAAATCACATTCGGCATTTTCGAAGCTTTCTTTCTCGCGTCCGAATAGAGACTGCAGTGTTGGTGACTGCGACGCTTCCTTTTATACCCCCACTCGGGGCCGAAGGTTATATCTGCGCAAGCGTTGGTCGTTATTTATGTTTTCCGGATGGTGCTGTTGTTGTTGCGCTAATTGCGCTTGAGTTTTTGCGATTTTAGATTTGTCGATTATTGTCTTCCATACTGTTGGTAGTTTTAATGATTCGTCCCTTTTATTCAAATCACCTTGTTTTTCAATTTCTATTTTTTGTTGTTCGTTGTTCGGGAAAACAAAAAAAAAAATATGAGCCGGGAAAGCAACGAGTAGTCTTACCATATGTAAAAGGCACAACAGACAGAATCGGAAGAATTCTGAGGAAACACAACATACAAACAATACACAAGCCACAAACAACTATAGGTAAACTACTCGGAAACCCAAAAGATAAAATCAAACTGGAAAACCACGGAGTGTACAGCATTCCGTGCCACGACTGTGAAAAGTTGTACGTAGGGCAAACTAACAGGCGAATATCAGCAAGAGTGGAAGAGCATAAACTCAGCATCAGAAATAAACAAACAACCTCAGCTTTATTCCTACATCATCAGGAAACCGGCCATAAAATAAATTTCGATGGGTGTAGGGAGATTGCCAATATAGAACATTATAAGACCAGAATAATCCGAGAAGCCATAGAAATTGAAAAACAAGGTGATTTGAATAAAAGGGACGAATCATTAAAACTACCAACAGTATGGAAGACAATAATCGACAAATCTAAAATCGTAAAAACTCAAGCGCAATTAGCGCAACAACAACAACACCATCCAGAAAACATAAATAACGACCAACGCCTGCGCAGATATAACCTTCGGCCCCGAGTGGGGGTATAAAAGGAAGCGTCGCAGTCACCAACACTTCAGTCGCTATTCGGACGCGAGAAAATGCCATGTGATTTTGGCGTCAGCAAAACTTCGAAATATGCCATATATATATATATATATATATATATATATATATATATATATATATATATATATTATATATATATATATATATATATATATATTTATATATATATATATATATATATATATATATATATTTATATATATATATTTATATATATATATATATATATATATATATATATATATATATATAAAAAAGGGTCAATGCGTCAAAGAATAATACTTTAAGTGTCTAAGCACCTAGGCGACGTGGAAATGTATTAATTTTTTTTGGCCTCATCTGTTTAACTAGCATAAGCCGCCACTGGACTGCTACACACTGGCTAACTATCCGTGACTTCAGAATCTGAGCTAACATTAAGCTAATGAGAGAGATCTATCTAGCAGTATAGATTTGTTAAAAAATCCTTGTTTTTCAATCATGTTTTGGTAAAAAAAGTTATACGTCTGAACTGGGATTAGAACGCACGTGCGGTGAATCCAAAGACGAGAATCATACCACTGGGTCAGAAAGCTCACAATGAACATTCAACAAAACTTGTTTATACTCCGGGGAAATAAACAACGAATCAGTGGGAAGCATCTGAACAATCTGTGATGTGTTTGGTGGGGAAACCGATATTTTACCTGCTCTCTAATTTAGCAAAGGAAGGACGCTATATACCTTATTCTTATCATACTAATTTGCCCGTTTTTGAATGTTCATAATTATATAAATAGTGAAGCCATTTAACACAAAAATGACCGAAATTTCTCATAAAGCGCAGGCGCATGGACAGAAATGCACATACATACTTGATAATGTAGATATTATATAATAAATAGATATTTCGAAACGAAGGTGATAAGACGTGCGTGAAGTCGCTCCACAAATTACCGTGTTTTTACCCCGATTATCGAGTTCAGTAAATACAAAATTAGAATGGTTGAGCGTGTTAAAAAATGCAGTCTCATATAATTAAACTCTGAGTGCTGTAAAAATCATAAATGGTGCTAAAAACACTAAAGTTGTTTGAAAATCTAAAAATATATTCACATATTTAAGGTGATTTGCTTTGGATTCTTATCAGTGGATGCATTGTTAATGTTTTTGTGAGGATTCCTTTTCGATTTTCTGCTTCTAAGTTCGTCGTTCGCTGGACACATACAGAACCGAGGCGTACTGCAGGGTTTTTAATATTAACAATTCGAAATCTTTTTTACGTTTTTTTTTTCTCTTTGTTTCTTCCAATCTTTTAAGATTTACTATGGCGGCTAAGAAGAGAAAGAATTCAATCTGTTTTAAATGCAAGGGCAATGTCACGAAGACTCAATATAAAATACAGTGTGCCGGTAAATGCAAGGGATGGTTTCACAAGTTGTGCTCTGGGCTCACTGAAGAAGAGTTTAGGGCATATGACCTGCGCAAGAAGGATGAAAAGTGGTGTTGTTTTGCATGCTCAATTAGCCATGCTTTTATTAGCGACTCGGAATCCGAGGTTGAAACATCCAATGAATGCCCTTCATCACATAGACGGAGTGTTGGAGCCGCTGAAACTTTCGAAAATATTTTTGAGCATCCCAATCCCAGCAACAAGGAGCTTATGAAGGCCATGCGGGACATGTATGAGGAACTTAGAAATTTCATCACTTTTAATGGAAATATAATGGAGCAAATGAAGGAAAGTATAAAAGCCATTACAAACGAAAATAAGCTGTTGAAAAAAGAACAAATACAATTAAAAAACAGAGTGGCAGAACTTCAAAAGGAGATCATACACAGTAGGTCGTCAACTATGAGCACATTGCAAGAGAAAAATAAAAACATTGTTATTGTTGTGCTTAATGGAGATGATAACGTGTCCGAAGATGTGAAAAAGGTATTTTCTGCATTAAATGTAGACATAACATCGGATGAATATGACTATAGAATTTTGCCAAACCAACAGAACAGAAAGCCGATTTTGGTGTCTTTCACTCAAGAAAGTACTAAAAAGAAAGTGCTAGAGAGACGAAAATTGGTGTCTTTAGATAACAATAAATGTGGCATTGCAGCAGATATATAGATCTATCCAAACATACCCGTGAACTGTTGAGAAAAGCAGGTGAATTAAAGAATGCAGGTTTCAAGTTTGTATGGTGCAAAGACGACAACATTCTCGCTAGGAAGGCTGAAGGTGAACCTGTTATTCGGATCATCATATCAGCACAAGTGGATAGTCTAAAGGACATTGATTAGGTTTGTTTGCAATGCGAAAAAAAACTGTAAGTGGTATATATATTTTTTTCTAAACCATAATGTCTATTCTGCGTAGAAACGCCCTAAGGAACTTGGATAAACTTAATATAGCTCATATAAATATTAGATCCATAATTTCAAAGATGACTAAAATTAGGGATTATATTAGAAAGCATAATATAGATATTTTGGCAGTTTCTTTTATTCATTAGGAACTTTATTAGTTTTCTCGAAATAGCTAACGTCAATGCTAATTATGCTGAACAAATCTGGGTAGAGTTTAAGATTAATAAAGTAAAAACTGTATTTGGTGTATTATACAGGAGTCCTGGGTTTGATAATATGTGCGATTTTTTCAGCGAGTTTGAGGAAAATATTTGTGGGCGATTGTTTGAGTGTAGCTGTAGCTATACACAGCGTTTTTAATGCTTTTGACTGCATACAATTTGTCGCAGCTCATTGATGAACCTGCTAGGCAGAGAAATAATAGTGCAACGCTTATTGATATTATATTGTGTTCAAATAAAGATTTAGTTTTGGATTCTGGGGTTGATGTCACATTCGATGCGCCTGATCACTTTCTAATTAAATGTCAATTAAAACTTGAAATTTTTAAACCTAAACCATTCTTTGCAACATATCGAGATTATAAAAATTTTGATCATGTGGCTTTTTGTCGAGATCTTCAGAATATGCCTTTTAATGATATTTATTACTTACCTAACATTGATCTCAAAATTGATATATTTAATTTCTTTTTGACGGAACTATTCAATGTTCACGCGCCAATGAGAACAGGACACTGTGGTTAACTCCAAATACCAAATTTTGCATGTCTCTACGAAATAAAGCTTTGTCAAAATACAAAAAAAGAAAAACTCCGGAAAAATGGGCATCTTATAGGCAGCTTAGAAATTTTGTTAGCGCATCGGTGGCTAGGGAAAAGAAAGCGTACCTTGAGAGCAGGATACGTAGAGATGGCCCAAAAGATATTTGGAAACTTGAAGAAAATGGATATTTACTCAGGAAATAAGAATATAATTTGTGACCACCTAGGCAGCGCGGATGACATAAATATTTTTTTTTGCAGGTGCAGCACAGTCCGGCGAACCTGATCCTGACGTTTTGAATTTCTATTGTAGCCATAAAAAGGCCAATATTGATGAATTTCAGTTTAAATTAGCAAGCGTGGAAGAGGTAAAAAATGCTTTATTCTCAATTAAGATGGAAGCTGTTGGTTGTGATGGTATTGGGTTAGCAATGTTGATTCATTGTTGCCCTCACATCATTCCAGTAATTGTTCATTTAATTAATTTTTGCATTGAAAATAACAGATTTCCTAAAACTTGGAAAATATCACATATTCTGCCACATCCTCAAGTCAGCTTAAGGACTTAAGACCGATAAGTATTCTGCCCACTTTTTCGAAATTAATTGAGAGAGTGATGGATATCCAAATAAGAGAATATGTCGCCCAATTTAACATATTGCCCACAGTCCAGTCAGGATTCCGTAAAAACTACAGTTGTACTACTGCTCTACTTAAGGTGACAGACGATATCTTCGAGGCAGCAGAACGTGATGAGCTAACAGGGTTGGTCCTTTTGACCGTCTCAACCATACCCTTCTCCTAGGCATTCTTAATTATATTGGTTTCAGTCACCGCGTTCAGCTTCTTATTAAAGCATATCTTCATGGTAGAAGCCAGATGGTTAAATCCAATGGTAAGCTTTCTGGATCTTTGGAGGTTCTTTGTGGTGTGCCCCAAGGCTCGATACTGGGTCCATTGCTTCACTCTTTACACATGACAACTTATAACATATTTACGGTATTGTTCTGCGCATTTCTATGCAGATGACACTCAATTGTATTTTTCTTTTAAATCTAGTGGGATCGTGGAGGCTAATGATAAATTGACGCATGATCTAAATGTTCTTATGAGAGCGTCAAGGGCGCATTGCTTGGATATAAATCCAGCAAAATCACAAATTTTGTTGTTTGGTCGGACACAGTCACGAGATCAAAACCAGAATCTTCTTAAAATTAGCTTAAATGGTAAGATCTTGAATACTTGTAATACTGCTAAAAATGTAGGTCTCCTAATGGACACTAATCTTAAACTGATTTTTAATCAACGCGCCCTCCTTACTGATAGTGCTAAAAAGTTACTTTGTGATTCCATCGTCTTATCGCACTTTAACTACTGCGATCTGCCGTATGGACCCTGCCTTTTGGACTGTGATGTTAACAGAATCCAGGTTATGCAGAATTCGTGTGTACGTCTGATTTGTGGTATTCGGGATCGTGAAAGGATTGTTAGTGCAAAATTGCGGGAAATCCACTGGTTGAGAATGAATGAAAGACGAGTGGTACATAGTCTAGTCTTATATAATAAGATAATTTGTAATAAATGTCCTTGTTATTTATATAGCAAAGTAAAATTCAGGTACGATGCACATAACTTAGACCTGAGGCATAAAAACACCTTGACTGCACCTATATATCGTACTTCGATGTATGAGCGGTCCTTTTCTTACCAAATATTAAAGATGTACAATAAAGTACCTGCTTATTTAAAAGATGCATCAGGTTACAGGTTTAAAAAAGCAGTTAGAACAATAATTCATAATTTCTGTTAAACTTATTTTTGAATTTCTTATTATAATTTTTGCTTTTGTTTCTCTTTCTCTGCCCTCTTAAAGGGGTATCAAAATATCTTTTGGTGTTATTTATTTTATGCACATTTTCATATTTATCGAGTACTCAGTTGGAGTGAATGAGTGTTGCCAACGACACGGCAATTGCCATGTTTTCACGGCTGTCCTATCTAAGGGGTTTTACTGTACTGCCGTGTAACAAAAACACGACTTTTCATTGTTGAAAATCCTGAATACCTATCTGACCATTTACAGTGGAAAAATAAACGAAAATTTAAACTTAAAATGTTAATTAATTTTCTAAACAGTCATCTTAGCTTGTTTTGTTGGAACAGAGACAATTAAGTGTTTTTACTGATTTTATAAATAATATTCACCCTAGTATAACTTTTACAACCGAATTAGATCAAAATAACTCCATTAATTTTCTAGATTTAGCTATACAGAAACTTGATAATAAACACGGTTTCTCCATTTTTCATAAACCTCACTCACCCATATCAACATAAATTGGCGGCTTATAACAGCATGGTTCACAGGTTAATTAACATTCCAATGTCAAATCTTAATTTTGAAAAAGAACTTAATATAATAAAACAAATTGCGGTAAATAATGGTTGTGATCCCAATCTCATTTTTCAACCTAAGTTTGGGTAAATATATAAAAAATAATAGACAAAATAAGCAAATCAAAACAATCAGGTGTCTATAAGTTAATTTAGGTAACTGTGCAAAAACGTACATAGGTCAAACAGGTAGAACGTTTAACAAACGCATTTCAGAGCATAAAAATAGTTTACTTGAACATCATTCATTTAATCATAATTTTGACATTCTACATATCGAAAATAAAGGCATAAAACTTAGTATGCTTTAATTCCTGGAAATAAACAAACTACTACTGGTTGGCAACACTGGTGTGAAGTAAGTTTTTATCCATGAATTTTAAAAATTATTCTTCTTGCTGCCTTATACATTATTCAAGAAATATTCTTTGGTGTGGGGGTTTTTGTATAATTCTCCAAATTTCTTAGTTTAAGGCTATTTTTTTAAAATATCTCCATAACTTAGGGCACCGTCGGGTTAAAACTAAATACAAAGCAACCTATGACATTGTCACTTGTCAGATTCTCACATGGTTGCCGAAGCTTGCACATCTATCTGTTTAGAATAATTGAAGTTAATTTAATAATAATTAATTACTATCTATATTAAGTGTTTTTAATAAAACTTTATAATAATATAATTTTATATGTTGCCTTCTCTTAAAAACCGTATTGCGTTTTGGTCAGTCCTGATTAGGACTTTTTTTTCAGGTTATATAAAAAAGTGAATATGTACTAAAATAAGCTAAAACTATTAAATGGACAGAGAAATATTTACTGCAGCGAACAGTGTTTTTGATAGTAGGTCCATAAGGCTCCATTAACCATCCAAATACAGGACGGAATCCTAGCCAGTGTTACCATTGGCAGGAAATTCCCCAGATCTGGGGAAGAAATGAACTCAATAGGGAAAAGGGTTTTTTTTTTGTAATCTAGGGAACTCTTTAGCAAAGGTTAAGTTGGGATAATTTTTTTAATTTAAATCAAAATTAATAGTTTTCTTAAAAGACAAACACATACAAATATATTGTATGTGTTTGCCTTTTAAGAAAAAAAAATATATATATATATATATATATATATATATATATATATATATATATATATATCTTTGCTAACAGTATAGATAGATTCCTCTCAGGTCAATCAGTAATATAGCATGTCGAAAGTTCTGTAATTCCCCGGTTTAGTAATTGAATGTTCACATAATGATTTCGGGGAAATACCGCTACCGAGGAACAGCCGAATTTTGTTAGTTTTTATATATAATTCCTGACAATACCTTGACTAATTCGATTTTGCTTTGTAATTAGTATGTAGGCTGCAATTTAAGAAAGGTATGTTATATTTACTTTTATCTGAGAATATTTTAGTTATTAGGCTAACAAAACATGATATTTTAATTACGTATCAAACCCGAATAACCTTATACAAAACTCATAAAAAAACGTTTTATTTTTTGGAAAATTTTAAGGAAATTAATGTTTTTCTGGGGAAATTATAGGGAATTTTGGTAATGAAAGATTTAGGAAAATTCTAGTGAATTTTTTCAGATTTTGCTAGGGAAATTTAAAATTTTGGCCTGGCAAGACTGATCCTAGCCAGTGCGGAGTTCTCAATAAAAAAAAATTCAGAATGTTGCCAAGAACGGTTATTATATTTTCATTTTAGGACGCAAACGTTTAACGTAAGAACTAACCAACAAAAACGAAACGTAAAAAGAAAGTAGACATTTGTTGTACAAGAATTGGTGATAATCTTGTGTATCACGCTTAAAGGATATATTTTTTAGCTTTGGGCGTCACTTTTCCCAAAAGTGACTATATAAGTGACCTTAAATGACCGCTTCACTTTCATAAATGACTTAAAATGACCGGTCATTTACCTTTATATAGACGATTTGATTGATTTTGGAAAATGATAGCATAATGATCTAAATGACCTATATAAATGATCGATTTATAAATGACCTTTTTATTTAACAAATTAACTTTGGTATCATCTGAAAGCATCTTTGAATGTTTTAAAAAGGTCCGTATAAATGACCATAAGCGAAAGTGACCAATTTATATAAGACCGAACATTTTCCAACACTACTTTTTTCTAATAAAATAAATTCAAAATAAATTATGTAAATAGTATTTACATATACCTACTTACATTTTACAAAGATTATTTTTGGAGGGCCAGTTTGTAATATATCAGCTTCGATTATCTGTATAGTGCTGGTATGAGTGATTTTTACACAATATACAGCCGCCTATTTGCCTGTTTTAGGTGCTTGTTGATTCATATCTATTAAGTTTTGAATCTCGGGAATATGGGAATGTAATTTTCGGGGATAATAACACGCATGAGTGGAAAATTATCTGGTTAATTTTTAAGCACGAATGGTATTTAGGAGGAATATTCCACAAATCAAATCAAAAGCAGGTTTCATATTGTCAAGATTTAATTTTTTGGTTAGGTATGTCACCTTACCTAACCAGGTAAGTGGAAACACCATGTTTCCTAGATGACGTGGTATTTCCGCTATAATTTTTCGAAAACACCACCAGTCTTACGGAAAAATTTGTACATGAGTGGAATATTCACAACAATAATCCTAAAAGGAAACCCCAACCCAGACGTTACGTTTATGATTTGAGGGTATTCCATATTTTCTACATCCCTTTAATTTATAGAATTATCTATCTCCAAAAAAGCAGTTCACATACATTTAGGATACCTGCATTATTCTAACAAATATATACTAAACATGAATTAAATTACCTTTCTATGTATGTATATGTTTCACTGATCAATATGCATATATAATTTGAATTATTGGTATTATTAGTTTGAATTTACGGCAGGCTTTAAATTAATATGTTTTTGTTCTGATCCTTACCTTTTTTATCATCTGTGCATTCCTTTTTCAATATAGTGTCAGAGGTTTGCACACAGGTACTTTTTGTTTTTAATGTAAATTCGGCCTCTTTCGATTTCAACCACTTAACTGCTTCACTCATCCCCCCATCCATTAGAATACCTTCAACCGAATCTTGCACCTAACAACACAAACCATACCTACCAATAAAACTGTAAAAATAATATTATAGTAATATATTACCTGATAAGCAGTTTTGAGAAAATTTAAGAATTCACTTATAGTAATTTGAGAAATATCACTCTCCATTTTTGATTTGGTTCCTGCTTTAACGAAAATAAATTCTTTTCCGCTATTTTCCTGCCTTCCAGCTTCCATAATATTTATTTAAATTAGGTAATATCGTATTTTTCAACCTAATTCGATGCTTCTTTTTAAAACAATCCCTATCGGAAGAAGCCCAAATCAATTATTGATCAAACTTTATCTGCATTTAACATTTAATTAAATGCGTTTAGATGATTTTAAAATATTTAACAATATAACCGAAATTTATCTATGATAAAAGTTTATATTTTAATGTCACATTGACATTTTTTGCTTATAACTCTCTATTGTAAATTATTTTGCATATTCTATTTTCGTTGTCCTGTTTTAAGAATAGCCTTTCATATTAGATTAATTAATATTGTTAGAGCAAATCCAGATATTCTATATAATATTTTTGTTTGGAGATTAAATCTAAAATTATAAATTTCCCTAAAACTAAATCTATTTAATTTTCAGAATTTGTGTTTTTTAATAAGGTTTAAAAAAAAATATCGGAGACGCCTATGAAATCGTAACAACAAGATCTTATGAACAGTAAACCAAATGAAGTTTACTACGGAAAAAAGTTTTAGTAATTAATATTTTAAAAAAAGTTTACATCGTCATTGATTGATGTCACCAGGGGTTCTCTGTTATTAAGAAAAATTTGGGTTGTCATATTTTTAAAATCTATAAATTGAGACAATGATATTTTTTAATAATTAGAAGTAGAGCAAATTTCAAATATTTAAAATAAAAATTACAAATTTATTATTAGAGCCCGAAAAATATATAATGTGCTTTTAAAATTAGTTAGCATTTGCTACACTTTAAAAATGTCCCTTGAACATACTTACTGCTGTGAACTCTATGCTACGTAACAATAAAGTTTAATGACTTCACCCAATGAAATATATATCACACTTTCATTGTATATATAACATTTCACTGGACTTACCCTTACCCTGCTAGCCAACAACAGCCATATTGATAATTTAAAATTTGGACATTCATATCATTCTTTAGTTAATCTAATTTGTGTTTCATTTATGGACTGAAAACTGTAAGTTTGAAATAAAATTTGGGAATTCGAATATACCCATGGAAATATATAATATTCCACACTTTCGTTGTATATTAACACTTTACTGGACTTACTGTGCCGGCCAACAACAACCATATTGAATTTACAAGTTCCGTTCCGTGGTTCTTTCAATTTCCTCTCTAACAGCCCTTGTTTACATATACAAGGGTTCTGCAGTGTTGCTGTTGCTACTATTCCGACAGCCGACCGTGGCGTTCGGTTTGATTTTTTTTGTTTTTATGTATGTGGTATGATTGGTATGTCATCAGTACATAGTAGTTTGTGGTTATGTTTACGTTGCGTTTTTCTATGGTTATGTACGTCCTCGACCTTTTTTTAGAATTGTAGTTAAATATGGCAAAATTATTAACTTATTATCGTCTGTGCCCTCTAATTCATATTAAAAACTTATTAGGAATATCTGAAGATAGTGAAAAAGGTGTTGTCATAGTGGCCTTAGGTAAAAATATTGCAATCAAATTCAGATTATCTGATCAAAAGCAACTTTGCAGTTGGCGGAGTAAAGAAAAATTTAGTTCTCCTGTTCTTTTCGATAAGAAACTGGAAAAGTATGTAGCCGTATTTAATCAAACGTTCATACGCCTTTGGACCGAGGAAGACGAATCATTGGATAAAGTTAAGAAATATAAGTTTAATCAACCAATTTATACAATCTTAACACA
This sequence comes from Kuschelorhynchus macadamiae, assembly GCA_030620095.1. Lineage (NCBI taxonomy): Eukaryota > Metazoa > Arthropoda > Insecta > Coleoptera > Curculionidae > Kuschelorhynchus > Kuschelorhynchus macadamiae. The sequence goes on along the minus strand of JAUTXW010000845.1, from coordinate 49,314 downwards.
TAATGGCGATTCTTTTATTGTATTTAAAACTGGTTCAGTGTATCCTCTAAATGAAATACTAGAAACTCGGAAGACGTTCACTGCAGTTACAGTCATCGAAGATGTAGACATTCATGACATTGTTTATACTTCTCTAGATGAGGACTTATATTTTGGTTTTCTTGTAAAAAATGAGGATGGTTTTACCTTCTACTGGACAGTTTATACATATTACTTCAAAAATAAGTTTTCAACAAATAAACTATTAATAGGAAGCTTAAATTTGAAAGGATACGTTCTAATTACAAATAACAAGAAAGTTGGTTTGCTTACTGTATGGAGTGATGGCAAGATTTATACAAAAGAATTAGTTAGGCATGATAAAGAGCAATCAGATGTGGGGGACTTATTCACAGTTCTTGAAAATATTTCAGCACCACATTTTGTTAAAGTTCTTCCATTAGATGATAAGCACCTTGCAATTTATGGATCAGATCCCAATGAAGAAGGTGCAATTCTTCTCATATATAACACTCAGTTTAAAGTGACCCAATCAAAACAGATTCATAAATTATATACAGAAGATGCAAAAATTTGGAAAACATATAATTTTATTTTGCTCCCAGTTGGTCAGAATTTACTTGTAGTGCCATTTAGTTTAGTATCAGAACAGCTGGTTGCTTTATCTGGAAGTCATAAGCCTGTACAATCTAAAATAGATAATGACATTGCATTTGTTACAGAATTTGAATCAGTTAACTGGGATACTGAAGAAGCTATTTTAAAAAAGAAAGTCAAGAAACAAGGTGAACAAATACCTGACATAATGAAAAATCGATTTGAAGAATTGTTCAAAGAAGGCTTACCAGAAGCTGTAATAATTGAACAAATAATTACAGCCAGTTTAGAAGAAAGTAATGTGTTATTATTAGAACAGTGCATAAACTTTTTCAAAGACATTCCTGAGAGATTTTTGGCAAAAATTGTGCAGTTAATATTGACATGTGACCCAAAGAAATTTATGAAAAATGAAACCCTAAATTACAAAAATATACCAGAAGAACTTTTACCTTTTCAAAGAGTATGTCTTTTAGATAAGATTTTAGCAAGACATTTTAGTGATAATTTACTTTTACCACATTTACGAGCTGAATTGTCTGTAGACCAAGCCACTCTTTTACTGCAATATTTAGAGTATCACTTGTCAGAGGATGGACATAACTTGCCGTCTTTAAATGCATTGAGAACAGAAAAGTTTATTATAGACTGGATTGCCTTAGTTATAGATTCCAGTTATCAGAAGTTTGTGCTTTCTAAAGACAGTAAAATAGAAAATTTATTACTAAAATGTCAAAGTGCTGTGTTAAGACATTTGGACATTGTAGAAGGATTAAAAAGTGTGGTTCGAGTTTTTGCAAGATTTGAATCTGAAGTTAAAGGGAAAAACTATGCCAGTGGGAGACTTGCAAATGATTTATACAGTATAGAACAAATACATTATTAGATATAAAGTTTCATTAATTTGTAAAAAATTTACTGTTTTTATTATTGAGTTAAGTAGAAAAATTAAAACTAGATTAGTATGATTTTTGTGTTTAAATACCAAATCAGAAATGTTTTCTTGTTCTAATGAGAAATAATTTTATAATTTGTATGTTGATGTGACTCAGTGGAGTTTAAAACTTACGAAATACAGCTGTGGATGTTAACAAATTTGTTATCAGATTAGGTATATCAAGGAAACTTTGAAAAATAGATAGTTTAGTGTCTTTGCACGTAATTATGTTTAATGCAGCACTTATTCATTTATTCATAGATAATCCATTTTATAATGTAGAACTTTTATGCACCTTTACTCCTGATTTATAGTCAGAGTGTCAAGGATTTCCTTACTGTTCTAATATTCACGTGTAGTCTTTATTGACAGATATTTAGATTTTTTGTTATATAAAAGTTAGACTAAGCATGTTTCTGGCTTCCTTATAATTATTCCTACTCAGAATCCTTAGAATTTATATGGACCTGCACACCTTGCTTGAGGTATAGTTCTTGAAATACACCAAGTCAAAGTCCCTCCTTATTTAATAATATTTAATTGAATGAGACAAAAAATTATTAGAAAAATAAATGTATTTACCTAATAATATTAAGATGCCAATTATTATAACTATCCCCTCAATAACTGAAATTTATAGAGAACTTACTTTGTTTTGATTTTACTTTAGTGAAATAACATGGTTTATTATTACACACTATTATATTTGTTCAGTGATTCCCTCATAAAAGATTCTGAAATAAGAATACACATGCAAAAGGTAACTAGAAAAGTGTTAGTAATATGTTGGTGTATTTCCAGGGCTATATCATGCCAATTTTGCCTATTCACTTAATACTTGCATTTGGAATGTTCTGGGGAAATAGTGTAAATGTATGAAGGGTGTTTCTTATACAGAAGCAGGCACTGCATGTGATTTTGGATATAAAGTTTTGTGAGACTTGTAGATGAATTTTTTAATATTATTGTTTTTAGCAGATGTTCCTGTTGGTATCCTGTAGGGAAGTGTGCTGGTATCCTTGTTATTCCTTGTCTTTATTGCTGACATTGTTCGGTCAGGTATAATCAACCCCAATACCATATGCAGATGATATAACTTCCGTCATAACAAGTAGTTCCTTGGTCGAGATAGAGAGATTGGCTGGAGTCTCGATTTATAAAAAACACTCTTTCAGTACCCGCTCACATGACACCTGTGTAAATTTAAATATTTGTGGTAAAGCTATAATTCATGTGAATATAACTAAATTTCTAGAAGTCATGATTGATAGTAATTTAAGTTGGTCGGCTCACATTGACCATTTTCTTAAAAAACTTGTTATTCACGCATTTGCCATTTGGAAATTGAGAGCAGTGGTTGATAGAGGAATTGTAATGTCTTATTACTATGCCTGCCTACACCCGTTGTATTGTGCTATAGTAGTCTTGAAAAATTGTTCGAGAGTATATAAGGTACTAATTGCACAGAAGATTATAAGAACAATTCTTTTCAAGGGATCCTGAGGTCCACTTTTCCGAAGTCTTCAATTGTTAACAGTTGTATCAACTTATATACTTCAATGCAAAAAATTCCTTTATTATGCCCTTAAAAATATACAAAATCACCTGTCGTCTGAATTTAAAAGGACTACAAATTTGAAATCTATTAAAAAAAACTATTTTACCTGCCTTGTAGGGACCCCATTTACAGTTTGAACGAGTTCTTCTCTAAAAACTTTGTATGAAAAGCTCTGATTTGTGTTTTGTATTTATATTTTGACATATATTATTTTACTTTCCTTTCCAATTGCTTGATTTATTGAAATATTTTGTAGTTTTTATTCTTAAGCTATTATTGTATCATTATTATCTCTGATGAAACACATGTCACATTGTGTTCTGTTTGTGAATAAAGGAATTTGAATTTTTTATATATGTATATTATAGTATAATGGCATTTCAAATTTTATTGTAGGTGTTTTGTATTTTTGAAGCTTGTTTGTTAAATGCATTTTTTGTATTTTTGGAAATATAGAGTTTGACTGAATTCATTATTGCTTCATTGAGTCAATTTGAAACTAACCAAAACCAAATCACACCTATAATATGCTTCTAGGATATGAGTAGCAGTAATAATTATTTTAGTCAAAATATGCTTTATTATCACATAAAATTGATTAGTTAAAATCTATATAAACTATAATGGGCGTTCCTAACAAAGACTACAGTTTAGGAACCTGTTTATGAAATCATTTTTGTGTAGTTGGTATCTCTTTATATTATTTCAGATTATTGTCTTGTATGTCAAAGATGAAATAATTAAAATTTGCAGATTCCTATTCTGAGTGAAACATATCTGGCTGCGATTTTTAGAATTCACAGATTCAGCATGAACATTGAATGTTCACATTATTTAGACACATATAAGATTTTATCTGAATTTTAAGGTTCTTAAAAGCCTTCTTCACAATAATTGTAGTCAGGAGTAACTTATATGTTTCACGTTTTTTCTGATACTTGCAAGAATTTTGCAAATTGCAACAAATTTAATTCATTTATACCAGACTAATTATACTATGTATACGTCGTTTTATTAGATCGCACGCAACAATATTTGTACTGGTGTTGCCAGAAACATCAGTTAAGCCTACTTGCTTAAATACAATAGAAAATTATGCCTAAGACAAATATACGTAAAACCAATCCATAAAAAATTTAACCAGCAGGATGCAATGCGCATCGCGGACTGGCAACTACAATGCAAAGTTGGTAACCATTTAGGAGGCATTTTATTTTTCATTGGGTGAAACGTCTATTCGGAGTATTATTTATTTTTGTTATGCTTAATCCAAATTTTCTTTAATTTTTCTACTGATTATGACAATTTTGAGGGATAATAAATAACTATATTCAATATAACAAAGAGTAAATGATCGAAATGATGGAAGAATTAAGTTTTTCTGCAATATTTTTGTTACATAATAAAGTGGTATATTATTTACTTTATTTTGACGGTAGCCCCTGACATTTTTCTCTACAGCTACCACAAATGGCAGCTTAAAGCTGAAAATAGTGATTGCTGGACAAAATAAAACTATTAATAAGAGTAACTAGAGCTTCTGAGTTTCCTAAAAACTAGCAAATCTAGATAAGACAATATGAAAATATTGTAAACTGCAACATTTTCAAGGATTTGAGGAAAACAATACAAATTTTAGTTAAAAAACAGTTTATTTGAGTTTGGCAGTATTTTTCTTTACATGGCTAATAAAATTAATTTCATTACCAAATATGTATGAAGAATAATAAATTTCCTGTAAAAGTATAAAATGTTATATTTAAACACCCAGTTATTATTAGTAGTTTTATATTAAACACAATTTCTGAACTAATGACAATATTTAATTTGAAATAAATGTAACAGAGAACACTTACACATTTTTTTTGCATTTTTTAAATATTTCATTATGACAAAATTATATCTTCAGTTTACTTTTAGATAATTCATGTGCAGACTGATATAAAAAAATAAGGTTTATTTTAGTACTTAAGCTGATTTTTATTTGTAACACTTCTTCATGGACCATGTTCTTAGTTAGGATCCCCTTTGTCCTTTTATTTTTAGCTCTAAAATTGATCCATAAAATATTTAAATGCTTGTTGATTTCAGAGTTCCAAAATGAAATAGTAATTTTCCATCGACATTTGTCGATTTCATGGAAGTTTTGAAATTGATGAAACATTTGGCTTTTAATTTATAGTTATTATTTTAATATACAGGTATCATGAAAAACAAACAAATAATAAAATATTGTTGAAATAAAATGTACAGCCTGAGACTTTTGTAAATAAATACCAAAGTGGTATTAAAAAAGCTCATTTGACATATAACCTGGGAACTCCGAAATATTTTAGATCAAAATGTTTTAAAGTATAGACAAGTGTTTGTTATTTTAAGTTTTAAAATTTAATTGAAAACAAAATTGGAATGTAATTAGATACTCAGCAGGAGTATTTATTCCATAACAGTTAATTTATTAAAAAAACATACTGAATATTCAACTTAGTGTTTTCTATTACTAGTTTAGGTTTCAAATCATACCAGTATTTATAAAAAAATTAGTTTAAATACTGGTTTTAATACTACGATTTTGAAAATAATTTAATTTGATCTTTAATCATATAATTTAAACAACATTAATGTGGCCTTTTCTTTTCCATCCTCAAAACAAATAGTATTATTAAATCCACTTAGAATGAACAATATAAGAGAAAGTTTATTCACTGATAACTATAGGAATATTAAAGCTCAGTTTGTCATGAATTATCAAAAAAAAGTTATTTTTTAATACCTTATCATTATAAATTGTATTAAAAGTTAAACAAGATATTTTGCAATTTATTTTTACTGTACAGAATAATGCTAATCACATCTACACCTATATGAATTCTAATATTAGCAAATATTCTACGAGATACATCTTGAAGATAATAATGCACTTTTCTTCTATTGACATTAATTTCAAAATGTGGTAATTCCTAAGGCTAACTACACATTTTTAAAGTTCAGATTGTTTGGAAATTACCACACATATAATTATAAACTATAAAATAAACAAAAAATTGCTTTGATTAATTTATTACAACACAGAGCTGGTTTTATAGAATCACGAACTTTAGAAAGGGTTGTATAATATTAATTCCGTACATTTCCATGTCAAATTTCTTTTTAAAAAGGCAACCTACTCTTTAGTTTTGACAACCCTATGTTTAATACACTGAATTTTTAAGTGTTCAAAGCAAAGTCCAAACAAATTAAACCACTCTGAGTTTACAAAAAAAAAATTGAATCAAATAAATAACTGACGTCTGGTAATTTTGAGATTTTATATATATGAAAATGGAGAGTGGAAATAAGGGTTTAAGTGCCAAAAATAGCTAAAAAGGTTTCAGCCATTTTTGCCTTCTTTCCCAAGGGCTGATGGGGAAGTCAAAGTCAGGATACTTATGTTTATTATTATAGGTGGTAATATGTCTGAAAATTAAAGGTAGTAGTAGGTAGAAGTTTAAAAATCAAAACTAAAAGAAACAAAAAAGAATTTCTGAAAAATTAAAAGATTCTTTAAAATAATTCTATAAACTTAAATAAGTTATTTTATAAAAAAAACATAATTTTAATAAAAAATTATTTGTGGAAAGGTATCTCTAATTTTTTTTTAACACTGTAAATCCTATTCAAGGAGCATACTCACTACTCAAACAAATGAAAATTTAATTTTTGTACTTTTCAATTTTCTTATTGTTTGAAGTTCTAATTTTTGGAGATACCTCTCACTTGTCTGCCTCAAACTGCTCAAGACTTTTTACATAACAATTCATATTGTATATCTCAAGGATGAGTTAATTACAGGGATCGGGAGAAACTAATAAAAACCTTACAAGGTATTTATATAGATAACATAACCTAAACTAAATCCTAATCTACATACTAAAAAATTACAAGAAATAATCTGCCTGAGGTTTTTTTGAAGGTATGCCCCTCGTCTCCTGTGGGGCTGCCTCGAATATTGTAAAATCTCTCTGTAAGTGTTCGTTAAGTTCTAATATTGCTGCAACATTCCCACATCTAAAAACCATGTAATTCTTTATTTCGGAAAACATTACTTTAACATCTATATCAAAGTATTGTAATAATATAAATAGCCTAAACTATCATCTGCAATATCGCCAAGTTTTGTAATATGCAGGGGTGGGTTTACATTTCCCAAAAAAACTTGAGTATGTCTGATCAGTAGAGCTAGGAATTTTCACTGATATTCAATTTAAATTCAAAATTTTATTTGCCAAATAATAAACACTTACAAAATACTGCATAATGCACAAAATTCTGGAGCACAATGGACAAGGTTTGTGTGTGCACCTTAAGTAAAGATATACAAGAAAAGCTAAAGTAGAAATATATATGGTCAAAAGTCAAAGTCAAAATATGCTTTATTATTAAAAAAACTTATTCTCATTGATAAAGATTTAAAGAATAATACTAATATAAGTAATTTTAATTAAATTATACAAAAGTAGCAAATATATTGTCAAGTACACTTAAAAATAATAATAAAATTTAAACTAACATACATTACAAAATTTACAAAAAACATTTAACAACCTAACACGTATCTTAATCGGTAAAAATATATGGATACATATACATTCTCAAAAGAAATATGATTCACACATGTAGACAAGCATAAAATATAGTCAAAGTCAAAATATGCTTTATTGTCTAAGATAGGTATAATCTTGTTGCCGTAATTTAGTGGTATATAAAAAATTACTATATGCCTACTTAAATTAAATTTCGCATGCAAAGATATAAATGCCTAACCAAACAGATATAATTAATAGATTAAAAGGACAACCAAAAGAAAAATAAAAAAACGACACTTCTATAAGTTAGCAATTATAAAACAATGCGTATATATGTACATCCAACTAGTAAAAAAGAAACAGGCATATATTACAAATTAACAAAGAAATATTTATAAAAGTTAAACGTTCAAATATAAATGATCTGAATATTTTTTTAAATTTTATTTTTTATTTTTATTTTACAAAATTGAGGGGTAACCCCATTTTACAATAATAGTTACAATAACTACCTAATTATACAAACAAGACAGTGAAATTATTAAAACTTAAGTATAAAATAGACCAAAATTTACAAAAAGAAAAACACAAATATAATGTAATCATATTGGTATCACATCACAAAGCTTGTCTCCTAAAACCAGACAGCGTACAGTTACAAATATCAAGGTCTGGGTTAGAATTAAATACTTGAAGAGTTATCTCAATGAGTGAAGTGAAGTATACTAATAAACTATAATAGGCTTTTTGTTCCAGTTGGATCGTTAATTTCTTTCTAAACTTTTTCAGATCATGTATGTTTTGAAAAGATAAGGGTAGGAGGTTATACACTTTTGACATGTTCATAGATGACAGAGTTTTTGGTTGAAACAAGCCTGGGGATGGGCAATGGAAGGTTGTTGGATTGTCGAGTGTGATATTGAGATAGCACATCACCATTGGTGTATCATGAAGTCTCTTGTGAACAAGACACACAATATCACTATAAAACCAACATCAACATATAATATACAGACAACATACAGAGGTCAATTTAATTGTCATACTGTATAAAAGAAAAAGAAATACCCAAAACCAGAAGTATGTCAAAAGCAGTCAAAAAAGTATTCGGTCAATTATAGTAGGCCTTGTCCAAAAGCAGGTGCTTAGCTTGATTTCGAAACTTTATGTAATTGCTTGTTCGTTTGATGTATAAAGGCAAATAATGAATTACCTTTTTTGAGTTATAAAAAAAAATTTTTTTTATAAGGGTTCTTGAAGGTATTGTTAAAGCCAAACTATCACAATTTCTTGTTTGATAGGTTAATGCAACTCTTGTATATTCATCCCTTCTTTTAAAAATCAAACAAACCGTTTCCAAAACATGACAATGTCAATATCTTACGTTTGTGAAAAAGAGGCTTGCAGTTATCTCTAGGACCGGCATTGCACACATTTGACTGCTCTTTTTTGAATTAAAAATATCAAAGTAAATAAAGTCTGAGAACAGCTTGCCTTTTTAGGGAGGTAAGTATCGTAAATTCAATTATTCAAAAAGGATAAACCCAGTTCTTTAAAAGTTAGTCGTACCACATAGCAACCTTACAAAAGTTTTTCGGTTAACTTAAAGAAAGAAAATTGGAATCACACCATTTCTTGCTAACCTTAATATCTTCAGAAACAGTTTGTTGCAATCTAAGTATATTATTATCATGCCAAAAAATAGATGTACTGTCGGCAAATAGAGTCGATGAACCTTAGTAATGTCATTCAAATATAAAAGAAAAAGCAATAGACCTAATACAGATTCTTGAGGGACTCCACTATCAATATCCATTTGAGAGGAACTTCTTCCCACTATCCTAACCACCTGCTTGTGGTTACTTAAATATGTTTTAAACCAATTTAACCATTGTTCCTGCAACCCTAATCTAATTTTTGCAACAGTATATTGACTCACACAATTAAATGCCTTTGATAATTCACAGAATTATTTGAATTCTGAAACCTGAATTAATTTTTGTTTAATATTTTATATTTATCCAGAGACACAGAGTGTTGACATAGAAATAGGCCTAAAATTTGGCTCCAGGTTAGCATCACCGCCCTTATGTAAAGGAACTACAAGAGCTGTTTTTAAGCAAGATGGAAAAACTTCAAAGAATTGTTAACTGCTATTACCAGTGCACTAATTGCACAATCGGGCAGATTTATTAATAAAATCGCAGACAAATGATCCAGTCCACAAAAGTTTTTCTTTTTAATGGTATTTATAATTTTCCTTATTTCTGATATATCAGTTGGAGTAAAAAACCAGGAGTTTGGCAATGAATCACCGTCCATAAAGCCAAGTGCATGTGATGATTTAATATCACTCACCAAATTGGCAGCAAATGAGCAATAATAACTATTTAACCTATCAGGAGAAATACAAGGCTCCACCTGCTGTTTTTGGCTTTTACCTCTCAGATCATTAACAATTGACCAGCCCTCTTTCTATATATATACAGCCCATTCTAATCAGTAATAATATAAAATATATTGTATTAGGGTTAAAATATCATGTTGTAGTATTAAAACTTTGTTCAAGTCAGAGTGCCGAGCAAACATTTTTTAGAAACACTGAAATTAACAACATTACATTTTAATGGATTATTATATAATCCATTAAAATGTAATATTATTAAGGCAAGTAATTTGATGGCAGATACTTTCAAAATAATCAATTAGCCATGGATATTGCAGGGCTGGTCCCAATTTTTTGGAGTCCAACCACCTTTTAATCAAACAAAAATTTGGATTCCGAGCTTGCGTTTCTACCACATCAGCCATCAGTTCACTAGCCAAGTACATCCAGGATTGTTTTGAAAATAAAAAGAAAGCTCAATCATCATTTTTTGACTTGAGGAAGGCCTTTGATTGTATATCTCATGAACTCCTGCTCGCCAAACTAGTGGAGTATAATATGGGTCCAGATTGTGTTAGTCTCTTGAAATCATACCTCTCAGATAGAGTTCAGTATTGCACATATCTGGGGAATATATCTTCTCCTCATTTAGTCAAATCCGGAGTGCCCCAGGGATCAGGACTGGGGCCAGTATTATTTCTTCTATACATCAATGACATAAATATATGTCTTCCATCTAGCAATTCTCTTTTTGCAGATGATACAGTGGCCCTTGAAAGCGCCGATGATGAACACAGTTTAGAAGCAAGATCATTAAAAACACAGTTCTACATATATGAGTGGTTCAGACCTAATAAATTTATTGTAAATGATGCTAAAACGCAAATATTGAACTGCTCATTATGGAAAGAATAATGTACCCCTCCTATCAAAGAAATTAAGTAGAACTGTTTTTGTCATTCGAAATCTAAAAAAATATGGTCTCGGATTCTGTCTATGGCTATTTTCACACTCATATCCCCTATGTCATACTGTGTTGGAGACATTCTGCCCACGCATCAAAGGTTTTTTCTATATAAAGGAGATGTATAAGAGTTATGGCTGGCCTGGGAAACAGTGAATGTTGCCAAGACGCCTATATTTTATTAAAGATTTTAACGTTACAATGCACATTTATATTATAATGCCTCCGGCATGTAAAAGCAATTCATACTGAATACTCTACCAACTATAACCTTCATGAGTACAGTACCAGAAACAAAAACAACTTGGTAACACAACACTCAATATTGGAAGAGCTGGAGATGGACAGAACTATTTTTGCATACAGTTCTATAGTGTGCTGAAAAAATTCAATGTCTTCCCACAGAAGGCTTTACAAGAAAATTAAAGGATTATTTAAAACAAAAAGCTTTCTACAGTAACAATGAATTTCTTAGTAATAATTTTGCTGCATTTGTGACTAAACGACAGATGTCTATAGTATTATTTTTTTGACCTCTAAATGTAATATAACGATCTTAAACCCTTGTATTTTTGATATATAATAATAGAAAGCTGTATTGTCATAAACCTGTTATTGTAAATTGCTAGAATAAGGCAAGAGACATCAAATTTAGGCTTCATCTTTATGTTTGTATTATGTGTTTTATAGTGTTTATTAATTAAAGAAATCATTTGATTTTGATTTGTATGTATTATATAAGCTAAAGTTGCTGACTACTTCTTAACTTTAGATCATATTTTGACTTGTGAATATACTTTTGTATATATTACCAAAAATTAAAAAAAATGTATTAATTGAATAGTTTATTCTTAAAACTTCAAGGTCGTACAGGGTGTCCCATTTTCGATACTTTTGCAGAGTATCTCAGTTATTGTTAAAGATAGAGGGATGCTGTTTTCGGGGCACTGTGCTAATTTTTCATGAAAAAAGATAAAACAAACAAACAAAATTTATTCTTTCCAGGCACCCTTCGTATCTTAGTGAAGCTAATGAAAATATAAAAACAGATTATCGAGTTTTTTACGCAGAACGAAATGGTATAGTTAGTTTTTTTCTAGGCACCTCAAATATTGAGTTGCCTAAATTATTTGAACTTAAGAAACTGTTCAAAAGGGTTACTGTGGCTTCATGTTGTTGAAAGTAGATGTTGTATAATTGATTTAAAGGTACACTGTCAAGTAATTCAGGTATATCTTCAAGAAGTTTTAAATAGCGATTCATTGTCACACTTCCTTCACAGAAATGATATACTATTTGTCTTTCTAAAATAAAACAATGCTCGCTAAAACAAAATGTCCTTATTGTACCTGTTCAAAAGGGACATGATGGTTTTCTTGGGAGCAATGCCAAGTATTATGGTGGTTAAAGATGCCACAATTGGAAAAGTGTGCCTCATCAGACCATATTATTGATATTGCAAAGTTAATATTATTTCGAATTTGTTGAATATACTTAATGCAAAATTTTAAACGTCGGTCCGCATCGCCAGGACAAAAGGTGTAAGATTTTTATTTTATAGGGTTGATATTTCCATTTTATTAATACTCTCTGTTCCTGAGTTTTGCAAATATCAACTTGTTTTGAATGAATTTGAAGATTTTGCCTCCACAGAACCCAAAACATTAATATTAGTTATTTGATGTTCATTGTTATATAATATCGGTCGCAAACACATAAAAGTTCAATAATCTTGTAAATTTTTTCTGATTCTTAAAAAAATATCTGGGAAAAGCTGCCTTCTTTCCAGGTATCTATTAAAATTAAACGTAAAAATTGTTTTAAAAAATTCGTAACTAACAACTTAGGACTCACCTATTTCATTTTTATTACACTCAAAAAAATCAACTATTATTTTTCGTAATTTTTAATTAAAATTTCTGTCTACTTATCAAATACCTTAATTTCAAAAATGGCTGTAGATTATTTTAATAAATAATGACTTACAATACTGGATATAAACTAAATTTTAGTGCAACGAACCTGTAACAATAATTAGGGGCAGACCACACAGTTAAAACAGTCTCATTAAAGTGCCATTTATAACCTTCCATTACCAGCTGATGGGCTCGACATATCATGTCAATGTCATTAGCAGCATTAAATTGTGCAACTACATCTGATCCAAACAGATATCCAGCTCCTCTTGGGGATACTCCCCAACCTTGTGTATCTGAAAATATAAGAAATATATTAAATCCATAATTCAATATTAATAAACACTTAAATTTCATATTCAGACTTTCAGAAGATAAAAATATTACACCAAGACATATTTACACACTAAAAAAAACTATATTATAAAGATTTTATAACTTCGCTATGTACAGCCACTTTCATTTATAAATCTCCACAGCCCTGAATAAATGATTTATTTTCAAAAAGAAAAATATTTACATTTTGAAGCTAAACAAATTTAATTGGTACCTCGATTGAAATGAAATTTGTGATAATAAAGTTTTTTTTGATTAAACTTTTGACAAAGTTGATCTCCAATTGATGTGGCAGATCTTGGAGAGTTACGGAGAAAAACAAGTTGCAGCAGATCTGTTGAGGTCATACTTAACACTAAGACAATGGATAGATTGCATCACTCACAAGGTGAGGTCAAGGATCTTACATCCCGTTTTTATTATATATGAACAGCCTTAAAGATACCTTTAAATCGTGGGTGGTGGGTCAGTTTGCTGAATGACACTTCAATTGTTATTATTGAATTTTCAATTTGTCTCATGGATGTTCAGATGCAGCTTGTAAAATGCAAACGTGTACTTTTCGGAAATTACAAATTATATTAGTCTTTGCTGCTACTTCTAACCCTAAAATGATTTCATTTTCAGATAGTGGTAGATCTGAGAGTTTTTAGGTTTTTTTTTCTACTCGGGACATTTTTTCTTCTTAGGTTAATAAGACATCCAAAAGTCGACGCGTGTTAGAGTTAGTGCGTTATCCTTTTAAGCAGAACTGAAACCCAACGAATGCGGCATATAGAACTGTCAGGTGATCGACGCAAAAGTCGTTGCTGTCAAAGATGACTGAGATAAAAGTGGCAAATTGGCAGCCAAACACAACGAAAATAATAATGCCTCTGGAGATGCTGAAAAACTAAAAACATGTGATTCAAACCAGGAAAATAAAGATGATGGAGAATGGGAACAACAGAAACAAAGGGGACTCATGAAAAATATTAGACCCTTTCCAGTTAAAGGTAAAAGAGAATATGCCAAAAACTTTAAAACTGCCTCACAAAATACAGTAACAGAGTATTCCAGGCCATTTCTGTCAGGATTAGTAACAGAATTAACTTCCACTGTATGGAAAACTACCTCCGAGAAAACAGCATTCAAAATTATTTTTGTGTGAAATTTAATACCAAGAAAAAACACATGGTAAGCTCATTTAAAATTGAAGTACCTAAAGATTGAGAGCAAGGATTGTTGAACCCTGATTTTTGGCCAAAAGCCCTGAGAATACTTTCAGAAAGAAATGAAGATATAAACAATGAAATTTACAATCTTCACCACAACTTACAATCAATAGGAAATTGTCATAATGCTTTGCAACACTTGGTAAATTCACAAAATAAATGTCTTGCTGTCTGCGTGAGTGAGTATTGGAAATCAACACATCACAACTCCCAAACTACAAATATATATGTCATGAACTAGCATATATATACCAAGAACGCCTCCTGGTCAGGTAAAGACTTTCTTTTTTAAGCTTAAGAATGTTTTATGCAAACATTTTAATTCCTAACTCTGGAACCTGGTGGTGGAAGATAGATTAAAATACAAGAGTTCTAACCACACTACACCACAACTTGTGACGTTCTGGACGCGCATTTCGCTAACCAAGTTAGGCATCATCAGCAGATGATATACTATAAGTTTATATCATCTGCTAATCATGCTAACTTGGTTAGCGAAACGCGCGTCCAGAACGTCACAAGTTGTGGTATAGTGTGGTTAGAACTCTTGTATTTTGAAACATTTTAATGAAAATTGTTTAAAATTTATCGCAGGAGATTTTATTATAGATATTAGAATTAATAACTCTTTACATGAAGAAAATTCGGAAGCCATTTTCGAGCTGCGCGAATTTCAGGCTGACGTTCAATGTCATCTGCCTTAATTCTTTTACTATCTCCCAAATGCATTTATGAAGAATCTTTTGCCTATTTTTCGTTTTCCATTGAAATTGTCAGGCTCAAAACAAAAGAAAGCAGCATTTCCATAAAATGTTGAAATTTTGGCTTGCAAAAATGAACTAGATCTCTTGCTTATATTTAGCAAAGTGGGGGATTTATATTCATTTTAAATAATCTATTAGAAAAAAATGAGCAATATAGCAATCCTATTTACAATAGCAGTAATAGATCTAAGTGTGTTTGGGAGATAGTAAAAGAATTAAGGCAGATGATAGATTCCAGGAGACCTAAACATTATTACTAACAATTTTAACAACTTTGTATTACAAGCTGTCCAAGCCTTTTAAAAATTATGAATGAAACTCAAAACTTTTCAACTTATGAAATATATAAAAGAGTAATTGATATATGTATACATTTTTTTAAATAAATTACGTGATCACTTTAAGGTTGTGACAAATTTGAACTGTTTAAAAACCCTGTACTCAATGTTATTTTAATTATAGAGTCTTACTCAGTTGAGTTTATGGACCACGTTTTTCAAAATAGAATGTATGTTATTTTCAGTTCTGTATTTTTAATTGATTTTTTTGGTCATATATGATGCTGGATCATTCAATTGTCCCATATTAATTGACTTTGTGTTCCCCAATTTTTTCATTAAAGATTTTGAATTTTTGAAACTACTATAAAGTTAAAAGACCACAGATTGCATACTAGAGTAGCTGCGATTCTAGTGAATTGTCCTAGAGACACAAACTCTCTAAAGTCAAGTTAATGATAAAATTAGAATTTACAAATTTTAACAAATAGCTTTTGTCAGGTTTTGCTGCTTAATTATGTATTATCATGTATTTAAAATTATAATACCTTCGGGATCACTCCAGAGTAGATCACACATGGGGCCATCATGAGGTACCTCTTGTTTTCTGTCTATAACCCTAATTTGGTCTAAAGTCTGAATTGAGGGTGAAAGTCCACCATGAACACAGAATATTTTACCTAAAAAAAATCATTCAATTTAATAAAATAATAAATGTTTTATATTAGGAAAAAAGAATATTAGATATATCTCACCATCTATAATTGCTGACAATGACAAATAATCAAAAATTTCAGTACAATATCTCCATACAGTGATTGATCCATATTTTCTAAGGCATTCATCATAAAAACCATATACTTGTGTGATTTGTCTAGATTCATGGTTACCTCTAATAAGCGTGATACGGTCTGGGTACCTAACCTAAAATATGTAGATACACAATAAAAATCTCACAAATATTAAAAGTCACATAATTTTTGCAACAGCAAGTTTTGAAATTCTTTAAAAAAACATAAAAAATATTTGTTTTTCTTTAAAAGGATTTTAAAACAAACAAAAAGGTCTAAGTATTATTATTTAAGAGGAAATTGAAACAACACTTTCCTGAATTACTGTAATTTTTTTTTATTAACAGTAGTTTACAATAACGATAACGGAGTTCCTAATAGTTGTGATATTTATTTTCGTTTTTGGTTGTATATAGCGTGTAATACTTGTTATTTCCTTTGGCGTCAAATTAAACTAAATTTGATGGATATTATATATTTATTTAGGAAAAGCTGATTTCTATTATAAGATTTTGTTACATGTATTTTCTTGGAATCAATAAAGTTCTTTAAAAGTAAATGCTTATGACTATGGAAAAGAAATACAAATAAAGGAAGCCTGGAACATAGAGATAGAGATCCTTTGAATAATTAATGAATGTGTTTGAAAGTGGTGGTACAACTGATGTTAAAAATTATATCGCTATAAATAACATCAATATTATGCAAAATATTAGAATCACTAGTAACAAAATTTCTATATCTTCAATTTTTAGATATAATTACATTTGAAAAACATATGGTGTGACTTTATATTCAACAGTTTGATGTGATGGGTCCACCTGTGATATGTTGATGTCACTAAAAATGATTGCTGTGTTGGGTCTAGCAGCAACCAAATAAAGCATTTGACTAGGGATGTGTCAATATCTTTTTTGCACTGCTATCTGTCTTAAATTTTAAATCTGTTCAAATGATATATATAAAGGGATGGAAAATATTAATTTTGTCAAAATTGATCGACCAATAAGCATTATAAATTCTGTAGGAAAAAGTTTCAGAACAGTTTTGTCTCAGAATAGCAAGGCTTTCTATCTAGTAGAACTATTGTGACAAATCTTACCTTAACAGATATAGCTGTAGAATATTTATTTACTTATTTATTCATTGTTACCACATACATTTACAAAGTAAATATTTGACAATGTCAGATATACAAAGTACAGTAAAAAAAAACACATAGGGACATATAGTTTTAAGGAATTATGTTGGTGTATTCAAGATCATAGAAAGGTAGCTCTTAACCTTATTTTAAACCTTTTGACACTTGATAAGCTTTTAAAGTTTTCTGAAAGTGCATTGTATACATTGCCATAGAAGCAAAAAGGCCTTATTCTATAAGCAGAGGTTTTATATACTGGATTGTAAATTTTATTGGTATACCTAGTGTTCCTATCACGAACCGTTGCAGCAATAGAAAACCTATTTATGTGCTTTTTTACAAACATTAGAGCACACATTATTAAAATACTAGGAAGCATAAGTATTTTATTTTTGTGAAAAAGCCATCTGCATGATTCAAGAATAACCTGCTTTTGTAGAATAAATAACCTTTGAAGGTATGTTGCCTGAATCCAATTCAATAAAGAATAAGACAACTTAAACGCCTGAAGGCCAAAGCATAGAAGATATTTAATAATTGTTTACAATCCATGATATTCGTTAGGTTTACGATAGCATAATAGGCTGAATTAAGCTTTCCAGTCGCTTTTTGTATATGTACGTGAGTTTTATTGGCATTGAGTATAACATGGTTACTTCTGTACCATACCAATAATGAAAGCACAATTTGATTAGCCATTGGTGAAAAATGACCAAGTAACTAATCTAAAGATTCTAGACATTCTTCTAGATCAATTATAAATAAAGCAAACATTAAGTGAGATATTACATTCCCTTGGGGTTAGGTATGAGCTTTATAGACATTTGATATAATCAATCATGGTATTCTTGCAGGTAAATTAAATATGTTTAAGTTTTCTGAGGGTACCCTATGTTCATAAAATCATCTTTCTTCTAGACAACAACTGGTAAAAATAGTAAAAAGTTTGTCTTAAAATTTCATTGCTAAATCTGGTGTGCCGCGGGCCTGTGCTATTTGCAGTATCTGTAAATACCTTGCCATCATGTATAAAATATTTGCAAAGCGAAGTTGTTTGAAGATGTATAAAATATTTGCAAAGCAAAGTTGTTTGAGATGTAAAGTCTTTAAAATAATCTCATAACCTAATCAATCAAATAACTTGATAAATTTTAAGCCTACTATAAACAACTCAGTTGTAGTTAGGAAAACTGAATGTAAGGACCATCTATTTGGAGACAACCTTGATGTTCAGCAGGCTTTATCAATTTTTTGTCAACAAAGCACACAAGGTTTGGGTTTTATAATTAGAAATTTAAAATTATTGATACTACTGTCAGGCTTTACAATGAATTAGTATGCAGACAACTTTGCTGACACCACAGACTGATGTTAACATCAAAATGATAGAAAAGATTTAAACATTTATATTCAAAGCAATACAATATATACCCTTTTATGATATCATACAACAAAATGGAGAATACATTTAACAATTAGCCAGAGGAAATGTATATAGTATTTTAGTCATTTATTACATTGTAAATAACATAAAGTATGTAAATATTAGGTAATTAATAAAATTAGATTTCATATTCCAAAAATTTCCCTAGACAGTTCTTCACTCACAGACAAAATTATCGAATATTTGAAGATTTTCATATCTTTTTAAAAAACATATAAAATCTGTTGATATCAATCGTTAAAGCACTTCATACTAGAAAAAACAATTTATTTTACAATTCGAACGAGAACAATTTAAGATTTTATTGGAAGAGAATGTTAAAAAAACAACATAATTTTATTTGCTAAAAAAAATAAGATTATTAAATGCTACTGGGTTTGCACATACAAGTCTTTTGATTAAAATAAAAGTGTAGTCAGTAATGAGTGTTCCCTCCACAACTGCTTTACTGCTTGCATTCTTATTAGCCTGCTACGAATTAGATTTGATGTTTTCATTAGGAATGGCATTCCAGTCCTCTTGCGCTGCAATCTCAAGCACTGCTTTTGTATTATTTTAAGTTTCTTTGTGCAAAAAAGTTAGTTAAAACTGTCAATAAGTTCCACTAATTTGCAATTACATTTTTTCTAATTGCTATTATTGTTAATTTAAAATGAAAACCGTCAATCACAAATTAGCAGAAGGCAATAGCTGCAGGATAAAATTCTGGTGTAGTTTGGTCTACAAACCCTGTGAATTCCAACAGTGGTGGCTCGCGGGTAAAAAAGTAAGTGAAGTGCAAATGAAGCAAGAAAATATCGCAATAATTTTTCCAGAATTTTCTTTATGTGTGGAAGGGGTACAATATTTTTTTATGACTCACCTAAATTTTGTATACTAAATCAATTCTCCTATCCTTCATAGCAGCAAATTTATTTATAACATCTTCTTAAATTGGATGAGTTGCCCTAATCTCCTCCAGAAATTCGTTTTGAATTGAAATATTGCCTAAAGAAGTAAGCCTTTCTTGAGATATTGTATTTCTTAAATAAGTTTTTACACCTTTGAGGCAAGAAAAACATCTTTCCACTGAAGCACTTGTTGACGGTATTGTCAAAATAAGGGAAAACACTTTATATGCTTTGGTTAAAATTTCTTTATTTTCATTAATTTTTTTCACTTGCTCTTGCAGTGATATATTCCAAGTACTACCATTGGCAAAAATAAGACCAAGCTCATTTTTAAGTCATTGACTTTTTGAAAATATTTCCCCATATAACTGCAACAAATTTTCAAATGGGCCAGTTGGAAAATTTACACTATATTCGGAAAATTTAGCAGAATCTGCCAAACATAAAAATGTAAGTTTTTCACAGTCTTGAAAGCTTAGTGTTATTTCCATTAAAATATGGTCCAATATTTCATAAAAAAGGGTTCTATACTTAGCCCTAATTTCTTCAGGTGAAAGCTTAGCAAGCACACGTTTGTAATGATTTATTTCTGTAATAGAATTTGCTTTATCAAACATGTTATTAAAAAAATGTTCATTTTTTTATATTGGATATGCAAAAATGAATGTCAAGCGATTTTTTCTGAAGAACGCAAATAGTATGTTCGTGATTGAGAAAATGTCATTAAACACTAATGCCAGAAACGTGAATTCAAAATCGTTCATCTCACCTACAAATCCTTTCGCAAGCCGGATTGATTTTTAATCAATTTGTCACAGTTTGTAATAAATTCAAAGACTTCTTTTAATTTATTCCAGTCTTGAACAATGTTAGTAAAGTATTTAATGATAATTCTGACTTTTCTATTTTTACTCAACTCTCAAATGTGAATTTTTGCATTTCTAGAGTTTAATAATTTTCCGAAGACCAATGAGTTTCTGTAATATATCCCAGTATCTATTTACTGTTGGTGGTACCCTGATACATCTTATTTTATTGCCTTGTGTTGACAAATATAACAATCTCTTGAAAGAAAATTATTTTGAATTTTCTGCTAGATGCAGATGTAAGATATTATTTTGTCTCAAATCCCATCTGCATACATTTGATTGACTGAGTGATGAAAAAATGAGGAAATACCACATGTTGTGTAAGGCTTGCAAAAAAAATTAAATCAAAATATAGACATTTAGAAATATTTTTAAACTTTGCTGCATCACAAGGTTAAGACGATGCGCAAGACAATGGACAAATACATCCTGCGGCGCTTTTTCTTTTTTTTTGAAGGCTATTTATCTGGCCAGTCAAATTGGTCCAAAAGTGGATCCAATAGAGAATATAAATTCTCCGACGTTCTATAAGAGCTGACATTATAAAATCCTAAGAATCTCTCCACTACTGTACCTTCTGAATTAACGTATCTTAAAATTATGGAGCACTGGGAGGTTTGCGTAATATCAGTGGTGTCATCCACTTGCACAGAAAAAACTGTGTGTTCATTATTTCATTTTTACATGATCATTTAAATAATCAGAAATGCATTCAATTATTTTGTTTTGAATAGTTTTCAAGTCACCAGTAAAAACATTTTTAATTTTTTCATGATGATCTTTTAGTTCTTGGGAACTTCTCGATATTAATAAACCTAAAAGCTTTTTAAAATTACCCCTATTTATTGACTCAATGCTCTCATCATGGCCATCATTTGCAAGGTACAAAACTGAGTCAATTACCAAGCACATAAATAGTCTATTTAATCAGACGTTTTCGTCAAAAATGTATTTTATATATAACTTATTAACTTTCATATATTGTTTAGCATTTTCTTTTAAAGTGTCAGCTATAGTGCTTTGATTTTATTACAAATGTTTTTAGCATTATATTCTTGCATTTTTTGAAATTTGACAATCACATTTACTAACTTTGAATTTGAAGACCGAGTCTTATGTTTATGTAAAGACCTTCATTTATTTAACATACCTGCAAATCCTCCCTTATTCCACACTGAATATTTATTGGAAACTAATAAACAAGGCCAGTAAAACAACTTTGTGTGTTCATTATTTCATTTTTACATGATATTTGTTTTGAATAGTTTTCACCAGTAACCATTTTTAATTTTTTCATGATGATCTCCTAAAAGCTTTTTAAAATTACCAGGATGATCATGGCCATCATTAATTTAACTCTGTATTTTATATAGTTTAGCATTTTCTTTTAAAGTGTCAGCTATAGTGCTTTGATTTGTTACAAATGTTTTTAGCATTAATTCGCATTTCAAATGCTCCGCCGAGTCTTCATGTTTATGTAAAGACCTTCATTTATTTAACATACCTGCAAATCCTCCCTTATTCCACACTGAATATTTATTGGAAACTAATAAACAAGGCCAGTAAAACCAACAAAATGCAAACCACATCCGTGATCGGATTCATCAGTAATATAAATTAATAAACCTGACACCAAATAAAGTTGTAACAACACCATAAATAAATATAATACAAAACAGCCAAGTAAACTGCAAACGAACTAACCAGTTGCAGCAAAATCCACGCGTTCGACGTCATCGAGTACGCGTTGTCATGGCAACATAGTAGGAAAATCGTAAACTAAACATAGCACCTCCAGCAAAGTCGAAGCGGTTTGCGCCACTGTTATACGTGTTATGATAAAGTTCGATTGAAAGTTTTAAAAATAGTTAGATGTTTGCATTATTTTTATTGTCAGGTGAAGTAGCACTTCACCTACTTCACCTGAATAGCTGCCACTGAATTCCAATGTATTCCATTATAATCCAATGTATTCAACCATCCATTTGATGTATTCTACTATGTATTTTATGAATTTTAATGTTTTATAACATATAATCATGTTAATGAAACCCCTCATCAAATCGCTGTCAAGAACTGGCAAAATACTTTCTGGATTTGTCGGTGGCTTACAGAATTGATTATATTAAGATCAGGGTTTGTGCATGGTATGACACATAACCAATTAAACAAAATCAGCAGTTGGCATCATATATCTCATGAAAGTACTTGTGGTTACGAGTGGTTATTATTTTAAACAATGTTCTTAGCAGTACACTTGCCAGTTAATTTTTTTAAAAGTCAAATTAGGTTAAACATATTACCTCACATTCTTCAAGATACTCATTGGGAGACTGAAATAAAACAAGCACAACAATTTTGGGAATGTCAATAAATACCACACATTATAAAAAGATGATTTGGATCATTTTGCTTGGCCTCAGACGAATTATGTACCTGAAGTGTATAAAAAAAGTATCTTTTATGGTCCCACAGAAGAAGGTTGGAATGGGCCCTTTAAATTAAAAAGAATAGATGGGTTGGAAATCCAGAAATGTTACAAAGTTACTCAAGAAACTGTTATGACATAGATACTTTTATAACATACTTTTTTTTTGTCAAATTATTTTGTTAGCTAGATTTAGTCTCTTAATTATATCAAGGTATAGCTGTTATGTCAGTTTCAAGTTCCAAAAAAAGGTAATGATTTATTCCCATGAAGTTATTTTTTATTTCTTTCACCTCTGTAGAGTACCAAATCATAAATAAATAAATAAATGATTGTTTGTATTTAAAAAAGTTTAAAATTTTACTTGAAATTACAAAAAACTAGCCATGAATCAAATTTATTTACTATAAAGCTGACATTTCAGCACAGTTTCGTGCTATGTTCAGGGTTAGTCATTTAGAGATAAGCGCAGACTCAGAATAGTCATAATATGTGGCAACACTTGTAGGTATAGAAATAAACCAAAACAGGCACTATTTAGTACGTAGGGCAAATTGGTAATGATTTTCGATAAATTCTTAGGGATCAGTATAAATGTAAGCTATTAAGATTTTGACCTAGTTACTTGTTCTACATGCCTCTGTTCACCTTCCTGTCGTACCTCACCCACCCTTTAGTAAAATTAAATAGAATTTGTTATAATACTCAGTAGAACATAGTTAATAAGCATATATATACATTTTGATTTTATAGGTGGAAAAAACAAAAAATTGTTTTTTAAAAAATATTACATGATGTTTTTGTGCCAGCCAACTTAAAAAAATATATTTCATGCCTTTTACACGCATTCCAAAGCAAATTATGTATTTTAGTGTACACATTTTTGTTAACGGTTAGCTTCTGGGTGTTTGTGAAAATAAAGCTTTACTTATATTTTGTGGGGCAAATTAATTGATAACATGTAACCTAATATATAGCTAAAATCTTATTTTGAACTTTCACAAGGTCGATTTCAATCTGCATGTATTTTTAACCACTTTAACACTGATTTGTACGAATATATAAACTTATATCTCTTAATTAGTGATTAAACTGAGCAACACTCTTAAATAATTATGTTGCAATCTGTCATACATGTAGCTTGGAATTGCAGTTTGAATATTATATGTGCTTACTTTAAGGGCAAGTAATAGTAAGAAAGTCTCTACACTGTAGAAACCTCTGTCAACAAAATCACCCATAAAAAGGTAGTTGGTTTCTGGTACATCTCCCCCGACTTTAAATAACTCCTTTAGATCATAGAATTGGCCATGAATATCTCCACAGACCTAAAATGAGAATTAAAAATACTTTTGTAATGTTGAAATAGCTCAGTATAGACTTTAAGAAATTTATAAATCCAAATTGTATAATGACTAGGATGGCTTACTGTAACTGGGGAATCCACTCTTTGGACATTGCTTTCCTCTACTAAAATTTCTCTGGCTTTTGCACAAAGAGCCTTTACTTCAGATTCTTTGATAATTTCACATCTTTTCAGCTGTTCAATTTGTCTATCCAGATCACTAATATCGGTCATTTTTACTAAAATATAGGTATCTTATGGGTATCTCACAATTTATTTGATATATAAAAGTTAGTAAACATAAATAAAATATCAACAAAACTAGAAGTACTGTTACAAGAGTAGAACACACAGGAATAATTTGGGGTTAGATTACACAAAATTCCGCTCAATCCCTTCAAACCACAACTTACTTGGTGTTAATTATGAAATTAACTAAATATGACTACACTACTTATTTTCTAACATTATTTTTTTGGAAAACATTAAAAATCTTACATTTTTTAGCAACACAAATTCTACAATACTACAAAAACACCTTGAAACAACTGACTTTAGTATCGACAAACTTGCTGAGAGTGACCCATTTTGTTTGTCAACCGACGCCTATCACGTACGTCGTTACTTATATCCGACGCCGGCTGTCATTATAAAATGTGTATTCTTAAAATCGATATTTCTAGGAAACAGTCTATTAGTTCTTTAATAAAATAAAAAGTCATTTCGCGTTAAAAAAAAAATAAAAATTTTGGCTGGTTATTAAAAAGTTAAAAACTGGTTTTCGCCTGTCAAAACCAAGGCATGTTATGATTTCCAAAAAATAAAACAAAACAGTTATTACATCTGCGTGCGTCAGGCTGGCTGCATAAATTCGGAGATTTCTAAGTTTTAAGTGTCAGTGGCTAGGGTTCTCTTTAAAATATAGTCTTTACTAGTGTTTATTTCAGGAAATAATTTTGGTTGTGCCTGTGTAGTGCTACATTAAAAACTGAAGATGGGAAATATTCATACCGTCGGTCCTAACGAGGCTCTTATTGTTTCAGGTAAGCATTGCTTATTACACTTTCATAAAACTATTTCATGATTTCATTTACTATTCTTTAAAACTATAAGATGTTTCCTGGAAAATACTTTGTTTTGGTATATCAAGTGAAGACTCGAGCGCCTAGATCGAAAGTGTTTATTTACATGTTATGTTTTCTTGTTTGCTATTCCAAAAAATCAATCAAGTTGTTCTATTTTTAACTTATATTTTTGGCCTGGAATTGGTCAGTATAATTTCAAGGTTGACAATTTTTGTTAATTGTTTAGACATTTTTTGAAACTGCCACATTTACCAGTCGTTTGTAGGCAATAATTAACATTAAACATTTTTATTGAAGGTTATGTGAAAAGGTCACGATCAGATGTTTACAAAGGCGTCTTGTTTTGATCATTGCATAATGTCGGCGCCAGATCGGCTTTTTTCGCCAAAGGGGAATAACCGGGTTTTTTTTACTGGGATTATGACGTACTGAATGATTATACCTATTTTACTTTTTGATTTGATAAGCCCAAATTCAATTGTTATTCCCTTTAGGTATTCTAATTTTTTTTCATGTAAAGTAGTGGAAATAATTAAATAAAAAATGCGTTTGATTCATCTTTCTCTTGTATGATTTATGCGGCGGATTAACGGAGATGTTAAAACAGGGAAAGGGACTCAAAACTCAAATAACGAAATAGGTCATGGATACTCTCAAAAAATTAAATCCATACATTTAACTAGCATCTTTCCGTTACGTTTATAAATCATCGATGTTCATGATTTTAATATTTCCGTCTACCCTTTGTCCTGTATTATAATGGGACTATTAAGCGTAATATTAGAAAATATAAATATACAAGGTGCAAATAAATACATTTCATACATTTCCGAGGCGTATAATGCTAAAAAAAGTCATAATAACTATAATATGGAAAAACATTTTCAGAAACATTTATTATAAACAGATATGCCAAACAACATATAGTATGCATCTAAAAAATCATTAAGCGTTGAAAACAACGCAAAATTGATTTTTGTTTATGTGTTTTTTAGATACTTTTCTTAAATCTAGGTTTAATTTAGTTTCAACGTCAAAATTACCATACTACGTTTTTGTACCACAAATGTGTACTTTTTTTCTAAGTTTCGATTTTGTTGGTTGCTGTACGGGAGTTTCATTGTACAGGGTGGTCCAATAATAGAGGACGCCGGCTGTATCTCGGGAACCGTCAATGACAGAACTTAAGGTAAAAATATTTGTAGGTAATTCGGCCAAGAAAAATAGGATTGTAACAAAAGCATAAATGCCAATTTTCTCTTAAGTTTCCCTAATTCAAAATATAAGCATTGTATTCTTCAACCAATTATGCACTTTTTGGCTTCAGACCATTTTTTTCTATTTTCAAAAATAAAGTGGTGGGGGAAGGTCACCCATTTTTACTTTCAAATGTTGATATCTCTGTTTTGGATGAACCGACTTTATTCAACTTGGTGTCGAAAAACCTGCTCTACTCGTGGAGCCATCAACTGTACCATAATGACTTTGTTAGTGGTCACTAGGTGGCGCTGTTTCGGAATTCTAATAATACTGATTTTCTCAAAAAAAATCAAATGGTATGCTTTTATATCACAATTTATTTGGTAGTTATGAAGGGCGCGTTGAATAGTGAAATAAAAAAATTCAGGTCCACATTTAAATTAAAAAAGTTGATAATGGTCTCTCAAATCCGAAACGTCGGATTGGAAAATTAACCTTCTGGTTTTGTAGAGCAGAAAAAGTGATAATGGCAAAGTGAGAATTATTTTCAACTCTTATTTCACTAAATCCTAAAATTTTAGGAAAACCAAAAAACTGGAAAAAAAGCATGGCTCCAATCGAAACTAGAAATTTTACATAACTGTAAAGAACCAAAACCTTACAAAGGGACAAAGCAAAAAAGATTAAAACTCAGTCTCATAATCACATAAGCTTCGCAATAAAATAGCTAAAGCTAAGGCGAGACAGGGCAGGACTCTGGGCAAAAATATTAAACTGTAAAAATAGCTTTAGCTATTTTATTGCGAAGCTTATGTGATTATGAGTTTTAGTATTTTTTTGGTTTGTTCTATTGTTAAGTTTTGTTCTTTATGGTTATGCAAGGATATTAAAGTGTCTATTGAAGCCTTGTTTTTTTCTATTTTTTTGGTTTTCCTAAAATTTTAGGGTGAATTGAAATGAGAGATGAAAATAACTTCCACTTTGCCATTGTCACTTTTTCTCCATTTTTCTACTCTACAAAACGGTGAGGTTTATTTTCCATTCCGATTTTTCGGATTCGAGAGATCATCAGTAACTTTCTTAATTTAAATCCGGACCTGGATTTGTTTATTTTATTATTCAATGCCCTTCATAAGTACCGAATAAATTGTGATATATAAGTCAGAGCCAGAGCGTACCATTTGATTTTTTTGAAAAAAATTATTTGAAAAATTCCGAAACAACGCCATCAAGTGACCACTAACAACGTCATTACGGTATATAGTTTATGGCTTCACGAGTAGAGCAAAAAAAGCACTTTTTTTCCGACACCAAGTCGAATAATAATAAATAAAAAACAGAGATATCAATATTTTAAAGTAAAAACGTTTGAGCTTCTCTCATCACTTATTTTTTTGAAAATAGATAAAAATGGTCTGAAACAAAAAGTGCGTACCTAATTGGTTGAATAATACAACAAAATACAGAGGAAATTCGCATTTACACTTTGGTCACTATTAATCTGTGCTTATGTGTTCCTGTTACGCCCCCTAGCGGCCAACTTTCTAATTTGAAAATAATTTACCGCGATGTCTCTTGGCCGATTTACCTATTTCCTTAAGTTCTATCTTCTGTCATTAACGGTTCCCTAGCTACAACCGACGTCCACTATTATTGGACTACCCTGTACGTTAGGCGTTAGGCATAAAACTTCAAATATTTTTTAAACACTAGATAGAGAATTGTTTTGTCTATGACTGACACCCGGTAAAATATTATTTTTCTATCTTTATTGTGTAGTATATATAATGCTATTATATCAGATATTAATCGCGTATATAGTATTTTCGATCATAATACGATTTAATTGTTTTATAATGTAACTATAAATATCTTATTCGATATCGACGCTATTACAACACAAGTTTCCAAAATGTTTTATGTAGTCAGGTTGGCCGAGCGGTCTAAGGCGCCAGATTTAAGCTCTGGTTCCCGATTGGGAGCGTGGGTTCGAACCCCACACCTGACATGCTTTTTTTATTGCTAAACATTTTTTAATTACTTGCGTTTCTCCATCTGAATAACAAACTGTAACATATAACGGAGAACATAGATTTCACAGTTTACAGAGTACCTACTCACTTCAGTTTTTTCTTACAAAAATTTCGTTTTTAGCAAATTATGGCTTGGCGAGCCTTATGAAGAGTAAACTTCATATTTCCAAGGTATATATTTATTTTACCTTTTATAAGTGTTTTTCATCAGCCGTTTTTGATTTCATCAGAAAATTATATTGTTCATTTTTTACGAAAGTGTCATACTGTACTACATAGAAGAATTTTTTTGAAGAGTAGTTTCTAAACAAATCGAACATAAATTCCAATTTAATAAAACAACAAAAATATAAAGATACAATAAAAAATATATATGTTTTCTAAAATGTGCCAATACATGTTTAGACATATTTTTCAAATATTTAGTTGTTTTTAGACAAATAAATTATTTTATTATTTTTATAAAAGTCTTGTTTTTATATATACGAACATATTTGGTTTAATTTGATTTGGTATTCATCATAGGGGTCTTTAAAATGACCCAATAAAGACCCTTTATTTGAGTAGTAATTAATAATTTTGTAGGCAGTGAATTTTTACTTCATTTTAAGAATCGCTCGGAATCGTCTATCAGAAAAAAAAAACAAATAAAGGTTAGAAATGCCAAATTTTTGAAAAACTTTAATATTTTTATATCGCCATTGATCATTATAGTAGCACCACGGCCTATTGATAGACTCAGTAGAAATTAAGTAATAATCACTTTACAACTGAAATAGATAACATTTGCTATTTAGCTATAGCTGAGCCCTTTTTTGTTTTGTTATCATGGGTATAAGGAACGATATTTAGGAAATTATTGAGGAAGTACAGTGAGTTATTTGGGAATTATTGGGGAAATATGGGGAATTATATTAAATCAGCTACGCTATTATTTATAAGCATAGCTATTATTTTATTTGATTAATAGCCGATTGCACAAAACTTAATTGCTGTTTAGAATATTTAACCGAGTTTTCGGATTTGACAAGCTGGTTATAGAAATCTAGGAACTCGCTGTCAAATTTGACATTCCGTTAAACATTCTAAACTTTAATTGAGCTTTCTGCAACCGGCCGTAAATATAGAAAATATCGGGGTATTTAAATAAGGCAATATTAAGAAAAAAATTATTTCCTTGAAGGGAAATATTCGAACAACATTTCGGGTGTGGTTTCCCCCTCCAAAGAAAATCTACTAATTCGATTGATTTCAATTTGTGCACAAAAATCAAGTATGATATAGGGATAAGTTGGTAACGGTAATTTTGGTACGAATTCAAAATGGCGGTCAATAAAATATTTAAAAATCAGCCTGATAAAACTACTTATTTGATTGTTTTCAAAAAACTATTGTCGATATTTACATTACGAATGTATTATTCTGAATTATATTTTTTTATATGAAGTTCCCATGGATTGCTGTGCAACCCTTAAATCGACCATGGATTCATGGATTGCTTCAGCACCGCAGTAACCCTAATACTCGGCGCATATGTAACTTTCCCCCAGTGTCAACTAAACAAGACTAAAAGTAAACAAGGCTTATTATTTTTTAACAGTGTATTTTTTTATTTTATCTCTCCCCAAAATTCTTTTATTATGTCACTAGCTTTTTCCCCCACCATTACCGAGGGGGCGTGGGTGTGAGCTCCAAGTGCTCTAGGAATAATACTGCAGTCGGCCACCCGAAGATTTTTGATGCCGTGGACTTGAAGATAAGGGTTCACCACCGCGGTGGGATCTTGACGGGGGCCCATCTTAGCGGTGCCTACTTGATGGTGGAGAGTGACGCTTATAGACCTGAAAATGTATCATTTAAATTATTAAAATATTAACTCTAAGTGCGGTATGTGGATTTTAGTTGGCTAACCAAGGAGACGCTCTGTTTCAAACTGAAAAGTTTACCTTAAACAGCACCTCCAATAATCATCGCTGTCAAATTTCAAGTGATCGCATCCAAACATTGATCTAGGATTTAATTTCGATCCGAACCGTTGGAATGCGGTAGTGTTCGCTATTCTTTGAATTATTCTTATCGCTTCTAGGAAAGTATTTAAATCTTGGTCTTGAGGATCCGTAAAAAAATTACCAACAAACTTGGGGTAGTCGTGTGGATCTCTTGAAGTCAATTCCATATATCCTAAAATATCACTACTATTTACTGTTGCGTGACATTAGGTTTCTAAAAATCTTCCCTTTGATAATTATATACTAGCGAGATTATCTGTATTTCAAATTTGTGAGTTGTAGTTAACTATAGTCGGGTGTTGAATGGTCTTTTAGCATCAGAACAGTTATTTGTGATGATAAAATTTATTTTATAAAAAGTAAATTAATAGTGCTTTAAATAAAATATTATACAGTCAGAATGTCCAGTTACCACTATCATAAAGTGGCAGTAAACATACCGGTGATTGGTTGAAAAGCGTCACATATAATTTTTTATATTAACTGGAATTTTTGGATATATTGTAAAGTTTTCTGTTAGAGCAACGTTTATTTTCTTTGAGTTTTGAATAATATGAATACGATATCTAGTTACATAAAAATGTAATTGATTGCATAAATAAATAGTTTCTGAGCTAGTGTTTTCAAAAATCATTTATTCACATACATACATACTCTCACATTCATATGATATTTATAAAAACTCGCTAAACTGAAGTATTTGGTTTAATATTAAATTTTGTTATTCCTCCGAAAGTTATTAATACACACCTGTCGATTTAGGGTGAAGAAGCATTGGAAATATCGACCAAGCATGACTGTAGGTCAAGGGCCTCCAGATGCTGTCAAAAACTTCGTCTTTTATATTCATACCTACAAATAATAATTAGCTGATGTGTTAAACAGTAATCATGTAACATTTTTTTTACCCCTGTACGTGGCTATTCCAACGTCGCTAGCTAAAGTTCCTCCTATGAAGAGCAATTCAATATCTGGATAATTTTCTAAGTAATCCGCCATTGCCGTTTTTATATAGCCTATGCCCTCTACACCTCCTAGGCTTGTTAAAGGTCCTGTGCCTAAAAATTATCTTTTTTCAGTAAAAACCATTACCTCCATAGATATGTCGGTCTTTTCCAAATTTGAAAGTAAAAAAACTACTTTGTATTGGATCTGTATAAGCCCAGAGCTTTTAGTCATTTAATGCGTTGCGAATCGTTTGTGAATTGATACCAGTGTCGATAAATATCGCGGGAAAATACTGGCATTAGAATTAGTCCAATTTTTAGTGCAGCACATTTTTAATTATTTGCTTGTGACCGGCATACTTGTTATTCATTTTGTTCGTATCTTTTTTATCTTAAAAATACGTTCTGTCACGAGCCATTTTTATTTAAGCTAAAATGATAGAAATAGTATTAAGTAAGGACCTTTTTTTCGGAATTGGTGTGTAACCCCCTCCCCAGAGTCAGGTTTAACTTATAGCTAAAATAAAGTAATTATTTTAGCTATAATATGCATATATATATATAGCTATATATATATATATATATATATATATATATATATATTATATATATATATATATATATATATATATATATATATATATATATATATATATATATATATATATATATATATATATATATATATATATATATATATATATATATATATATATATATATATATATATATATATATATATATATATATATATATATATATATATATATATATATATATATATATATTATACCAATCTAGGACCACCATGTCAATGTTTTTCAGAAGTCTGTTCCTTCATAAATACTTTTTATAAATTTTATTAAAATAATATGACATTCTTCAACAATAACAAGTTATTTACAAAACTATACTAATACAACTAGGTACATAATTAATAATTTCAACAAAAATAATTAGGTTTTAACAAATTGACAGCACACTTTGTGAAACAAAATAGAAGAAAAAAATTAGATAAGTTGTTGAAAATGCCCACCACCTTGGAGAATACACGCTTCAGCCCTTTTCCTCATGTTGTCGCGAACTCTGAAGGATACCCTCGGTGTTTTTGATAATATCGCAAGAATCTCTTATACGATCCTTCAGCTCCTCTACAGTGTTTACTGGGGTGCGGTAAACTAAAGATTTAAGATGTCCCCATAGAAAAAAATCCAAACTATTTATGGTTGGTGTCCGCCACGACCTACCCATCTTTTGTTAAATGTGCGGTTCAAATATTCTCTGGCTTCAATACTAAAGTGAGCGGGCGCGCCATCGTGCATGAACCACATTCTGTTTCTAATCAGAATTGGTATATCTTCTAACAATATCGTCAAATCGTTCTCAAGAAACCGGCGATAATTATGGCCATTTAGTCTTTCTGGGAGGAAAAAAGGTCCAATTAGGTGATTTTCGATAATGCCAGCCCAAACATTTACAGAGAATTGCTCTTTATGATGATGTTCTACAATGGCATGGGGGTTCTCGTCGGCCCAGATATGATTATTGTGGAACTTTCTGATAGCGTTCCTGGAGAATATATATATATATATATATATATATATATATATATATATATATATATATATATATATATATATATATATATATATATATATACATATATATAAATATATATATATATATATATATATATATATATATATATATATATATATATATATATATATATATATATACATATATATATATATATATATATATATATATATATATAAATATATATAAATATATATATATATATATATATATATATAAATATATATATATATATTTATTTAAATATATATATGTATATATATATATATATATATATATATATATATATATATATATATATATATATATATATATATATATATATATATATATATATATATATATATATATATATATATATATATATATATATATATATATATATATATATATATATATATATATATATATATATATATATATATATATATATATATATATTTATATATGTATATATATTATATATATATATATATATATATATATATTTATATATGTATATATATATATATATATATATATATATATATATATTTATATATTTATATATGTATATATATGTATATATATATATATATATATATATATATATATATATATATATATATATATATATATATATATATATATATATATATATATATATATATATATATATATATATATATATATATATATATATATATATATATATATATATATATATATATATATATATATATATATTATATATATATATATATATATATATATATATATATATATATAGATATATATATATATATATATATATATATATATATAAATACTTATACACTTACCTTGAATTCGGTTATTTACTCAAATTAAGTTAGTTAGCACTCTTTAGTTGTTAAATTTTTTTAACTACCAACATTTTATTTCATCTACATTCACAACTCAAACATAGACCAACTTGAAATTGGTTATTTTTCACTTTTTAGTTGATTATAAAAATAAAAAAATATATATTACAAAAAACAGTATATAAATCAATTTTTGTCGATAAAAAGCGTCCGAAACAATATCGAGTTAGAATATCGACCGCGCGACCTCTAAACAACTGAACTTCCGCATGCCGACGTGATGCCGCGACCGATCGATCGAATTATGAGAAGAGACCGGCTGACGACCCAAATCGCGATATCATATTCCATTTGCTATCACGTTCGGCTGCCGCTCGGTAGCTGCGAAATCTTAGGATACTTTCGTCAAGCTTTAAGGTAGTCAGGGCAATTCGGACTGCCCAGCCTAGCTTAGTATAGCATATTTTATTATGCCTAAAGAACGCAATGAAACCATTCGAACCGCCGCGCGCGTCTAATAGTGTAGCGTATTTAACTTTTCCCAAGGTTCGCGTTTTATTACAACTTTTAGGAGAGACGGTCAAATGAATAATATATTTTCTGAAATATTTTTGGGGGGTCATTGATCAAATGACCCTATGGAAGAGCCGCCACTGTTCAATAATTAAAAATTAATTATTTTGTAGAAATGTTAAAAACGCTGCGTTTGAACATGAAAGACGTTAACAAACACTTTGAGGTTATTTTCTTTCGACTTGAGGGCGAAATTTAGTCCACTTTCCGTTCACCAAGTGCAAGTGTCCTAGTAGGAAAGGTTCACTTGCTGTGTTAATTAATCCAAAACTTGAGTGCTGTATAGTAGTAAGTATAAAAAAGCCTGCTCTAAAGTATTCGCAACCTCCTCAGTACCGTTCTACTCGAGGTTCTACCCCTAAACTGAATATGCCTATTTTCTAGTATCCCTATGAAAGTTATCATTCGTTGAAGCTATTATGATATTCAGAGGTTTCAATAAATCGTATTGAAAATAGTCAAAACGATGCTAATAGTCAGTTCGCTTCCTGAGAAAGGTACAATATCGAGTAAAAGCGGTGGGTCTTCAATCTGATATATGTAATTTTCAATCTGATATTATATGTAATTCACTTGCTGTTGAATAGGCGGCTTGTTTATTTTCTCCTAAATAAATAAATAAATAGCTAATGTTTTAAAAATAATATTAAGTCTTTCTGATATTTGTTTAGTCTATGAATCTGTGCGAAAAAAAAACAGAAGTAAAAGCATTTGCTACAAGCTTTATTCTATGACCAAATATCTTCGGAAAGTTACTAAAAGCTGATGAGTGAATTATGGTAATTTTTAATAAAACTATGGATAAATAATTTTGACTGACTAAGAAGCTAAACTATTTAGCCACTTGTCTAGATTACCCAAGTACAAATAAGGTTTTTAAAATATCACTATTACATTAAACTATTTTGTGGTTATAATCAGCATAGATAATGTTTATTTTTGTGACTGGTTTTAAATGTATCTTGGGTGAATAATTCACCGTAGTAGCAGATATATTAAATAGATCGGTAAACCTACCTTTTTCCAAATAGGTTGGTATTGATGGAATAATATTTCCAGGATATAAATCCAAAGGCTGATCTATTTCAAACGTAAGTCCTAAAAGATGATGTATAGTAGACTGCAAATAATTTTTTAATGTTGTTTTTTTACCTGGAAAAGTCAAATGATCATGCAAGTTTCTTCCTACTGGTAAATCTTGAATAACGTTGATGCCCAGTTTTTCTAAATGCTCTTTGGGTCCAATTCCTGAGAGCATTAGAAGCTGAGGCGAATTAAAGGCACCTATAATACAGTAATTACATTTACATTGCATCAACTATTACAATTATATCAAAACCCATATCTTCGTTATTAAGGAGTTCTTAGGAGGATCTATATTAAATAACATGTTTCGTTTTATTGTACGTGGAAAAACCCGAAAAACTAAAAATACGTATCTGTGAACATTAAGTAAAAATGTACATGACCGTTGAAAAAAAGCCAGAGTTCGGAGTTTTTTCTTTTTTAGGTATTTCGGATTTGTTTAGGTCCCTTATATGCAATATCTGTGAAAAACGCTCGAGCATTCAATACAGGGTTTGTAGAAACTCTTATAAGATTAAATCAATTTTCCAATTGTTGGACCTTGAACATTTTCTGTTCGAAATATCTGAAATACATGTACGTCTGTGTCACTCATTAGGCTAGATACTCGTGGCCCATGCTGGATTCTTGGGTATTCAATACAGTATGTGTAGAAAATGTTATAAGATTAATTAAAAATTGAAAAATTGGACCTCTAAGATTTTTGGAAACCTAGTGTATTTCAAGTTACATACCGCTCAGATAAAAGTGTTACAATGTATTTTAGTTCGAAATAGGGATAATGTTTTAAGACGACTCCGGGAGTTCCTGAGTTATTTACTCCTCGCGAGTCAGGAAAAGGGAAAAACTCCATCAGAAATAATCCTGCTTATCCAATAGAGGTAGATTATTTCCTTCTTATTTCAGAGGTAAAATCCTTGTCCGATTCGATACAGATCAATTAATGTAATTTTTGTAAAACCCCTTTATGTAATATTTTGGTTGTTTTAAGTACACCAGTTTCACACCCACAATAACTAATCTACCGCAACTTCAACTTTTGAAAAGCCCAGCATTTCTTTAAAATATGGCAGATAATGTTCAGCTTGGGAGCAAAGGAAATTGATATTGCAAATTTAATGTTGTTGAAGAAGAATATACATATATAGACTACGTGTTGAATATGGTTATGCAAGGAGTTAAAGGGCAAGCTACTTCCTAGAGTACACTACTTAATGTCTGTGTCTAGGGCTATCTTGTGATGCGTCTAAGGTATTAAATAAATTAAATAAAAAGTAAGGGTGTTAAAAATGAACCTGTTTTTGGCAGCTGTGGTTTAGATGAAATATATTTGTGTTAATAGAAATTCTAATAAAACGCATTGCTAGGAAATGAAGAAATGTTTGTTCTAAGAGAATTAGTTCTTTATTTGAATGGAATCTTGTAAGATATAAGGGAATGAGAAATGCGGATCTGTAGTGGTTTTGAATCCTCTTTTAAATGCAGATTGTATACGAGCAATTTAGCGGCTGTTTGGATAAATATAACAAGCCTTACAACGGGACACTCGGAATAGGCGTGAAAATATTAGACTAGTCGTAATTTGTGGTTTTTACTTTTGGAAGAATTTATCGTACCTTTTGGCATTAAAATTAGCACGTTAAAACTGGTATTGATGGAAGGGAAACAGGGGACAGATTGAGTACAAACAGTTCAGCTTTTCCTTTAAAAGCTAGTGGCTTTTGCAGACATTTTGTGTAAATGAGTGATTGATAACAAATGTGAGTACATTTTCAAAGCAAGGAAACTAAATACAATGCCTTTATTTTTTCAAGTAGACAGTTGTCTCATCCTGTAACATTCACTCCTATGTAAATGTTTTCTCACCCCATAACATTTACTTAGTACACCGTGAACACTCCACGATATAGCTCCGATTATGCTTCCCGCGTAAAACACTATCAATGTGGCTTTGCATCCTCTTTGTCCCGATTTTTGTTTGATGTTACCGGATTGTTTTCCAATGCTTCCAAGCTTTTATTTATTGTTGCTTTTTACCCCGAGAAAGTTTGGCGTCTTTTCAAGTGAGAAGCGTCCCTGTTTTGTACCTATATTCCCCGTAGGTATATGTAATTTACTTTAAACTTCGGTAGGAAGTTAACACAAAGGGACGTCCTCAAGAGAATGAATCGTTAGTAGCAGGACTAAACCAAAGGAAAAAAGAGACGTTTGTCAGTAAGTAACACAAAGAAACAGTAAAGTTTATTTTCATTAAATAATTAATTATACCAAAGAAAAGAGTTAATTTTTGAATTTATGTAACTATTTCAAAATGAATATAAAATAAGAAATATACATATAATGGAATGCCTGTCACTTTGATAAGAAGAAAGTACCACAATTGTAGGGCTAGTAAAACCAATAGTTAAAGATCCGCCCATATGATCAGTTCGCCTAAAAAGGGTTTATTTTGCTGTGTCTTACCAGCCGATAATATAACTTCCTTTTTGGGCCGTATTACGTGTTCATTGCCACCTTTCTCGTAAACAATACCATAGGCTTCTTTAGTAGAGGAATTGATGAGTAATTTGGTAACGTAGCCCTTCGTTACAATATCCAGATTTGATCTATCTCTTACTGGCCATAAGAAAGCGGTTGCTGCACTGTTACGCCTACCTGATGAAAAAAGTAAAATTAATTAAACAAAATTAGGTTTCGAAAAGGGTTTGTCTTTTTCGCGGTATAAATATAAAATTACTTTAAGAAATCGCTTATTTTATCCCATTTTAAAATATTTTTCTTTTGTTAAGGAAGTTGGAAGATAACATAATTTACGTGTCATCCTATCAGCGTCTCCGTCGGAGATTTCAATCATTATGGCAATTCTAATTTCTGATAACACTGTCTATATACCCAGATTTCAAAGGCTTCGATCTTTATTGAAGTTTCTTTGTTTAACATCCAGTTTTCCATTTCGCACAGTAACACCGGAAATACGTAGCACTGAACCATTCTTATTTGTAATTCGACGTTCAGGTCTGGAGATGTTAGAAGTTTTTTATTTTAATAAATACTGTTCTCGCTTGTTCAATTCGATCAATTATTTATTGCCTAAATATAGCTGCTACCCTTGTTTTTGTATAGTTTATTTTAAGACCGTATTGCTAATTTGTTCATTTTATTTTGCTTAATAGTTGTTGGAGATCCCCATATTATCTGCGATGAGGACTGTGTCGTCGAATGTGGTTTAGACTCCTACCATTCACCACTATACTTCTGTGGTCAGCCAGCAGTGCCCACGAAATATTGCTTCCAAAATATATCTCGAAATATACTTTAAATAACATTGGGGAAACGATTGCCTTACTCCTTTTTTTATGTCAGCTCGTTCTGTTAGTGCGTTATCAACTCGTATGTCTGCCCTCTGTCCCCTGTATAAGTTTGCTAGAATGTCTGTTTGCATGTTCTTTAGTACTTCGAGCAAGTTTTCATGATTCTTCTTTTCGAAAGTGTAGTCAATAAAACACCATAAACATTCTTATTGACATTTTGGTATCTTTGGCCCAGAACATTAAAAGCAAAAAATGCTTCTCTGGTTTTCCTGATAAACATAAGACAATTATTTATTACGAGGAAGTAAAAATTATACATAAAAAAGCTAAATTTTTAATAGAAGCATTTTATCAGGTTAGGATACTGGTGGGTTTGAATATGTACAAGTTCTAACGAATTGCTTATCAGTGGTACGACAGCGCAGTTGTTTAGAGCAATGGACTAGAGATCCAGAGGTCCAGGTTCGATCACCTAACTTTTACTGTTGACGTCCAGTCAGGAACGCAGCGGCCTAAGATTAGAATATTTAGCAGAATCAGCAATGATTATGATTCCTGGTGGGTTTGAATACGTACAAGTACTAATTGTTTCAGTGGTACGATAGCGTAATTGGTTAGAGCAATAAGGTAGAGGTCCAGAGATGCGGGTTCGATCCCCGCTCGTACCACCATTTTTACTGTTGATCAAATATTTCTAAAAAACATTTCACACATAACAAAAAAAATCGATAAGATATTTCTATTAAGTTATGTTCTCATTCACTTTCCTTAATAAAAGGAAAAATTATCCGCCTGCTAAAGTATCTTAAAACGATCCAACGCCCAGTTTAAAATTTTTTTGGTTTGAAAACTCCAGTAAATCAGCTTTTCAAAAATAGTTTTCTTTATTTTTTAAAATGTTCTACTCTTATTCTGATATATTTAGATTTTAGGATTTTAATAGTATTTTCCTTTTATATATCTTTAACATGTATTATATATTTTTATTAAAAAAATCTACTACATAAAAGGGAGGTTTTATTAGTGGTAAAAGCTTTTACCGATTTTTTAAACATTTTATTACGCCGCCATTTGTTTCGCAATATTATATTTTTACCAATAGGTTACCAGTTCATCGCCATAGGCCACGATCAGTTAGATCGTCAGTCCAATACGAAATCTAGGCATTCTACAAAGTAAAGATTTCGGGAGGCGGTTTTTTAACAATAAAAACTTAAAAACGAATTATTTTTTGCCTTAAAGTGTTTCTTGGTGCCAAGTTTATAAAATCAGCATACCTATATACGCCATGTAGCAAATTATAATCTCAACCAATTTAAAAATATGTATAGGTTGGAGAAATATTTTTTATATGTTAAAAAATGGAAAGGACCGGAATTGTTCAAGGGGTCTCAGTTTCAACTCAGGGCTGCTGAAAATGTTAAAAAATATACCGGGTACCCGAAAATTATTAGTGTGGGCTAATATCTCGAGTACTGAAAAAGCTTAAACAGTAAAAATTTTGCAGTTATATGTGTAGAAACAAATTAAATATTTTGTTGTTTAAGCTTATTTCCATCCCTTTTGGGGGTGGTTGCGGGGGTTGAACTTTTAGATTCTAAATGCAACTCTATATCGAGTTTTACCTTACTTTGGATTTTTCTAAAAGACAAAAAAAAAGGCCTCCACGTCGACCCGTTTTCGAATAGGAGAGGAATGAAAAGAATTGAGAAACAATGTGACACAAAAATAATATGTCATCTATTGTCATTGATACAATATTGTACTGTATGTACAATTTTGTATAGGATTGCATTTACAATTCAAAAGTTCAACCCCCTCTTGCCACTTTCAGAAAGGGTGAAAAAAGGTTAAAGCGTCAGAAAAGTTGATTTGTTGGTATACATGCAACTGCCAAATTTTAAACTGTTTAGCATTACCAGTACTTGTGATATTAGTCCATACTAAGGTTTTTGGACACATTGTATAATTACCTCTTTTAACATTGGCTTGAATCCGACTTACTCCAAACGGTTTATCGGCGTTGTAGTCAAATTGGTTTAGTCCTATGTCAGGACCAGCTTCTACAAAGGCATCTACTAATTCGGATCTGTATATATTTTCTACAGATAAGTAGCCATTTTCGTTGTGAAACTCTGGGTTGTAGTTGGTCAGATTTCGTGCCCTCTCTGATTTTAAAAAGTAAGGCAGGACTTCTTCATATGACCATCCTAAAAATAACTATGATAAATATTCAAGCCTCTGTTTACAGTTCATTAAATTATTATTAATCATTATACTGGTACTGCTTACACTTAATATGCTGCTTAATATTACTCCTAAAGTTTCCTTTTGTCGTGTTTTGGTGTTCAGTTTCATTGGTTGGTTGGTTATTAGCTATGGTTTATACAAGAGAGTATCAAATTTATATGCTGCTTATCTATGGCGAATGTAGGAGAACTGCCCGAGAAGCGAGGGCTATCAAGAAAGATTCCCAGGTGACGCTCCTTCTAGAAAATTATTTTCCATGGTTAGTTCAACACTTGAAAAATGAAAATAATGCAGATAAAAATGCTAATGCCTTCATAGTAAGCGAATAAGTTGAGATAATTAGTTTAGCTTATGTTTAGCATGATGGAACTGCTTCCGTTCGAGAGTTGGGCTACCAGTACAATACCTCTCATGAAAGTGCTAGGAAATTTTTAAAGAAGCTTGGTTTTAAGTGTTTTAAATATCAAATTCACCATCACTTATACGAAAATGACTTTGAGATGCGCTTAAATTATTGTAATTGGTTTTTGGAAAATTATAATGTTAATAGAGCATTCTACCTTGATGGATACTCTTCTTAGATGAATCTAGATTTACCAATCTCGGTAGTTCAACAAACTCGCTATTGGGCTAGAGAAAATCAACGACTTGTTAGAGAAGGTGCTTTTCAAGAGCGTTTCGGACTGAATGTTTGTTTGGGTATAGTTGAACTGAACGTCTTCACTCTAATTTTTTTTACAGACCATTAAATAGTGAAATGTATTTGGGATTTCTTCAAAACAAATTGACCATTTTTTGGAAAACTTGTATTTAGATGTCAATGATGGAGTGGTCTTCCAACAAGATGGCACTGCAGGCCATAATTTAAGAGACCTCAATGAACGATTTGGGGAGAATTGGTACCAATGGTTCAATCCGGTGGCCAGCCAGGTCGCCCGACTTGACCCCAATGGATTTCTCTATATGAGGTCTTCTCCAAGAAAAAGTGTATATATCTCCTCCAACATCTTTAGAGATCCAAGAGAATCGAATAAGACAAGCTGTTGATATGATTTCGGAAGAGCATTTAAGGAACTTACTTAGTGAAAATATCAGAAAAAATAAGTTCACGGTCAGCGGATAGAACATTTGATTGAATGAGTTTTTTTAAATCCCAATTTATTTAATGTAATTATTGGAAATAGAAACATTGTTTAAAAATAAATAAATACAACCAAAATATTTTTAAAAAAGCTTCAATGATTTTTAAGATTTTTTTACATGGAAATATAAACAAAAAGTGTAGTGGGTCAGGCATTTATCTATAGATACAGACTTATAATTTAATGTTAAAAAAGTTAATAAATAAATAAGAGATGAGTCGAAACTTTGGTATGTTTCACCAAAAAATAACTAAAGTCCTTTCTTTATTTGCCGCTTCCTTAGGTTGTTTTACGAAAACTCGATCGATGACGTCACAGTGCTGCTAAATGATTTTAGAAACAATGTCACTTGCACCGCCATTTTTAAAACCAAATGTCTACTTGTGATATGTCATTGAAAAGGTTATTTTTAGCGCTATCGAAAATGTATACAGGGTTCGAAACACACACAACACACACAGATATTTATCAAAAAAGGTATTTCGTAATGCACCAGCCCACATCCGGCCTTACAGGAGAAATCTTCCAACCTTCCCACAACCACCTTATAGCGAAATATTTGAGCCCATAAATATGTTTCCAGATTGGACAGCCGTAAGGCGTTGTCAATTTCTGGAGCCAACGAAGCCTTTTAAGATGCTTTAATAAAAATGAAGTTATTCTTATTTTAAAAGACATTTTTCACATATACCTGTATCTAGTAAAAAACTTCAAACTAAAAGTTTAACCTTAATTGAAACTTTGGGTGTCATGGAAAAATAGTAACAATGAATGCTCATTTGCCAGATATAATGAGAAAAAAGTGATCATAAAAAAACCAAAATTTGCAGATTTAATTAAAAAATTTTTATTTGCTCGTTTGTTTGTTACCGTTGGTAACGCTTTTGTTTTTCAAATAAAATACAAAAGAAAAATAAAAACACGATTAGGAATTCGGTTGAAAATCTGACAAGAAAAGACCAGAAAGACCGCCTGCTACCTCGTTAAAACTCGAAGAATGGCCGTTACGTAGCAAATTTATTTATTGGAATGTTGGCTCTAAAACCTTCTTCTCCCCAATTAGTTGCCCCAAAAAAAAACCATTCTACAAATGCAAGATTTGTAAATGATTCTATCAAGAATTTATTTCCAGATTCCTCCATAAACGAAAAAAAACTGTTTTTCTTCTATGCAGCTTCGTACTTAATTAAGACTAAGAATGCCCTTCAAATTTTGTACTTATATTTATTCCATGTCTCCTATTTCGCGCATGGAGTACATCGAGACTGTGAAGAAATTCGAAACACACACAAATATTTACAAAAAAAGGCATTTCTTAATGCACCAACCCAAATTGGGTCTTACAGGGAAAAACTTCCAACCTTCCCACAACCACCTTATAGCGAAATCTTTGAGCGTATAAATATTTTTCCAGATTCGACAGCCGCTAGGAAATTGACAAAATTTCATAACCTTAATTCGAACTTTGAGGGTAATGGAAAAAATGGTAACAATGAATTCCCATTTGTCAGATATAAGGAGAAAATTCATGATTAAAAAAATCAAAAATCACTGATCTAATTCAAAAATTTTTTTTGCTCGTTTATTTGTTACTGTCGCTTTTTTTTTCAAATAAAATAAAAACACGAAGGAATTCGGTAGAAAATCTGACAAGAAAAGACTAGAACGTCCAACTGCTACCCCGTTGAAACTCACAGAAACTTGTAGGTAGCAAGGGAACGGAAACCTGCTTCGCATTTACCCTTTTGCTAATTAAAGTTATTTATTATGGATAGTCGAGGCAGGAAAGATGACAGTATTTAGCAACATATTGTCAAATTAAGAGTTACGGACAAACTTGGATATCGCGCAAAATGTAATAAATAAACGCAGGGACTAGTCGTTAAGCTTACTGGGAAATATGTAAAAATCAGTTAAGTGAATTAGGTGCTG
The DNA here is from genome assembly GCA_030620095.1 of Kuschelorhynchus macadamiae. Taxonomy (NCBI): domain Eukaryota; kingdom Metazoa; phylum Arthropoda; class Insecta; order Coleoptera; family Curculionidae; genus Kuschelorhynchus; species Kuschelorhynchus macadamiae. Next base: position 4,900 of record JAUTXW010000845.1, on the reverse strand, counting down.
AAGAAAGAACTCTCCAGGGTTCCCAGGCAGTAAAAAAAAAACACAAAAATGCGATCACTAAAACGCCTGCGGATATTTAGGAGACCAAGCTTAGTGAAAGCAGCAGTAGCTTAACCTCCTTGTCCTCTTTTGTTGAATTGCTTTCCGAGGATTTAGAAGTAAGGCATGTGAAAGATCATGTAGTGAAAATTGTAAAATACTTTCGAAATACCCATTTGCCAAATGCTTGGTACAAACAAAAAGTAGGAAAGAAGCTAATATTGCCACATGATTTTCTATGGAAACAGTTCCTGACTGCTTGAAAATTTATATCAGTGAGTGGCCAAAACTGTTGCAGATTTGTGAAGAACACAAAGATGACACTGATTCAGTGATTTTTTAAAAAGTTTCGGATGTTCATACGAAAGGAATGGCTGAGAATTTTTTAAAACTTCTTTCAGTTTCACTGGATATCGTTCAGCAAAAATGTGTCTCTTTGTCTAATGCAGTTGAGGCATGGAAAAAACTTAGGGCGGTTTTTGATGATGTCGAAAATGAGGAGACAAATTTGATATAATTTAACACTTTTTCAAGTTTTGGCATACTTACTGGATCCTATCAGAAATGAAAATGAAGATCCTCTATGAAGTTAAGAGGGAGAAAGAAGCTGCTTTAAATATTGCTGGTGAATATTTCCCAAACACAAGATTATTATCATTAATAATAAAGTTAGAAGCCAAATCAGACCCCTTTTTGAAAACCATGTTTTCTAGCGAAGTATTACAAGACTGCGCAACAGTGGTGGAGATCTCAGGATGCCATTCCAGAAATCAATATGGCACTGTACATAATTGTAGCTATTATATGTGTGTGTGTATGGATTTGTTCGTTTGGATAGTGTTAATAGACTTGGCAACGAAAAAACTTCTAAATTAATATTTCTTTTTAAAAAATGTAATAGTAATTATTCTCTTTAAACGCATACTTATTTTTGAATTTAATATTATGTAATGTTATATTGGGCAATAAACATTTTAGTCGGAAAATTTAAAAACATATATATTTTTTTATTAAAAAATCCTTTGATTATAATCATGATTTTAATCAATAATTTTAATCAAATGATTTACATCATCTCAACCTTGAATCTCTGAGACACCTAAAGAAAAGTTACAGCTGAGATGGCTCTAAAATTTAGGTAAGTATTGCCTTGTGAAATCGACGGATGTGGAACGTTTTCTGCGACGTCATCATTTCACGATGAAAAACTTGGTACCTTACTTTTTTGACAATTATAGATATTGTCAGAAATTGTGTTTCTATTTTATTGTAAAACGTGTTCACTGGTGTATGCCTTTTTATGAAATCGAATGGTGCCAAAAGTTATAGCAAAAATATCCTGTATTCTGCTTCTTCTTTGTTTATTTTGGATTGTTATTTTGCATATTTTAGTCCTTCGTGGCAAAGTAGCAACAGAAACTTTGATATTTTGGTCTAATAATAATATAATTAATATTATAGTGTTTTGAAACATAGAATGTTAAACGTACTAGAGGAAAATAAATGTTTTACCTGGATTTCCATCTGCGGCCCATCTGTCGTAATCTGAGCTCTGACCCCTTGTGTATATCATGTAGTTCATTGTACTAGTTCCTCCTAAGGCTTTGCCTCTCGGCCAGTGCATTCTGCTATCTCTAAGGCCGAAAAATTTGCCTTCTTGGTACTCCATGAAGTAGCCCCAGTTGTATTCAGTGAATTGTATGCCTGGGGCTATCTAGGGGAATAAGAGAATATTAGGTGCTATAGTCCTTAATACAGTATTGGTTTATTTTAAAAACAATACTTCTAAGTTCTAATTCGGACGAGATATATAAAATAATCGTAAACTGGAAGCAAACGAGCCCTTTATTATTATTCGTGTATTTACTGAATTACATGTCTGATTGTTGGGTTTTTTATTCCGACCAATTTAACTTACTACTGGAATGTCCATAAGTGAGGTTTCTGGAATCCCCGTTTCTACTAATAAGATTTTCCATTTTTCAATTTCTGAGAGTCTGTTCGCTATGACTGATCCAGCCGACCCAGAACCTACTACAACGAAGTCGTAGTCGTCGTCTAAAATTAATAAAAATTATATATATATTATATAATCAAAGCCCCGATTCTGTACAAAAGAACATAATACGTTATTCAGTTACGTTTTTTCGAACATTTTAAATCAGCAAGATATACCTTTAATGTTTCTTCCTTTTTCTAAATTCCATGGCATTTCAGCAAACCACGTGTTAAAATCCGGGCGACCACTAAATGCTGTTATTATCCTGCTCAATTGATTACCTAAATTCGCTACGACACTCAGAATATTATTTTCAATATCTCCTGCTTGGCAGTGATCCCAATTAAAAACCAGAAATAGAAATGTTATTGCCTTTAAGACCAACTTATTTGCCATACTTTTGTTACTGGTACCTAAAAAATATAGATTATTAGAAACAGGATATTATTGTGAAATGGATGGATATGAGGAGTACTCGATATCTTTTACGTAACACTCATTTTATATAATGTTTTATAATTTAATCGTATTATATATACACTTGCCCCCATTTGAAACGAGATCCTGATAATTTAGCGGAGTCAATTTGGTGGATGAGAATTTGGCTGAAGTAAATTTGTCGGATACTTCAATTTGGTGGGTGTCATTTTGACGGTCACTTTTTGCCGTAGTTAATATTGGGGTAATATCTCATAATTGGTACTGTATTTTGTTAAACATTCTTTTTTTAAGTTTTTGGCAAGGTGATTTTAATGCTTAATATCTCAAGCCATGGAAAAATTACTTAGGGACTTTTTGCAGAGAGCCCCCCAATGCCCCCAATTTAAGAAAACATACAATTTTTGCTTGAACAATGGGTGACGGTTTGAGTTTAAACCCCCAAAACTCTTATAACCCTGACATGAAGCCTTTACATTGGATCTGGTTTCTTTAAAAAAATTTTTGGGCAACCTGTATGGATTACCGAGGGTTTCCACATTGTCGGTTGGTGTTGGTATAAAGTATAATAATAGTTACACTTAATACATTTCGGGAAGGCGAAATTGGCCAAATAACTTCAATAATTGTTTCGTAATATGCATTATTAACCAATTAGATCATAACTTTTTTTATTCCATAGGTTTTATAGCTGTCATACTAACTTCTGATGTTCTAGTATTTCTCTCTTCTATTATAATGTAATTTGTTATATAATATATGTATATTATGTCCTGAAATCTTCAAATCAAATCAAGTTTTTTTTAAGAAAGTGTTTTAACAATTGCGTTTTCATCCATTTCCTTAGGCTAAATTTCATTTTGAGGTTAATGGGACACACATTTATTTCAGACACATGTTGGTATTACGTCACAATATTTTTTTTCTTGAACAATAAAATGTATTAATTAAATTCAAATGTAGTTCATCAGTGGGTGAACTTTTTATCTTACAGGATGTGCAAATTATACAGGAATATTTTTTTTTAATTTAAAATTTATTCATTCTTGCCATGTTTGTTCGTGCCAGTTATATTAAGAAATATGCATACTAATAATTCTATTTGTATTTTAGTCTGTATGATAATAATACATTTATTAAAATACATTCCGCAGCTGGCCGAAAATGTAAACAATTTTTATACATCTGGCACTGTTTTATAAATATGAGATTTTTTATATTATTCTTTATGATACTAATTTATCACAATTATGCGATATAAAACAGCTGAAACTTGTAATTTAAAAACATGTAGGTTGGCAATAACTTTGAATGAAAATATTGGTTTTATTTCGCGTTGCATCGACCTATCGTGCGTGGTAGGTAGCTGGAAAATTTTGTAAAATAAAAGCAGTTTTCCAACCTTAGATAATGAAAGCTGAGTTTTTGTCCAGTTCACAAACTCAAAATGATGTTATATCTTGCTACTGCTAGTAAAAATATGAATGAGGGCTCGTTGGATTCGGAATGATGACAACTAGAAAAATGTGCAAAAGTTTCAAACCCAAAAACAAATTCGGAAGTTATTAACAATTTGAAAATTATAGTTTTTTTCAAATAACTTGGCCATTATTAATATTTAAGAAATAAAAAAGAATTCTTAAAGAAGGAGGAGGAAATTTCCAGTAAAAAAGTTCCGACTCCCGAAAATATCTCTTTATTCATAATTCTTATTTAATGTTGAAAATAGAACTCCGCGTGGGGAGCGTAAAGCCATTACGATGCATCAAAACCGCCCGTAACAAATAAAAAAAACTATAAATATAATTTTAAAATGAAAAAATAGGTTATTATCTAGATTCTAGACACTTGAAGAAACAATATCCCGCTAAAAAAATGTTTTCACTGATTTTTCATAAAATATGCTCGTTGTTGTTAATTAACAATTTTTTTTAGTGTTTTTAAAAATTCAGTTCGGGGGGGTCCAAACCAAAAATTCATTTCAGGGTGGAGGTGGGGTCCAAATTAGTAAGGAGCATATCTATACCAACATATTTTCAAATTTTCGGGGAGGGGGGGGGATCATACTACAAGGACCCTTCTGGCTAGGTATCTCGCTTACTGTATTTTTGTTATAATCTAGTAGTTATTAATTATTAAAAAAACTAAATTAAATTAAACTGGCATTAAAACTAATCCCATTCTTTAATTTTATGCTACTGGAAGTAGAGGATGCACTTCAAAAAATGTATACAGGATCGAATTTTTTGTATGACGTTTGAAAAAAAAGCCATATAAGTGGTTTAAGCAATCTGTGACTTTCTTAGACATGTAACATTTATGATTTTTCTATTGTGCGTCTAAATTTCTTTTATTAGCTGTAAAATGAACCATGAGAATTACATAATTTAACATCATAGATAGAAGTGGAACTTAAAGGTTCTA